>CM069143.1:72076292-72676292 GCA_035221665.1 Okamejei kenojei
GAAAGAGGGAAGCGGCAGCCCCGTCCGCGTTCCCTCCTAACCTGAATCCAGTATCGCGGGGATGGCCAGTATGTATTCAAGCGGTAGCAGCAAACAGCAGTGTAGTGGAAGAAAGTAGGAAATTACATTTGGAGGAACCCTGATGTGTCCCCTCCCCACACGGTCCGACGATACTAACTCAGAAAGTCCAGTTCGGTGTTTGACGGATTCTAGAATCTTGAAGTATGAGTTATACTTATGAAAAGAATGATTTTGACCCATAGTAACGTATAAAAACCTAAATCCCTCACAGTTTTTGTACTCGGGCGGTGCTGCAGCATGAAGGGATTACCAGAACATGATTTAGAGATAATAGAACTTTCAGACAAATAGTAGGGAAGATTTAGAAGAACGAGACCGCTTGAGACAGGGAAAGATGTTTAATTGATGGTCTTCCCCGAAGCATAAACGGAAAAAGGTATAGTGGTGATAGGGCCTATAATAAACCGATAAGGGTATGAAAAAGTGAAGCAGGCATTTATCAGGAAGATGGTTCCGCGCAAACGTAAGAACTTATGCATTACTTATGGCAATAGGAACATTGAAAGGGAAAGGAAGTGAACTATGTATACGGACACCAAGAATGCCTTTGGGAGGATACACTCCTATGGGAAAAACTGTGAAAGAATATGATGATAACATCTAGAGGGAAAGATTGCTCATGAGCAATTAATTGAAAACGCATGTGAATCACAAAATTTGCCAGAAAGAATAGCGGGGGTCCATGTGCAGGCAAGGCCACCAGAGAGGTAACATCACTGGAAAGCTAGAGGAAATAGGCAGGTTGATAGTGCCGCTAAGACAGCGCGACAGAAGGAACGTAAAAACTTCTGTCTCTAAATACCGTTGAGAGAGGAATAGAGAAGATACCTGTGTATTCTCCGCGGAGGAGAAGATAAAATGAATGAGTGGGTGCCCGCGCTCCACGTACGTGAAGTGGTGGACGCCGGACGAAAAACAAATAATTACTAAAGGATTGACTAGTGATTTGATTAAACAACTACATCTGCTCTGAGCGACACGATAACTTACGACTTATGCCCTGTAAGCATTTATACTTTAAGCCAAGCAGTCTGTGTCCTGGTTTGTGTATTGTGTCCAAAGGTGAAATACAGAAGGTAAAAGAGCTGTCCACAGGGGGAGACAACAATTGGCCAGTAGACCCTTCCAGGCGAATACAGGTGGACTTCACAGAACACCAAAATGTACAGCAGTGAAATATCTTCTGTTATAGTGGATCACTACACCAGGGTGGGTAGTAGAGGCATTTCCACGATAAATGCCACTGCCCAGGCAGTCCTAGGATACTGCTGGAACAAATCATACCCACGATATGGGAGTAATTAATCCATGAGATTCAGAACGAGGAACAACATATTTTGCTTCCAAGGTGCACCTATTAATTTGTCGCGCCTTGGGATAAACTGGAAGCTGCATACTCCATGGCAACCCCCAGAGTTCGGAGAGTTGAGCGATGAATGCCACTCTAAAAAATTCAGATAACTAAATTAGATGGAGGAGACAGGTTGACCCAGGACTAAATTCTACCAATTACATTATTGCGAATACGGACGGCACCAACGAAAGGATATTCGTGGTCCCCTAATGAATGTTGTTTGGATTGCCTTATATTGGGAAGGTGGAAGCACACCACCTTTGAGGGAGGTGATGTGTCCTTGAGAACTATTTACTGCAGTGTCCCTCGTTCCCTACAGAAAATTAAAAGCTAAAGATTATTGGCTCAAAGGCCCACCACTACACGACTTCCAATACATGCTGTAAAGGCACAGAGGAGGCCGGCGACTGGGTACGGGTCAAGAATTGGAAGGAGGATAAACTCCAGCCCAATTTGACCGGACCGTACCTAGTTATAAACTGACAACCGAGACCCATCACGAACAAAAGAAAAAGGGTTGGACCCACGCTATCCGGGTTAAAGGATCCGTCGATGCACCCGTCTCCTGAGGAGGAGAACAGTGTGATGTGAGACCGGAAGCAAACCCCTAAACAGTAATTTAAAAATAAAAAGCATTGTATGGCTAAAACCTGACAGTAAGCAAGGAGCAGTCCCATGGTATTGTTTCTTTGTAAGTAATTGTGGGTAAAAGGTATAAATCATTGTGAAAACAGTTATCCATCCTATCCAAACAGATGGGCGACCAACCAGATCATATTACCGATCATTTCCCATGTGAACAAAAGTATGCCATGACCCGGAAGACTATTAAACCAATTGTAAAGAGGGGGGAAAGGAGTATTTGATGGCAGGCAATAGGGGGTATAAGGGGAAGTTTGGGGCCCGTTACCTGCCCAAGGTGGAGAGAGATGGGTTTGTGAACAGTAGTTTTTCCCTTCTCATATCGTAAAATGGGCCAATAGTTAAGACGAAGGAGGAAGTAATAAAAGAGTTTACAGGAGTATTAGTCACTAACCTCCCCCTAACCAACCCACCTACGTCCACTCGATTGCCAGCAGACACTGTACAAGAGATAAAGAAGCAGATTGAATCCCTGAATAGAAAAACCTGTTTGTGGACTTGGCCCTCCGGATAGCTGGAATCCTTAATGTGACTAACTGTTGGGTCTGCGGAGGATCACTGGAGAGTTCACGATGGCCGTGAGGATCCATTGTTGAAATATGGACACTGATGGGGTGGAACCTGAACAGTTGGACAAGACCCGAGATCCCCAGAGGTATGGGTCCTGACAGAAAGCTCCGGTCGGGACTAGTGTATCGCTAGTCCCTGTCAAAGGATGCCGTCCTAGTAGGCAGCCAGCCACCTGCCAAGTCATCGTCACCCAGTGGCCAAATCAGTCCCGAGTCTGTGGCCAAGAGCCTAAAGGTATCTATCAAGAAATATGGGAATTTACTGCGGGGCATCGCTGGAGGAATGCTGGCAAAGCAGCAGACGCAGATGAGAGCAGCGATATACCAAGAATACAGTTAGCCCTAGATTACCTCCTGGCAGAAGAAGGAGGGGTATGCGGGAAATTCAACCTCTCTAATTGCTGTTTGAACATCGATGATAATGGACAGGCAATGATGGACATATCAGAAGGGATCCGTAAGTTGGCACATGTTTCCAATACAAAAGTGAATTCGATTATGGGAACCACAATGGTGGGATTCCATCCTCGGAGGAACACATGGTGAGAACGTGGTACTCGTGTTTCTATGTGCAGTGGCTGGACTGATCTTTATCCCCTGGTTCATCCCTTGTTTTAGGAACTGATTACTAGAGTAATAGTCAGATGCAGGCGGTAGTCATGCCTATGGGAGAGAAAGGTGAAATACAGAAAATACGATGATAATGCGGCCAGGGGAGGTTCGTGATTTACAGGAAGAGAAGGTTAGGACAATGTTACGTCAGTTCGAGTTGAGGGAACTTGAAATGAGGGTTTAAACAGTGTATGCGTAGCAAAAGAAAAAGGGAGGATTGTGAAGGATAAAGTGATTAAACCCCATTAAAGTAAGGAGTTTTAAAGAGAAACCGAACTGAGAGGGGGCTGGAGAGAAGGATTCCTGACACAGCTGTGTCTGAAGGTTGCCAGACCCATCCTTGAGTCCTTGAGTAAGAAGTAATAGCATTGTATAGCAGTAGAAGGGAGTGATGTAGAGAATCCATAAATCAGTGGAAGGGAGTGATAGATGGGACCCTTGTCACTATAGCTTAGCTTTAGTACTGATATAGCGACCAACTGAGAGGGTTTTCACTAGAGGTGAGTAAAACTAGTGATAGGTCAAACCACGAGCAGGCTTAATAGAATAAATGAATATTACAACACACCCCTGGTCAAAAGAAAACTGCTCATTACCATGAACATGTTTGAACATGCGATGTATGATAATGGGAGGTGCGAGGGGATGTACGGTGGGATGTACCTACAGATTGTGCACCTCAGACCCTGATTGGAGAAGGGTCCAGAGGGGAGGTTGAATGTAAAATTCTGTGTATAAAGGGGGATGACTTCTTTGGCTTCGGTGTGTCTCGATTTGGAGAGGCACCCGGGTCTGCAGAGTCGAGAGGAATAAAGAACTCTTGCTTCCAAGATTTAGTCTTTGAGCATTAATTGTGAGCACAAAGCGTATCTCACACCCTTATCCTTATGCTTGGATATGCTGGAGTTTGAACAAGATTAAAGTGTACGAGTCGGAGAAGGAGGTCGGATGTATATCTTATTGTTTTTCTTCAACAATAAAGAAACTATTAATCAAAAGACTGTATTATGAAGATTTATCTGAGAATAAGCTCTGAAGGTCTCACAGAGAGCTCACATGCGTATTACGACATTCTCCTCAAACCATGTAGTCTCTTTAGTGGCTAGAGGAAGTAATCTCTTGAACGATATAAAATTCTGCCGCTATATAAAGTCGAAGGATACCTCTGACAGGAGGTGAGAGCCTGTCCCTGAGAGTGGGACAGAAGACTTGGCTAGGATCTCGAAAGAGGTTTTGGCCAGAAGACCGGTTCCTGAAGAGGAACTGAAGACAATAGATCTCAGCCAGAGATGGCCTAGAGGTTTATCGACAGTGACATGACATCTGAAGATTGAAGACATTATCAAGAAATCGTGAGTTGAAATCGACTATTATTTTTTTGAATTGAAGCTGAAAAGCTTTAATTTTGAACGGCTTCTGTAAGGTTAAAGAAAGCTAGCCACTGGCTTGGAAGAAAGCCAATAAAGTGTTTTATCACTTGTACCTGGAGATATCCAGATGTCCGACCTTGGATTGTTTTGAATTTAAGATAAGACACATTCCTTTTGAACTAACTTCATTATTAACTTAGTGGATGTTGAGGATTGTTGTCTGGAAATCCAATATGTTATTGTTCCTGAGAAAAGATGTTTACACAAAATTGGAGCAAAATTGAAGAAGTCTTTGTTCGTTCAATTTAAAGACTTGGCAATCTGCCAAGACCTGTTTAATCAATGGAGCAAGAGGATAAAGAAAGAGTCACGTCTGAGGAACCACAAGGTGGCGAAGTCAAGCACAGTCAAGGACAAGCTGACTACCTGAAAGAAACTAAGAAGGAGGAAAATTCGATATGGGAACAAGTTAACGAGTCAATTGAAAGCTACAGGAAACTCATGTATCGAGAAGACGCAGATAATACTCACGCTGCCAAGAAGGAGAGAAACAAGAAACAGAAGAAACTAATGGAATTAGTTAAGAACACGATCAAAGTTGAATCTAATCTGAGCCAACTATTGAACCTCAGCCAAGAGGTTGGAAAGAATGTGCTGCTGTGTACACAGCCGCCTCGGGAAGAACGCGAAAGACACACCCAGTGGTGGGAAGCAAGGGTGGAGATATTCAATGGTTTCATGAATGAGGCAAAGAAGTGGTTATCTGAAATTATACCACAACTTACGCGCTTAACTTACGCGATGCAACAAGGTGCTGGATTGGAAGATGAGATTACACCATGAGACAGTATCTCGAACGTATCTACATGAAGATCAGGACATAAATCTGGTTCTATAGCCAGTTCAGTATCAAGGGCTTCTGCTCGATTGGTATCTGATCTGATCTAGCCGCTCTCTCAATAGAAGCGGATGCCATGAAGAAGAAACATGAGATTGAGCGACAAGTGGGACAGATGAAAGAAGAGAGGACACGACAGAAAGAGATGAAGCAACAAGAAGAAGAGATGACGCGACAAGAGGAAGAGATGAGACGACACAAAAGAACAGCTGGAACCAGGCACAAAGATGGCGGTGGCCAAATCAAAGAAGGAGATATTGGAAAGTGAGGGTTCAAGATGCAGTTCTAGAGCATCGAAGACGATGAACTCTGGACCAAGAAGAAAAACTGTTCCAAGTGACTCGGCAGGTGGATCAATTCCACAATCGGAAAACACCGGATTACACAGCTTTGAACACCCATTGGAACAGAGTAAGATGGGTAAAACTTCCTCTCAGCAAATGGGTGCTAGATCTAAACAAACTACTTATGGAGTGTCTGTAGATGCTTGGGACAAACCAATAGCGGATTACGCTTTTCCGAGGCTTGATGCACAGGCTCGAGCAACCCAGTCTAATACTAAAAAGCATGTCTATCGTCCGTTGGAGCCAAGCCAAGATTTTCAGGATGGACTATTGGCATTGATGAATAGTCAAGCTGAATTCATAGCTCAACAAAATACCTCGCTCACTCTACCACCAGCAGAAATTCCTACATATGATGGAGATCCTTTGCAGTATGAAGCATTCATAAGGCATTAGAAGAAGTATTAGAAACAAAAATTATGGATGAAAAGGAGTGCTTACGATTTCTGGTGAATATACAAGTGGAAGTGTTCGGGTACTTGTAGAAAGGTGTCAGAATGAGCCTGACAGCCAAGGCTATAAAGAGGCTAGAAGGTTACTTAAAGAACGTTATGGTAATGAACAGAGGATTGCTAACATGGAGAAAGCCCGTGCTTGGAAAGAAATCAAGCCAGAAGATGGGGAGGCATTGAGTGATAATGCAATATTTCTGAGAGGTTGTTGCAGCTCGATGAAAAATCTCAGCCACATGGAGGAAATGAATCTTGCAAGTAATACTGGAGCCATCATTCAAAAACTGCCCAGTAGACTGAGAGATAAAGTAGGTGCAATACTGGATGAGAAGAAACGAGTAGCCAGGCTACCAGACCTGGTGCATTTCTTAGACAAGTATGGGACATGTTAGAGCCACACCACGGGACTATTGAAGATCATAAACCAATTGCAATTAACAAACGTTCTACCTTTGCCAAAACTGAAGAAAGATCAGGAACGAAGAGAAGCAGTTTTGCTACCACTACAATACCTGAGGAAACGACAGATGGAATGAAAGAAGATGTATCCACTATCAAGCAAATAGGATTTTGTTTGTTATGTGATGAAGGTGGTGTCGAAGATTCAAGAAGAAAGAATATGAAGAAAAAATGGATTTCTTGAAAGAGAAGGGAATCTGTTTTGGATGTTTGAAAAAAAAAGACACATGGTGAGAGACTAAGTCCTATAATTTGTTATAAGTGCAAGCAATATCACAAATACATTTTCAAACATATGGTTTTTTGGATCACAGAAGTTCGACTACCTTTTGCACAGAAAACCTGACGAGAAGACTGAACATCACAGGAGAAGAGACTAAGGTTTGATTGCATACCATGACTACAGATAAAGAGAGCATGAGCCATTACATTACAAGTATGGAGATATCCAGTCTGGATGAAGATAATTTTATACTAATATCTGAAGTGTTTACACATGGAACCATGCCTGTTGGTCGTCAAAATATACCCAGACATGAAGATTTTAAACAATGGCCTTACCTGAAGGATGTCAAAATATCTAAAATAAATTATAGTGTTGATCTACTTATTAGAACAAATGCTTTGAAAACAATGGAACCTATACAGATTGTTGGGAGCAAAGGTGATGGTCCGTATGCTGCGAAAACCTGAGTTGGATGGGTTATCTATGGCTCCTTGAGAAGGAATAACGAAAACAGGAATCAAATATTTGCTGTTAATCAAATATCTACTGATAAATTAGAAAAGCTGGTGATGAATCAATATAATCACGATTTAAATGAAAGTACCAATAAGGAATCTGAAGAAATGTCTAGAGAAGAGTTAAAGGTCGTGGATATTATGAACCACTCAGTAAAGATTGACGGACACTATTGTCTGGACTTACCTTTCAAACAAGAAAGTGTTAGTCTGCCAAATAATCGTCGTATGGCAGAGCAATGTACCCAAAGTTTGAAACGCAAGTTTGACGTGGATACGAAATTTATGAAGTAATAATCTCTTTGAAGAATAATTTCTACATGGTGATTGCTTAAAATCCATGTCTACTGAGCAGGATGCAATTCAAATGGTAAAACATCTGACTTCCCTTAGCAATAAGGGAGGATTCACACTTTCCAAGTGAATAAGCAACGATTGTGAAAGCATTCCACCAGATGATAGAGCCAATGAAACCAGAGAGTTGGACTTGGACAAAGACAATCTGCCAATGGAAAGAGCATTGGGAGTTATTAATGATGCACAATTGAAATATGTTAACACAAAAGAAAATCCTGCGGATTAAGTTTCTAGAGAACTGACAGCGAACCGCTTCTTAAGCAATAAGAGATGGATCAATGAACCAGAGTCTCTCTGTAAGCCAGACAGATACTGGCCAAAGCTTGAGCTGGGATTTGAAATCTCTGCTAATGATCCGGAAATTAAATCAAACCTAACGGTGAACGTTATTGCTAAAAATCCTGTTATTCTCTCGAAAGATTTTCACACTTCATCCTTACTGTTACAACACATCCATGAGTTGATCAGATATGGAGGAAGAAGTTTCATTCTTTCAAAACGTTGGACTTTTATGTTATGGACTATATACTGGGTATTATGCCTGATGTTATGGCTGATGTTAAGGGTTTGGTGCGCACGACTAAACTAAAAACAGTGTTTTATTAAGTTCTGTTTGCTTCTAGAAGGCAAAGGTGAAGATGGAAGAGTCGATGAAGAATTCTGATTGCAGATATATAGTGCAAGCTATTTTTTTGCTTTAGATATATGTTAAGCCCTCATGGCTACTTTTTTGATGCTTATTAATAATTTCCTCATTCCTCCTCTGTTATAAAATAACTCGGAACAATTAGGGGCCGGTATGTAGTGGCCATTTGGCTTATTTTGTGTGTCATTAATTATGGCATTTGTCTTTAAATTTTAGACTGAGCTCACATGCATATTATGACATTCTCCTTAAACAATGTAGTCTCTTTAGTGGCTAGAGGGAGTAATCTCTTGATTGATATAAAAATCTGCCGCTACACTTTGTGTCTATCTTTTCCCAGCCCTTTATGTCTTGCTCCACATTCCCGTAAATCTGCAATTTTTCGGCCTCTTTGAGCTGACCATCGATCACCAGTTAACACTCCCTACACGAGGAGACATCTTGTTATCCATGAGTAATGTGTTTAGAGGCCTGTTATGTTGCTGCAAGTAATTCACAAGTTTTTAGGATGTGGCACCTGGAGGAAATTCACCTGGTCACAGTGTTGTGAAACCTGCAACTCCTGCAGCAGTCAAGGTCAGGATCTACCTGGGTCTCTGGTACTCTTGCAGTTCTAACACTGCGCAAAGTTTCCGACCCTAGGTGTTGCCCTGGATTTCTGAAATTTCAGGCGCATTATGAAAAGCTCCATAAATGTTGTGTGCTGCATTTGTCTATTCCTCAAAGGACAACCCCTCACATCTTAGGGGTTCATAAATTGCTTTTTAAGCCTATTAGAAACACTGAAGCCATGTTTGGCAAACCGTGACCCTCTAAGCTCTTTGGGTGTCAGTTCCCTTCTTACCTTGAAATAGTAATATCCAGGACACCGGTCACGTGCCTTCCACTCATTTGACAATTTCGAATTTCTTTTTCCCCCTCATCTTCACTGTGGCTGAAGGACTCATTCACCTCTGTCCCCACCATATGAGAAAGTTAAGGCACCTCCACTTCTTTTACTGTAACATAGAATCCAACTAGTTCCTCTCCACTAATCCTCTCACCTACCTGCAGAACTTGTTACTCACCGTGAACAACCTCTTTCGATACTGGTATTGACCTCCCCACCATTGAAAGGATCTATAGGAGGCACTGCCTCAAAAAGGCAGCCAGCATCATCAAGGACCCACAGCACCTGGCCACACTCTTCATTTCTCCCTTTGGGAAGAATGCACAAGAGTCTGAAAACCTCCAGGTTCAAGAACACCTTCTTCCCAACAACCATCAGGCTCTTGAACACTAACTAAACTATAGATGACAGACGGTCCTGGTTGCTGCAAGGATTTTGAGCTTTTTGCACATTGGATTTTTTTAAATTACTGATGTTTTTATTTTGTTATGTTATCTACGAATAATGTTTTTAGAGGCCTGTCATGCTGCTGCAAGTAAGAATTTAATTGTTCTGAGGAATTTCATTGTACAACATATATGTCAATTAGACACTCTTACCTCTCTACAAATGAAAGGAGTAGCCATGGCCATTTGCATGGTCTTAGCTCATTGTCTATGTGGAGCAGTCTTTGTTTGTAGCCTACTCTGGCATCATGGCCCAGGTCTTTCTTCACTACACTGACAATACCTTTTGCTGCCTCCTGCACTTGTACGGAACTCGTCAATTTTCTCACCTACGCTACAAACTTGCATCTGCCTTCAAATTCTCTTGGCCCACTCTGACATATCTCCCCCTTTTTTAACTCCCTCCCTCTCCATCTAAGGAGACTCATTATCCATGACAAACCTACTGATTCCCTACAGTTAACTAGCCTCCGATCACAACCCCCACCCCATCTCTTGTAAGGATGCTATCCCTTGCTCAGTTTCCCCATCACCACCTTCCCTGTTGTTGAGATTGAACCTTTCAGTTCCAGGACCTCCGAAAAGTCTCCCAGAAACGTGGCTTCTCCTTTGCTGTGTTTGATGGAGCCCTCACCTGCATCTTTTCCTTTTCCCACACTCGTGCTCCCACACTGACAGAACAGAGATAGAGTTTGCTGGGTCCTTATTGTTCATCCTGCCAGCATCCACATAAACTTCATAATTTCCACCAGGTGCAACATGATCCCACTACTAATCGCAATTTCCCTTCCCCTTTTTGCAAGAACCACTTTCTCTGTAACTCCCTTTCCTCTGCAAAGGTTAGCAAATTTACAGATGATACAAAAGTGGGTGTGTTTGCAGATGGTGAAGATGATTGTGAAAAATTGCAGCAGGATTTTGATCAGTTGGCCAGGTGGGCTGCGGAATGGTTAATGGAATTTAATGCAGGGAAACGCGAGGTGTTGCATTTTGGAAGTCTAACATGCGCAGGACCAACAATGAATAATAGGGCTCTGGGTAGTGTTTTAGAGCAGAGGTATCTAGGAGTACAGGTGAGTAAGAAAGAACTGCAAATGCCGATTTAAATCAAAGGGAGACGCAATAAGCTCTGGAGAAACTCAGCAGTGAGGCAGCATCTCTGGAGAGAAGGATTGGGCGCATGTTTCTGGGTCAAGACCTTTCTTCAGTCTGAAGGGTCTCAACCCGAAACATTGCCCATTCCTTCTCTACTTGAATACGTAGGAGTACGGGTCCATAGTTCCTTGTAGGTGGAGTCAGAGGTTGATACGGTGGTCAAAAAGGTTTTGGCACATTAGCCTTCATCAGTCTGAGTATTGAGTATAGAAGTTGAGAGGTCATGTTGCAGTTGTGTAAGACATTGGTGAGACCGCATTTAGAGTATTGTGTTCAGTTCTGAGCACCATGTTAAAGGAAAGAGATGTTGTCAAGCTGGAAAGGGTACAGAGAAGGTTTACGAGGATGTTGCCTAGAATAGAGGGTCTGAACTACAGGGAGAGGTTGTGAGTAGGCTGGTCTCTACTCCCTGGAGCACAGAGGATGAGGGGTGATCTTAAAGAGGTGTACAAAATCATGTGAGGCAGGATAGATCGGATGGATACACTGGGATAAGCCGGGAAGCATTGTGAGAGCATGTTTTTTCGAGACTTCTCCAGTGTTTTTAAACACTATCCGCGCCTGCACTAATAGGGATCAAACTGTACGAAGATTACAGGTGGATGCTCCATTGGTGTCCTGGATCACCAACTACCTCTGGCTGGATGATCACAGTATGTCAGGCTACAGACTGTGTGTCGGACATGGTAGTGAGCAACACAGGAGGGGAACGGTCCTCTCTCCCTGTTCGTCACACACTACATCTTAGACCTCAGATATAATTCAGACTCCTGCCACCTGCATAGGTTTTTGGATGACTCTGCAATTGTGGGCTGCATCAGTGTGGGGAGGGAAGCTGAATACAGAGGTGTAGTCAACACATTTTCTGAGTGTGTGGGGCTGAACCACCTGCAACTCAACACAGACAAAGACTAAGGAGTTAGTGGTGGACTTTAAAAGGAGAGGAACACCCCTGTCAATGGTGCGGATGTGCAATTTACCAAGGAGTACAAGTACCTTGGAGTTTACCTGGACAGTAAACTGGGACTTGTCCAGGAAGGCTGAGGCTCTGTACAAGAAGGGACAGAGCCGGCTGTACTTTCTGAGGAGGGTCCCGCTCCTTCAACGTCTGCAGTAAGATGCTGCAGATGTTCTAAACCAATCTTGGACAATACAGCTCACCCCCTCCATGACCAACTGGTCAACCCGAGGAGCACCATCAGCAACTGACTGTTTCACCAAGATGCCATACAGAATACCACATATCTTTTTTACCTGTGGCTATCAAACTGTGCAACTTCTCCCCCTTCTGTCGTGGGATAGACTGACTCCCCCCCCCCCCCCCCCCTTTCCAATCTTTGCACATCCCCAATTCTGGACTTCCCAATCGCACTTTAATTTCATGTTTCATGTATCTTGTTGTGTTTGATGACTGTTGGCAGACCAATTTCTCTCCTGGGATAAATAAAGTTTCTATTCGTAACATATTTCCCAGAGTAGGTGAATCAAGGACCAAAGGACATAGGTTTGAAGGGAAAAGATTAAATAGGAATATGAGTGGTAACCGTTTTAAACATAAAGGCTAGTGAGTGCATGGAAACGAGCTGCCAGAATAGTTGAAGCTGAGACTACCCCAACATTTAAAAACAGTTAGACAGTACATTGATAGCACAGGTTTGGAGGGATATGGCCTAAACACAGGCAGGTGGGACTAGTGTACCTGGGGCATGAAGCCTATACCTGGAGTGGACTTGGTGGACTCAACAACTGTTTTTTTCTTTCCGAAGCACCCGAGCTGTGTCTACTATGGCTGAACTACTGGTTGTATGCCAGTTGTATGCAACTGCGAACTTGAGATGGCCAATGTAGCTGAGTGCTTGCGTTCTATAAATATCATCTGGAATACACCTGGTTTCATCGATGTGGAGAAGTTCTGCCAGGTGCAAAGGATTTCCTACCACCAGTCACATCTTTCCCTCCCAACCCCTGAATTCTCAGTACAAGCTAATTCCCTCCATAACCCCCTGGTTTGTTTATCCCACCACAACTCACCTGTGCACTTTCGCTTGCAATCGTAAGAGGTGCAATACCCATGTAAGGCCAACGTATCACCTTCCTTCTGAACTTCTTGCTACCCCTTCATATTGCATTCAATAATGTTTAAGGACACCAGATGCCGTTGTACGTCACCATTTCCCAATCTCATTTACACAGGCGCAGTTTCAGGTTAGAAGAGTTTCAGAAGAGTCCCAACCTAGAGAGATGTTCTTCCAGAGATGCTGCCCGACGGTTGAGTTACTCTAGCACTTTATATCAGACATCAGTTGGTAGATTAATTGTTGACAACAAAATTCTGGAGTAGCTCAGCGGGCCAGGCAGCATCTCTCGAGAGAAAGGATGTCACCCATTCCTTCTCTCCAGAGATGCTGCGCTGTCCTGCTGAGTGACTCCAGCATTTTTGTGTCTGTCTTCAGTTTAAACTAGTTTCTTCTGACACAATTTGTGACTGTAAATTGCTCAGTGTAATATGTGAGGTGTGTAATCCCAGGGGAGTTGAAGGGTATGCGAGGAGAAATAAAATAGGATTAGTGTAATTTGACTGCTTCATGGTCAGGGTGCAGTTGATAGTCCGATGAACATGCTCTGTGACTGAAATCTAATGTGAAGAATATCATGAACGACATTATTGGGAACGAGGAAATGGCAGATGAGTTGAAACATGTGCTTTGGAAACTTTTAAGAAAGGCGGGAGAGAGAAAACAGGGAATTATAGACCAGTTAGCCTGACAATCGGTGGTGGGGAAGATGTTGGAGTCAATCATAAAAGATGAAATAGTGAGCACATTTGGATAGCAGCAACAGGATCGGTCCAAGTCAGCAATGGATTTACGAAGGGGAAATCCATGCTTGACTAATCTATGGATTTTGTGAGGATGTAAATAGGAAAATGGACAAGGAGAGCCAGTAGATGTAGCGTACCTGGACTTTCAGAAAGCATTTGATAAGGTCCCACATAGGAGATTAGTGGGCAAAATTAGGGCACAATGGTATTGGGTGTAGAGTGCTGACATGGATAGAAAATTAGTTGGCACCCCGGACGTGGCGTCGAAGGACAAAAAGCAGAAGTGGAAGCCAAATAACCGAACGGAGACGAAGCTGAAACACCAAATAAACAAAAGCGTACGCAGCCGAAACGTAACTAACCAAAAGCGTACAAAGTCGAAACGCCAAACTAACCGAATGTGTGTGAAGCCGAAACGCCAACTAACCGAAAAGGGTGGGGACGCCTAAAAGCAAACTCACCAAAAGGCCGCTCTGCCGAAAAGCAACTCACCGAATGGCTGCTCTGACAAAAAGTCAAATAACGGACATGACGTCGCTGGGGGGGCAGGACTTGTCAACGATTGGTCCAGACCCCCGCGTACATCACATCACTGGCTGGTGGAGACAGGAGGGTGGGGGGTCATTTTTCCCAACACAAGCCATAGGTGACTGGGCACTCTGAACCCGAGCACCAAGTTGTGAGCGGCCGAAGGAGCGCATCCCTCGGACAGCCCCCACTCTCGCACGGCCACCCTCCGCCTCGTGTACCCCGTTGCCCTGCACTGTGATAGTCTGTGTGTCGGCAGCGCCGGGTGGAGCAGAGGTGTGGGACAGGCTGGTCCTTCCCGCCCACCACAGAGTCACTGACTGCGATGCAAGCCGCCATCAAGACCCCAACCCCCACACCAGGGTGATTTCACCCCCGACCCACACATGGGGTGATTCACCCCCAACACCCACACCGAGTGATTCACCCCACCCCCCCCCCCACCCTGCCGTGGAGACAGACGGCTCGGGGCATTGGCAGCCATAGTAAATCGCTTTTAAAATATGGACACACACAAATTCCCGGGCGGGCCGATGACAAGTGTGCATGGCAACGAACAATTTTATCTCCCGCCCCCCCGGACAACAAGAAGCACATTATATTTATTGTTTAAAACACAGTAATACTGTCTGTTTGCCTGTAACGTACACAAGCTACCCATGCTCAAAACACCTGATAATCCGTAATCTGTTTTAACCGGAGATGGACACAAAAAGCTGGAGTAACTCAGCGAACAGCAGCATCTCTGTAGAGAAGGAAAGGGTGATGTTTCGGGTAGAGACCATTCTTCAGACCTAAAGACTGAGTCTGAAGGGTCTCGCCCAGAACACCACCCATTTCTTCTCTCCAGAGTTGCTGCCTGTCCCACTGAGTCACTCCAGCATTTTGTGTCCATCTTTGGTGTGACAGTTGTCTCATTTCAGTGGCTGAAACCATTCAGGTCTGAAGAATGGTCTCGACCCGAAACGCCACCCATTCCTTCTCTCCGGAGATGCTGCCTGTTCAGCTGAGTTACTCCAGCTTCTTGTTATCGGGGAGGGGGGTGTGAGTGGGAGGAGATAAAATTGCTTGCTGTCACGCACACTTGTGATCGGCCCGCCAGGGAATTTTTGTGTGCACCCCCCCCCCCCCCCGTGTTATAAAAGTGATTTACTACGGCTGCCAATGCCCTGAGCCATCTGCACCCGCAGTCGGGATGGGGGGTCCGGGGGGTGAATCACCCTGGTGTGGGGGTTGGGGTTCCGGGGGGGGTGAATCACCCTGGTGTGGGGGTTGGGGTCCGGGGGGTGAATCACCCTGGTGTGGTGGTTGGGGTCCGGGGGGGGTGAATCCACCGTGGTGTGGTGGTTGGGGTCCGGGGGGTGAATCACCCTGGTGTGGGGGTTGGGGTCTGATGGCGGTGCATCACGGTCAGTGACTCTGGGTGCGCGGAGGGGCCAGCCTGTCCCACACCTCTGCTCCACCCGGCACTGCCGACACATAGCCCGTCAGTGTGGACACACGGGTGACAAGAGGCGGAGGGCGGCCGTGTGAGAGTGGGGGCTGTCCCGAGGGATGCGCTCCTTCGGCCGCTTACAACTTGGTGCCCGCTTTCAGAGTGCCCAGTCTCCTATGGCTTGTGTGGGGAAAATGATACCCATTTTCCCGTCTCCCCAGCCAGTGATGTGATCTGGACCAATCGCTGACAAGTCGCACCCCCCCGTTTGGCGTCTCGGGATTAGTTTTCGTTCGATTATTTGGCTTCCACTTCTTTCCTTTGGCTTCTTGTCCTTCGATGCCACATCTGCACACGGTGACTTGTGGGGCATGGCAAGACTCGGGGCTGGGACCGCAGCTATTTACAATATACATCAATTATTTAGATGAAGGGTTTCAAAGTGACATTCGCAAATTTGCAGATGACACAAAGCTGGGTGGCAGTGTGAACTGTGAGGAAGATGCTATGAGAATGCAGGGTGACTTGGACAGGTTGGTTGAGTGGGCAGATGCATGGCAGATGCAGTTTCATGTGGATAAATATGAGGTTATCCACTTTGGCAACAAAAATGGGAAGGCAGATTGTTATCTAAATGGTGTCAAGTTGGGAAAATGGGAAGTACAATGGGATCTGGGGGTCCTTGTTCATCAGTCAATGAAAGTAAACATGCAGGTACAGCAGGCAGTGAAGAAAGCGAATGGCATGTTGGCCTTCATAACAAGAGGAGTTAAGTATAGGAGCAAAGAAGTCCTTCTGCAGTTGTACAGATCCCTAGTGAGTCCACACCTGGATTATTGTGTGCAGTTTTCGTCCCCTAATTTGAAGGAGGACATTCTTGCTATTGAGGGAGTGCAGCGTAGGTTCACAAGGTTAATTCCCAGGATGGTCGGACTGTCATATGCTGAGAGAGTAGAGTGGCTGTGCTTGTATACTCTGGAATTTAGAATGATGAGAGGGGATCTCTTTGAAACGTATAAGATTGATAAGGGTTTGGACTCATTGGAGGCAGGAAACATGTTCCAAGGGCCACAGTTTAAGAATAAGGGTTAAGCCATTTAGAACAGAAATGAGGAAAAGCTTTTTCACCCAGAGAGTTGTGTCTGTGCAATTCTCTGGCTCAGAGGGCAGTGGAGGCCGGTTAACCATATAACCATATAACAATTACAGCACGGAAACAGGCCCTCTCGGCCCTTCCAGTCCGTGCCGACCATTTGTTTTCCCCTAGTCCCATCTACCTGCACTCAGACCATAGCCCTCCATTCCCTTCACGTCCATATACATATCCACTTTACTTTTAAATGTTAAAATCGATCCTGCCTCCACCACTTCTGCTGGAAGCTCATTCCACACAGCCACCACCCTCTGAGTAAAGAAGTTCCCCCTCGCGTTACCCCTAAACTTCTGTCCCTTAATTCTCATGTCATGCCCTCTTGTTTGAATCTTCCCTACCCTCAATGGGAAAAGCTTATCCACGTCAACTCTGTCTATCCCTATCATCATTTAAAGACCTCAATCAAGTCCCCCCTTAATCTTCTGTGCTCCAAAGAATAAAGACCTAACTTGTTCAAACTTTCTCTGTAACATAGTTGCTGGAACCCTGGCAACATTCTAGTAAATCTCCTCTGTACTCTCTATTTTGTTGACATCCTTCCTATAATTAGGCGAGACCAAAATTGTACACCATACTCCAGAATTGGTCTTACCAATGCCTTGTACAATTTTAACATTACTTCCCTACTCCTATATTCAATGCTCTGATTTATAAAGGCCAGCACGCCAAAGGCTTTCTTTACCACCCTATCTACATTCGATTCCACCTTCAGGGAACTATGCACAGTTATTCCTAGATCCCTCTGTTCCACAGCATTCCTCAGTTCCCTACCATTTACCATGTACGTCCTATTTTCATTTGTCCTGCCAAGATGTAGCACTTCACACTTAACAGCATTAAACTCCATCTGCCATCTTTCAGCCCACTTTTCCAAATGGCCCAAATCTCTCTGTAGACTTTGAAAATCTACTTCATTATCCACAACACCACCCATCTTAGTATCATCTGCATACTTACTTATCCAATTTTCCACCCCATCATCCAGATCATTGATGTACATGACAAACAACAGTGGACCCAACGCAGATCCCTGAGGCACCCCACTGGTCACGGCTTCCAACCTAACAAACAGCCATCCACCATTACTCTCTGACATCTCCCATTCAGCCACTGTTGAATCCATCTTGCTACTCCGCCATTTACACCCAAAGATTGAACCTTCTTAACCAACCTTCCATGGGGAACCTTGTCAAAGGCCTTACTGAAATCCATATAGACAACATCCACTGCTTTACTTACTTATCTCCTTGGTGAATACCGAAGAAAATAAATCGTTCAATATCTCCCCCATCTCTTTTGGCTCTGCAGATAGCTGTCCATTCTGGTTCTCTAATGGTCCAATTAAGTAATTAAAGTATCCAGTTCTCTGGATACTTTCAAGAGAGAGTTTGATTGGTCTCTTCAAGACAGCGGAGTCGGGGGATATGGGGAGAAGGCAGGAACGGGGTACTGATTGTGGATGATCAGCCATGATCACGCTGAATGGCAGTGCTGGCTCAAAGGGCCGAATGGCCTATTCCTGCACCTATTGTCTATTGATTGGGTCATTCAATTCAAAACAGAAGGGTGGGTGTAGGATGACCTTATAGTTTGAAAACATTAAAGATTTTGTTTGGCATTGTCAAAGTTAATTTGCAAGTCAAATTGGTAGTAAGGAAGGCTAATTCAATGCTAATATTTATATTAAGATGGGGATTTAAAAAAATGTAATGCTGAGACTCTAAGACACTGGTCAGGCTGCATTTAGAGTACTGTGAGAAAATTTGGGCCCCATATCTGCAGAAGGATGTGCTGGCTCTGGAGAGGGTCCAGGAGGTTTACAAGAATGATTCCAATGAGTGGATTAGCATATGAGCATTTGACAACGCTCGGCCTGTACTCCCTGGTGTTTAGAAGGTTGAGCGGGACTTTATTGAAATTTACAGAATAATGAAAGGCATAGAATTGGTGTGGAAAGGATGTTTCCACTGGTGGGGAGAGTTTACGATCAGAGGTCATATCCTCAGAATAAAAGGGCGCTCTTTTAGAAAGCTCAAGGGGCTAGAGGAATCAAGGGATATGGGGAGAAGGCAGGCGCGGGTTATTGATTGGGGACGATCAGCCACGATCACAATGAATGGCGGTGCTGGCTCGAAGGGCTGAATGGCCTCCTCCTGCACCCATTTTTGATGTTTCTAAAGGAGGTGAGGAGAAACCTTTTGTCAGAGGGTAGTTAATCTAATTCTATTGCCACAGAGGGATGTGGAGGCCAAGTCAGTGGATATATTTAAGGCAGAGATAGACAAATTCATTATTAGAATGGGTGTCAAGGATGATGGGGGGAAAGGCAGGAAAATGGGATTAAGAGGTTGAGATCAGCCCATGATTGAAAAGCGGAACAGACTCGATGAGGGTAGTTGTCTAATTCTATTCCAACAACATGTGAAGTTGTGAAGAAGAGAATTCAATTAAATTAAATGATTAAATTTAAAAATAGTTGTGGTCACACGGTACTAGAAAGTTACATCACAACTCTATTAAAAATTAAGCATTCCCCATGCAGGTACAACTGCCAATTTTCTTCAGCCTAAACATTTTTTTAAAAATTATTCTAAAGGCCACTAGAGGGCTTCAATATAAAATTGGCATCAAGACACCACATGGAATTGGAAATAAACTACATAAGACTAGGTGCATTTGTGAAACAAGTTGAGACAATCAGCATAAATACATTTACGGGGAGGTTAGGCCAATAATGAGCAATAAATTCATGAAATGTTATATTTTTCTCTCCACAGATGCTAAATCTGTCAATTTCAGATTTCAAAGTAGTTGCTTTTTGAATGCATAAAAAATTAACTAGAAACATGAAAGTTATAAATGTTTGAAATTATTTAATTTGACTTTTAGTCTTTAAATTAAATGTCTTTGAATGTCAGAAGAGAGACAACGTTAGGAATAGGGAATTGCAGCCAGTTAAAAATTTTGGAGTAACTTCAGAGCTATTGCCTACTCATTAGAGGTCCAGTCACTGTTGGAGCACACTTGCTCTAAAGATTGGGTTCGGTGTAAAACGTATAGATAGCGTACACCTTCTAAATTACTCACTCTTACCAGCATAAGGTCATAAGGAATAAAAGTAGAATTAGGCCATTCAGCCCATCCAGTTTACACCACCATTCAATCATGGCTTGTCTATCTCTCCCTCCTAACCCCATTCTCCTGCCATTTCTCCCATAACCTCAGATCCGTACTAATCAAGAATCTATCTATCTCTGCCTTAAAAATATCCGCAGATGGCCTCCATAGCCTTCTGTGGCAAAGAATTTCAGATTCACCACCAAAGTACATGACAAGCGCAACAAGTTGAAGGAAGTGTGATTGAGTGAGTGCATTTAATAATATTCACATAATATAGTCACTGACCACTTCTATAGAAGTCGGAAAACTGATAAAAGTCCAGATGAAATCTATCCCATGCTGTTAAATGCAGGAAGGCAGGGGAGGGGGTGCAAAGTCAACTTTTGAAACCTCACTGGCCACGAGCAGTGTGATGGGACTGGAGATTAGCAGATAGTGTCCCATTATTTAAAAAGGGAGATTGAGCTCAAGGCAAGTAGTTAAAAGTAGTTAAGTGGTCTGCAGATTATTGGAATCCACTCCAAGGGCAGTATAAATCTTCATTCAGAAAGGCACTAATTGATCAGGGACTGTCTGCATAGATTTGTTAAGGGATAGCACTGTTTGACTAATCTGATTGATTCATGTTATCTGTTGAAACAATTCAATCAGGGCAATGCTTTTAATGTAGTCCACATGGATTTGAGCAAAGCTCTTGACAAGGTCTCATGTGACAGGCTGATGAAAACAGTAAAAGGCCATGTAATTCAAGGGAGAGTGGCAAATTGGATACAAAATGTGTTTAGCTGCAAGAACAAAGGATAATGGTTGGCAAGTATTTCCAAAGGCTGTCACCAGCAACCAAGTAGATCTAGCATGTATTTGGCATTAGCTGGATTTGGCATCATACTGCCATCTAATCCCAAAATCATAATGAGTGAGAATAATGAAGCAACATTTTGAATCTCACACAAACAATCAAAAATATTTTTCCCTACACAAACTAATATTGTTCTGATGGCTTAAACCTAGCCTGAATAGTTCAAGACTATCTAGTGTTGCCCATGTTATGAAAAGCATATCACTCAAATCAATCTCTGAAAATGAGTGGATGAAATCTGTCAGGCCATTCGTTTCTTTTCAGATCAACCTAGAAAGGAGAATATTTTACAGCGGAAAAGTGCACACACACAAGTCATATACATATCAAAACTTTTAATGTCAACTTTTGCCACCATTACCATTGAATATTAATGAAAGCTTTGCTCCGCAATTAAAAATTTAGATTAGTAAATGCTAAATCCCTGGGCGTAAAACACACCTCGAACTTATGAAACATACCTGCAATGTACCAAAGCATCTCAAAGGTCCCACATTTTCAATATATTTAATTCTGACACAGTTCTCAGAACATAAGAACTTTGGCACTTCTCTGCATAAAATGATTGCATAATATTTTAAATAAAATGTATTAATCTCTCATGCAGCTTTTGCTTTGTTTTTCATAAAAACATTCTTAAGACAATGAAACATGGTAAAATGATGATTCATAATTATTCGGACTAAGGAATGCACTGAAGTCAGTCTTGCATGGAGAATTAGAGGGGCCAGGTAACCTTTAAAAAACAAATTGCAGAAAATACATCATCTCTTCATCAATCAAGGGGAAAAAAATGTTTATGGTCTCCAACTTTCTTTGGAACTTCAAAATTGCTAACTTTTACACACAAAAACTGAGAGTGTTACTGAAACGTAGCAACGTAAGGTTTAAATATGTGCAATTAATATTACACAAGAGAAAAAATGCAAAGGGCAGTGATTGTCAAAATGTGAAAGACTTATCATTGGTTTTTTGCTTAAAAAAAATACCACCCAATAAACCTTAATTACAATACCAATTACCCCAAAATAAATCTACCTACAAAAATAAAGCCTAGCATGATCCATGTCCAACCTTAATACATGCCTCATATTCACGCCATGGAGTTAAAAACCTGAAAGTGTAGCATGTTGGAATTTATATATGAATACAATTCATTGTGTACTTTGCTAAATTAATGCATTACCACGTCAAGAAAAAAAAAAAAAAAAGCAATCGTCTCCTTTCCAGGCAACTTGGTCCAGTCTTGGAAAGCGAAAAAATCAAAACTAGTTCTGCCAACAGCATATTTCAACCTGGAAATATCTGAAAGGCCAATTATTTGCTTTATAATTCAATGTCTCTTTTACACTCTCTTCATTCCTCTTCCCATCAAACAGGCAAAAACAGTCATAACCATCTTGGACTTCACTTCCACCAAGTCTTCTGGAAGGGCATATACACGGGCTCCAATTTTCCTGGCCATTGATACAGCATATCTGTCGAGAAAGGCAACATGTGATTCCATTGTTCGTTTTTATCTGCAGAAGTCACTGAAACGTGGTCAATTAACATAAAAGTACATGGTACTTTATATTTAAACTGCTTGCTGTAGCAAATTGAAAATTCAGGCAAAACACGCACAACTCATTTTAGTGTCTGCTGTTATGTAGAGCTTTCCATGTAACAAAATGGCTAAGTTGTTGAAGTAATTATTTACCTAGATATTATCCACCCAGAATAGGGAGAGGGGAATTCCTACAGATTAGAAACTATTCACACCCTCATCTATGTACCCATACTCCATCAAATGAACACAATTAGCAAAGCATTCAACAAGGTTCCGCATAGTCGGCTGCTCTAGAGGGTTAGATCGCATGGGATCCAATGAGAGGAAGCAGAGGGTGATGGTGGAAGATTGCTTCTCAGACTGGAGGCCTGTGACCCGTCCTGTGGTGTGCCTCAGGGTTCGGTGCTGGGCCTGTAACTGTTTGTCATCTATATCAAAGATTTGGATGAGAACATACATGGAAAGATGAGCAAGTTTGCTGAAGATACACGATAGTACTTTCAGCACCTCTTCGACGTAACACTGACTGCTCATTATTGAAGCTCAGGATATGTACGTCCCCGTTAGATTAAAGGGCAAGACATGAGAATGCAAAGAAGCTTGGCCAACGAGGGAAATTTAGGCATTGGTCAACAATAAAGAGGACGCATGGGACAGGTATAGGCAGCTGGGATCAAGTGCATCCCTGGAGAGGTTTCGGGAACTGAGTAAACTTAAAAAAAAGGTAGACATAAATGCTGGGAAACTCAGCGGGTGAGGCAGCATCTATGGAACGAAGAAATAGGCGACGTTTCGGGTCGAGACCCTTCTTCAGACTGAAGGAGGGTGGCAAACGTTGTACCTCTATTCAAGATGGGCTACAGGGAAAATGCTGCAAACTATTGGCCAGTAAGCTTAACATCTGTAGTTGGAAAGTTACCAGAGGGTATTCTGATGGATAGGATATACAGGCATTTGAATAGACAAGGACTGATTCAGGACAGTCAGCATGGTTTTGTACGTGGGCGGTCGTGTCTCGCAAATCTGGTTGAGTTTTTTGAAGACGAGACCAAAAAGGTTGATGAGGGTAGAGTTGTAGATGTTGTATACATTGGATTTCCATAAGGCGTTCAACAAGGTTCTGCATGGTAGGCTGCTCTGGAAGGTTAGATCACATGGGATCCAAGGAAAGTCAGCTGAATGGATAGAAAATTGGCTTCATGGAAGGAAGCAGAGGGTGATGGTGGAAGGTTGCTTCTCGCTCTGCAGACTTGTGACTGGTGGTGTGCCTCAGGGTTTGGTGCTGGGCCAGTTACTGTTTGTCATCTATACCATTGATTTGGATGTGAGCATACATGGCAAGATTACAAGTTTGCTGATGATACAAAAGTGGGTGGTTTTGCAGATAGTGAAGATGTTTGTGAAAAATTACAGCAGGATGTTGATTGATTTGCCAGGTGGGCTGAGGAATGGTTGATGAAATTTAATACAGAGAAATGTGAGGTGTTGCATTTTGGGAAGTCTAATATGGGCAGGACCTACACAGTGAATGGTAGGGCTCTGAGCAGTGTTGTAGAGCAGAGGGATCTGCAGGTGCATGGTTCCTTGAAGTTGGAGTTGCAGGTAGAGAGGGTGGTCAAAAAGGCTTTTGATACATTGGCCTTCATCAGTCAGAGTATTGAGCATAGGTGTTGGGAGGTCATGTTGTAGTTGTATAAAACGTTGGCGAGGCCGCATTTAGAGTATTGTGTTCAGTTCTGGGCACCGTGTTATAGGAAAGATGTTGTCAAGTTGGAAAGGGTACAGAGACGATTTATGAGGATGTTGCCAGGATTAGAGGGTCTGAGCTAGAGGGAGAGGTTGAGTAGACTGGGATTCCTTGAAGTGCAGGAGGATGAGGGGTGATCTTAGAGGTGTATAAAATCATGAGAGGAATAGATTGGGTAGATGCACAGAGTCTCTTGCCCAGAGTAGGTGAATCGAGGACAAGAGGATATTGGTTTTAGATAAACGGGGGAAAAAAATTAATAGGAATATGAGGGGTACCTTTATCACGCAGAGAGTGGTGGGTGTATGGAACAAGCTGCCACAAGAGGTAGTTTAGGCAGAGACTATCCCAACATTTATGAAACAGTTAGACAAGTATATGGATAGGACAGGTTTGGAGGGATATGGGCCAAACTCGGGCAGGTGAGACTGGTGTAGCTGAGACACATTGGCCAGTGTGGGCAAGTTGGGCTGAAGGGCCTGCTTCCACGCTGTATCACTCGATGACTCTAATTATGTTCTATAATGTTTTGGAAGTTTTAACACCCTTTAATAAGTCATTTAAATACCTATATGTAAATGATAATCACTACTTACATTGACTATATTGTAATTTTGAAGTAGTGATCAGTTTTGCAATCACAATGCAGAGATGTGTGAAGAAAAATGTGTTTTTATGGGAAGAGCTACTTGTCACCAGTGGTCTGGAACGTGATCACCTTATTTATATGATGTTTGATTTTCTTAATGTGTACAGATTTAGTTGCTTCTAAAAATTCAAGATGAGAACTTGCAGGTACATGGATTGGCAGCAAATCTCAGATAACAAGGACAGAGGGTAGAAAATGTACATTTGTTTCTCTTCATTCATTGCTGGCTTGATATGTAATTACAGGAACATTTTTATAGCAAAGTGACAATGAAGTTCAGGCTACATACTTTGCATTCTCGTGCTTATCTTCTTCAGAAAGGTCTCCAGTCTTTACCAGTTCATAGTTAATAGAGTTAGGTTGAATGGCATCAATCAAATCCAGTATAGGCAGACTCGAACTTAAGTTCTTATCCTGTGTAAAAATGGTCTCATTAGGTTAGGAATTATTGCATTTCATATTCATTGATGTTAGATTTTCCATTTTCCCTTTGTACCTTTTTGAAGCATGTTAAAGTTGAGTTGTTTTGTTATATTTATGAAGAAAAATATAATTTTATAATTTCTTTCACTTTGCAAGAACCCAAAGTATCTACCTGCAAATATGGTGATTTTTAAAATTAGCTTTACTGAGAATTTAATTTCTCAGATCGTAAGATATCATCGACTCCGCAGGTTGAAAGACAAATCTTCCCTTTGATGTCGAAGTTCTACATTTTGAAAAATGAGGCCTGGGATACAGTACACTTTAACAGGCAGACTGTTTCAAGATTCATCGTGGCACCAACGAGATTACAAATCCAACATCCAATCGTGTAGAATTCATATCGCAGGCACTTGTTGGGAAGCATCTGAGGACATTCCCTGCTTGCTCTCTCAGCTCAGTCATGGTATATGGAAAGGTGCAGCAGTGTCTTAAAAAAAATAATGCTTACCTTAAAACTTTGGACTGTAGATGACTTGCCTGCATCTTTCAATGTTGTATTTATCCAACTGATAATGATATCATCGTTAACTTTCTGACCATCACCCAATTCTTCAAGAACGTTCAGTGTATACCTTCCAATACATAACTGCAACTTTAGAATCACCATGGTGATGAGTTTATCTTAACGCAAGATGCTGAACTTCCCAATTAACAAGCCAATAAACTACGTGTATTAAAAGAAGTGGAGCCGAGACAAAAGTAACTGAATACATACAATATATTTAAATATTGCCAGTGGTCAATAATTGATAAATCAGTGAAATAATATTTTAAAAGTGCAATTAGTGAGCATTTCTCAATTCCTTTTCATGTGGGCCTAAAGGCACTTTTGTAATGAAGTGCAGTCACTGTTGCAATATAGGAAACATGTCAGTCAATATGTGCACAGTAAGTTCTGTTAAGTAGGAATGATTTAATTGCATGAAATCAAGAGGTATCTTAATAGCCCTTTAGAACAGTGTCAGTACCTTCTCATCAGCTGCCAGACCAAGGCTAAAGTTAGCGTTGAGTTTCCATCATTTAAATCTGTTCCAGCAATGCCCACCAAGGAAAACTTAGCTCGCTTCTTTCCCAGGTCCACTGCATAATTACAGTTTTCTAGCTAAATAAAAATAATAATTTTTTGATTGAAATTAAATTGACGGATTTTGCTACATTTTGAATACTTTTAGAACATGAACCCATCTACCTTTTTCATATTAGCACCTAGTTTGGGATATGGTGGCCTGTTCACCTTGTTCCAGTCAACTGGGACCTTGATTTTTTCATACAACTGCAATATTACGAGAGCATCAACTAAGTCACTGCAACAAGAACAAAATTCACAGAATATTTCAGGAATCAGTACCCTCGAGAGTTAATCACCATTTAATCCTAAATATTCTTGTCTTGTGAAATAAATATAGCACTAAAACGGAAAATGTTGGGAGGTGTTACGAATGTCGGGCAGCATTAATGGAGAGAGAAACAAGAGTAAATGTTTCCAGCCAATAACCTTTCATCAGCACCCGAAAATATTATAAATTGAATGGTTGCAACTTAAAACATATTCAATTTCTACTGAGACATAAGGAACTGCAGATGTTGGTATAAAAAAAAAAAAACCCAAAGTGCTGGAATAACTCAGCGGGTCAGGCAGCATCTGCGGAGAACATGGATAGGCAATGTTTTGTTTCGGGGCCCTTTTTCAAACTGAAGGGTCCCGACCAAAATGTCACCTATCCATGTTCACAACAGATGCTGCCTGACCCCTGTGTTACTCCAGCCCTTGTTTTCAATTTCCATTCTTTCCTTACTCTGCAATGACCTGAAATGTTAACATGTTTTTCTTTGCACTTAAGCTGCCAGGTGGCCGAGAGTTGCCAGCATTTCCATCTTTGATTTCTTACATAATCTTTTGGTTAACATTACTCATGTTTGTGACGTTCTGACCCACACAAATGTTATGGAACTAGAGTAGAAATAAACTAGAGTAATTAACTTAATTAGTCTGCTTTTAGTGCCACTTGCTTTCAACTGACATAGTTAAAACTGGCCCAAAACACTAATACCAACACCTGTGACTTTAAGTGGAATCTGACTATTAATCTTAAATGGTACAGGTCAGCCTCTGACATTACATAACTGGGATCAATGTAGTACAATAAACCCTTGTTTTTTACAGACCTCTTTATAACAGATTTCAGTTATGGCGGCCGGATCTCCCGACCTTCACTTTAGGCTGTGCCGCCAATGCCACCTCCTGCCCGCACCACCTCCCCGGCCGATTGGAGGAGGGTTGCTGGCGCCAGCCCACCCCGGTCGATTCCAGGCCAGACCTTAGCCACCACCGCCAACCAACACTACTTCCTCAGCTGCACCTGCCATCTCCGGCCACCTGCCGACTGCAACCATTGACTCCTCCGGTCCTCGCCTCAACTCACCTGGATTCCAGGCCCAGTTCCAGACCGAGTCTGAAGAAGGGTCCCAATGAAAACACCACTATTCATGGTGTCCAGAGATGCTGCCTGACCTGCTGATTACTCCAGCACTTTGTGTATTAACCAGCATCTGCACTTCGTTGTTTCCACCATTTATAACAGGCACCATCTCTCTCGCAACCCCCCCCCCCCCGGGTCTGTTATAAAGAGGATTTACTGCACCGTCTTACCTGTACAGATGGTTCACTGCTGGATTTACCCCTTGCGAGTTCATCCAGTTGCGGAAAGTCCTTTCTTCACGGGTTTCACCTAATGTATAAAATGCAACAGGTTATCGGAGAAAAGATTTTGCGCAGATAAGAGTTAACTTTAGTGCATAAAATAACAGATTTCTCCCCTCCAAATCAATAGTGCAAATGTCACTGTTATATTTTGTACTGAATGTTGCACCCTTTATCCTGCATCTGTGCACTGTGGATAGCTTGATCCTTTTCATGTATAGCCTGACTGGATAGCCCTCAAAAAGCTTTTAATTGTACCTCGGTACATGCAACAATATTAAACTAAACTGAAAAAATGTTTTGGAAAATGATGGCAGAGTTTAGTCGTTCCCATTGGACGACTTCCCGTTTTATTTCTCAAGAGTATTCTGTAATTGTAAGTCATGATTATCATTTGGTGAAATTGAATCACCTCTCCAAGGTCAATCTTGCATTTGCATGTGTGGAAATTAACCGTGAAGTCATGGTTACAGCTGCTGCTAGTTAAAGTGTCAGATTTCTGGCACCAAATTGAAAAGATCTAGTAACCATATAACCATATAGCAATTACAGCACGGAAACGGGCCCTCTCGGCCCTTCCAGTCCGTGCCGACCATTTGTTTTCCCCTAGTCCCATCTACCTGCACTCAGACCATACCCCTCCATTCCCTTCCCGTCCAGATACCTATCCACATCGTAAGAAATATTTCTTTACCATTACTGAAAATAGATGAAACAGATTTGATATTTGCAATATGTTACAGAATATTAGGGTCCAGATTAGAATCCGAGTTTTAAACAAAATAAGAAAGGACAAATTCCAATTAGTGTACAATTATGTGGATCTCTGGTTATGCCAGAGTCAGAATATTATGCACATGCTTGTCTATTCAAGGAGGATACATTTGAAGTGGAGAGAACACTTTCTCTAGATTGATCCCTGGAATGGCAAGTTTGTCACATGGTGAGGTTAAACTCAATCAATGTTCTTGATGTTATAAGAAAGGGAAAATAAAACATTTCTATAGAGTGCAAGGCGACAATAATGCAACTATTGGGAAGTTTCGAAAAAATGTGCAGAGAAATAATGATCATGGCTGATCAACCAAAGTCAGTACGCCGTTCCTGCTTTCCCCCCCCCCATATCCCTTGATTCCATTAGCCGCAAGAGCTAAATCTAACTCGCTCTTGAAAACATCCAGTGGATTGGTCTCCACTGCCTTCTGTGGCAGAGAATTCCACAGATTCACAATTCTCTGGGTGAAAACGTTTTTCCTCATCTCAGTCATAAATGGCCGACCCCTTATTCTTAAACTGTGTCACCCCTAGTTCCAGACTCCCCCAACATCAAGAACATTTTCCTGCATCCCATAAGAATTTTATATATTACTGTAAGATCCCCTCTCATCCTTCTAAAGCCCAGTTGACCCATTCTTTCATCATATGTCAGTCCCGCCATCCCGGGAATTAACCTGGTGAACCTACGCTGCACTCCCTCAATAACAAGAATGTCCTTCCTCAAATTAGACCGAAACTGCACACATTACTCCAGGTGTGGCCTCATGAGGGCCCTGTACAAATGCAGTAGGACCTCCTTGTTCCTAAACTCAAATCCTCTCGCAATTAAGGCCAACATGCCATGAGCTTTCTCCACTGCCTGCAGTACCTGCATGTTTGCATTCTTCCAATCAATCATGTTGAACAAGTTAGTCAAATAAATAAAAGAATTAGACTGTTAGTGGCAATAGTAAAACCAGGTTCAATCCTGAGTTTGGGTGCTGTATGTGGAGTTTGCACGTTTTCTTCATGGCACATGGGCTTGCTCCGAGTGCTCCGGCTTCCTCCCACATCCTTAAGATATGCGAGTCAGTAGGTTATTTGACTGCTACAATTGCCTCCAGTGTTGGTCTAATTGGGGAGTTTGTGTGCAAGAAGAATGGGATTAGTCTAGTATCAGTATAAATAAGTGGTTGACAGTCAGTGTGGGCTGAAGAGCTTGATTCATGCAGTATCCCTCTACATCCTGTTATATTAGTACAACGATGGAAGAAGAGCAATATAATTTGCCGGTGATGATTTCCCCACGGTATGGTTGCTTGGTTTTCTCGCTGGTAAGAGTCAGTAAGCGTGAAACTAATATCAAGTTAATCTGACCATTGGGAAACTGAATTACCACCATACAGACCCTGTCTGATTTAAGACCACTGATCCCAATGAAAAGCAAAATTATTTGGGCATGAAATAAAGTCAGTCAGTCAATCCAAACCTGCTCCGTTTCTCTCCAGGTTAAAAATTATTGAACCCTCCCCTGTGGATCCCATCATCACATTGAGGCACCAATTATCTAAACAATGTCTCGACAGTTTTAAATTACACTGCTCCAGAGGTCTCAACTAGGAGAGAACACCAGATTCAAACAGCTTTCCAGAAATACACAATTCTCATTTGTAACCTTACCTTCCAGCAAGCTCCAATCGATGTCTTGATTCACAGGCTTTTCAAGTGCTGGATACTTGTTGAACAGATTTGCTACAAATGCCAAATTCAGTTTTGGGTTCCCCTGAACAACATCTGCTGGGGTGACAAACTGTCTGCACCCCAGTTTGTCCGCCTCTTGTAACATGTACTCAGCTCGCTTTAGGTCATCTTTCTCCTGCAAGGTTTAAGACAATGTGAGTGTGATCATAGATCTGGTCTGCTATTCCGTACAATTCACTGTAATTTACCGTCACTGAATTTTGAAACACAAGGAGTGATCTTTGTATAGTCTGAAGAAGGGTCTCGACCCAGAACGTCACCTATTTCCTTCACACCATAGATGCTGCCTACCCGTTGAGTTTCTCCAGCATTTTTGCCTACCTTTGTATATTATTTTATTTGTTTTGTTAACCTGTCAGATGGGCAGTGTTGCTCATTGCTTAAGCTTCAGGGCGGTGTGAGAAATGGGAGATTAAAAGGATGCAGAAAATAGCTAAGAGGTGGCAAATTGCCATGTGATCGATTCTCAGGTTTCCTCCCACATCCTAAAGACGTGCGAGTTTGTAGGTTAATTGGCCTCTGTAAATTGCTCCTAGTGTGTCGGGAACGAATGAGAAAGTGGGATAACATATAACTAGTGTGAACATGTGATCAATGGTCAGTGTGGCCTGGTGGCCTGTTTCCATGCTGCATCTCTTTTCAAAATAATGGACGTCCAGGATTAGTTTACTATGACAGGTAGCCCTTCTCATTTCTCCCTCAGCTTTAGAAAGAAATATTACTCAGAAAGGGACTCAGAAAGGGAAATATTACTCAGAAACAAACCCATAGCTATTAGACGTAAACTGCAATGGACAACAGAAATGTAAGATAAAAATTTACCTCAAAGATGGAAAATTCAAATTTTATATTTACATACTTCAAGGAACAGTCAAATCAACAAATTGCACTGTATATCTATGGTGGGGGGGGGGCAGTTGTAGAATCTACTGGCAAGGGGATAAGCCTGCGTTTGTTTTTTTTTGTTTGTTCGTTCTGGTTAAGAAGCTGTGCACATGGCAGCCAGCTAACAGTCGCTTGTCTTTCTTTTTTTTCCAATTTTAATTTAATTTTAATTTCAAGTTAATTTCCAGTTTTCATGCACCTTGTTGTGTGTTGTGACTGTTGGCAGACCAATTTCCCTCCGGGGATGAATAAAGTTCTATCGTATCGAGTACGTAATTGTGGTTTACGATATTTGTTTGAAGGCTATGATCAATTCTTGTAAAGATACGAGTTCTTCGAGAAGGATCTTTCAGTACATTAATGTAAAGAAACACTGGTACTTACATTGAAGCCGCACATATTGATGTCAATGCGCGATTCACCTTCTTTATTACCTTTCGGTGCAATCTGATCCAGGAGGTGATAATAGGCCCTTGAATCCTGAATTCAAACAAAAAGATGAATTAAAATAGCAAACCTTTGAAACAAATGTATTTATCATTTAATAACTTTAAAAAAATGTGCACATGGTGTGTACCATACCTGTATCTGGATGTTGCAAAGTGCACACAACTAATGTAATATTTCTGAATGTAGGAAATGCATAAGCCAAGTTTTGGTCCCAGAAGTTGCTAGTTAATGACCAGGTATCTGGTTTTGGTGATACTATGAACTGCAGATGCTGGAATCTTGAATAAAAAAAAGTGCAGGAAGTCTCTGGAGGATTTGGACAGGCAGCGTTTTGGGTTGGGTCCTTTCTTCAGACTTGGTTTCGTGATGTTGATTGATGGACATCAAGAGAACTACTAGGATAATTGCACGGGCAGATGTCTCTGCTAACCGCCACTGTCAAAAAACTGTCTCGGTGCATTTAAAATAGCAAACTAAACATCAATAGAAGCGCTAACCTATAATCATCCAGGAGCAGAAAAGACTACAAAATAGTTGTGACCACTGCCCAGTCCATCACCGGCTTTGACCTCCCCACCATCGAAGGGATTTATTGAAGTTGCTGCCTCAAAAAAAGGCAGCCAACGTCAAAGACCCACACCATCCTGGCCACGCACTCATTTCACCATTGCCATCAGGAAGAAGGTACAGGAACCTGAAAACTATAACGTCCAGGTTCAGGAACAGCTTCTTCCCTACAGCCATCAGGCTATTAAATAAATACTCTCTGAACTGCAACAGTTATTATTATTATTATTATTATTATTATTACACTCTGTTGCCACCTGCTGCAGAACTGGTCCGCAGAGAGTGGGTTACACTGAATCGTCTGCGAACTGGTGTTGGGCGTTTCAATCATAACATGAAACGTTGGGGACTGCGCCCATCAGCAGCCTGTACTTGTGGACACCCCGACCAGACCGCACACCATGTAATCCACGACTGTCCCACCCTCAGCCCACCAGATACCACTACCATCGACCTGACCAACCCCAATCCTGACACAGTGAACTGGCTGCGACGCCTGAATCAAACTGTGTAACTGACTCATACGCAAGAAGAAGAAGAAGATTACACTATATTGGTTATTTATTGAGATTAAGTATGTGTGCATGTGTATACACACATTTAACTTTTTTTCTTCTCCCGTTATGTACTATGGTTACATACTCTGTGGTGCTGCAGCAAGCAAGAATGTCATTGTCCTATCTGGGACATATGACAATAAAACACTCTTGACTCACATTCAGGTGAGGGTGATGCTCTTCAGCTAAAGATGATCTGTCATTTCAAGCTAAAAACATATTTTAAGTATGCAAGAAGAAACTGCAGGCAAAAGTTATTCACACGGAATTCAGACAAATCCTTCGACTCCTGTGATGTGGAATCCAGAGAAAACATTTAAATCAATGCGTCTCAACTTACAATAGCATCGCAAGACCACAAGATGGCAGTACTTGACTTGCCACGTAGTCAAAGATGTCCCAGATTGGTCTAAGTGTCATGATGTTTACTAAATCACTGATACTACAGCAAGAAAGGAATTTGCTAATGGTCTACTCAAAAACAGTGGAGGCAATGCATTGAAGAGATGGAACCTGGGCCCTGTGATGGGCGAGGAGTTACATGGAAACCACATTTCAGGTGCAGTAAGTCTGGTCACCAAAGCGCACGAGGGGGAATTTTTTTTTTTTGACAAATCTTAAAACCTTTCCTCCGATTCCCAGTCCCCTTGTCAGTTTAATTCAGTTTAGAGATACAGTATGAAAACAGGGCCATGACCCACTGAGCCCACACCAACCAGCGATCACCCATGTTTAATCTCATTGTACATGTGTATAGTGACAATAAAAAGGCATTCTCTCATTCTCATTCTATCCTACACACTGGGGGCAATTTACAGAACCAATTAACCTAGAAACCTGCACATCTTTGGAATATGGAAAGAAACCACAGCACCCAGATAAAACCTACGTGGTCACAAGGAGAATGTACAAACTCTGTACAGACGGCACAAGTAGTTAGAACGAACCCCGATTTCTGATGCTGTGAGGAAGCAACTCTACTGCTGTGCCATTGTGCTTCAGCACATTATGCCATATATGTTTATAAAAGAGATATTGATCAGGAAAAGCTATAAACTTAATCTTTTGGGACTTGGTGCTGCCTTAAAAATATACATGAAGAAAAGCAAACTGCTTACACGTTTTAATTATGTCTTTTATAGAGTTTAGTCGTGGAAGTTAAGTGTTGCTGAAGGGGCAAGATTATTCTATTTGGCTTTCAGCCATCTTCTTGAATGCATTACTGCACTGAGGTATTAAAGACTAAATTGAAAGTATTCCTGTGGTGCACTTTAATCGGGAGGTCCAGGAGTCTGACTCACGAGCAATTAAAGAAACAGCAAAATATGCCCATTGAGGACAAGTTTGGGCAAGAAGTCAACGGACAAAGGGTTATTCCACTGCACACCTGGCAAACGTCCCAGTATACATAGGGAAAAGAAGGCACAAAGTGCTGGAGTAACTGAGTCAGGCTGCATCTCTGGAGAACATGGATAGATGACGTTGCGAGTCGGGACTCGTCTTCAGACCATTTTCCTCCCAACATGACATATCACCTATCTATGTTATCAGAGATGCTGCCTGACCCACTGAGTTACTCCAGCACTTTGCGCCTTTATTAAGCCAGCATCCGCAGCTCCTTGTTTCTACATATCGTCATAGGAGCCTTGATGAGTTGATGTATTGCATCTTTCACATAGGACACACTGCAGATTGTGTGCTCCTGGTGGAGAGAGCAAACATTTAAGCAATTGCTCTTACAGACAGCTTCAGCCTGGACACTATCAGGTTTGAGTGTTGTTGAAGCTGCTTACATTCAGATTAGTCGAGAGTCTTCCACTATCCTCTTGAATCAGGGAGTTACTTACTGAAAATTTCCCAGCCTCTGACCACAGTTTAAGTGTGCGAACAGTCAAGAGCTTAAATGCTTTTATCACAGTACTTGAACAATTTCTGTCTGCAATAAGATTATTGATCACTGGCTAAAATAGGATTAGGCCATCCGCCCCCTCAACCTTGCCCTCCAGCATGATCATGGCTGACCTTCTACTATGCCAACCTTTCATCTCTAGAGCTAAATGTATCCACCTCCCCTTCAAATTTCCCCAACATAGCCTCCACACCCTCCAGCGTTGAGACCTCCAGTGATTCATCACGCTCAGTGAGAAGGAGAAACATGGAGCTGCGGATGCTGGTTTTTGATATCAATCAGCTCTTTAAATAATTAGAATGAGAAGAGACTGCAGAGGTGCGAACAAAAAAAAAAAAACTACTGGAGGACCTTCCATCAGTCCAAAGAAGGGTCCCGCACTGAAACTGTACCTATCCATGTTCTAACCAACATCTTCTGTTCCTTGTTTCTGCTGCAGGAACTCAGCAGGTTAGGCAGCACAAAAGAAATGCTGGAGTAACTCAGGACAGGCAGCATCTCTGGAGAGAAGGAATGGGTGACGTTTTGGGTTGAGATCGTTCAGGCTGAGAGCCAGGGGAGAGGGAAACTGGAGATATGGAAGGTACAGAGAGAATATAAGGTGTGAATATATGGGCAAAATGGGCAGACAACATTTCATTGAAGAGTACAGCACCAGATCAGACCCTTTGGGCCACAATGTCCGTGTCAAACGATGCCAAGTTAAACTAACCTCCTCGGCCTGCATGTAATCCATATTCCTCCATTCTCTGCATATCCATGAGCCTATCTAAAAGCCTCTTAAAAGCCACTATCATATCTGTCTCCGCCACGTACCACTCTCTGTGCGTAAAAAAAAAAATTGCCTCACAAATCTTGAATATTTTCCCCTCTCATCTTGAAACTATGGCCCCCAGACGTTGACATTTCCACCCGAGGAAGATGATTCTGACTGTCTACACTATCTATGCCTCAATTTGATATACTTCCATCAGGTCTCCCCTCAGCCACTGACATTTCAGGTCAGGACCGTTCTTCAGCTCTCGCTCTCTGTTGTGCTGGAGGTGCCCAACAACAGAAGCCCCCAGGATCACATGGTCGGTCCAGTGGCGCAGTGGTAGAGTTGCCGCCTTACAGCACCAGGGATCCAGGTTCAATCCTGTCTGTGGGCACCGTCAATACGAAGTTTGTACATTCTCCCTGTGTCCGTGTGGGTTTTCTCCGGTTCTCCAGTTTCCTCCCACATTCCCAAGATGTGCAGGTTTGTAAGTTAATTGGTTTCTGTAAATTTCCCTAACGTGTAGGAAAGAACTGGTGAATGGGTCATCGGTCCGGACTCGGTGGTCCGAATGGCCTGTTTCCACACTGTATCTCTAAACTAAAAAACTATAATCCCCTGCAGCTCAGAAAAAGGGATGTACAAGAAATAACACCATCCCACATGGTGACGGTGCAGAAATCACATCAGGACCACAAAGTGAATGAGGCGTAGGAAGCACATGGTCAAACGACCCATCAACCATAGGTCAACACAGAGATGGATGTAAAACAATTTACCCAGGCGAAATTGATTTTCAATTACAAGCATTGTGAAACAATACTATATGATCCAATGTCTGGGCAACTGTGCTCCAAATTTATTAATTACACTCAGAATGGAATCTTTTTCTCGAGTCAGTAACAGCACCTATCTGTTTATATATAATTTTCCTTATACAAGTACCTTGATATCCGAGTGGAAGTTGTTGATTTTCTGGTAGCCTGCATTCTCCAAGTGGTAATTAGCCCATCGTAACAGCAGTTCTTCTGGGGACAACTTCATGAGGTCCTCCAGACTCTCGCCATCACGGAGCAAAGCCACCAAAGCTGTGGACCAGGTTCCCATTAATCATAGGTTAATCATATTGTCACGTGCACCAAGGCACCGCGAAAAACGTATTTTGCATGCTATGCAATCAGATAAGATAATACAGGACATAAATACACTCTCATCAAACTCGAGTACAATAGGCAGAGCAAAGGGGCAGACACGGTACAGAATAGTATTCGCAGCATTGTTGCGCATCCGTTTCATAGACAAATCCAACGTCTGCATGGGGTAGAGGTGAATCAGACAGTAACCGGCCATTCAGAAGTATGATAACAGAGGGAAAGAACCTGTTCCTGAATATCGTGCCTCTCTCTCTCTCTCCCTTTGACAATCGTTATTCACTTGTTTTATACCAGTGCCAAACATTGACATGTAAATCAACTCATTGTCACAGCAGGGTTAATATTCTCCGTTGCTGCATCAGAGCTTTACTAACAGGCAGGACAAGATCTCTCTAATTTGCATTCCTCCCTGATTTGTATTTCTCCCTCTCTGCCAATGAAGGATGAAAATCAAGTATGCTCAACAGGTCAGAGTGCACAACCAAAGCCTCGTGTCAAGTCAGCCTGTTCATTTGACTGAGAACCCTGAATTCATTATTCGGAATAAACCAATACCACAGTGCCCATCACTGGGAGCATCTACAGATTGGACAGAAGACAAAGCTGGTATTACAGGAACACAACGATACAAAAGTTGTCGGCCTGCAGCAGAAGCAACGCACAAGGACTTGCCACGATAATGAGATCTGTTTACTTATTATTCCAGCATTCTGTCTTTATCAATCAGTCTAAACAGATACAAGCAGGCAAAAAAGATGTTCTCCGAACACTCTTTAAAGAATCCATTCAATCCTTTTCACTGAGAGGCTTCTACAGTGGTGACAGGACAATCATGTTGCAAAATATCCTCAGTCCACACAATATGTCGAAGCATTAATCACCATGCAATTTTCTAAATGATGGGTGCAGTCGTATTTATTTAAGGTTTATTGTCATGTGTACTGAAATGAAGTGATAAGTTTTGTTTTGTATGACAATGGACAATAGGTGCAGGAGTAGGCCATTCGGCCCTTCGAGCCAGCACCGCCATTCATTGTGATCATGGCTGATCATCCACAATCAGTACCCCGTTCCTGCCTTTCCATATCCCTTGAATCCGCTATCTTTAAGAGCGCTATCTACTCTCTCTTGAAAGCCTCCAGAGAATTGGCCTCCACTGCCTTTTGAGGCAGAGAATTCCAGATTCACAACTCTGTGTGAAAAGGTTTTTCCTTATCTACGTTCTAAATGGCTTAACCCTTATTCTTAAACTGTGGCCCCTGGTTCTGAACTGTCCCAACATTGAGAACATGTTTCCTGCCTCTAGCGTGTCCAAACCCTTAATAATCTTATACGTTTCAATAAGATCCCCTCTCATCCTTCTAAATTCCAGAGTGTACAAGCCCAGCCGCTCCATTCTATCAACATTTGACAGTCCCACCATCCATGCAGATAAATAACACTATATAAGATGTGGGGTGCAGAATATAGTTCTCAGCATTGTAGCGCATCAATTCCAGAGAAAGGTTCAATATCACAATGGGATAGAGGTGAATTGGACAGTACCCTAGCTTATGGGAGGATTGTTCAAAAGTCTGATAACAGAGGGGAAGATGCTGTTCCTGTGTCTGGGGGTGTGCAGCCGGAATGTTGGAAATATTTAGCGGTTTACTTCTGAATTGCAAATGTGGAATCAGCAGTCAAAGAGACTCCCAGGCCCAAGACACGAATGTTTGTATCCTGAGCATCCCCTATTTTAATTAGCCCACCAAAGGCAGTCATAAAATGAACAAAGCCAACCTGAAGTTTTCAGTTTCCCACTTAAATATATTCCTTATATTCTCCTTGATCGGCTTCTTACATTTAAACTTTTTGGCAAATTGTCCTAAAGTCTTAAATTTTGTGAAATGTTACTAATTTTACAAACGGCAAGCCATAACAAATGCAGGATAGCACGCAAACAAAGCTTTTCACTGTACCTTGGTACACATGACAATGATAAACGATGCCAACAGTATACAGACTTATTTTGAAATAGCAACAGTAGGCCAGGTGATTGCTACCTTGACTTTCCGTTTTGATAATATTGTGAATCAAAACAAAGGATTATTCAGCCAATTGGAAAAATGGCTCAAGTTTTAAGAAGATGAGATTAAAAATATTTTAATAACTGCAAATATTCATTGTCTGAAATAAATACTAAATGTTGGAAATATTCAGTATGTCTGGAAGCATCTGTGGAAACAGAGTTGCTGCTTCAGTGTGCTAGAAAAATGGAGACCAACATGTTTTAAGATGCAGAAGGGAGAGGGGTGGAGAGAACAAAAAGGGATGACTCTGATATGCTGGAGACCCAGAGAGATGAATGACAAAAGTAGCGGCCATGTTGACTGAGAGGGTGGTGAACATTTAGTTAGTGTAGATGATCAGCTTGAAGATGCAACTGAACAAACCAGAATGAAACTCGGACCTCAGCACCCAAATTACAGGGAGACATTTCCGAAACTACATTGTGCACTCAGTATGTTTAGTGATTATTCAATTTAATTTTTCATATCAATTTGGGGAACTAATGTAGCTTTGGTGAAAATCTCCCTACTGATGAGGATATGTAGACCTAAAGATTACTCAGCTTCTCCCGAATTAAGCTGGTAGATAATTCTGCATGGAGAATGTCTATACTTTTATCTTCCACAAATAGCAGTTGATATTAGTTTATTGTCAACTTTGAAATCGGAGAATGACAGATTTTGTTAACCAAATGTATTAAGATTAAGAGAAAAGATGGTCACTTGAAATTAACTCAGGCATCAGCCCCGATTGCACTGAATGCTGAAAATGGCAGAAAATATATAACCCACTCAAGACTCCACATTCCTTTAATATTTGGTCTTACCTTCATTTTTGCTGAGTTCAATGTCTGCAAACAGCCCAATTTTGATGATCTGCCACAGAAGTCCCAAGACCAAATGTGGTTTCCCTTCTCTCAAGTCTTGAGCACCGATATTGACAACATGGCAACCAATAGCAGAAGCAGAGTTCAAGGCAAGATTCAGGTTTTCCTATGGAAGTTAAACATTTGGATATATGATCAGGCTTTGTATGCAAGAGGTAAACAGTCAGACGTAGGTTGCTCAAGAGGTTTTAGTAGATCAATTCGTAAGACATAGGAGCAGAATTAGCCATTCGGCCCATCGAGTCTGTTCCACCATTCAATTTTGGCTGATCTATTTTGCCATCTCAACCCCATCCTCCTGTCTTCTCCCTATATCCTTTGATACTCTTATTCATCAAGAATCTATCAATCTCTGCTTTAATAATAACCAATGGCTCGGACTCCACAGCCATCTCTGGCAATGAACTCCACACATATACAACAATCTGGCAAAATAAAATCCTAATCATCGCCACTACATGATGCAATAATATAATGCAACCTATGAGTGCAACAAGATTGTTCTCACAATAACTGATGTTAAAACCCTGAAAACACTCAACAGAACACTGTAGAAAGAGAAATGAGAATGAATGTTTCAGGACTCCTTAATACCCACCGCCCTCCCACCCTAAATATGCTGACTGACATGCTGAGTGTTTCCAGCATTTTCCATTTTAATTTGTGCTCACATTTCCCAACACGACTCGCTACCTATTCAGTTCATCATTCCATGCAGGAGCAGAATGCTTCTAATTTTAAAATCTTCCAAAGGCCCTCAACAGAACCAAAAGCCCAGTAGATGCTTGGGACTATCCATGTGCCTGATCTGGCCAGACGATACTTATCTATGAAAAAGCCTTCAAGTTCATATAATTTTGCTGATAATTCACACATGGGGAAATAAAATGATCTGATATACATACAGCTTTCCTTGTCCTATCATCTATTTTTTTAACCTCACAGTGTTCACGCATACTGGAGTACGGATACAGGGACACCATCAGTCCTTGCCAATCTAATCATATATGAGGGTCATGAAATCCAAGCTTTGGAGACCATCACTCAGAAGATCTAACACTTCACTGGGGACCCCAAAAAGGATAGGATCCAGTGATAGCTTGCACACAAACTGTAAACATACCATGCATAAAATTCAAGATTCAACTTTGTCATTTCATTCAGTTTCATGGAGGCTGCAGAAGGTGTTTGGTTTAGTTTAGAGATGCAGCATGGAAACGGGCTCTAAGGCCCACCGGGTCCATGCCGACTGACGATCACCCATACACTAATTCTATCCTACCCACTAGGGACAATCTACAGAAGCCAAGTAACCTACAAACCTGCACATCTTTAGGATGTGGGCAGAAACCGGAGCACCCGGCGAAAACCCATGCGGTCATAGGCTGAACGTACAAACTCCATACAGACAGCACCCATAGTCAAGATCGAACCCGGGTTTCTAGCACCGTAAGGCAGCAACTCTACCACTGCGCCATTGTGCTGCCCTTGAAAATCTAAAGAAATTTGATGGAAACAATGCCTCCAGATTCATTTGATATTTGGAGATCTTGGAACCCTGATCTGCCCACTACATTCCTTAAAAGACCAACTCCCAATCAGGCTGATAAACCCTTAATGGAGGGTTTCTCAGGAATTATGTTTGTACTTCAGTTTGCTGAAGATTAAAACAACGGTTTATATCAAAAGTCAATATTTGGACTTTCCAGTTGTGTTTAAATTCTAATGACTGCTAGGCTATTCACTCTCTACATTCTTTCAAATCTGGCCTGGAAGCTGTTCTGGTGCATCGAGTAACAACAATACTGGCAATGCCTTTCGTGAAGTTGAAAGTCTCTAAGAGATCTGACAGTAGAATTTCATTGGACTCATTCTGCATGTGCCATTTTTTGAAAGAGGGTACTCCTCTTCATCTTCACCCCCACCTTATCTCTCTGGCCTTGAAACCCCCTGTTCTGAACCTACCATTAAAAGCAAGTTAAAACTACGATCACCTCCTCCAATACAAGCAAATTGGACAAGGATCTGACCATATAATAAAGAGTTCTTAGTGTCATATCCTTGTTCCCAATCTTGATCTCAGAAAAGGTTATTAACAGTATATTTGCAGATGAAAACAGATTAATGGACAATGACTAGTAAGGAAGTGACTGTTAGAATATTGGGACACAAACAGCAGACAGGCTAGTTTGTTCCCGAATTTTTGAAGCAGAGGGTATGGAGAGAAGGCAACGGGATACAGTTGGATGATCAGCCATGATCATATTGAAGGCGTTGCAGGCTCGAAGGCTGAGGCACTCTGTAATTTCTATGTTTCTATGTTGTAATTTTAGCAGAAGGAGAAAAAGGACAGGCAACGTTTGAGGTCAGGTCCTTTCTTAAAAACATGGAAAATAGGTGCAGGAGTAGGTCATTCGGCCCTTCGAGCCAGCACCACCATTCAATATGTTCATGGCTGATCATCCAGAATCAGTACCCCGTTCCTGCTTTCTCCCCATATCCCTTGATTCCGTTACCCCTAAGAGCTATATCGAACTCTCTCTTGAATACATCCAGTGACTTGGCCTCCACTGCCTTCTGTGGCAGGGAATGCTTCAGGCTCTGAAGTCTGATAAGTCGCACCCAAAACACCATCTGTCTATTATATCCACAGATGCCACCTGTCCTGCTGAACTCCTCCAGCAATTTGTGTTTTATTGTTGGAATATTGTTTGTACTATTTTAGTCCAAGAATTTGAGTATCATCGAGAGATTAATGATAAGCATCATGTACGATCACAATGCAATCAGGTTACCTGAATGGTAAATGCTGTGAGCTTTTTTTTGTTGATAGTTCTTTCATCAATTGTATCCGGCACAGAGAGGTTGATCATTTTGCTGAAAGAGGAAGGGGGTGATTACTGACCGCAAATCCATTGATATCTCAAACCAATAATACTGCAATTTATGGCTGTGACAGAAGATTTTGGATTCAGTTCACACCATCATCTGTACAAACAAGTTCAAGATTTCAAAATCATATCACAGCATTTAATTTCAGTTGCAATAGCAGAAGCATTTACTTGGAAAACTATTATTACAGTCAGTGAGAAGTACTGATGTTGAAATCAATACATCTTATTACTTAAAATACAAAAGAAAAATGACCCAGAAAATTGATTCAGGAATAAAATTGATTTTCCAGCTCCCTAGGATGAAAGTCTGCCTTTCATTCTCAGTCTGCAACTCCACAATACTCTCTGAAGAAGCCTAATCAATCCCTCTTTTCTAAAGGCAACGCTACCAAACAGGTCTTTCTCATGCACAGAGCAACAAGACACCGCACTGAACCTCCTAACCCTGTGCACATTTTAATTACAATTAAATAATATTTTATGTCTTTTCCAAATTCAGTTGCCAGAGGTTTAAGTAGATGGCATTTCAGGAGTTGATTCAAGAGATGCATGAACAAAGCGAACTTATTCAACCTGCGATTTTGGACGTGATCACAATGTTTGAACAAATCAGCAGTGCTCAATCGATCATTTCACACGACGTCAAAGTTCGCTTATGCTTTGCAATCTTGTCAGCACGTTAGGTAAACGGGTCCCAATGTGGCAATGTTTGACCTTGGTCAGATTTCACCTCAGTTTGATGTGGACTGAAATTGTGGCAGGTTTTTTTTTTAAAGAATGCAATAATTTTTCAGGATTTTTCCATAGAATCAAATATCATGGAAAAAGGCCCCTTCAGTACACTCCAACCATCAAGCTCCCTTTCACACCCATGATAGACTAATCCCATGTTGCTCTCTCCACAATTAACGGTGCTGAATAACTTGGAGGGGATACTGAAGGTGTTCTCAGTTGTTGTATTGGTTGCTTATTTCTGCGACATGTATATAATGTTATGCACGTCATCTGTGGTGTGGCACAAGCTGGACCATTTAATCATTATGCTTATGTTCAATAAATTGTATGCGTCGGATAAATATTTAAAACAATCTCAATATCTGCTCTCCAAATTTACAAGAAACTTACAACATTCTTAAGGGGTTGGACAGGCTAGATGCAGGAAGATTGTTCCCGATGTTGAGGAAGTCCAGGACAAGGGGTCACAGCTTAAGGATAAGGGGGAAATCCTTTAAGACCGAGATGAGAAAGACTTTTTTCACACAGAGAGTGGCGAGTCTCTGGAACTCTCTGCCACAGAGGGTAGTTGAGGTCAGTTCATTGGCTATATTTACGAGGGAGTTAGATGTGGCCCTTGTAGCTAAGGGGATCAGAGGGTATCGAGAGAAGGCAGGTACGGGATACTGAGTTGGATGATCAGCCATGATCATACTGAATGGCGGTGCAGGCTCGAAGGGCCGAATGGCCTACTCCTGCACCTAATTTCTATGTTTCTATGTTGCTAAATGCCCTCTTTTAAATTGCAAGACAGCAGCAAATCGGCAGATTCAGTTCAGCAGCAACCCTGTTATGTTAGCACTGAAAATTCCTTTAATTGGAGAGGGACAATGGAAGGGCAACAACATTTTATCAATGGTTAACAAGTTGCTGAAATTGAACATCAATCTCTCTCAATTCTGTTAACCCTTGCTGTCTCCTCCCGGTCCTACCTCTCCCTCAGCCCTCGGGCTCCTCCACCTCCTCCTATTTCCTTTCTTCCCCCCCGCCTCCCCATCAGTGTGAAGAAGGGTTTCGGCCCGAAGCGTTTCCTATCTCCTTCGCTCCATAGATGCTGCTGCACTCGCTGAGTTTCTCCACCATCTCCTGCTGAAATTAACTCTTCAGTTTAGAAAGTTGGTGAATATTCTCATCAAGCTTTGTTTCATTTAGAGTTACAGTGTGGAATCAGATCCTTCGGCCCACTGAGTCCATGTCGACCATCGATCACCCACACAGTTTGCCTTACAGCGAATGCAGTGTCGGAGACCAGGGTTCTATCCCGACTACGGGTGCTGTCTGTACGGAGTTTGTACACTCTCCCCGTGACCTGCGTGGGATTTCTCAGATATCTTCGGTTTCCTGCCACACTCTAAAGACGCACATGTATATAGGTTAATTGGCTTGGCAAATGTTAAAAGTGTCCCTAGTGGGTGTAGGATAGTATTAATGTGCGGGGATCACTGGTCGGTGCTGACCCGGTGGACTGAAAGGGCCTGTTTTCATGCTGTATCTCTAAAACTAAACTAGTTCTAATGCAACTTCCTTATCCTACATAATTTTATTGAATACAGAAATATTTCCCAATTACTCAAGAATGTGGGCAGCAGTGGCAGAATTGCTGCCTTACAGTGCCCGAGACCCAGGTTCAATACTGACTATGGGTGCTGTCTGTATGTAGTTTACAGCTTCTCCCTGTGACAGTGTGGGTTATCGTCAGATGCTCTTTCGTCCCACACTAAAAAGATGGAGTTTGTAGGTTAATTGGTTTTCATAAATTGTACATCATCCCTAATATGTAGGATAGTGCCTGTGATCACTGGTTAGCGTGGTCTAGGTGGTCCAAAGGGCCTGTTTCCACATTGTATCTATAAAGTTGAGTGTAATCGGCAATAGATTCAAAATTGGAAATGACAGAAATTCTTTAGGCACAGATCTGTAACAATCTGGAAATGAATGTCAGAAAGTACATTAAAAGCTATTCAGTAGTAACCAAAAAAAGATTTGGTTTTAAGTCAATACAACAGAGAGATTCGGAGGAATGAGCAGAGATAATACTCAAAATGGATGACTTTTCAAATACAAGACCTGAGCAGAATTTCCTTTTGTGCTGTTAGATTCGATGAAAAGGGCTTAAAATCTATATTGAAGATGGACACAAAAGGTTGGAGTAACTCAGTTAATGGGTGACATTTCGGGTTGAGACCCTTCTTCAGTCTGTCGGTTTAAACCAGCATCTGCAGTTCCTTCTTACACATAAAATCTGTGTTGTCGGTTAACATTTTTGGCACAAAGGCAGTTTTGATGGCTGCAATGAAATGTGAGCAGGATGCAACAAATGGCATAATAAGCAACAAAATGAGCTTGATTCAAAAATCGTCCTTTCTGCCAGACAAAGGCTGGAGATGCACGGCTAGTAATGGATGACGAAGTACTGAGAAATGTGTCTGCCAGCAGAGAAGGATAAGTGATCACACTGCTTAAGCTGCAGTTCTCTGAAAGGGATGCGCGCTGCGGGACACATTTCCTTTAGATGACACAATGAACAAAACATTCAGTGAGCTAATAGCAGATTAAAGGTTTACACTCATTAATTGATGTGCTAATTATAGCACTGGAATTTGAATGTGAGAAAATCTATCCATTCAATTACCAAATAATGTGCTGACACCATAAATTACTGTTTAAGAGTTTAGTTTTTAAATCAGAGAAGGTGGGCTGCTTTTTTTACATTCAGCATAAGTAGTAATTTTAAAAGTAAACACAATCCTTCCTGAAACAACATGAGAGAGGAATAGTGGCAAGTAAATGGATGAATGCGAGCAGGCCAAATTTCTGATGGAGAAAAAAATACCAGTCCAAATAACACTGCACAATTTCCACAGTCCCACAAAAATGTTGCTGTTTTCAAGAACAAAAATAGAATCGAAACAAAAATGTCTAGAAATATTTATCATCTTGATACTCAAGGTCACAATTCTATGGTTTGTTTTCTTATTCAAATTGACCTAATATAATTATGACTGGCAAAATATACAGTGTTACACAAGGATGAAAAAAAACATACAATAAATTAATTGTGCCAACTGTATCACCAGTAAAATTGATGCAACTCACCAGAGTACAATGCCATTGTCGACAGCTTTGAACAGAGCATCTGTGTTGGGATCCATAGGCAGCATTCCACTACAATCTGGATCTTTCTCCAAAGCCTTGTTTATCCAGTTAACAAAGGCATACTTTTCTTCTTCTGTCATTACAAGTAAAAGGAAGTAACTTAGATTTCAAAACTTAATATGGTGATTAATATTTTGCAATGTTCTAAACTCACTTTTGTTTTAACTGTCAGCCAGCAGGCAATAGATATTAATCACTGCTTGCTGAATGTGATCATGATCAGCCATGATCACATTGAATGGCGGTGCTGGCTCGAAGGGCCGAATGGCCTACTCCTGCACCTATTGTCTATTGAATGAGGAAGCTGAAAGTCATCAGACAGGTGAATTTGCCCCATAAGATCCACCCTGGCTCTGGGGAACAAGCGTATTTGTTCCATTCTTCATCCTCCTCTCCTTATTCCCCAGCAATCTATTCTCCCTCACACATCCAACCCATTCTCCCTCAAACATCTGATTTTGCCATTAACCTAGCCAAAGAGGTAACTTACATCAGCCAAATAACACACTCGGTAATCTTGGTAATGTGAGAGGAAACTGGAGCATAGAGAGAAGGTACGACTCTGCACAGAGAGCACCCAAGGCCAGGATCACAATCTGGCCCCTGGCGTTGAGCAGCATAGCTCTACCAAACATTTCGGAACCATAAGAAAAATAAAATTGAGATTTAAAAAAATCAAGCAGAGGATGAAAGAAAAACTTAGTGTTGATACTTACGGAGGCAAGAGATATTCATAATGAGGGAAACTCTTTGATATCCAATTTCTTCTTCACTCACAACCCAACAAATTGTAGAATATCTGCTTCCATCCCAGCGTCAACCACATTGCAACAATTAGCTATCCTCGAGTATGAACCCAAAAGGTACCCCTGCTGACAGCCCACGACTCGTACAAACATCAGGTTCACTCCTGCAGATTCACAGCCCTCAAGATCTGGTTGGCAGCCCAATCTGCATGACTTAGCTTCAAACACACCCTCTCTCTCTCTCTCTCTCTCTCTCTCTCTCTCTCTTGCGCTCTCTCTCAAATAAACATTTGAAAGTTACCTTGAAGTATTTAAATTCATTTTTAAGATAGTGAAGCTTCAGAAAACAAGTAGCAGCATTGAATGGGGTACCTGAATAAGAATGTTGAGTTCCTTCACTGGACTGGAGCGAGGTTCCGCCAATAGCACAGATGCCTTCTCTCCTGTTGATTGCCATTCTGAACGTTTTTGCAACATGACTACTTTTAAGATCTTGAACAATCTGTGAAAATGGGAACATTTGAGTTTAAATGGGTACAATGAGGCACAGCATTGATCTTACCTAGCGAAGGATCCATGTACAGTGCCCTCCATAATGTTTGGGACAAAGACCCATCATTTCTTTATTAGCCTCTGTACTCCACAATTTGAGATTTGTAATAGAAAAATATCACATGTAGTTAAAGTGCATATTGCCAGATTTTAATAAAGGCCATTTTTATACATTTTGGTTTCACCATGTAGAAATTACACTGTGTTTATATATAGTCCCCCCATTTCAGGTCACCATAATGGTTGGGACACAGCAATGTCATGTAAATGAAAATAGTCTTGTTTAGTATTTTCTTGCATATCCTTTGCATGCAATGACTGCTTGAAGTCTGTGATTCATGGACATCACCAGTTGCTGGGTGTCTTCTCTGGTGATGCTCTGCTCTGCCAGGCCTGTATTGCAGCCATCTTTAGCTTATGCTTGTTTTGGGGGCTAGTACCCCTTCAGTTTTCTCTTCAACATATAAAAGGCATGCTCAATTGGGTTCATATCAGGTGATTAACTTGGCCACTCAAGAAATGACCAATTTGTAGCTTTGAAAATCTCCCTTGTTGCTTTAGCAGTATGTTTGGGATCATTGTCTTGCTGTAGAATGAACCGCCGGCCAATGAGCTTTGAGGCATTTGTTTGTACTTGAGCAGATAGGATGTGTCTATACACTTCAGAATTCATTATGCTACCACCATCAGCAGTTGTATCATCAATGAAGATAATTGAGCCAGTACCTTCAGCAGCCATACATGCCCAGGCCACAGCACCCCCACCACCGTGTTTCAGATGAGGTGGTATGCTTTGGATCTTGGGCAGTTCCTTCTCTCCTCCCTTGAGATGAGAAGGACTTTTTCGAGATGAGAAGGACTTTTTTCACACAGAGAGTGGTGAGTCTCTGGAACTCTCTGCCACAGAGGGTAGTTGAGGCCAGTTCATTGGCTATATTTAAGAGTGAGTTGGATGTGGCCCTTGTGGCTAAGGGGATCAGAGGGTATGGAGAGAAGGCAGGTACGGGATACTGAGTTGGATGATCAGCCATGATCATATTGAATGGCGGTGCAGGCTCGAAGGGCTGAATGGCCTACTCCTGTACCTAATTTCTATGTTTCCATACTTTGCTCTTGCCATCACTCTGATATAAGTTAATCTTCATCTCATCAGTCCACAAGATCTTTTTCCAGAACTGTGGTTGCTCTTTTAAGTACTTCTTGGCAAACTGTAACCTGGCCATCCTATTTTCGCGGCTAACCAGTGGTTTGCATCTTGCAGTGTAGCCTCTGTATTTCTGTTCATGAAGTCTTCTGCGGACAGTGGCCATTGACAAATCCACACCCGACTCCTGAAGAGTGTTTCTGATCTGTCGGACAGGTGTTTGGGGATTTTTCTTTATTATAGATTCTTCTGTCATCAGCTGTGGAGGTCTTCCTTGGCCTGCCAGTCCCTTTGCGATTAAGAAGCTCACCAGTGCTCTCTTTCTTCTTCATGATGTTCAAAACAGTTGATTTTGGCAGTTCTAAGGTTTAGCTGATTTATTCTCATTTCTCAGTCCCATAATGGCCTCTTTGACTTTCATTGGCACAACTTTGGTCCTCATGTTGATAAACAGCAATAAAAGTATCCAAAGGTGATGGAAAGACTGGAGGAAAGACGAGGTGCTGAGAGCTTTCTTATAGCTTCATTCAAGAGGCAATTAAACACATCTGAGCAATTTGAAATGCCTGTGAAGCATATGTCCCAAACTTTATGGTGCCCTGAAATGGTGTGGGGGGGGGGGGGGGGGGGGGGGGGGAGAAACACTATAAACACAGCTGTAGTTTCTACATGGAAACCAAAATGTATACAAATGGCCTTTATTAAAAATCTGACTATGTGCACTTTAACCACATGTGATTTTTTTTTCTATTACAAATCTCAAATTGTGGAGTACAGAGGCAAATCAATAAATGATGGGGCTTTGTCCCAAACATTATGGAGGGTACTGTAAATTGTTTCCGTGTGGCATAAGTATAATTGTGCAGTGGTGTTCCATTTAAGTTTCATGCTAGTTCATATTCCGCGTACCTGCGTGTCAGCATAGTTCCATCCTGCTCAGCTCATCTTAGTTCAAATGATAACAAATATATTTAATGCCTGTAACTTTAAATACATTTCCTCGGTGACAAATTTCTACTGATATTTTCTACATTCGCCTAGACAATTAAAGATTATATCTATCCATATCTCAGTATCAGTTTTAATGGTTGGAAAAAAACACATTTTCAGAACCAAATTCCTCTCAAAAGTGTTTTTTTGATAATCCAATTGTGATATTAAACCTCTAACAGACACATGAAACACAAAACAATCGAGACTTGATTGGAATCCTACTATAACACTGAAATGGATGCAAAACTAGTAATGCATCTGAACTTTGACAAAATGAACACGATGGATTGGAATCTATGTATTGCCAACTCAGGCATCTGTGTGTTCCTGTTCTGATGTATCAACAGAAGCAGTAGTGCACGATAAACAGCCTGTGTTTACACAAGGGATTTGATGAAGTTAGTTTTGTGGCCAAAATGAAAAGGCAAGCTGTACTTCGAAGTTGTGCAACATCACCACATTCATTTAATTTCATTACCTTCAATGGTAGTCACGTCTTTAATTTATCTGTTATAATCAAAAAAAATTATAAATCACACGATACAGAAATATAAAATGTGGGTGCAAATATAATAGAATATTTTTTTAAATTCTCAAAACCAAGAATGTTAAGTGGAACAGCAGGGAAGGAGAGAATCCGAGTTTCTAATATCAGTTGGTTTACATGGAAATATGATTGTTCTTTGATGGTCATAATCCCAATCACAGGACACTATAAAATTCAAAGAAACACCGTGATGGATTGGGAAATGAATAAGTGCATAGCTGCAGACAATTCCACCACGGAATTACATTTCTTACCATCAATTATACTTCCTACATGATATCCATCCACCTTGTCCCATCTGTCGGCGTTTGAGTATTTAGACACATTGGGACTATTGTACTCCTGATATTTTTCCAATAGTGCAGATTAATGGCATCACTCTCCTCCCTCAGACCCAATCTTTACATCTCCTGCTTAGTTCAGTTTAACTGTGTGGAAACAGACCGTTCAGCCCACAGAGTTCATGCCGACCAGTGATCACCCGTACACTAATTCCATCCTACAAACTAGGGACAATTGACATTATCCAATTAATCTACAAACCTGCACGCTTTGGGATGTGGGAAGAAACCTGAGTACTAGTCATCCCATTGGTAAAACTATTAAATAATAACCTGGATTTGTGACATCAAATGCTTCTGGATGCTGCATCATCCTTGCAAGAAAATGCACAGTAAAGCAAAAATTCACCATCTTCCATTTTATTTGGTCCACAAGGGGTATGACCAGGTTAGATTGTTAAAGAAGGAACTGCAGATGCTGGAGATGCTGGAGGAAGAAGGGTCTCGACCCGATACGTCGCCTATATCCTTCGCTCCTTAGATGCTGCTGCACCCACTGAGTTTTTCCAGCCTTTTGTGACCAGGTTAGATTGTTTGCCAACTTCAATGTATGCTGACAGATATACAATGCTCTCAGATGGCAGATATTAGATGTTTTGTTCTATTCAAGCAATTTTTTGGATATAACCTTCACAGATTGTACAGTCCTTGCTCATTCTACAATCATTTGTCATAATCGTAACTCTGCCCTCTCAAGTTAGTTTCCTCTAAGCTTTCTCAGGAAGAGAATTCATGGTTTTCTGTATCTCCAGAGTATGGTTTCATCACATAGTCCAGCTTCAGAAGTGTATAAGCTTTAGACCCAAGGATCTTGAATAAGAATATTAATATACAGAATGTACACTTTTTGCTATCCTTTGGCCAATTTACTGATAGCTTGACTCCACAAAGAACAGTTTGAAAGTGCCTGAGCTCATTTCCCCTCCAATCAAGAGTCTAGCCACTGCATCAATGTAGACTGAAAGAAACTTGGCTTCAAGATGTGAACTGGCAGGGTTGTCTCATGATGCCGCCTGGTTCTTTTCCCAAGCAATATCAAAAGGAAATGACAACATTTCCTCCATTTGTAAGTTATTGTCATTGGAACATGATCCAGGATGTGTGGGGAATGGATGATAAACATTTTTCTGTTATGCAATTGTTAATTGTATGTACAACTAACACAACTTGCAAGCAAATGAAAAACTATACTGGTATCTTGATGTTCTCTGCTTTAATTTGAGACCTTTCTAATCAGGTTTAATGATGGTTACTGTAGCCTGGTTTTTTTTTAAACCACTTTTAAAATGAATCTTGGCTGACCATTTCCCCTCGCCATCATTGAGGGCAGCTTTTAACACCGGGTAAAGGACAACAGACATCACTGCTGTGGGGGGCTAATCCCAAGCTTTCATATAGTCTTCGTTACATATTTCAAAAGTGATAAGGAATCATACCAAAATCTAAATTTGGATTGTTTACAATATTTGACGACCACTTAAGAGGCAATTAAAATGTTAATGAGAAACTGGCCAAACCCATCTTCCTCTGAAGGCTCCAACTTACTTAGTACTGCCCAATTTGGATTGATGTACAACATATTAAAGAAAATGTAATAAAACATTTGACAGCAACCCAGCGAAAAGAAGGGACAATCAGTTGGACAACTGTCACAGATGCTTTTGAATCATCTTATCTTTGAAAGTCCTGACAGAACAAGTCTCCTCATCTTGAGCAATGAGCCAAATCCCAATACTGATAATATCTCCTATGTGCATCCAGAGTCCACAAATTCACAAGAGTGCAAGTGTATATAAAAAGTCTCAGATTGCAAAGGATAATGGATTAAATTATATTTCACTCAAATGGCTGGCGGCTTTCCATATATAGGACATTTGCTGCAGTGAATTTAAGGCATCTTTTAGCATCCAGTGCAGCAACAATAGTCAAACTTTTGTGCAAAGTATGGGTGACTGATCTTCAAACGTCTTCCTATATCTGAACATGGAATATTAATATCTTCATGATCAAAATAGGAAGTTGAATGGCTTAGTCAACACGAGCCAGAATACACTTCAAGCACAATGCAAGAACTGTAAGAATATTATAATTACAAAATTCTTCTATTTAGCCTTGGTGAAGTTGAAAGGTCACTGATCTTATTTTTGGCTAATCCTCGAATCAGCAGGAAATGATGGTTTGTCCATTTTGTCAGACTTCAGAATGTTTCTTGAATGAACTGGAAATCAAGGTGGCTCTCTATTAAATACCAAATTTGGCAATGAAATAAACCAGACCTGAATGGCCAGCTTATCCTGGGTTGTTCACTTTGGAAGCATAATACAGGCAAACAGGCTTGCACCACCAAGAATTCCAGGTGTGGATCTCGGCTTTGAAAGTACCATGAACGTTGTGACATCGGCACAAAATTAAATTTGCTCAGACTTCCTTACAAAGTTACAAGTAACTTCACACAAAATTCTTATTTAGCAGTTTCAAAATCTATTGAAAACATTAAATTCTTGTCACCCCATAGACTTTCTGTCCAACTCAGTGCCACCACTTTTGGTCATTCATGTTGGATGTTTTGTGTATTTTAATGAAATTTGAGTTGAGTTGACGAGTTTATTGTCACGTGTACAAAGGTACAGTGAAAAGCGTTTGTTGCTTTTGTGGCTTGGACACACTAGAGGCAGGAAACATGTTGGGTGAGCCCAGAACCAGGGGCCACAGTTTAAGAATAAGGAGTAAGCCATTTAGAACTGAGACGAGGAAACATTTTTTCTCACAGAGAGTGGTGAGTCTGTGGAATTCTCTGCCTCAGAGGGTGGTGGAGGCAGGTTCTCTGGATGCTTTCAAGAGAGAGCTAGATAAGGCTCTTAAAAATAGCGGAGTCAGGGGATATGGGGAGAAGGCAGGAACGGGGAACTGAGTGTGGATAATCAGCCATGATCACATTGAATGGCAGTGCTTTCTAACCAGTCAGCAGAAGGAGAATACAGGATTACAATTGAGCCATCCAGAGGAAATGTTGCTGTCAGAGTAGAGATTTAAGAGTAGAGTCAGAGTGATACAGTGGGGAATCAGGCCCTTCGGCCATCTTTCCCACTCCGCCATCAATGTCCAGCTACACTAGCGCCACGTGCCTGCACTTGTTCATATCCCTCCATTTCCTGTGTCCCAGCCATGTACCTGTCTAACGGTTTCATAAACAATAGGATAGTCCCAGCCTCAACTACCTCTTTTGGCAGCTTGTTCCATACACCCACCACCCTTTGTGTGAAAAAGTTACCTCTCAGACTCCTATTCAATTTTTTCCCCTTCACCATGAACCTATGTCCTCTGGTCCTCGATTCCCCTACTCTGGGGAAGGGACTGAGCAATTGTAACGTGTGATTGCAGATCTACTTCTGTGGCTAGCACACAAAGAGTCGCCTGGGTTGGGCACCAACTTGCCATGGGGCATCCTGCCCCATATGCTTCAGTTGATATATTAAGTGATGCAAGTAGATTACACAGGGAACAGAAAAGAGTGAGCATCCACTCTTCCACACAAGCAACACCGGAATATCTCAGGAAGCTTTTTCTCCATGCAAATTTCAGAATGCTTCGCGACAATAGACGATAGGTATAGGAATAGGCCATTCGAGCCAGCGCCACCATTCACTGTGATCATGGCTGATCATCTACAATCAGTACCCCGTTCCTGCCTTCTCCCCATATCCCCTGACTCCGCTATCTTTAAGAGTTCTATCTAACTCTCTCTTGAAAGCATCTGGGGAATTGGCCTCCACCACCCTCTGAGGCATAGAATTCCATAAATTCACAACTCTCTGGGTGACAAAGTTTTTCCTCATCTCTGTTCTAAATGGCCTACCCCTTATTCCTAAACTGTGGCCCCTAGTTCTGGACTTCCCCCAACATCGGGAACATATTTCCTGCATCTAGCGTGTCCAATCCCTTAATAATCTTATATGTTTCAATACGATGCCCTCTCATCCTTCTAAATTCCAGTGTATACAAGCCCTGTCGCTCCATTCGTTCAACATATGACAGTCCCGCCATCCCGGGAAAATAGATCACAGTTGACTGAAGTATGCACTGCGAGACTGCAGACAATTTTCAATCAGTGGTCTTAATAAAACTGCTGAATATTACCATAATCAAGATAAAGTATTTGAATGAAGACCATAGATTGGGGCTGTACATGCTGAAACAGACTACAGCAAATGACAATAAAATGCTGGAGTAGCTCAGACAGCATCTCTGGAGATCATGGATAGGTGATGTTTCAGGTCAAAACACTTCCTCAGACTGGACAACAAGTACTTTTGATCTTCCCCTCTTCTAATTTTGTGGATTCTGATAGTGCAAGAACAAGATGAAAGGTTTTGACCTAAAACGCAGAGTACTTGTTTCTCTCATCAGATGCTGCCTGACCCACGGACTTCCCCCAGCAGCTCTCCTTTATTTGGCTTCAAATCATGTGTGGCCCTCATGACCATGAACTTTAATAGTGCAGTCATTGCTGTCTTCATGCCACAATCTGCCCCCAGATCAAACGTCTATGTCCTGAGCAATAGTCGGTCATTATGGTTTAAGATGGAGACACTCGCTTGAGGCAATATTTGAAATTAAGTCCCAAAGCCTTATTTCTGAATAAGATTAATTAGATTCCTACAGACACCTGATTGAGACATACAACAGAGCCTTTTATTATATATGAAAATATTAGAAAAAAGATACACTAATCTTAGTGAAGTGATTAGGTTTAAAGTAAGGAAATTTCTTCATCTCAGTCACAACTAAACAAAACTTTTGATAAGTCACATGCACAATGCAAGCATTCCAAGAACATGTTGGAGCCAGATATAAAACATGCAAGCAATGCTTAAAATTGAACAACCATCAACCACAAACATGTCAAAACTTCTGAGAAAGATGAAAGCCTTACTTCACAAAAAAATGAAAATAAAACAAAGCTGAAAAAATGATAGTGCAGCAGAAAGCTGAAAAAACATTAAAATTCAAAAAACACTGGAAAATAAAAATCCCTCTTATTTCAGCAATTTTCATACATTGAAATTTGCCAATTACACATTCTTTTAAAAAGTGTAGTATATTTAAAAAGTTAAGCAATAGCAATCTGATATTCCATAAACTGAAAGAATATGATGCAAAAGAAAGTTGAAGTTCCATAAACTTCCAGGCTTCTTTGGTCATTTTTATCTGACTGTAACAGGTATTACTGCTCATTTCATGCACGTTTGGTTTCCAGTTTCATCGTAGCAAAGAGGTTTAAATCTCGTTTCTAGCCAATATATCCAAAAGGTGATGTCATATCATATGAAAACTAGTCTGAAGGAATATAACATGAACAAGTCCGAAAGAAGGGTCTCAACCCGAAGCGTCTCTCCAGAGATGCTGCCCATCTCGCTCAGTTATCCCAGCATTGTGTTAATCGCATGAAAACTGACTTGTTTTGAATTACCAGAGATGGGACCCAAGATCGACTTATTTTATTGGTGTCCTAAGGGTAATGATTGATAGATTAAATTCCATCCAACACAGATGCAGTGCATCACTAGGAAGGGTCGAACAGGGATACCAAGTTCTATTGGGTTATGACAAGTTCCTGTACAGGATGAACCAACAAACACAAGGGGACTTACAGAAACAAATTCATCGAAGCTGATCCTGCAGTCTTTGTCTTTGTCACCTTCGGTCATTAGATTCTGAACGATTTCTCTTATTTTGTATCCTGGCAATGAAACATTGGCTTCACGGAGAAGATCATGGAGTTCAGAGTCACAAATGTAGCCATTGCTGTTGAGATCTGGCAAGAAAAAAAAAAGTTTCTTTTAGAAAAATAAATCGCAGAAATGGTAATTTCTGCCAATCAAGAATACTTGATCTACTCAGTTTATTTTTTCACATTATTTAATAGAAGCTGCCCTTTTATGGCTACTTTGAAGGTTAAATCAACATGGTTTGCTGTGGTCTTGCATCCTAAAATAGAAAACTAGACTTAACTCAGCATTTCTTTCTGTCCAAGATTCATACTGAATCAGCAAACCAATTTTTGCCCGGTCAGGATGTTCCAGATTAAATTTAAATGTTTTATCTGAAGCTGAGTGGCAAAAATTAGCATCAATGTTTTAATCGTCGTGAATATAATGAAAATAGTTTCTAAAAAAGTCATAAGTATAAATCAAATGCACAAAAACTTGCATCAGTGAATCAGACTACACCTCCTATGTTGTAAGAAATTATTTATTTAAGTTACTTTAACTTAACAGAAACCAACACCATTTCCTTGCCACCTTTAGGCTCAGTCTCATTGACAAAACTCAGCTTCATTTGATTGTTAATAGAAAGTGTTGATATCAAAGTATTTAACCAGAATTGAAGAAGCTAAACTCACTAATATGCGCTGTGAGGGGGAAGAATCAAAGGCTCATATATTGCAGCTTAAATTATTTGGCATGTTGGATAATGAACCATTAATTGACTGGTGAAGTTATTGTTTCTGTCCATCCTGACCAATACAAGTCGCCATCAACAAATTGTAGTTTCATCTCTTGTCTTTCAAGGAACCACTTTAAATGGGTACACAAACTGGAAATTAAATTAATAATCCAAACAAATGTCAATTTTTGCATGTTGTAGAGCATAAGCATATGCAAAGTAGTGCATACATTATGTGTAACTTACCTCGCACCACTTTTACATCACTATCTCAATGAACAAAGATCAAATTATCCAAGCCTTTATTCCAGGCAGTAGACAAATTTTCAACATGCAAACATAGGGTGGAGTTGGCTGAGGTGGGGGTGGGGGGGTGGGTTGAGGCGTGAATGGTGAAATGCCAGTTAGATCAGATGATTTTGACGTATGCCACTGAAAGTCACAGTTGCAATGGAGAATCAAATCAAGAAGACAAATTAGTGAACCATGGAACAATTCCCCAAAAGAGGAGCGATCTACAGCAAAACAGTTTTATTGAAATTGGATACATTTGGTTTATTCTCACTGGAACATAGGAGGCTGAGGGGTGACCTTGGAGGATTTCAAATTATATGGGACATAGCTGGAATATAGTCAGAATCTTCACTCCAGGGCAGGAGAGTGTAAAACTGGATAGTAAAGAATGGCCCCAACCGAAAATGTCACCAATCCATGTTCTCCAGAGATGTGTAGGAAAGAACTGCAGATGCTATTTTATTTTCTATTCTTTTTAATGACTGTTTTTGATTGCTATTTAATGCTTTGTGTAAAGCACTTTGAATTGCCTTGCTGATGAAATGTGCTATATAAATAAACTTGCTTGCTCGCTAGTTTAAATTGAAGGTAGCCACAAAATGCTGGAGTAACTCAGCGGGACAGGCAGCATCTCTGGATAGAAGGAATGGGTGACGTTTCAGGTCGAGACCCTTCTTCAAATTCATTCTCCAGAGATGTTGCCTGACCCGCTGAGTTGCTCAAGCACTTTGTGTCTTCTTTTGGCAAACCTGCATCTGCAGTTGCTTGTGTCCACCTAAAACTAGACAGCAGAGTTGAATGTAAAAGGGAAGAAATTTAAAGATATGAAAAGATACGTTTATCCACACAGAAAGGTGGTGAATATTTGGAACGAGCTGCCAGAGGTGGTGGTGGAGGCAGATGCTAGAACATTATTTCAAAGGTATTTCAACAAGAACATGGATGGTAAAGCAGGGGGATACAGGTCAAACCAGGCAAAGGGAATTCACACAAATTGGCATTGTCAGCAAGGATAACGTGGCCCATTGAGAGCTTGTATCTGTGCTATATATTTCTCCAAATCCAAGATACATAAATTGTTTAAAAAGGGCCTCTTCTGATCATGTTTATGGTACTACTTTGTCCCAGTGCATTTCTCACTGTACATTTCTCACTCATTGCTGAGAGTTTCTGGACACCATTTGGTTTGTATGAATTAGTCAGGAAGCAATAACACTCACCAACTTTAGCAAAAGCTTCTCTGAGCTCTTCCAGCTCATCCTTGGCAATCTGTGTAACGGTGTCCATTTCCTTTCTCACCAGTGCAATCCAACCAGTTTACTAATTCAAAGCTAAAAAAGAAAAGAAAAAAAGTCCTTTATAAAGGGACTGGAATTGGCAGAATTGTTTTTTTTCTTGGCACCTCATGAAATATTATGACGTTTAGGAACTTTCCAACCATCTCTTGCAAGATCAAGTGTGCTCATCATCACAATATCCAGGAAACTATAAATATGGTGCAAAATAACTTCACTTTGGGAAGTCAAAAACAGACATTGCAGATGCTGGATGTATAAACTAAAAGCAGAAGATGCTGGGAATTCAGGCCACGACACATCTGTGTTTATCTTCCCACATATGTAGCTAGACCTGGTGAGTATTACCAGCATTTTGTTTTGATTAAGCCACTGAACACATACAGGACTTATGACTGTACTAAAAAAGCAAACCCAACGAGCACAAATGTGATTCGTTGAAATATGCTGAAATATCATACATTTCTTAACACGCATATCAAATATGATTATATTAAGCAATTAAAACAAAAGAAAACTTATTTTACATGTACAGCACCAAGAGCCTTCATGTCCACAAAAAAAAATTATAAATTAATTCAGGACGTTTGCTTGTTCATCGTGTACAAATTGCAGTCATTGCAACATGGTCAGGAGTTAAGGTCTAATTGGACGACTTGGTGGTGAAGCAGCAGTTGTCTACATGAACCACAGCAACCCATGTGGTGAAGACACTCCGAGTGTGATAGGGTAGGGAATTCCACAATTTTAATAAACTAATAACTAAATACGGATAGGACTATTTGACGGGAAGCCTGGAGGAGTTAGTTACTATGCACCTGCTATCCTTCAACTACTATAGCAACATTTTACAGACATTTGGGCAGGTACACAAATAGGAAAGGTTTGGAGGTATATCAGCCAAACGTGGGCAGGTGGGACTAGTGTAGATGGGGCATCTTGGTCGGCATTGGCAAGTAGGACTGAAGGGCCTGCTTCAATGCTGTATCACTATTTACTTAAAATAAATTCGGACAGTCCATTTTTCTTTATAGCATTAATCTTCTGTGGCATAGAATGTTTGAATCCAATCACACAACATTATTCTCTACATAGCACCTTTCCAACCTAAGTGAGGATGTTCAAAGAGTATCTGCTCTTTGCCACTAACTGCAATAGGATTTCCAATAAACACTGGTTACACAAATACATTCCGTCCTTTGAGCAGTTGCACAAAAATTCAAGCCAGCATTGATGCTTCCCAATTCAAACCCATTTATACTTTGAGAAAATCTACGAGGTAGTAACATAGCAACTGCTTGGGTTTAAGGGTTTCACCCTTTGTTCTTTATTTTAATGCTCTGCGTTACATCTACCACAGAATCAGACACGTCAACACTTGGGCAAGTTCCAACTATTGTCATAAAAACAAGGAAGTGCAGATGTTGGTTTGCAAAAAAGGCAACACAAAGTGCTGAAAAACCTCAGCAGGTCGGCAGTCTGAAGAAAGGTGCTGAAACATCTATTCATGTTCTCCAGAGATGCTGCCTGACCCAGTTAGTTGCTCCAGCACTTTGACATTTTGTTTCCTAACAAATTTAATTGCACTAGGAAGTATTACACTGAAAATGCACTGCTACTGTTTGAAACACAACTCAAAAGCTTTACAACTGAAACTTTACAGCTCAAATTGAAGAGCTAATCTTGTGTTTTAAGGGAATTGTTGCCTATTCATGTCTATGTTGCTAGCAGCAGTAATTGACCACACTCCTGGAATAAGAGCATGCGTGAATTTTCAATAAGCCATCATAATATTTAGAATGAACGTAGACACAAAATGCTGGAGTAACTCAGTGGGACATACAACATCTCTGAACAGAAGGAATGGGTGACGTTTCGGGTCGAGAACCTTCTTCAGAAAGATTCAGGGAGAGGGAGACACAGAGATAAGGGTAAAGTGTGTGAAAACAAGACATCAAAAGAGATGCAGATCAAGGAAAATGGAGAATAGATCATTGTTAGCTGGGAGAAGGTGACGACAAAGCAAACCAGAGATAAAATGTAATCGGACATGTCAGATTGGTCGAAGAACTGGGGAGGGGAGGGATGGAGGGAGAAGGAAGGCAAGGGCTATATGAAGTTAAGAGGTCAATATTCATATGGCTGGGGTGTAAGCTGCCCAAACAAAATATGAGGTGCTGTTCTTCCAATTTGCGCTGAGCCTCACTCTGACAATGGAGGAGGCCCTGGACAGAAAGGTTGTTATGGGAATGGGAGGGGGAGTTAGTGTTTAGCAGCCCGAAGGTAGGTTTAGGCCGTCGGAGCAGAGGTGTTCAGCTAATTGATCGCCGAGCCTGCGCTTGGTCTCGCTGATATATAGAAGTCCACACCTGGAACAGCGGATGCAGTAGATGAGGTTGGAGGAAGTGCACGTGAACCTCTGCCTCACTTGAAAAGACTGTCAGGGTCTTTGGAAGAAGTAGAGGGAGGAGGTATAGGGACAGGTGTTGCATCTCGTGTGGTTGCAGGGGAAAGTACTTTGTGGGTGGTTTAGGGATGGTTTGGGTGGGAAGGGACAAGTTAACCAGGGAGTTGCAGAGGGAATATAATATTTAGCTTGCTACTACTTACTAATCAATTAATAGTGGAATGCAGTACCCCAGGAACATTCACTAACTGTTGTCATGGCTCCAGGTCACAACACTACATTCCACAGCTGGATGTCTGGGACGGAACAAGGTAGTTGCCTAATATTATCATTTAGAGAGGGGTTTGCTTGTGGGTATTAGGTCGCAAGAGAATAGCTAGATGCTAGAACAGGCAAGAGGTGGCAGTATAAAAGTAGTCTTTCATAGCTGATGTTCCACAGGTAGTTCCACAACCCCAACTCTTTGTCCAAGATTAACGCCCTGCCCATAGAAACCCAGCTGATAAAAGCAGCCTAGCAGCACTGGCCCTAACTGAACATACATGCTAACACACTACCCTACACTGATATTTATCTCTTCTCCAAAACTAGAGTTTAGAGGGTGACAGATTTTATTCTCCACCCTGAAAACATGATCCACCTCAGATTCAGGGGGTGATTCCCAATAAACTCCTACAGTATAGGATATTTAGGAATTAGCATTTTTCCTATCCCTATTGAATTAAGGCATGACTGTACTTTGAATGCTTGTCTTCTCGCTTCAGGTTATAGAGAAGACCTATCCTTGCAATGACAGAGGTAAAAGAATCTCACCATCTCCATCGCAGGCGTTATCTTGACTACACTTCTTCCCACCCTGCATTCTGTAAGGACTCCATCCCCTAGCCCCAATTCCTCCATCTACGCCGCATCTGCACCCAGGATACGTTCCATATCTGGCTTCATTCTTTAGGGAACGGGGGTTCCCTTCTTCGACTATAGATGAGGCTTTCACCAGGGTCTCCTCTATATCCCGCAGCTCTGCTCTTACTCTCCATTCCCCCCCCCCCAACTCGTAACAAGGACAGAGACCACCTTGTCCTCACCTTCCACCACATCAGCCGTTGCATACAACATATAATCCTCCAACATTTTCACAACCTCCAACTGGATCATACATAGAAACATAGAAAATAGGTGCAGGAGACGACCATTCGAGCCAGCATCACCATTCATATAAACATAGAAACATAGAAATTAGGTGCAGGAGCAGGCCATTCAATATGATCATGGCTGATCATCCAACTCAGTATCCTGTACCTGCCTTCTCTCCATACCCACTGATCCCTTCAGCCACAAGTGCCACATCTAACTCCCTCTTAAATATGGCCAACGAACTGGCCTCAACTACCTTCTGTGGTCTTCAATGGTCTTCATTGTGACCTTCTGTGGTCTTCAATGGTCTTCATTGTGATCATGGCAGATCGTCCCCTATCAATAACCCGTGCCTGCCTTCTCCCCATATCCCCCGACTCCACTAACCCCTAAAGCTCTATCTAACTCTCTTAAATCCATCCAGTGACTTGGCCTCCACTGCCCTCTGTGGCAGGGAATTCCATAAATTCACAACTCTCTGGGTGAAAAAGTTTTTTCTCACCTCAGTCCTAAATGACCTCCCCCTTATTCTAAGACTGTGGCCCCTGGTTCTGGACTCGCCCAACATTGGAAACATTTTTCCTGCATCTGGCCACATCATCCCATCTCCTCGCCTTTCTGTTTTCTGCTGAGACAGTTCCCTCCATAATTCCATGGTCAATTCGTCCCTTCCTACCCAAACCACTCCCTCCCCGGGTACTTTCCCTTGCAACTGCAGGAAATGGAACACTTTACCTCTCCCTCGACCATCCAAGGACCCAATCAGTCTTTCCAAGTGAGGCAGAGGTTCACTTGCACCTCCTCCAACCTCATCTATTGCATCCGCTGTTCCAGATGTCAACTTCTCTACATCGGCGAGACCAAGCGCAGGCTCGGCGATCGCTTCGCCCAACACCCCTCCTCAGTTCGTACTAACCATAGGACATAGCTTTAAGGTGAGAGGGGAAAGAATAGGAACCCGAGATGCAACTGGTGCGTATATGGAACAAGCTGCGATATGAAGTCATTGAGGCAGGTAATATCGCAATATTTAAAGACATTTGGTCAGGTGAATGGATAGGAAAGGTTTAGAATGATATGGGCCAATCGCAGACAACTGGGACTGGCGTAGATGGAGCATCTTGGTCGGCATTGGCAGGTTGGGCCGAAGGGCCTCTTTTCATGCTGTATGACTCCGATTCTTCTACGATCAAGATGCCTATCTCTCTCTCTCTCTCTAACAATCTTCAACCCATCTTCATAAATCTAACAGCAAACCATCACCAACTATATATAGGGCAGGAAGTGGCCGGCCGCATGACACAAATCTGATCTGTTTGCGAAGCCCAAACTTGAAACAAATCAATGACTCGCAAACCACTAGAAAGCGAAGGACAGGATGACAAAGCATATACTGGATCACACCATTCTAATTATGCCCATCAGGAGACTGTCATGGAACCCACTAAACCTCCAGTCATGCAGTCTGAGATTAGATGAAGAAACTGCTTCCACAGGAAGTTATAATGTCCCTCTACAAATGCAATGGAAACTACACTTTTACTATTGAGTGTATTTGGGAATCAATGCGTGTGTACGCAAACGTATTTGTGAGGTGCAGGGCTCATCTTCAATAATGATAAGCTGTCGAACTGAAGGTACAAGGCAGATAGGCACATTCCAAAATGCTGGAAAGTTTATCAGATCGGAATTAATCCTGAAAAGTGAAAGGCATTACATGTTGGTTCAACTAATAAGATTAGGATTTGCAGTGATTGCCAACAGTTTATGAATCTGAGGCAGATAGTAGCCTCAATGTAAATATCCATGGATCCACAAGGAGATACAAGAGACTGCAGACGCTGGAGCAAGAAACAAAATGAAGGAACTCAAGTGGGTCAGGCAGCATCTGTGGAGAGAATGGGCAGACATTACTTTGAGTCGAGTTCCAGCTTCACTGTCTGAAGGATGGTAATTATTTAGTTATTTGCTGCAAGTAAATAAGGTTCCACAAGGAGACTAGTCAGCAAAATTAGGGCACGTGGTATTGGGGGTAGAGTGCTGACATGGATAGAATATTGGTTGGCAGACAGGAAACAAAGAGTAGGGATTAACGGGTCCCTTTCAGAATGGCAGGCAGTGACTAGTGAGGTACCGCTAGGCTCGGTGCTGGGACCGCAACTATTCACAATATATATTAATGATTTAGATGAGGGGATTACAAGTAACATTAGCAAATTTGCAGATGACACAAAGCTGGTGAACTATGAGGAGGATGCTATGAGAATGCAGGGTGACGGACAGGTTGGGTGACTGGACAGATGCAATTTAATGTGGATAAATGTGAGGTTATCCACTTTGGTAGCAAAAATAGAAAGGAAGATTATTATCTGGGGTCCTTGTTCATCAGTCAATGAAAGTAGTAAACATGCATGTACACCAGGCAGTGAAGAAAGCAAATGGCATGTTGGCCTTCATAACAAGAGGAGTTGAGTATAGGAGCAAAGAGGTTCTTCTGCAGTTGTACAGAGCCCTAGTGAGATCACACCTGGAGTATTGTGTGCAGTTTTGGTCTCCAAATTTGAGGAAGGACATTTTTGCTGTTGAGGGAGTGCAGCGTAGGTTCACAAGGTTCATTCCCGCGATGGCGGGACTGTTATATACTGAGAGCTGGGCTTATATACTCTGGAATTTAGGATGAGAGGGAATCTTGTTGAAACATATAAGATTATTAAGCGTTTGGGCACGCTGGAGATAGGAAACATTTTCCCGATGTTGAGGGAGTCCAGAACCAGGGGCCACAATTTAAGAATAAGTGGTAAGCCATTTAGAAATGGAGATGAGGAAACACTTTTTCACACAGAGAGTTGTGAGTCTGTGGATTTCTCTGCCTCAGAGGGCAGTGGAGAGCTCTTTCTAGAGAGAGCTAGATAGGGCTCTTGAAGATAGCGGAGTCCGGTGCTATATGGATAAGGCAGGAACGGGGTACTGATTGTGGATGATCAGCCATTATCACATTGAATGACGGTGCTGGCTTGAAGGGCCGTATGGCCTACTCCTGCACCTATTGTCTCTAGTGGAAACATCTCCTCTATACAGGCCTTTCCCTATTCAGTAAGTATCAATGAGATTCCCCCTCATCCTTTTGAACTCCAGTGAACGTTTGTGCTGCTCATAAGACAGCCACATAGTGAGGTACCTGCTTCCCTTTAAGGTGATCATTCTCAAATATTTGGTGCTGGGTGCACAGCAGTTAATTTATATTTTTTGTGGACACTCACAGCTGGAGGAAATGGACTTTTGAGCATGCAGCTCAAAGGAAGCAGTTGCATTATTCGATCAGTGCACCTTTGGAAGTTAATTAATCTTCTCCCTGCTCTCATCTAACGGATCGCCTTATTTCACTTTCATATTACACAATTGGAGGCTATTGTCTTTCAGACTTTATATCTCATTCTCATCTTGAATATCTCCTATGGCAACCAGCTTACCTGCATGAAATGTTCCATCAGCTCAGAGCTTTAAGTCAGAATTACTGCCAACAAAAGTACCCAAATCCCCACTGGTTTGCTTAATTTAATTTAATTGCTATGTGCAATACTTTGAACAGATCTGGGTATAGCAGACACAGCAGCAAATTTGTTGAGCCTTTCTATTTATTCTTAATGCCCAGTTTAAATTGCCAAGACTTCATCACTAAATCACTATGGGACTAAAATATGACCCTAATCAGCTTGTAACCCATTCATGGGAGATGACCTCCAAAACATCAGAGGTTTAGTTATACACCTGTGAGGAATTACTCTCAGATATAAAAGTGCAGCACATTTGCATCATCTTTTATAACGATAGATATATAGAAAAATAACTGCCTGAAAAAACTCACTATGAATATCAAAACAATACATGACCAGCACTAATGCAACCCTACTCACTCCTGGTCAGGCAATTTTATGGGGTTTGCATTCATTTCCAAAATTATTTTAAATTTTAAGATTCCACATTTGTGTGGGAACCAACAACTTCCAAAAGATTGTTACAAATGCAGCTGATTTAATTTAAACTAATACATCAAAGGACTACTGAATAATATAGCAGGACAAATGACATAGCATCTCAAACTTGGCCAACTGCAGGAATTTTTCTGCAACTTTATACAGTACAAGATTAAGATGACAACTGCAAGACAACATTTTAAAAACTCAGTAACTTGATCAAACTCTTCCAGACTTGAAAACAACTGGTCAACTCTTCACTGACCTAAACGGTCTGCTACCCAACCAACTATTCAAATCAACAATTGTCCTCGCCAGATCTGTTCTCCCCACCAACTTTTCTAAAAAAGGCCTTTCTTTTTTTTTAATATATAAGAAACAGCTGGTGGAATGCTCTTACACACCCAACTGGCTCATTGTACAACATTCCTAACTGCTGTGTACAGAACATTAAGTAGCATGTCGCAATGTGTCGCAAACTTTCCACACACAATATGATACAGAGACCAATTTTCCAAGCCACATCCTCTAAGATACACACCATTCTGAATGGTGTTTTTTAAAAACACGAGTGGAGATCCAGAAATGCTGCCTGTCCCACTGAGTTACTCCAGCATTTTGTGTCTATCTTTGGTGTAAACCAGCATCTGCAGTTCCTTCCTACACATCCTTCTAGGATACAAATGCTTTGGAGATACTGTCCCAAAGCTGCACCCATGTACTACTTGTAGTTTTTCTCCCTGCACAGATGTGTTCATTTATCATTAGCTGGTTGATCAACGACACAACATCCAATATCCCCCTAAGAGTTGCCATATATTTTGCAAATTGCACAGGAATTCTCTGGTGTCAAGTGTGGCTAGAAATACTTAAAGTATAAACACCTTTTTTTTTGTAAACTAGCATCTGCAGATCCTCGTGTCTCCAAAATACCTGTCCAGTTTAAGAAAAATAACTAAAGTTGAACATAGGCTGAAGAACCAGCTAAGTATGTGTTGCAATCTTGTTCACTGTTTAAAGAGCTGTTTCCTAGCCTAAACACTTTTGCTTCGAGATTTAAATTTAACGTAATATTGTCATGCGTATCAAGGAACAATGAAAATCTTTGTTTTGCATGCTATGCAATCAGATCAGAGAATATTATACATAAATACAATCAAGCCAAACTCATGTACAATAGGGAGAGTAATGGGGAAGACAGAGTGCTAAATATAGTTCTCAGAATGGTAGCATAACTGTTCCATGGACAAAGTCCAATGTCCAAAATATGTGGAGTGTATCAGACAGTATTCTAGCTTATGGAAGGACCAGATTCCTGTTAACAGAGGGGAAGACGCTGTTCTCGAGTCTGGTCATGTGTGCTTTCAAGCCTCTGTAACTTGTGCGAGATGGGAGCAAGGGGAAGGAAGAATGAATGAGGTGGGACCAATTTTCGATTATGTTGGCTGCTTTTCCCAGGCAGAATGGAGTATAGATGGAGTGAAGTTGTGGGAAGTCTGGTCTGTGTCTCTTCTAACCTGTCCTGTCTTGATAATTCCTTCATGAAGCAGCATTGCCTGGAAGTCATGTTTTTGGTTTGCTGCTGCATCTAGACTATTTCTCAGGAGTAAAGCTGACTTGCTTTCATGCAGTTTTGTAGGTTCCGAGATGGCTAATCAGGTCACCCTGGGAACATTAGAATCTGACATTCGTTTTGGGGATGGTGCTGCTCTTAGTCAGTCCCTTGGGATGAACAATGATCTTTTATCTTCTCTTTTTTGGGGTTTGAGGTGACCATAGGAACCTTAGACCCTTCTGTAAATGGTGGCAGACGGAGTGTGTAACGGGTGAGATGTGTTCCATCTGCTGCGTACACATGGGTCTCAGTGTGCTCCTGATGTATTGCACAGAGGTTCTCAATACCATTCTGAATGGTGCTTTTTAAAACATGAATGGTCATGGGTGAAAGATTTTTAGGAGTTTGTCGTGTTGCATTTCAAGGAAGCTTGGAGCATTTTTCCTGTACACTTGGCAATCTCCTCCAATGACTGCTCCATTAATACTGCCTCTTCAAGGCCTTACTCATTCCCTGCTTCCAGTATGTTTAGCAATTTGTCAAGATTCTTGCTCCTCATTTACATGTTGCAATAGCCCCACACCCCATTCTATGGGATCCCAAGGTTAACACATTTATAGAAGACCAGGTAATGACTCACCTCGCAAGTTCCTGCATGTCGCTTTTCTTAACCTCTCTAATATAAATGATTTTTAAAAAATTCTCTATACACCACCGGGTGGCCTCGCCACCAGTCTGTCTCGTCCCTTCTCTGTTTTTATTATGTTATGTACGTCTTAAATGTATGTTTTAATGTTTCTTGGTATTTTTATGTGGGAGATGGGGGGGGGGGGGGGGGGGGAGACGATCGGGGGGAAACTTTTTTCACCCACTTACCTCGACGGATATGAGATTATTTTCCATGTCCATCTTCGTTCCTCCCTGCGGACAACGTGGAGTGGTGCGGCCTTTCCTGGGGACCGTCCCGGAGCTTCAAGCTGCGGGCGCGGAGTGGACTTACCATCGCGGAGCCTGCGATCCTTTGCCGAGGAACGACAGTGAAAGGGCTCCGACCGCGGGGCCTGTGGATTTTAACACCGTGAAGCTGCGGTCTCCAGTAAGAGGCCGACTCGGGAGCTCCATGCCTTGGAGTGTTCCGATCCATCCCGAAGCCGGAGTTTCGATCATCCCGACGCGAGGGCTTGGACAACGAACCATCAGCAGTGGCGAACTGCAGTGGGTTCAAAGGCCCCGACCACAGGTGAACAAAGGAGGAAGATGACTGAACTTTATTGCCTTCCAACACAGTGTGGAATGTGGATTCCACTGTGGTGGATGTTTATGTTAAATTTTATTTTAGGTGGCTGTGTGTATTGTTGCTTTTCACTTAATATGGCTGTATGGCAACTCAAATTTCACTGCACCTTAATTGGTTAAGTGACAATAAATGCAAACTTGAACTTGAATAAAGTATAGAAAATTACTGCTGAAGCAGTCAACTTTGGAAACAAAACCAGAACACTCACAATCTGTGATTGTGTCAGGATGCGTTTCAAACCTGCAAGTCATTAAATGCAAACACTAAACCGCATCCATTGGCAAAAGGTTGATTGGAAACACAAGGAAATGCAGACACTGGAATCTTGAGCAAAACACAGGGCTGGTGGGAGAACACAGAATATTATGGCACAAGAACAGGCCTTTCGCCCCACAATAAATGCGCCAAACTTGATGCCGAGACCAACTCTTATCTGCCTTCTAATAACCCATATCCCTCCATTCCCTGGATATCCATGTGCCTATTCAAAAGTCACTTAAATGCAACTACCGAAGCTGCCTCAACCACCACCCTCGGCATCACATTGCCCCGCACATCTGCTTTAAACTTTGCTCCTCTCACCTTAAAGCCACACGCTTTAGTATGGAGGGAATGGACATGCGCGGTTCGAGTTAGGGCCATTCCTGGAACATGGACTGATATGAAGAATGGCGGCCTGAGTAATGATTCAGACCAGCCCCAGCAGCTTTGTGCAAGTCTGTGCCTTGGAGATTGTAGGGGAGATGAGCTTCTTGCAATAGATAGCAATTGAAGTTCATTATGCCTCTCCCACAAAACAGAAACAAATGATGACTCAGCCTTCACGCCCAAGGATATATTGTAGTAATAGATGTCATCTCACCTTGTCACAGAACTGACAAACATGTTCCACACACAGAGGGAGGGGGGGAAAAAAAAGAGAGAGAGAGAGAGAGAGAGAGAGAGAGAGAGAGAGAGAGAGAGAGGCTTGCAAAAGTATTCATACCCCTTGAACTTGTCCACATTCTGTCACATTACAACCACAATCGTATATGTTTTTTATTGGGATTCTATGTGATAGACCAACACAAAGTGGCGCATAGTTGTGAAGTGGAAGGAAAATGATACATGGCTTTCAAATTTTTTTACAAATAAAAAACTGAAAAGTGTGGCATGCAAAAGTATTCAGCCCCCTTTACTCTGAAACCCCTAAATAAAATCCAGTGCAACCAATTGCCTTCAGAAGTCACCTAATTAGTAAATAGAGTCCACTTGTGTGTAATCCAATCACAGTATAAATACAGCTGTTCTGTGAAGGCCTCAGAGGTTTGTTAGAGAACATTAGTGAACAAACAATGTTCCTTGGACATCATGAAGCCCAAGGAACACACCAGACAGGTCAGGGATAAAGTTGTGGATAAGTTTAAAGCAGGGTTAGGTTATAAAAAAATATCCCAAGCTTTGAACATCTCACGGAGCACTGTTCAATCCATCATCTGAAAATGGAAAGAGTATGGCACAACTGCAAACCTACCAAGACATGGCCGTCCACCTAAACTGACAGGCCGGGCAAGGAGAGCGTTGATCAGAGAAGCAGCCAAGAGGCCCATGGTCACTCTGGAGGAGCTGCAGAGATCCACAGCTCTGGTGGAAGAATCTGTCCACAGGACAACTATTAGTCGTGCACTCTACAAATCAGGCCTTTATGGAAGAGTGGCAAGAAGAATGCCATTGTTGAAACAAAGCCATAAGAAGTCCCGTTTGCAGTTTGCCACAAGCCACGTGGAGGAAGGTGCTCTGGTCTGATGAGACCAAAATTGAAGTTTTTGGCCTAAATGCAAAATGCTATGTGTGGCGGAAAACTAACATTGCACATCACCCACTGTGAAACAGGGTGGTGGCAACATCATGCTGTGGGGATGCTTTTCTTCAGCAGGAACAAGGAAGCTGGTCAGAGTTGATGGGAAGATGGATGGAGCCAAATACAGGGCAATCTTAGTAGAAAACCTGTTAGAGTCTGCAAAAGACTTGAGACTGGGGTGGAGGTTCAGCAGGACAACGGCCCTAAACATACAGCCAGAGCTACAATGGAATGGTTTAGATCAAAGTATATTCATGTGTTAGAATGGCCCAGTCAAAGTCCAGACCTAAATCCAATTGAGAATTGAGACTTGAAAATTGCTGTTCACAGACGCTCTCCATCCAATCTGACTGAGCTTGAGCTATTTTGCAAAGAAGAATGGGCAAAAATTTCAGTCTCTAGAAAAGCTGGCCGAGACATACCCCAAAAGACTTGCAGCTGTAATTGCAGCGAAAGGTGGTTCTACAAAGTATTGACTCAGCGGGGCTGAATACTTTTGCACGCCACACTTTTCAGTTTTTTATTTGTAATAAAATTTGGAAACAATGTATCATTTTCCTTCCACTTCACAATTATGCACCACTTTGTGTTGGTCTATCACATAAAATCCCAATAAAATACATTTATGTTTGTGATTGTAACGTGACAAAATGTGGAAATTTTCAAGGAGTATGAATACTTTTGCAAGCCACTGTAGATATAGATAGATAATTCCTTGGTTTTAGCCTTTTACAGCCCATAAGGCTGTTATGTCTGAAAAATGAAGAAACAAGGAACTACAGATACCGGTTTACAATAAGATACAAATTCACGATATTCCGTTATCATGTATCTGTACACTGGGAATAGGTCGATTGCAATTGCGTAATGTGTTTCCACTGACTGGTTAGCATGCAACAAATGCTTTTCACTGTACCTTAGTACACTTGGGAATAAACTAAACTACACAAAGTACTGGAGTAACGTCAGGCAGCAACTCTGGAAAACATAGATTGGTGATGTTTCAGGTCAGGGCCCTTTAAAGTTATTGGAGTCATCAACAGAAACATCACTGACCTGCATTCTCCACAGATGCTGCCTGACCCGATGAGTTACTTTAGCATTGTGTCTTTAGCAACTGTGTTTGCTGGTTTACCAAGGAAAGACACAATGTGTGGAGTTACTCAGCAGGTCAGACAACACTGCTGGAGGCATGGACAGGTGATATTTCGGGTCGGGAGCCTTCTTTAAAATCTTGTCTTTAGTCTGAAATATCATGGTGCTTTATTCAATATTATGACACGGCAAACTAAAATACCAAATACAGTTTGCTTTGTGCTTTTGTTTAAATGGAAGGTCAACTAATTTCCAACATATTGATGACTTTTTAAAAACTGATTTTGCCAACAACCACCCAGAAAACTATACAAGTTTCCACAGATATTAAGTGGTACGTGTTTCCTGTAATGCAGAGGAAAAATGAGCAAGAGTCAAACTTCCTTAGGCAAGCTCATCCTGTGGTTAACATAACCCCGAAAGGATATCACAGTCAAAAGTTATCTAATTTTTGTAATGCGTTTCAAATCACATTTAAATTTCAATTAAAGCTTTTTGTTCAGGCCACAAAAATAATTGATCTCACTCCAAAAACCTTCAAATCTTTTTTTTCTGCAGCACAAATGAACCAAACCTTAATATAGATTATAGATAATTGGAATATAGATTAGAGTACATCCATACTATTTTACAAGGATGCGCCAGAATACTTAATACCTACTTGATTAATGTTTGAAAAAAAGCTTGTTGTTATTAAGGAAGGGTAGATGTTCAGATTTCTGCCATCGCTTGATGTCACAGGTCAAATGACAGTCAATTTTAAGCAGAGTTCCATACCCCAACTATTGTTTCAGATACCAATCTTGAAGGCTGATCTTTAAGCGGAACGCAGGGTACAGCTTCATCCTTGCAATGTGAGAAATAATGGATCATAAGGACGACACAGTGGTATAGTTGCTGCCTTAGTGCTTGCAGTGCCTGAGATCCCGACTAGGGGTGCTGTCTGTGTGGAGTTTGTACGTTCTCCCTGTGATTGCGTGGGTTTTCTCCGAGATCTTCAGTTTTCTCCCGCACTCCAAAGGCGTACAAATGTTTAGGTTAATTGGTTTGGTATAAGTGTAAATTGTTCCTAGAGTGTGTAGGATAGCATTACCGTGCGGGGATCACTGGTCGGTGCGGACCCGGTGGGGCTGTTTCCGCGCTGTATCTCTACACAATGTGGCAGAGGAACACGGCTGCACAGGCAGCATATGTGAAGATAGCACATGCGAGGATAGCATATGTGGATTTGTGACGTTTCGGGTCGGGAACTTTCTTCTGAATGGGCAGATTAAGTCTGAAGAAAGGACCCGACCCAAAGTGTCATTTATCCATATTCTCCAGAATTCCTGCAAGTTATTCCAGCACTTCATGCCTTCTCTTGTACACCAGCTTCTGCAGTTCCTTGTTTCAGCATTCGAGGGAGTGGACAGATGAAAGTTTAGTTTATTGTCACATGTACCAGGGTACAGTGAAAAGCTTTTAGATGCATGCAATCTTGTCAGCAAAAAGACATTATACGATTACAATTGAATCACAATCAATCGACATTTCAGATCAAAACCTTCTTCAGACCCATCTTCTAAACTTGCCACGACAGCTTCCGACCCAGACATGTTACAAGAGCACTGTGTCTTTCCTCTTGAAATCCCTCCGACAGACCCCGAGGCTCCCCCGCACCACTCCCCCTCTGTGACTCTTGCTGACCATGTTCTGAGCCAGACACAAGGGTCAGACACATGTCTATCCTCCTTTCCAGCAACTGCAATTCCTCGAATTTTCATTACCTTAAAAACAATTGTTTCTTTAAAAAGCCAACAGTAACTGTCAATATCGTATAGGCCAAAGGATGACACGACTGACATTTAGTAAAACATTACCTTAATGCACAGGGTTAGCACGGAAATATACAGCTGGGATGGGGCACATATCTCTTCTGTGGGCTGGCATGCGCACTTTTGATACTCACAGCTGGTATTTTAAATATCAAAATGTTCCACTTTCATCGAACAGATACATCCTCAAGGCAATATATTGACAGTCAATACTACCTATCTTTAATTGTTTATTTCCAAATACTCAAAGCTGTGACCTTCAATATACCTTGCAAATATTCTAAAACAAACTTCACCCATGAAACAATACAGGAACAGACCCATCAGCCTAATGGCCCTGTCTCACTGTGCGAGTTGACCCACGAGGTACCCCGAGTGACAGACTCGTGGCTGTGCACGAGACTGCAAGTTTATGATCAAGTGTGTAATACGAGTTCCCACGGGTATGTCATTGCTGTGATGTTCCTAGTTCCTCTCCCGAGTTAGCAAGTTCCTCTCCCGTTACTCTTGAGCCAACCGTGAATGACGGTATGTTTTAATAAAGCAACAATGTTAAAATACATCTCCATCCTGTGGTTTTGAGTTATTTCAGCGCGGATGGGAAAATGCGCATCCTCCAGTAACCAAGCATTTCTTGTTGTTTTATGTTTTTAAATACTTTTTTGCAATGGATCTCTATTTTAAATAATTTTAAAAAAGGAAGCAGCCCGGGTGACTGACATTGAGCGGCCGCCAGGACCCGACAGCAAACACACACACACACACACACACATAGACAGAGAGGGAGAGAGAGACACACACACACACACACACACACAGAGATACACACAGACAGCAGCTGGCCACCACTTCAGAGGAATTAAGCAGCTCGGGTGACTGAGCGGCCGCCGGGACCCGACAGTACACACACACACACACACACAGAGATACACACAGACAGCAGCTGGCCACCACTTCAGAGGAATGAGGCAGCTCGGGTGACTTTGAGCGGCCACCGGGACCCGACATCAGACACACACACAGATACACACAGATAGACAGAGAGGGAGAGAGAGAGAGACACACACACACACACACACACACACACAGAGAGATACACACAGACAGCAGCTGGCCACCACTTCAGAGGAATTAAGCAGCTCGGGTGACTGAGCGGCCGCCGGGACCCGACAGTACACACACACACACACACACACACACACACACACACACACACACACAGATAGACAGAGATGGAGAGAGAGAGAGACACACACACACACACACACACACACAGAGATACACACAGACAGCAGCTGGCCACCACTTCAGAGGAATGAGGCAGCTCGGGTGACTTTGAGCGGCCACCGGGACCCGACATCAGACACACACACAGATACACACAGATAGACAGAGAGAGAGAGAGAGAGACACACACACACACACACAGAGAGAGAGAGAGATACACACAGACAGCAGCTGGCCACCACTTCAGAGGAAAGCAGCTCGGGTTACTTTGAGCGGCCACCGGGACCCGACAGCAGACACACACACAGATACACACAGATAGACAGAGAGGGAGAGAGACACACACACACACAACTCAGCGGACCAGGCAGCATCTCTGGAGAGAAGGAATAGAGTCGAGACCCTTCTTCAGACTTACCCGAAATGCCACCCATTCCTTCGCTCCAGAGATGCTGCCTGTCCCGCCGAGTTACTCCAGCATTGTGTGTGTCTATCTCCGGTGTGAACCAGCATCTGCAGTTCCTTCCCAATCCCACACTCTCGGCCCCGGGGGGGTGGATGGAGCATCACACTGGACACATCCCACCCACCACCCCAGACTTGCCCCTTCGGCAGGTCTTTAAGCCGTTCATTGAGACAGAGTGAAGCCACGGGGCAGGCGCCTCAGTAATAAAGGACAAGTGGCAGAAAGGCCGAAGATAGACACAAAATGCTGGAGTAACTCGGTGGGACAGGCTGCATCTCTGGAGCGAAGGAATGGGTGGCATTTCGGGTAAGTCTGAAGAAGGGTCTCGACTCTATTCCTTCTCTCCAGAGATGCTGCCTGGTCCGCTGAGTTACTCCAGCATTTTGTGTTTATCTTTGGTTCAGTCTTTACTCGAGCAAAAGAACAGATTATTAAAGTTCCCACGGTAGACTCACGAGACACTAAGATAAACGCACGGGGCCACTACGTTATTACAACGAGTTTAAATGTTTCCATTTTTAACTTGAACAGTTAATTTGACTCGTGGAAAAAATCAAACATGTTTGATTTTTTTCACGAGTTAACAAGTTTCCCGAGTACCTGCCGTTAGCGCAACGAGTCGATAAGTTGCTCATGCGAGTTCCGACGTTCCCGCTACGTGATCACCACGAGTGAAAACTCGGGGTCACTCGTGGGCCAACTCGCACAGTGAGACAGGGGTTTAAAGGTCTGCGCCAAACATGTTGCCAAGGCCAACCCTCAACTGCCCTCCATTCCATGGCACTTATCCAAAAGTCTCTTAAATGCCACAATCGCATCTGCCTCCACCACCAGCCCTGGCAGAGCATTCCAAGAAGTCACCAAAAATAAACATGCTCGTAGATCGCCTTTAAACTTTGGGGCCTCAGCTTAAAGCCATGCCCACTAGTATTTGATACTTTCATCCTGAGAAATAGGTTCAATTCATAACCTGAGATCTTCAGAAGAGTTCCGACCTAGAACATAGCCTGTCCATTCCCCACAAGTTATGGCTCAGGACCCATCCAATCAGAAACTTAGTCATTTAATTTCCCTCCACTGATGCTGCCTGCTCCACAGAGTTCCTCCAACACTTTGAATTATTTTCATTAAGGTTCCAACATCTGCAGTCCCGAGTATCGAAAGCTACAATCTAAACTGGCACAAATATTTGGGAGGCAATCCAAATGGCAACACTATCCACAGGTGAGCACCCACCTCATACTGTGTACTGCAATTTATAAAGTGCTAACTGAACAGAAACTCTCAACACAAAAGGGATTATCAATTCTACTAAATCTTTCATTGTCGTGTGAGAAATGTCTTTCCATTGAATACTAATTCCTGGAATTAAATAGCTGGTCTGACTTCTGTTCAGTAATTCAACTCGAGAACAAAATTAAATTATTTAACCTAATGACGATCCAGCATTAAATCTAAACCAAGTCACCTGCACAAATATTCTTTTTACAATGATAGCACAAATACCAATTTGTTCCAATTTCTTTTGTCAGTTACTAAATTTGTCAGCTGCTAAATTTGTATAAGATAATTATAAGCAGTTATAAGGGGTGGGAATTAATAAGCTTTGGCATCTTCCTGCCCCATTTCGGACCCATACGATTCATTTATTTATAAATATTGTTTATGACACTTTATAAATATTGTTTTTTTTGTTTTTGTATGCCGTTTCATACTTGCTTTTTATTTTTTAGTCTGTTCGAAATAAAGAATTTATTAATTATTATAATACTATATCCCTAAAACCAGAAAGAATTTAAGAAACAGATGGAAAGTTTCTATGTCCAAAGTGAAATACCGAACCTGATAAACGATGCCTGGTCAGGGGCAACATATGTTTGAACAAATGTTTTCTGGTGACAGGCAGGAACTGTCGACAACACATTTCCACAGGGAGCAACCTGAACAGAATTAAAGAAAGGATGAGGGCAAACAAATACTTAAGAGTCTGGTTGACCTATACATGTCTTCATGTTTACCCAAAACATCACAAATAGATAATTTTAAAAACCTTGTTTTTTTCCCCCAAGGTCACAAAGTAATTTGGTTCATCTTAATCAACCATGACAGATTAGAAAAATATACCCACTGTAGCTTTCAATTGCTTTTAAAATAATTCCGGGGGTGGGGGGGGGGGGGGGGGGGGGGGGGAAGCTTGTCTACTGATCAATGTAGCTGGTGTACCAAGACAATCTTTAAGAGTAATTTACTAACTCAACAGAAAACTGGAAACCCAACGTTGTGTTTAAGTAAGCTCACAGCATTCAACAGCCAAATGTAGCTTTCATCATAAAGCTTAAATAACCATCATTGGCATCTTTTCCATGGCCAACATCCCTGACGTTGAAGAGCTCTTTACTCCCAGTAGGCAGGGATGTGCGATCAGGGGAGGCAGAGCCTCACCTGTCGTACTCAATAAAAATAGATGTTAAGAACAGCAAAGAAAAATAATAAACTAAATATGAAGGTTTTTCCACTGATCGGTGTCATAAATTTCATTTCTATATGATTCTAATCATTTTTTATAGTCAAAATGCAGGGAGAGATGAGAGGTGAGGCAGCGATGAGCTGAGCCTCCCGTATGATTGCGCAACCCCTCAGAAACTGCATGGAGCGCGGGCAATAAGCGTGTGCCAGTTACTATCTCTATCTGTCACCAAAGTGACTGCAGGGAGCTCGGGGAGGCCCCGACCATGGGGGAACATTGGGGAACATCAGGGGAAGAGACTGACTTTGGTGCCTTCCCTCACAGTAGGAAATGTTGATCCTGCTGTGGGGGGATGTTTTATGTTGAATCCTATCTACTCCATGTTGTGTTCTTTATTTTTAATGTATGGCTGTATGGTGATTTAATTTTGCTGTGCCAATTGGCACATGTGACAAATAAATGCATCTTATCTTATCTTATCGTAATGTTTGTAAACCCCTTCATTACATGTCCTCGCCTTCCATAGTCCAGGTAACGTATTTCACATATAAAGATATTAAATTTGTGTTCGCTGGTTTCATATAAAACTGCAATGGAAAAGCTCCAGGGAAGGCAGCGATCACATCTGCCTCACAAGGAGGCGTGTCTTGAGCCCAGTGAAGGAAGAGCAAGCGTCAATTACGTAGGCTCAGCCCACGTAATTGACGCTACCTCGCTCTCCCTCCACGTTAGCCTGCTTCAGCAGTGGCGGTGTGGTACTGCATTCCACTGCTGGCGGCGCTGACTTTCCAGCCGCGGGCGGCGTTGACCTTGACATCGCAGGGGTTTTAAAATGTGGACTTCGGAAGCCGCGGTCTCCGGTAGGGAAGTGGCTGATTCTGAGGCTCTGGACTGCAGAAGCCTCATTAGGCCCCCACCATGGGTGAACAGTGGAAGAGAACTGGACTTTCAAAGTTCAGTCCTCTTCCTCTGTTCACCCGTTGTCAGAGCCTGTGCAATTTTGGTGCCTTTCCTCAGTAGGAAACATCGATTCTGCTGTGGGGGGATGTTTTTATGTTTAATGTTAAATTCTAAAGTGTTGCGTTTATCTTTTTTGTGTGCTGCATTGATAAGGCTAAATGATGTTAATAATAAGAAATATATTAAATGGATTTCTGGGCTAGATTAGAAACATAGGAAATAGGTGCAGGAGGGGGCCATTCGGCCCTTCGAACCAGCACTGCCATTCATTGTGATCATGGCTGATCGTTCCCAATCAATAATCTGTATGCATGTGTTGTAAAGAATGCTGATATGAAATATGAAACATACGGTAGTCATTGTGCAACCTGCCAATTGGAAGGTGAATTTAAGCTACCTCTATCGGGTTCATATGTGTGTAAATCTGGCTTCGATACTAGCCTGTGTCTCCCCAGCTATTGACCTCACCACACGTCACTGCCGGTAGGTTATAATGGACAGGCCACATTGTTCGCAAGCTTAACAGCAGAGGGGGTGCTGGACCCTTTCCAACGTCAGCACATTCCCTCCTCAGATAATGTGGGGGCCAAAACTGCTCAGGATAGTCCAAATGCGGTCTGACCAGTGCCTCATAAAGCACAACATTTATCCGGAAGTGGCGGCGCTGCGTGGCAGCTGCGGCTCACCTGCAGTTCGTCTGTTTTTTTCTTTTTTTTCGTCCTTTTGTGTCTGTTTTTAGTTAATTTTGGTTTATTAGGCTGTGTTTGTGTGTGTGGGGGGGGGGGGGGAGGGTGGGAGAAACAAGGTTTTAGTCTCTCCCTTCGGGGGGATGCGACCTTTTCTTGTCGTGTCCCCCGTCACCGTCTCCGTCTGTGCTGAGGCCTAATGGCGGAGCTGGTGGCCTCGGAGCTGTGGCGAGCGTTCAGAGCTCCAGTGTTCCAGCAGCGGCGGCGGCGGCCCGGCTTCGGGGCTTCGGGGCTTCGGCGCTCCAGCAGTTGCTCCAGCGGTGCTCCAGCAGCGGCCCGGCATTGGCGCTCCGGCGGCTCTCCAGCGGGTGTTCCAGCAGCGGCCCGGCTTCGGCGCTCCGGCGGCTCTCCAGCGGGTGTTCCAGCAGCGGCCCGGCATTGGCGCTCCGGCGGCTCTCCAGCGGGTGTTCCAGCAGCGGCCCGGCATTGGCGCTCCGGCGGCTCTCCAGCGGGTGCTCCAGCAGCGGCCCGGCTTCGGCGCTCCGGCGGCTCTCCAGCGGGTGCTCCAGCGGCGGCCCGGCTTCGGCGGCTCTCCAGCAGGTGCTCCAGCGGCGGCCCGGCTTCAGAGCTCCGGCGGCTCCAGCGTTCCCGTGGTCGATCCTGGCTGGGGGCTGTGGTGGTGTTCCGGCGGAGGCGGCGGTGGCGGCCTGGCTTCGGAGGCTCGGCCGCGGGCCTGGTGGACGATGACATCGAAGGCCTGGATTGCCTCAGTACAGAGGGGGAACAAGTAGGGGAAAATGACAAAGACCTTAAGACTTTTGCCTTCCACCACAGTGAGGAGGTGCTTGGTGAACTCACTGTGGTGGATGTTAAATTATGTGTTTATTGTGTGTTTTGTTTTAATTTATTACATGTTATGACTGCAAGGTAACAAATTTCGTTCAGACCGAAAGGTCTGAATGACAATAAAGGAATCTGAATCTGATCCCTGTTTTTTTATGCTCTTGTCCTCTCAAAACGAATGTTAACATTTGCAAATGTTTCATTTACCTTCCTGACTACTGATTCAACGTGCAAATTAACCTTTTGGGAATCCTGCACCAGCACTCCAAAATCCCTCTGCACCTCCGATTTCTGAATCCTATCCACATTTAGAAAATAGTCTGTGCCTTTATTCCTACTACCAAAGTGTAAGTCCACACACTTTGCTATGCCAGGACTGCAGAGATTCTCACTACCACTTTCTCAAGAGTAGCTATAGACAATAAATGGTGGCCTTGCAGGCAATGCCCCTCTCCATCTAAATAAATAAATGGAAAGACTGAGGAAAGAATAAACAAGTAAATAATTAATGGACTATTTAGAAACACACTATTGGGAATATCAGAAACCAGTTAACCTTGCTGCCGAGAACACAGGGAAAAATTGGGGCAGCATAGTGGCGCCAAAGACTCGAGTTCGATCCAGTCTATAGGTGACAGAGTCAGGGGAGAGGTGAGAGTCATGCCCCTCTTCCCCCGACTCTCAGTCTGAAGGGAATTCAACCTAATGTCACCCATTCCTTTTTCCCCCCTAAGATGCTGCCTGACCCACTGAATTACTCCAGCATTTTGTGTCTATCTTCGGTTTGGTTATTCATTTTGCTATTGCTGAAGCAGGCCATCTATTGATATTGAGGCAACAGTGTCAGCAAATGAGTGGAAATTGGCAAAGTGAACATCTGCTCTCATAGCAATCAATCATACAGCAAACAAAATCAATGTATTCAAGAAGCCAATAATTTACAACCTGAATCCATTTGCACTTATTATGCAGAAATCATGCAAAAGTCGCCATTTCGCCCAGAGAAACACACGGGAGCAATTCTCATCAGATAATCTTTCATCTGCTAGGTAATTGGCTTAAGCTACATACCCCCTACCTCACCGATCCAATGCCACTGCCAGGACAGCAGGTCTTTAGGACACAATGTTAAGTAGACCTTGATACTTGAAAGCTACAAGATGGCGCTGGAAACGTGGCGACATCCCGGAAACGGTACGCCCATGAATGCACTATTTTTTTAATACTACAATCATTGCACTAATTTACTTATGTATCATTGTGCTTATGTAAAGTACGGTTTTACCGGATTGCATGCAAAACACAGCATTTCACTGCATCAACGTACATGTGACAATAGAGTAACTATGAACTATGTTAGGTCACATATTCCTCTACTCTCTGCAGAAAATGAAGTTTTTGTTTTTGACGTACAACCTCAGCTTCTCACCCACAGTTACAGGATTCAGAAATATCTCAGCAATTAAAGAGACTGCATTGCCACATAATGTCTTGCACACATTTGCCAGCTTCACTTTTCATTACGGTCAATGTGGACAGAATGGACAGATGACGTTTTGCGTTGGAGTCCTTTCTTCAGACTAATGCAGGACGAACATGGAAGACGACTTGCATGTCCCTTCTCACTTCTAATAGCAGCTTTACCTGCTTCTGCACTGTGGCTGCATTGGGTAGTTGTAAGCACCAAAGCATTCCCAGCGATCATGCAACTTTATTTTAGTACAACCGTGAGCACAAATCACCATAACACCACTTCTAAAAGACACAAAGTGCTGGAGGAACTCAGCGGGTCAAGCAACATTTCTGGAGAACATGGATGGATGACGTTTTAGTTCGGGACACATCTTCAGACTCTGCTGACACGTTGAGTTACTCCAGCACTTTATATTTTTTGTAAACCAACATCAGGGGCAGAAAACACTGGTGGGTGTTGTGTACAGGGGCAGAAAACGCTGGTGGGTGTTGTGTACAGGCCACCTAACAGTAGCAGAGAAGTTGGGGATGGTATCAAACAGGAAATTAGAAATGCGTGCGACAAAGGCAAAACAGTTATAATGGGTGACTTCAATCTACATATAGATTGGGTTAATCAAATTGGCAGGGGTGCTGAGGAAGAGGATTTTTTGGAATGTATGCGAGATAGTTATCTAAATCAACATGTAGAGGAACCAACGAGAGAGCAGGCTATTTTAGACTGGGTTTTGAGTAATGAGGAAGGGGTAGTTAGCCGTCTTGTTGTACGTGCCCCCTTGGGCAAGAGTGACCATAATATGGTTGAGTTCTTCATTAGGATGGAGAGTGACATTGTTAATTCAGAAACAATGGTTCTGAACTTAAAGAAAGGTAACTTTGAGGGTATGAGACGTGAATTGGCCAAGATTGACTGGCAATTAATTTTAAAAGGGTTGACGGTGGATATACAATGGAAGACATTTAAAGACTGCATGGATGAACTACAAAAATTGTTCATCCCAGTTTGGCAAAAGAATAAATCGGGGAAGGTAGTGCATCCGTGGATAACAAGGGAAATCAGGGATAGTATCAAAGCAAAGGATGATGCGTACAAAGTAGCCAGAAAAAGCAGCATACCAGAGGACTGGGAGAAATTCAGAGACCAGCAGAGGAGGACAAAGGGCTTAATTAGGAAAGGAAAAATAGATTATGAAAGAAAACTGGCAGGGAACATAAAAACTGACTGCAAAAGTTTTTATAGATATGTGAAGAGAAAGAGGTTAGTTAAAACAAATGTAGGTCCCTTGCAGTCAGAAACAGGTGAGTTGATCATGGGGAACAAGGATATGGCGGACCAATTGAATAACTACTTTGGTTCCGTCTTCACTAAGGAAGACATAAATAATCTGCCGGAAATAGCAGGGGACTGTGGGTCAAAGGAGGAATTGAGTGAAATCCAGGTCAGTCGGGAAGTGGTGTTGGGTAAATTGAATAGATTAAAGGCCGATAAATCCCCAGGGCCAGATAGGCTGCATCCCAGAGTACTTAAGGAAGTAGCTCAGGAAATAGTGGATGCATTAGTGATAATCTTTCAAAAACTCTTTAGATTCTGGAGTAGTTCCTGAGGATTGGCGGGTAGCAAATGTAACCCCTCTTTTTAAGAAGGGAGGGAGAGAGAAAACGGGGAATTACAGACCAGTTAGTCTAACATCGGTAGTGGGGAAACTGCTAGAGTCAGTTATTAAAGATGGGATAGCAGCACATTTGGAAAGTGGTGAAATCATTGGACAAAGTCAGCATGGATTTACGAAAGGTAAATCATGTCTGACGAATCTTGTGGAATTTTTCGAGGATGTAACTAGTAGCGTGGATAAGGGAGAACCAGTGGATGTGGTATATCTGGACTTCCAAAAGGCTTTCGACAAGGTCCCACATAAGAGATTAGTATACAAACTTAAAGCATACGGTATTAGGGGTTCAGTATTGATGTGGATAGAGAACTGGCTGGCAAACAGGAAGCAAAGAGTAGGAGTAAACGGGTCCTTTTCACAATGGCAGGCAGTGACTAGTGGGGTACCGCAGGGCTCAGTGCTGGGACCCCAGCTATTTACAATATATATTAATAATCTGGATGAGGGAATTGAAGGCAATATCTCCAAGTTTGCGGATGACACTAAGCTGGGGGGCAGTGTTAGCTGTGAGGAGGATGCTAGGAGACTGCAAGGTGACTTGGATAGGCTGGGTGAGTGGGCAAATGTTTGGCAGATGCAGTATAATGTGGATAAATGTGAGGTTATCCACTTTGGTGGCAAAAAACAGGAAAGCAGACTATTATTTAAATGGTGGCCGATTAGGAAAAGGGGAGATGCAGCGAGACCTGGGTGTCATGGTACACCAGTCATTGAAAGTAGGCATGCAGGTGCAGCAGGCAGTGAAAAAAAAGCAAATGGTATGTTAGCTTTCATAGCAAAAGGATTTGAGTACAGGAGCAGGGAGGTTCTACTTCAGTTGTACAGGGTCTTGGTGAGACCACACCTGGAGTATTGCGTACAGTTTTGGTCTCCAAATCTGAGGAAGGACATTATTGCCATAGAGGGAGTGCAGAGAAGGTTCACCAGACTGATTCCTGGGATGTCAGGACTGTCTTATGAAGAAAGACTGGATAGACTCGGTTTATACTCTCTGGAATTTAGGAGATTGAGAGGGGATCTTATAGAAACTTACAAAATTCTTAAGGGGTTGGACAGGCTAGATGCAGGAAGATTGTTCCCGATGTTGGGGAAGTCCAGGACAAGGGGTCACAGCTTAAGGATAAGGGGGAAATCCTTTAAGACCGAGATGAGAAAGACTTTTTTCACACAGAGAGTGGTGAGTCTCTGGAACTCTCTGCCACAGAGGGTAGTTGAGGCCAGTTCATTGGCTATATTTAAGAGTGAGTTGGATGTGGCCCTTGTGGCTAAGGGGATCAGAGGGTATGGAGAGAAGGCAGGTACGGGATACTGAGTTGGATGATCAGCCATGATCATATTGAATGGCGGTGCAGGCTCGAAGGGCTGAATGGCCTACTCCTGCACCTAATTTCTATGTTTCTATGTTTCTATCTGCAGTCCCTTATTTCTACACATCACTACTTCCAATGCTCTTTACCAGAAGCACTAAACACAACACATAATAAGCACAACAAACAGGGGTTATCCAGCTTCTCAGCAGATGCATTCAGAAATAGAGAACCCTGCTGCAATATCTTTCCAGTAAAAACAGGGCAATGACTTTGGACACTAGCCTTGCTTGGAGCTCATTTGCACAAAGATGGTGTGTGTGGTAACTAAACCTTGTGTTGTTACAGATTTACCCCATTATGGCTGGGAATAATAGTCATCAAGTGCAGCCATACTCAAAATATCACCTGGAAACTTCCAGTGACTGGTAGTCATCACTTCCAAATCCCTCTTCTTCGTCCAACAGATGTCAGACACTATGTAATATTTTCCATGTTAAATATGTAACAGATTGTTTTTGTTAATTGGTAATAGTTGGTAAAGAACAGCAGATGCTAGTTTATACCAAAGAGTGACACAAACTGCTGGGGTAACTCAGTGGGTCAGACTCTCTAGAGATAAAGGATAGATGTTTCAGGTCGGGACCCTTCTAGCTGTCTGTAGAAGGGTCCCAACCCCAAACGTCACCTATTCTTTAACTGCAGATACTACCTGCCACGCTGAGTTACTGTAGCACTTTGTGTCTATCTGAATGATATCAATCCTTTTTATACTCGGTTAAAATTGTGTTCTAATATTTTCTAACCTCGCAAAATCCTTCTCTAGTTAATTGTGTGGGATTGATTAAACATCATCACAACACAATTGGAGGAGTGCCCGATTAACCACCCACACCTTTTGTCAGATTCTGAGGTCTTGTCTTGTCCCAGATTAACTTGTATTGTCAGAATGTTTTCAAATTCATCCTCTTGCTTAGGCACAGGTAACAATACTTCACTCATAAAAATCAATACCATCAGTTTTGGACGGGTAACAGGTAATGGCGAGACAGCATAAAGGAGGGAGATTGATAATCTGAGTGGTGCCAGAACAACACTCTTGCTCTCAACATTGGCATGGCAAAGGGACTGATTGTTGACTTCAGGAAGGGAAAGTTAGGGATTCATGAAGCTGCCTTTATTGATGGGATGGTGGCAGAGAGCATCAACAGCTTCAAGTTTCAGGTTCATAGGAGATAGGAGTAGAATTAGGCCATTCGGCCTATCAACATTCAACCTGTTTCCATGCTGTATTTTTAAACTCAGCAAGTCAGGCAGCATCAAAGGGAAATGGACAACATTTTGGAAGAAGGGTCCTAGCACAAGATGATGTGTCCAATTCCCTCCTGATGCTGCCTGGTATATAGAGTTCATCCAGCAGTTTGATTCCAATACTATTATCACCTTCTGTCGAGTGGGTGAAGGAAACAAGAATACAACAAATTATTCATAAGCCACAAGGTCAGGTAAATGCAAATTGCTGTTATCTAGACATTAACTCTGTTGGGCACCATTGCACATCTCTGGGCTATCAGACAGAGGACACCATACATAGGAAGAACTCAAGAAATTCTGTACCTACTGAAGTTCTCCATAACATTTCAATCTTCAGTGAAACTGAATTGTGTAGCGCACATGCACACGGAGCTACACATTCAAATTTCTAGGCAAATTGTTCTTCTAATTGCAGTGGGTGGGGCTTTCCTGGCTACTAATTGTTTGAGATTTTTCCTACAAAGTTATAATATTTGGGAACTCCTAAAAAAAAATACAAAACATACTTTGTAAAGTCCTTCCTTCAGTCAAACCTGTCTAACAGATTCTGTTCTGGTAAGTATTCTTACGTACCATGAAGCTGCACTACTAATTTTGTGCCAACAAGAGAAGATACATTTTTCTGTTCAGAATATACTTCCTATCATTATTTTGTGTACAAAGCAACTTAGCTCATAGGCGAGTCACTCTGTCTTTGGGAGCTGACTTCCTAAGTTGACACAATAATATGCGAGACAACCTGAGTTTTGAAACATACACTAGATTGCAACCACTATTTTTGACTTTTTTTTTAAATTTGACTGAAAATCTCAAATTTCAATGTCGATAAATTCACCAAAATTTGAACCAATGCTAATGTCCCATGAAAAATTGGCAACGATTGTTTGGAGGGAAGTGGAACTTGACGGACGTCAAGGAATAAGAGCAAAATTGCGGGGCAAGAGAACAGGAAGTTGAGTTTAGGCTAAGAATTGATTAGTTGTGATCTTACTAAATGACAGAAGGCTTGAAACATAGAAACATAGAAAATAGGTGCAGGAGGAGGACATTCGGCCCTTCGAGCCAGCACCACCATTCATTGTGATCATGGCTGATCATCCCCAATCAATAACCCGTGCCTGCCTTCGCCCCATGTCCCTCGATTCCACTAGTCCCTAGAGCTCTATCTAACTCTCTCTTAAATCCATCCAGTGATTTGGCCTCCACTGCCCTCTGTGGCAGGGAATTACACAAATTCACAACTCTCTGGGCGAAAAAGTTTTTTCTCACCTCAGTCTTAAATGGCCTCCCCTTTATTCTAAGACTATGGCCCCTGGTTCTGGCCTCGTCCAACATTGGGAACTTTTTCCCTGCATCTAGCTTGTCCAGTCCTTTTATAATTTTATATGTTTCTATAAGATCCCTCCTGGTCCTTCTAACTTCAGTGAATACAAGCCTAGTCTTTTCAGTCTTTCCTCATATGACAGTCCCGCCATCCCAGGGATCAATCTTGTGAACCTACGCTGCAGTGCCTCAATCACAAGGATGTCCTTCCTCAAATTAGGAGACCAAAACTGTACGCAATATTCCAGATGTGGTCTTACCAGAGCCTTATACAACTGCAGAAGAACCTCTCTACTCCTATACTGAAATAGTCTTGTTATGAAGGCCAACATTCCATTAGCTTTCTTCACTGCCTGCTGTACCTGCACGCCAACATTCAGTGACCGGTGTACAACGATACCCAGGTCTCACTGTACCTACCCTTTACCTAACCTAAACCCATTGAGATAATAATCTACCCCCTTGTTTTTGCCACCAAAGTGGATAACCTCACATTTATCTATATTATACTGCATCTGCCACGCATCTGCCCACTCACTCAACCTGTCCAGGTCACCCTGCAACCTCCTAACATCCTCTTCATAGTTCACACTGCCACCCAGCTTTGTGTCATCCGCAATCTTGCTAGTGTTGCTTCTAATTCCCTCTTTCAAATCATTAATATATATGGTAAACAGTTGCGGCCCCAACACCGAGCCTTGCTGCACTCCACTTGCCACTGCCTGCCATTCTGAAAAGGACCCGTTCACTCCTACTCTTTGCTTCCGGTCTGCCAACCAATTTTCTATCCATGTCAACACCCTAACCCCAATATCATGTCTCCAATTTCAGTCTCCATGCAGGACTTTATCAAAAGCTTTCTGAAAAACTAGATACACTACATCCACTGGCTCCCCTTCATCCATTTTAATTGTCATATCATCAAAAAATTCCAGAAGATTAGTCAAGCATGATTTTCCCTTCATAAATCCATGCTGACTTGGACTCATCATTTCACTGCTATACAAATGCCCCATTAAAACCTCTTTAATAATTGACTCCAGCATCTTTCCCACCACTGACGTCAGGCTAACTGGTCTGTAATCCCGTTTTCTCTCTCGCTCCTTTCTTGAAAAATGGGATAACATTAGTTATCCTCCAGTCCACAGGAACTGATCCTGAATCTACTGAACATTGGAAAATGATTACCAATGCGTCCACTATTTCTAGAGCCACCTCCCTGAGGACCCTGGGATGCAGACCATCAGGCCCAGGGGATTTATCATCCTTCAGTCCCATTAGCCTACCCAATACTATTTCTCGCCTAATGAAAATTTCATAGAAACATAGAAATTAGGTGCAGGAGCAGGCCATTCGGACCTTCAAGCCTGCACCGCCATTCAATATGATCATGGCTGATCATCCAATTCAGTATCCTGTACCTGCCTTCTCTCCATACCCCCTGATCCCTTCAGCCACAAGGGCCACATCCAACTCCCATTTCAGTTCCTCTACTCCCTTAGATCCTCTGTCCTCCAGTACTTCTGGGAGATTGTTTGTGTCTTCCTTAGTGAAGACAGATCCTTGTTCCCCATAATAATTTCACCCGTGTCTGCCTTCAAGGGACCCACATTTGACTTTGCTATTCTTTTTCCCTTAACAATATCTAAAGAAGCTTTTATTGTTCTTCTTTGCATTCCTGGCCAGCTTCCCCTCGTACTTCATCTTTTCAGCGTGTATTGCCCGTTTTGTTTCCTTCTGTTGTCCTATGAAAGTTCCCTAATTCTCTGGCTTTCGGCTACTCTTTGCTGCGTTGTACATCTTTTCTTTTAGGGATAGAATAAAACTAACTTCTCTTGTCAGCCACGGTTGCCTCCTCCTCCCCTTAGAATCTTTCTTTCTTTTTGGAATGAAATGATCCTGCATCTACCGGATTATGCCCAGAAATTTCTGTCATTCCTGCTAGGATCCCTTTCTAGTCAACCTTGGCCAGCTTCTCTCTCATACCTTCACAGTCCCCTTTGTTCAACTGCATCACTGACACTTCCGATTTAACCTTCTCCTTCTCAAATTGCAGATTAAAACTAATCATATTATGATCACTACTTCCAAGCGGTTCCTTTACCTCGAGTTCTCTTATCAAATCTGGTTCATTGGACAACACTAAATTGCCGTTACTCTGGCCGGCTCCATTACAAGCTGCTCTAAGAATCCATCTCAGAGGCACTCCACAAACTCTCTTTCTTGCGGTCCTGAACCAACCTGATTTTCCCAGTCTACCTGCATATTGAAATCCCCCATCACCACAGTTGCATTACCTTTGTTACATGCCAGTTTTAACTCCTGCTGCAACTTACACCCTACATACGGGCTACTATTTGGGGGTCTGTGGATAACACCAATTAGTGTCTTCTTGCCTTTGCAATTCCTCAACTCAATCCACAGTGACTCTACCTCCTCAGTCCCTATGTCTTCCGTCGCAAAGGACTGAATTCCATCCCTCACCAGCAGAGCTACCCCCCCCCCCCCCCCTCCTCTGCCCACCTGCTTGTCCTTTCTATAGGATGCATAACCCTGAATATTAAGTCCCCAGGCCCGATCCTCCTGCAGCCACATCTCAGTAATCCCCACAATGTCATATATACCAACCTCTAACCGAGCCTCAAGCTCATCTGCTTTACTTCTTATACTTCACGCATTCAAATACAATACTTTTACTTCTTTACGCATCTCACCTTTCACATCGATCCCTATTACACTTGGCCATAGTGTCCTATCCCTTCGTGAGCTTTCTTTCCCTTGAGAGGCCAATCAACCAACTACTTCTCTGGTTTGTTTTATTCTTAATAGATGGAACTTGTTACACTTGAATAAATAATCACGTGAAAGAGTGCAGTTAGTGTCTTGGATTAAATGGCCTTCTCTTATTCTCATGCCAGTGCCACTGATGGTTACACATGTTCCTTTCAACTTGAAACAAAGCTGCAAAATAATGTAATGATTAAAACACAAGATTCGAGAGTTCTCACCAAAATAAATGTATACTCAGTCCAAACCGATTTAATGCGGTTACCTTCCACAAACAAGCATTCTTGCCAAAAACAAGGTACAGGATTGCTAAGAGAAATCAGCGATCACCTACCCAGCAAAATGAGCTTCTGTTCCCTAATGAAAACAGTCTTGTAATAGAAAACAATTAGCATGAACACTTTTGGGTGCAAGTTTCATTGCTCCTCCAATTACCAATTGCTGAACAACAGGAATATTGTTTGCGAAGCACCGAGTTATATCAAGTAACCCAAGGCTTACATTTGAGTTTTCTACTGGCAAACTATTCAGAAGCAATCCAAATGGAAACCTTGCAGCATTTACACCAACTCCTCCACACGTCAAACTAAATTTGTGCTATTTAATTACCAGGCACAAAACACTTTGAAAATTACTATTATTTTTAATAAACCAAAAGACATATGCAGACATAGACCCAATGTATTTAAGTTTCAAATGTGAAGGCTCTGAATAAAGCCCTAGCCTTCCCAACCTCTTTCTATGGATCAGGCCCTCAAGTTCTGGCTACATTTTTGTAAATCTTCTGTGCAAACTTTCCAGCTTAATAACATGCTTCCTATAGCAGAGAGACCAAAAATAAACACAATATTCCAAATGCAGCCACACCTATATCATGTATAACTGTAACACAACATCCATACTCAATATCGTAACTGAAGACGGCCAATGTATCTGCTAGCTTTCGTCTTCTTGATCACCTTATCGGCCTGTGACATCACTTTCGTAGAACTATGTACCTGCACTCCTCGATCCCTCTGGTATACAACTCTCCCCAGGGCCTGGTCATTCACTGTAAAGATCACTCCCTGGTTTGACTTCTCAAAATGCACAACATTGCACTTATCTGCATTAGACTTTATTAACCATTCCTCAGCCCACTTGCCCAACTGATCAGACTCTGCATAATTTTTGATAACCATCTTCACTATCTGTGATACCACCCACTTGAGTGGTATCTGCAAACTTACTAATCATGCCTTGTACATTCTCATCCAGATTGTTGATAGAAACCACAAACAGCAATGAGTCCGGCACCAATCCCTGAAGCACCAGCAGATACAGGCCTCCAGTCACAAAAACAACCTTCCACCATCTGGCTCCTTGCAGAAAGCCAATTCTCTACTCTTCTTCAGACGCTAAACACATCTGCCCATTCCCTCCACAATTGCTGCCCGACCCACATAGTTCCCCCAGCATTTTGTTTTCCCCTCAAGATTCCAGTATCTGCAGTTTGTTCATGATAGTATTAGGCAATTAGGAAAACCAAGTCAAATCTAGAAGAGATCAACCCACTTGTAAATATTTGAGTTTGTGTAAACAGGTAAAGTATTATCTAGTCTTGGGCCAAGAGTATCATAAATCTACATTCCCATGATTCTATGGTCTTGTTTTGTAATCAAGAGGCCAAAGAACTTTTATTAAACAATGCCTCTGCCCTCACACTATCTTCATAACCAATTCTTGATGTAGGAAAAAAGTCAACTTGCCCCGTCCCACCAACCAGAAGAATTTTCTTCCTTCAAATAAAAATTGCAATGGTATATTTTGTGATAACCTGAATGTGCCTCATCCAATGACACCATAGAATACTGCGTCAGCACGGTATAATGAACCATTGTCTTACATTTTCTCCCAAGCTTTGACTGTTGTGCATTCTGACTCAGAGGCATCAGCTGGCCAATGCCAACATGGTTCAAATGGGTTAGATAATTCCAATCACCATGACGGCAGAATTCCAGGACAAGTATTACTGTTGTCAACCATTATCATAGGCGTTCTTTACTATGAAAACTTTTTGCACTCTCCATTTACACTTTTCAAAATGTATAATCAAAATCATAAGATTGCAAAACAGACAAAAAACAATAAAATTTAATTCTGAGGTTATGACCTCTAGCCCTAGACTCTCCGACTAGTGGAAGCATCCTCTCCACACCCTCTCTGTCCAAGCCTTTCACTATTCGGTAAGTTCCAATTAGGTCCTCCCTCATCTTTCTAAACACCAACGAGTACAGGCCCAGTGCAGTCAATCACTCATCATATCAGGCATGAGACAGGAAAAAACTGAAAAAAAGGAAGAGAAATGGGAGTCCAGGTGGCATTGGTAAGATGCTTGCTTGAGCTCAAGAACCTCCTGTTAATAAACCTAAGCACTTACAAATGCATCAATATCACTCTCTGAAATAAAATACGGTAGCATTAAGAATTAGATCTTAAAATATAAACATACATGTTCCCTCTCATGATCATCATCTTAGGAATCAAAGATGATTCCGTTTCAATCTGCGGATTCTGAGGCGACACAAAAAAAATGGGGCAGGCAGGTGGATAGTTCAAGAGTTTAGTTTAGAGATAGAGTAAAAATAGGCCCTTCAGTCTACTGAAACTGCACTGACCAGTGATCATCCATACACTGGTTCCATCCTACACACTCAGGACAATTAATCTACAAACCTGCATATCTTTGGGACGCAAGAGGAAACCAGAACACCAGGAGAAAATCCCACGCGGTAACAGGGAGAACGTGCCAACTTCACAGACATCACCCGAGGTCAGGATCAAACCCAGGTCTCTGGCGCTGTGAGGCTATGCCATTGATGGGTGCTCCATTTGCTGTTTATGCAGGATTTTATCGAGAGTGCAATGCATTCCCTCAAAGTTTTCAATACCTTCCCAAATGCTTCTTCTCCACCTCGAGTGTTCCAAACGTCAGTGGAAATGCAGTATTTCTTTTAGCACTTGGAATGCAATGAGGACCCCATTGCCGGGGAGACAAGAGCTGGTGGTATTTTTCCTGTGCTTTGAGATGTTGTAAGTAGACCAGGTTTCGGAACTTCAAAGGATAGGGGTCGGTACTGCCTCGCAGACCTTAAAAACGCGCATACCAATTGGAACATGCGAGACGTCACATTTTCTCTCTCTCAAATCACACTGGCCCTCTTTCCCCTGGATCTTGCCAGTCCACTTCCTCCCTGCCTTTTTTCTTCAATCCCCAATCCTATAGCTCCCAAGACAATAGCACTAGGAGAGCATCTTCAAAAGTAGAACTCCAGCAGGTCATGGCACTCAAGAGCAATTAAGAATTGCCAAAACCATCAAAATAATAAATAAAATCATATCAGCTAAAATTATTTCTAACCTCCCCACATCATCTGCAAAAATATATCCTTTAATAATGGAACGGCAAGTACTACTAATTTGATCCATGTACATTTTTTAATCCAATATACTATATACTGCATTAATGGCCCTGTAAAGCTGCAACAAATAAGAATGTCATTGTACCTTTGCCAGTATACACAACAATTAAACTCTTAAATGTCTCGACTTAAATACTGATTGTTTCTACACTACTTGCAAAGTAGTTACAGCTTACACCCAAGTTGATGTTAAATCTTAAAAGGAACATACTGAATTAAAACATCTGTAAAATAGATTCCAACATAAACAAGCAGTTCTTGAACATGGTTAAGTGTACAAGTAAAACTACATTTGAAATTTCAGATCATTTTCATGCACGTTGAGGCATGGAGTTTTGGGCTTGCACCCACACCCTGTAGAAAGATAACAAAAATCCACAAGAGTATGCTGCAAGAAGCAACAAGCATTTTTCTGTTATTTCAATGTCGACATCCTCAGAGACAAAAGTTGTTCTTCATTAAAGAGATATCTGCAGCAACTCTTTGTTAAAGAGTCTCCAAGGAACATTATTGTTATGTTAACCCAATGGCTATCTACACAAATTTGTACACTGACCAACAGACGACCCAGAAGCCCAAAGGGAAAGACAGTTTACCTAAACAAGGTTTCTGTTAACGATTGATCTGTTAGAATCAAACTTTAAAGCAATCTTTCAATCATAAACTTATTTCAGAAGCAATAAATTATTTGTCTTAATGTCTTGGGAGGAATCGTGACATTACATTCTTTATTGGGTTTCATTGGTTGATATAAAGAACTTTTCTACAAAATGGATGGATGCTGGAGGGAGGAAACTATATCATTGAACAAACGTTTAATTTCTACAACTTTAAGCCTAGGGTCAATTTATCTCAGGATACTTGCTCCAATTAACATTTATATTTCAGAGGAAACCTCAAATACACCTCAAATATATGGAACAGAAACAGATCATTAAACCCTATCAATCCATGTCTTTCCCCATCCACCAGACTAACACTCTATCCCTTCTCCCTTGAATCCCTCCAATCTCAAAATGCATCTATTCAATTCCCTTTAATCACTCTGAGTGACTGAGTTCCACATACTCACTTCTCTTTGGTTAAAGCATTTTCTTCCGAATTCCCAACTGGATTTCTCGGATGAATAGTGGATAGCTATGCTCTTCACCACGTGGAAACATCCTATCTGCATCAGTCATCAGAATGTGGGCTTTGGAGAACAAGGTGCAAGGAGTCCATGGGACAATCTTCACACTGGACTTTGGCTCGACCATGTAAAAATGTTCTCCAAGTCAGGCAGAAGGGTGGCAGTACTTCCTAATAGTGCTTCACAAATCGGAGCTTCGAAGAGCAGCTCAAACAAGTGGAATGCACTGTGTGGAAGGTCCAAAATGCTTCCACTGTTCCAGGCAACATGTTCAGGAATTATTTCCAGCTGTGGCAGCGTGTGCATTAAGTTTTGAAGCAGGAGTAACTGTCCATGAGGTGACCTCCATGAGACCGAAAACTAGAATGTTTGGAGATCTGGTCACACTACAAAATAAAGTGGGAACAAGAAGAATGGGTAATGGTGTTTTCAAGTGTACGAGGAGCAAGTAGATAATGTGGGTGTCTTCTGAATCAATCTCTCCCTCAAAAACATTTTCCATTTTGGAGACCGTTCCTCCCAGGAGCACAATCAGATCCAAGAGTGTGGCAATTGAATGGCTCAATTGAATAGGGAGGCCGAGAGTGGAAAAGCACATTTATCAAGGATCTGCTGTTATGGGGGCACAGAGGATGTACGCTAGAAAGGGAGGGTAAATAGCTGGAGATTGTTGCCCATGTCTGTTCCAAAGAAATTGGCAGAGAAAGGGGCAAGGTTTTTTTTAAACAGAGTTTAGGGAGCTAAGAAACAAAATACAACGTAGAACCTCAATAGTCAAGTCAAGTTTATTCGTCACATACACATATCAAATGTGCAGTAAAATGAAAAGTGGCAGTGCTCGCAGACTTTGTGCAAAAAAAACAACCAAACAAACAGAATGGAACAGAATCACATGTTCTTTTACATATTAAATACTCTGGGCGGTATTGTGGTACAGTAAAGTTAGTCCCTGGTGAGATAGGAGTTTACAGCCCTAATGGCCTCTGGAAAGAAACTCCTTCTCAACCTCTCCATTCTCACAGCATGGTAACGGAGGCGTTTGCCTGACCGTAGCAGCTGAAACAATCCGTTGCAGGGGTGGAAGGGGTCTCCCATGATCTGATTGGCTCTGGAGTTGCACCTCCTGATGTATAGTTCCTGCAGTGGGGCGAGTGAAGTTCCCACAGAGCGTTCGGCCGAACGCACTACTCTCTGCAGAGCCTTCTTGTCCTGGGCAGAGCAATTCCCAAACCAGATTGTAATATTTCCGGGCAAGATACTTTGGACTAAGATGTACGAAGGAACTGCAGATTCTGGTTTACACTGAAGATAGCACAAAATGCTGGAGTAACTCAGCAGGTCAGGCAGCATCTCTGGAGAAAAATAGGTGACTTTTCGAGTTCTTCTTCTTCAGACTAAGAGTACCTGTAATGTGTTTTTGAAGTGACCTGTTACTTTTAATTGTATGACTGACCTGGCCATGAAATTTCCACGTATGTTGCAAAACATACTTGGCGAATAAAGTGTGATTCTGAGAGGTCCCGGACAGCTGGGACCTGTACACACATGGACTAATTCAGCATCACAGAAGAGAGCAGATCTGTAAATGCACAACTGAAATGGCTCAGGAGGGAGGGCTTTAATCTTCTCAGGCACTGGAAGAGTTTCCGGGGCGGCTGGGACCTGCACGTCAGATGTGCTGCATCTCAGCAGAGTGGGGGCCAGCAAGGTGTTTGGTGTCCATACTATTTGGGAGTGTTAAATCTATCGTGGCAGGAGGATGGGCACCCTAAAGGAAAGTCAGGAATGAGAGAAACAAGGCATGCAAGTAAAAGAAACAGAAAAGTAGCTCTCCCACAAAAAAAAAATCGCATTTTTTCCCATAATCTTAAAGAGCTAGGTCAGCCCTTATTAATTTTAAAAGCAACCCAATCGGTTCATCCGTGAGAGATACATCCTCACACTTCCTCCAGTGCTCCACTTTCCCCCCTATATCGCAAAGATTAATTGATCACTGTAAATTATCCCTCGTGGAAAAAGAACCAAAGAGAATAAGTTGCAAGACTGCAGGAGAAAAAGATTATGAGACGATGCGACTGCTCTGCAGGAAACAGGCATGGACTGGATGGGTCAAGCAGCCTCCTGTGACATCACAAGTAATAAGGGCACAAACAGCTGGGAACAGTTTTGTGATCGGCTAAAAGAGCAAAAATTAATGACTCGCTTCTTTTTCATTAAATAAAGGTGTCAACGTGTATTTTACATCTTGGTTTCAAACATTTCCATTTCTGATTATACAGTGTCCTCCATAATGTTTGAGACAAGGGCCCGTCATTTATTTATTTGCCCTTGTACTTTACAATTTGAGATTTGTAAAAGAAAAATCACGTGGTGCACATTGACAAATTTTATTAAAGGATATTTTTATACATTTTGGTTTCACAATGTAGAAATTACAACTGTGTTTATACATAGTCCCCCATAATGTTTGGGACACATGACTTGACACATGTTTGGGACACAGGTGTTTGTAATTGCTGAGGTATGTTTAATTGCCTCCTTAATGTAGGTATAAGAGAGTTCTTAACTTGTCTTTCCTCCAGTCTTTCCATCACCTTTAGAAACTTTTATTGTTGTTTATCAACATGAGGACCTAAGTTGTGCCAATGAAAGTCAACAAGAATAAAACTGTTAGAGATATCAGCCAAATAAGTTCACCAAAATCAACTGTTTCGAACATCATTAAGAAGAAAGAGAGCACTGGTGAGCTTACTAATCGCAAAGAGACTGGCAGGCCAAGGAAGACCTCCACAGCTGATGACAGAAGAATTCTCTCCATAATAAAGAAAAATCCCCAAACACCTGTCCGACAGATCAGAAACACTCTTCAGGAGCCAGGTGTGGATTTGTCAATAACCACTGTCCGCAGAAGACTTCACGAACAGAAATACAGAGGCTACACTGCAAGATGCAAACCACGGGTTAGCCGCAAAAATAGGATGGCCAGGTTACAGTTTGTCAAGAAGTACTTAAAAGAGCAACCGCAGTTCTGGAAAAAGGTCTTGTGGACAGATGAGAAAATTAACATATCAGAGTGATGGCAAGAACAAAGTATGGAGGAGAGAAGGAACAGCCCAAGATCCAAATCATACCACCTCATCCGTGAAACAGTGGTGCGAGGGTATTATGGCCTGCGCATGTATGGCTGCTGAAGGTACTGACTCACTTATCTTCATTGATGATACAACTGCTGATGGTAGTAGCATAACGAATTCTGAGGTGTCCAGACGCATCCTATCTGCTCTAGTTCAAAGAAATACCACAAAACTCATTGGCCAGCAGTTCATTCTACAGCAAGACAATGATCTCAAATAAACTGCTAAAGCAACAAAGGAGTTTTTCAAAGCTAGAAAATTGTCAATTCTTGAGTTGCCAAGTCAATAATCCGATCTGAACCCAATTGAGCATACCTTTTATATGCTGAAGAGAAAATGGAAGGGGACTATCCCCCAAAACAAGCATAAGCTAAAGTGTTAAAGAAGGAACTGCAGATGCTGGTGAATCGAGGGTACACAAAAGGCTGGAGAAACTCAGCGGTTGCAGCAGCATCTAAGGAGCGAAGGAGATAGGCGACGTTTCGGGTTGAGACCCTTCTTCAGACTGGTCAGGGAAACGAGAGATATAGACGGTGATGTGGAGAGATAAAGTACAATGAATGAAAGATATGCAAAAAAGTATCGATGATAAAGGGAACAAGCCATTGTAAGCTGTTTGTAGTGTGAAAATGAGTGGCCTCCTCCACGGCCAGAGTGAGCAACACCGCAAGTTGGAGGAACAGCACCTCATATTCCGCTTGGGGAGTCTGCATCCTCTGGGCTTGAACATTGAATTTTCTCAATTCTGTTAACCCTTGCTGTCTCCTCCCCTTCCCACCTCTCCCTCAGCCCTCGGGCCCTGGCATTCCCTCTCTCTTCTCTCTCCCCCACCCTAGTCGCACTAGCTTCTCATTTTCACACTGAAGAAGGGTCTCGACCCGAAACGTCGCCTATCTCCTTTGCTCCTTTGATGCTGCTGCACCCGCTGAGTTTCTCCAGCCTTTTGTGTACCCAAGCATAAGCTAAAGATCGCTACAATACAGGCCTGGCCGAGCATCACCAGAGAAGACACCCAGCAACTGGGTGTTACATGAATCGCAGACTTCAAGCAGTCATTGCATACAAAGGATATGCAACAAAATACTAAACATGACTATCATTTACATGACATTGTTGTGTTTCAAACTTTATGGTCCCCTGAAATTGGGGGGGGGGGGGGGAAACTATGTATAAACACTGCTATAATTTCTACATGGTGACACCAAAATGTATAAAAATGGCCTTTATTACATAGAAACATAGAAATTAGGTGCAGGAGCAGGCCATTCGGCCCTTCGAGCCTGCACCGCCATCATCCAACTCAATATCCTGTACCTGCCTATTAAAGTCTGACAATGTGCACTTTAGCTACATGTGATTTTTTTTTTGTATTACAAATCTCAAATTGTGGAGTCCAGAGGTAAATAAACAAATGATGGGTCTTTGTCCCAAACATTATGGGTGTACTATGTACTGAGCTGTAAAGTTGACTGAAAGTTGCCATTGGAAAAAATATACAAAAATGCAAATTTCTTTGGGTCTACTTCTCCCCTGACAATCTGCAAGTTTTGTCTAGACATACTGTGGGTAATAAAAAGTATCAAATCACTGTACCTTGCATCCTGGTGTCAATTCAAACAAGTTATCACAGAAAAATCTTTGATTTAGACCACAGAATTAAATGTTAGTGTGAAGGGTAATGTGATACAAACACTCCAAAATGGCAGTGGTTGGCTAAGCTAGGGGAGGAACCAACCTACTTTTGAAGAACAAAGTATCAATTATTTGTGGAGTTATTTTGAAAAATATGGTTAACAGTAGCTCAATCACAGAAAGTTCCAGTAATTTCGGTTTAGTGCTCATGCAGTTGTTATCAAGGCACAACAGTAGGGCTCCTCTCCGAGCGAGAAGGAGTGTGGATACACAAAGTCTGCAGGATATTAAAAATAAATAAACACTGTAAAAATAAATGTAAATTACAATCAGGAAGGAAGGTGGGGTGGGAGATTGCAACCTTCATGTTGTCCGCCCTGTTTCAACGAATGCATTCAACCTGGCGTGCACAATCAAATAGAACAAGCTGTCCTGCAACTTTAGGCTGTGCACGCCATACGCAAGAAGGAGGAGGAATAAAGGTCCATGAGAGTACAAGAGGTAGCCTGTAGTTTGATTGCCAGGGTAGGATTAGGTGTAAGAACCTAATAGCCACTGCTGTTCGTCCCCTGAAGAGCAGACACCAAGAGGATGGAGCCAGCAATGGCGACGGATGTAACGGAAGAGGAGCGAGTACTGGGGTCTGGCCTACCCTGCCTTCGAGGTCTGTGGGAGGCCTCACAGGGCATAATGGTAGACGGGCAAGGAGAGGACATCGATGTCTGGTCGACCAAGGGAAGGTGATGGCTGGAGGCCCAGAGCAGCCTGGGGCTTGTCTGGAACAGGCACCACACATAACTGGAGCGTGGACGGGACTTGGAAAATGTCTCCAAAACACCGAGCCCTTTATAAATAGTCGCATTAGACTATTTCGTAACAATTGCTAATCAGGGATGGCATGGCAATACTCAACTGGACTGTTTGTAAGAAAATAATTCCATTGTGCATTTGCACTTCGCAAATGTGACGACAAAGCACAATTGAATCATAGTTGTAGGAAAGTAGTTGTTCCTGAAACTGATATTGTGCGTCTTCTGGCTTCTGAATTCAAGAGATTTCTGCACTGAATCTAAGCCAGTGCACGTGCAGGTTTTGTGATCTTGCACATGTGGCATCTTTTGGATCTGACAAATAAAGCAAGATGCTTTTAAATGAACATAAGATTTCAAAGGAATATTCTCTCCTGCAACACAAACTAAACACCTCCAAACTAACATCACTCAAGTATCTGTTTAAGGAACTGCAGATGCTGGAAAAAATTTCTCACTCAATTATCTGGCCATTTCACAGTAGTATTTGTGACATTATCACGTTTCTAAGATTGCAACAGCAAGTGCTCTCCCAAAGTACTTGATGTAAATGTTTTAACATATAAATGTTTCTTTTATTTGTCCACACAGCCCTCGCAAAGCTGAGCCTGGTCACATCCTCAGGTTAATTCAAGTCACATTTATTGTCATATGCAGAAATACGATGTATAGGTACAATAGAAAATCCTGCTTGCAGCAGCAGCATTGCAGACACAGACTTAGACAACACACATAAACATCATATATAAATTCCATACACGTCTGCAAGATAGTAAAAAGAAAAAAGACTGCAAAAACAAGACAGTGTAAAATACAATCATTAAAACATGTCCATGGACATGCAAGATGTAGTCTGCAGTTTAATTGCCAAGGTAGGAGAAGGGTTGCACAGGTCGGTTCAAGAACTTGATAGTTTAGAGTTTAGAACTACAATGTGGAAACAGGACCTTTGGCCCACTGAGTCCATGCTGACCAGCGATCACCAGCACAATCTTACACACTAGGGACAATTTCCAACTTTTACCAAGCTAATTAATTAATAAACCTGTTTGTCTTTGGAGTGTGGAAGGAAACCCAAGTGACGCAGGGAGAACGTACAAACTCCGTACTGCATCACCCATAGTCAGGATTGAACCTGGGTATTGACCGTGTAAGGCAGCAACTCTACCACTGTGCCACCCCGATAATTGTAGGAAAGTAGTTGTTCCTGTAACTGGTTGTGTGCAACTTCAGACTTCTCTACCTCCTGCAAGAAGGCGACAGCAAGACGAACACTCAGCCAATAACAAACCATGCACAAGCAAGTAGGAACTATTTTAATATGATTCCAGAAAGAGCTTCAGCAAAAAATGGATACTGCCTCAACTTTGCAAAACACTGTATCAGTGCTATCTTTGAATAGCATTTTGGAGAAACTTGAATCCGTCACTGCACTCACACCCCAAATCAAGAATAAGGGTTCAGGTCCTACACAGGGAACTTGAGCTCAAAAACCCAAGGGGGTGAGGGGTGACTGGCAATCACCAAGGTGCAGAGTTAAGTAGGGTAACAGCCGCAGGGAAGAAGCTGTTCCTGAACCTGCTGGTCCGGCAACAGAGAGACCTGTAGCACCTCCCAGATAGGAGGAGGGTAAACAGTCTGAGGTTGGGGTGAGAGCAGTCCTTGACGATGCTGTGCGCCCTTCGCAGGCATCGCTTGCGCTGGACCGACTCAATGGAGGGGAGTGAGGAACCGGTGATACGTTGGGCGGTTTTCAACACCCTCTGCTGTGCTTTCCGGTCGGAGACAGAGCAGTTGCCATACCATACTGTGATACAGTTAGTAAGGATGTTCTCGATGACACAGCGGTAGAAGTTCACCAGAATCTGAGGAGTCAGATGGACCTTCTTTAGTCTCCTCAGGAAGAAGGGACACTTTGTGCCATGCATTGGAATGTTCACGGCCTCTCTAGCTTCCACTCCAATGTTTGAAGCCCAAAAGCACTCACCTATAGTGGCAGGGAGGGATTTGCCAGCTACTACGGGGCTGCAGGCATCTCTGTGTGGGAACTCTTATGTTCGGCCACACATCATACTTGTGAACCTTTCGCCGTGCAAACAGTTCTCGTCAACAAACTCTGCTTTAACCTGGTGAAGACCTGCCACAAAACTGAACATTTTATTGCTATCTAACTTGGTACGGGACTTCTAAGCCAAAAATGAGCCATTTAATACAAATATTTAATCTTCATCCAACCAAGCCAAAGCAGGAGCTAAATCTTACAAATATTCTGTAAGAATTTACATTAGCAAGTTGATGTGTCTTCATTCAAAACCTGTGGGATCACACCCATTGTCAAACCCGGCTCCTATAATAAATCAAAAATAATTTGACTTCAGCTTACTAAAATCATCTTTAGCTCTATGTTGTCTTGCTTATAAATTTTGAAAGTATTTTAAAAAGGGGCAGTGTTATACAAATTCATATTAGTTTGTTAACAGACTAAACACCCACAGAAAACTCACTCTAAAAAAATGAGGTGAAGGCTTGATGAACATACTGGCCACTGCTCAAAACAGCAACTTTAAATTTTTCAGCCATATACAACCAGTTCAGTAACTTAACCAATCATTGCAATTAACATTTATTATCCAAGGCCTGATTGCATGAGGAAGAGGTGGCTGTTTTCTTAAGGGATTATTTACAGCACCAAATTTAAACTGATGGAATACTGTGTATGGAGTTTAAACAAAGGCCCCCTTTCATCCCAGTCTATAAGTCACATTAGTTAACTAGAGGTGTACAGCAGAAGCATGAAATACTTATTTGATATTGGGCAAGGTGTGGTCATAATCCTGACATGTGCTACACAGCAAAATCCACTTTTGAATGCCAAAACAACAACTAAGAACACTTGCAATTTTTCACACGTGCCAGGACTTGGATTTGATTGATTTGTTTCTGATGAGTTCTGTCAGAAAGCTACAGACCTGAGCATAGTGGCATTTCCATACATGGAATGTATGGGAAGTGGAATAAATCTGCTCATGTTGGTATTTCTAAATTCAGAACACGCCAGGTCGAATTAATGCTAAACCAGTTATGAGCTAGTCTTGGAAAGTCTTGCCCTGACAAAATAATCAAACATCAGTACTACACAACAATGTACAGGCTCTAGTAGAAACAAGGAACTACAGATGCTGGTTTAAAAAAAGACACAGAGTGTTGGAGTAACTCAGCGGGTCAAGCAGGATCCTTGGAGAACATGGATAGGTGATGTTTCAGGTCAGGAACCTTCTTCAGACTGGTCTGCAGGTCCTCCCGAACAGCTACTTACATTCAGCCCATAAACAGGAGACCTGCAGGATGGATTTGCCAGTTGTTGCGGGGCTACAGGCATCGTCGCCCATGTGGGAACTCTATTTGTTACCGCATTTCCTACCCGTGTACCATTCAAGATACTAAAGGGCCTGTCCCACTTGGGCGCATTTGCACGGGTAATTTACATCCCAAAATCCTGACTGCCTAAGTCACCATGCGCGCGGCACGACGTGTAAATGATGTTGCATAAATTACGCCATTGACGCCCAAGTGGGACAGACCCTTTACTGTTCTTTCATATGTATGAAAATCTGCCAGAAACTCAGGAAGACTTTGCATCAAATAGAACATGTTATTGCTATGCAAGATGCTACGTAATTTCTAAGCCAAAGCCGAGCAATCTAACAGAAATGAAAGTGAATGATTAATACAATTTACATGAAACACACACAAACCAAAGCACAAGCTAAATCTAATGAATAGGCAATCAGAATTTACATCAACAAGCTATAATGACTTCATTCAAAAGTCATGGGGTCACAATGGGTTCTTCAATGTCTGGTTGCTGAGGGTCAGATTTCAAATGCAGATCCAGTATCACATTTAAATCTCTTTGATCAGATATCAATGCAAAAACAGACCAAGTTCTACTATTGGTTGGTATTGGTCATTATTGCCACGTGTACCGAGGTACGGTGAAAAAGCTGTTTAGCTGCTATCCATTTAAATCGGATCATATTATACACAAGTATAATGAAGCCATACACAAATTCAACAGATAGAGCAAAAAGAAAAATACCAGAGTGCACAATATAGTGTTACAGCATTGTAGTGTTATAGATACAGAGAAAAGGTCCAGCGTCTACAATAAAGGTAGGTTGGGAAAATCAGGACTCCCCCTAACTTATGGGCAGACTGTTCAGGCTGTTTGTGATACTAAAGCACATCTTACTTTCACTTAACACTTTATTAATACATATATATTACAAAGTGGTGACAGTGCTCTACAGTAGAAGAACATCCTCTCACAGCTCAGTAACCTGGGTTCAGTCTAGGTCATTAGTGCTGCCTACGTAAGGTTTGTACATTTTTCTGATTTTCCTCCAGTGCTGCGGCTTCCTCCCACATCACAAGGACACAGGGTGGTGGTAGGTTAACCGGCCACTGTAAATTGTCCATGGTGTAGACGGGTAGCGGTACCAATGATAATGTGGGAAGAATAGATTACATAAAATGTTAGTGACCAAATGCGATGGCCGTGGATTGGCATAGATTTGATGAGCCGAATGGCTTTTTTTTTAAATGCTAAAAGAATATACGAAAAAGGGCTTTTGCATGCCAGAGGCTTATGGTTTTCATGTAGAAGTTTCATGGTGTGCACTGGCTGATAATTTCATGATGTGCACTGGCTCAGAATTATGATCAACAATCCCATCATTCAGCCTCCTCCCAATAACACAACTGTAGTATTTCTACGCAGAGAAATCTTCACAATTTACTGTGTGGCTGGCACTGCACGCGATTACACCATTCACATCAGCTGCGTTCCTCTACGATCAGTCACTATGCAGATTCATTCTAGCGTAACCCAACTTCAGCACATCTATTACAATGGATTCTCTTGTCACATCTTAACTGTCACTGAGGCCCCAGATTCCATTCCTGATCCTCTTCCTAATCTGTACACTATCCCTGAGCAATATACAATTATAGGCGTAGTATCCATACGTATGACGATGTCAAATTTAATAACATTGCAATTTCCATAATATTCATCACCCAAGTGTTGATTCATATCAAATCCAACAGTTCACATTCTCACCATTCATGGTCAGCTGTATGTGGTCATAATGCCTTAACAAAATGCGTAAAATGAGTTGCCATTTCCTCTTGCTTAACATTAGGAAAATGCGTCAACGTTATAAAGGAAAATGCAGCCAAATAATTTTCAAATGTATGCACACTGAAATCAAAAACAAAAACACCCTGGAGATACTGGAAATCTAAAATTGATCCTGAAAACGACTCAGTAGATTAAACCGCATACCAAGAGTAAAACAGTTTAACCTATCAAGCGTCGATCTGAAAATATTAACACCATCCCTCTCTACAGATGCTGCTCGATTTACCATGTAATTCCAACATCTCCTGATTTCACCAAAGGATGTGTTTCAGGCACTGACAGCATTGCAGGCGTTTTAGCAGCATTTGAGCCAGTTTTCAACATAGTGTATAATTGCTATTTATTGATGTAAATACTACATTCTGTTAAATGCCACAACCTTACCATAGATACAGATGTTGCAAAGCAACCTCCCCATTTTCCCTGTGGCTACACAGAGTTCAATTGAAATGCGTAGCACACTCAGTTATTTATCCATGGCTTATGGACGTCGCTAGCAATGCAAGCATTTTATGACATTTCCCAACCGACACTCATACGCAGATAGTTTAAAATCAACCACATCAGTGGTCTAGTCATATAAACATAGAACAGTACATCACAACTGGCCCTTCGACCCAAATATGATACCAAGACCAACTCTTACATGCATGTTTCACCATTCCCTGCATATCCATGTGTCTATCCAAAAGTCTCTTAAATGCCACCATCATACCTGCCTCAACCACCATGTTTTAGGCACGCACCACCCTCTGCGTAAAAAAAAATACATGCTCTGCACTTGTCCTTTAAACGTTGCTGTTCTCCCCTTAAACCTATGCCTTCTAATATTTGATACTCCCATTCTGGTTAAAAAAAGATTCTGTCTATCCTATCTATGTCTCTCACAATTTTATAAAGACCACACCAGGATAGAAAGCACATTTAATTGCTTCAAGAATATTAATGAAGCAGGCACGGTTTGCAAAATTACAATGCACTGAAATTAAATTTAATTCTCGGTTTCTGTTCGAGTACTCAAGGTTAAATTTGAACTCTGAGTCTCTGGATCAATGGAATAGAAGTTTGCCACTAATTTAACTATTATCGTCTTCCTGTGATGCAGCACATTGACTGGGTGGCACCCAACATTCTTCTGGATCTACAGGATTGTTACAACATGCACCACCCTACAGCCTTTGGATCCTGTTGCAACAAGTGTTCTTTCTGCAGACACACTCAACTCTCGCTGTAAATCTGTATTCCCCCTCTGGATTCCTTGCACAACCTGCATGGATATCCTGTTACAAATCATCTGACAACAAGCAGGAGTTTGCAAAACAAAAGGCATGAGACACCGACCTACTGCACTAAACAATTCCTCGCGCACCAAAAGGATTAAGAGAAAAAAAGTCATTTCCAGGACTATACTATTCAAAGACAGCATCATAAACAGCACCAATAACTGTTTATTTCACTAACGATGACTACTTAAAATCCCCACGAAACACTAAAGCAGTTTTAGTGAATACCCACCGATGGTGCGCAGCGCGATAAACCCTCAGCTCACACTGCACTGTGACTAATGGGTTTTGAACTGGCTGTTGAGAATTTGAGCAGCATAGGAATCTCAACCATTTCCTCTGTAATTATGAGCTTAGTTCACGGCGTATTTAAATACCCGGCGATTACATTGGTTGCAGTAAGAAAACAACTCAGTCTCGATTCTAAAAAGGTACAGGAAGCACCGCCTTCGTAAATCCTGAAGTTAAAATGTTAAAATAACCCACGAAAACCATTTAAAACGTGCAAGAGCTCATTTTAACTTGGAAGTGAAATACGAGACTCGGTGATTCAAATTATTGTTAAACACCCGAAGCGCTTTTCTGAACGGAGAGAAGAGTTTAACCTCGGATTTTTTCCTGTTTGCTGAAGAGGCACTCTCTCGTTGGAGGAGACGGGGAGATACTGCTCACAGGCGTCGGGCACAGCATTACTCACTCACACTCGACAGTCTGGAAGTGAAAACGCCTCGCCTTTTGGGTGCAGCCAGACTCAAAACAGCTTCTGCTTCATTTCAAGAGGGGAACCTGACAAATTCCCCAGCAGTGAACGATAGAGGGAAGGAGGCGAGGGATAGAGTGGGCGAGGGATAGAGTGGGTGAGGGATGGAGTGAGGGAGGAAGCGCCACATCAACCCAGCGTCGGTCCTTCCTACCTGTGGGGATGAACTGATGGAAGGAGTGAGGGGTAGAATGAAATGAGGGAGCGCTGCATCAACCTAGCGCCTGCCCATCGTGCCCGAGGGGATGGAGTGTGTGCGGAAGAGGATGGGTGGTTTGAGGGAGTGCTGCTTCAACCTTGCGCCTGTCCGTCTGTCTGTCTGAGCCCATTCTCTTACCCCCCAGGTCAGGTCAAGTCGCGGACGCCCGCAGGGATCGGAACCAAGAGGGAGAGATAGCCGGAGTACTCACAACTCAGCGCAACTTTCTCCCCACTCTCCTCTGCAGCTCCGCCTGCGGATCCGCGCTGAAGGGCGGAGGGGAGGCGCGCGCCCGCCCCGCCCCGCCCCGCCTCCAGCTATACCGACCCGCCCCCAGCTCGGGGGGCCGTTAGAAAGCGCGCGACCCGGCCCGTTCTGAGGAAGGGGGAGGAGAAGCGCGCGACCCGACCCAAACTCTGAGGGACGGTACGAAGCGCGCGACCCGCATCCTTGATGAGGGGACGGTTGGAAAGCGCGCGACCTTTCCCCCGCCCCTCCCCTCCCCGCTCCTCGCGCACTGCCCGTAGCCCCGCCCCCAGGCCCCTCTCCCCACCCCCTCTCCCCACCCCCTCTCCCCACCCCGCCAATCGGCTGGCGGGATAACCAGGGTGCCGTGGGTTGATTGGCCGGTCGGGCTGTCCATCAGACGGCGGGTCCCGCCCCCCGGCCCAGGCACGTGGCTCGCGCCCTGACAGATGCTGCTCGACCCAGTGAGTCTTCACAGCAATCCCAGCTCACACTTTCCAGTATTATATCCCAGATGTATTGAGTTAATGGAATTTAATTTCCAGAGTGGGATTTGAACTCATATTCATGAATTATAGGAGTGGAATTAGGCCATTCGGCCCATCGTGTCTACTCCGCCATTCCAATCATGGCTGATCCATCTCTCCCTCCCGATTATCTTAGTTATCTTAGACCATCTCAGGAAAAAAGTTCAGAGAATCCAGCCGTGAAAGATGAGGGTCTCGAACCAAAACATCGCGTCCATTTCTCCTCACAGTTGCTGCCTGGCCCGCTGAGTGTCTCCCCAATCCCCCCACCTGCCGATCTTCATGTCTCCATTCTTTCCTTTCACCCTGTGTTCTCCCAGCACACAGACTCAAGGTCCTCAATACCACCTGACTGCTCATTTGAGTGGTCATGGGCCAGACATTTCTAGGAGTCACTGAAAATGCTTCATTTTTTTTCCAGAGAAACTTTGAGCACATCCTTCAAATCTTTTTCCTCGGTCCATCAAATCACCTCTTCCCTCATTAAAGCTTGGAATAGAGAGTCAGGTTTGCATCTCCAGTGTTGGGTGGTAACCTAAATGCTGTGGATGTTAGCTTGGAAAATGACACTGCTGGTGCATTTATTACAGTTTGAAGATTTCTTCAGAGTATCGTGTAGGTGCTTCCTTATGATTGTCACAAATGATCTTAATGTCAGGAAAGCATGCTGACTAACTATACCTTCCAAGTGTAGATTCATCTTGCCCCTCTGAATATTTTTCAATATCATCTGTACCACTGACATTCCACAGTGACCAGGAATTGCCTGGCCTATTCATGTTTCCCTTCCTGAATAAAAATCCTACTCTTGCTGTTCTCTAGTTCTCTATCAGTGGTACAGATGTTCAATAATCCAACCATCATCTCCCAATCTTCCCATAGTGACCAGGGATATCTCTCATCAGGACTTGAGGATCCATTCAACTTTAAGAAATCTAATACCTTTTAATGATTACCTTGTTCAATAATTTTACCGACCCCTTTCTGAATTCTTAAATTACAATGTCCTTCTCTTGTACGTACCGCCAGCAAAATGATCACTTGCTTCTTCCTCCTAACTTGATCCACTTAGTCTCAATTGAAGAGCCTTTTATGATATCCTCCCGCATTGCCGCAGTAATGCACTCCTTAATCAATACTGCAGATTCCTTGCAATAATAGTAGTTTAGCCTTGCATTCGTCCCTGTCAACTCTGCCTACTGGACTGATTTGGTCTTCCCACTGCACCTCCTCACCAACTGTACAACTACCCAGAAAAAGGGTCTTGCCCCGAAATGTCAACCATTCTGTTCTCCAGGCTTGCTGCCTGTCCCGTTGAGATACTCCAGCATTTTGTGTCTATCTTCAGTGTAAACCAGCATCTGCAGTTCCTTCCTGCACATACTCTGCACCATTCCCCTGCCAAATTAGTTTAAAAACACAACATAAGGGTGATTTATTTATTATTCACCAAACTATTTTCACAAATACTAAAAGGATAATCGAGTGCGAGCAGCAACATAATCTATCTTTTCATATCAACCATGCTTACCCAAACCCTCATTAAATATGAAATAATAGATTCCAACTGCTGTGATATGCTGAAATAGAAGTTATCTTATTTTACTGTCAGTATCCATTTTCTTACTAAAGGACTTTCGGCAAGATAATATTTATCTGCTAAAGACAAGCTCATAAATATTGCCAAAAAGGTTCCAAGGCCATTCATTTAAAAATAAACTGGCAATCGCACTCTTACAAACAAATTTCAATACGTACATTTGATCGACTTAACCCTTTCATCTATCTCTGAATAACTGACAATTATACCAAATTAAGCACAAATATAATTGCTTTACTTTTTAGCTAGTTCAAACTCATTATATATCACAATATGTAACTATTATGGTTTGTACATTAAAATCATAACCCTATTTTTCTGATGATATGTAAATGTTTCTGTAGGTGTTCGACTTGCAAATCCTATGTGTTCTTCTCTGTAAAATTTCTACCCATTCTAAAACATTCCCTTCTTTTCCCTCTCACTGAAGTACAATACCTTTTATTGAAAGAGTTCATAACGGGTGTTTCTCCGAAGATCGAATTAAATGATTCTGCTAACCAAGCCTCAATGTTTCGATGAAATGGCTGTCTTGGTATGTTACAAACTTAGGAACATATTGTAAATGAATGATTTTATTAACTGATATAATAACATTCTTCCCCCTATCCACACACCCCAGTTTAATACCAGATTGCAATATTCACATATTTTCATACCCATGTGTCATGATTTAAATAAAAGCAAGCAGAGATTATGGTTTTATTTGGAAAAACAACAAAGCAAATTTGAAGTTTTTTGTTTACACCTATTTCTTTCTGCATTTTATATTTTCCCCAATGTTATTGATGAATACCCTATGGCCAGGTTTGTAACACAGAAACTCCAAAAATATTACCATATTTTCCTGGGGTATTAGTGTTGCTGAAATTGTATTGTTCATGCCATGCAGGTAATTAGAAATACATTGGCTGCATCCACTTATATCGTTGCAGCCTTGACTTTCTGGACAGCACTCTGGCCTTTTAGATAAAAACTGTGTAGTAATTGAAATGCATTGTACTTTATTACTGGTAGTAATATCTTCATAGCTAACTGTAGATTATGCAAAAGTATGCAAAATTCGTTAAAGATTTTACAGAGATGAGGCTCAGTCATGTATTCTACAAAAACTATGGCAAGGGATATCTTGCTGATCTAAGAATTGTTTGCATATTGTGTAAAATGTACCACTAAATTACAATAGTCTGTTTTTGGGCTTAAGGCCCTGACTTTAAGTGTGGGCAGTTCCTTCTGTGTCACGGCCCTAGCAGAACATATTCATGCACAAGCTATCACACATAGTTGTCCTATCAGAATCTCCTTCCTGCCACTTTAATCCCATTCAGCCCTCTGACATTTCAGTATTTGATCACAGCTGAGCTGCTACAAGACAAAACTCAGGAAACTTCAGAGATGGAAAAGAATGCCAGGACTTCTCTTCCAAACTCTTGAGATAAAATAGGACAAAGAAACCAAATTGCAATTGACATTAATTATCCCTTCTAATTATCCTTTACTTGCTAGAACAGATTTATTTATAGTTTCAAAAGTTATGGATACATCTACCAAAAGTACGTCTGGTACCTTCAGAAATAGACAATAGACAATCATTCATTTAACAGTGAAAAATCAGTTCAAATATGCTATTTTACTGAATTGGAAAAATATGTCCATTCATTTTAACCAATTAATTAATCTTATAAATTGAACTGGCTTTTCAAATAGCTTTCAGAATATACAGAAAAAGTGATCTAATGGAGCAGATTTTCCATTGCAATGATAATAGTTGTCAGCATTTACCATTATTTCATTTTGAAACTACTTATAATAGTAAGATTAAATGAGAACTTACCAGTTTGAAGTTTGATCTTTATTTTATGAGGAGTTACGATGAGGGATTACGTGAAGAACCCGTCAGCCGCCCATGCGCGTCAACCTTCAAAGCAGCGGTGTGGAGTCACAGACAGGAACATTTACCTGCGAATAGTAAGATTGAAAAAACTAGAACTACCAGCTGGTTTTATGAGGAGGGGCTTGGGGGCGGAGGGCACGTAATCCCTCATCGTAACTCCTCATAAAATAAAGATCAAACTTCAAACTGGTAAATTCTCATTTAATCTTACTATTTTACTTCGGAGTCACTACATGAAGATTTTAAAGCTCTGTGACTCCATGCCGTGGAACGAATCCATGCGTCACACACTGTATAGTTGACCAAAAAGAGTGGACAAAACTGTAGAGACATGGCATAATGAACAAATTGAATTTAATGTGTAGTTAACAATAACAAATTAACAACAGTTTCCCTTCTACCCGAGAGGACATTTACGCGAGCTTAAAACTGAGTTAGCAAACACGTTCGTTCCGGCTAAAGGCTTATTATAAAACATTTGAAACGTGCGTGCTGCGGACCACCCTGCAGCCGCCAAAATCTGGTCTAGTGGGACGTCCATGGCCCTCGCCGCCGACGTTGCTGCAGACCTGGTGGAATGAGATTTAAACATTTTAGTATCAATCCCAGCCTTTATTAAAACGTCTTTAACCACCTGGAAATAGTCTGAATTGAGACCTGCTTATGTGGATTCCTGTGGCTAATCAATAATGCTAACTCAGACCCCCAAAGTCCCTTGGTGAGGGTAATGTACTGCCGGAGTTGAGCTACTACGCACAAATTGGAATCCAAAGGATATGCCATGAACTGTAACTTCAATCCCGAGGCACCTGGTCTACTCCGTTTTTATAGGCTCATACACAAAGAAGGTGAAACTACCAGCTGATGTGAGCATCCTGTCTAAACGAAGCTTATGCAAGGACTGGACCCTCTGTGCTGAAACTAATGCCATCAGCATAGCCACCTTATGCGTGAGTTGGAGTAGAGACAGGGAAGTTGGCGGAGACCATGACCGGAGTAAAGTTAACACCACCCCTACATCCCAAATTTCTGAATATCTGGGCCTAGGAGGATTTGAATTGATGACTCCCCTCATGAACCTGGACACTAGAGGGTGAGACCCCACTGATTGGTGGTCTGAAAATGGCAGCAGGTATGATGACAGCGCACTTCTGGCACTATTGAGGACACTGTAGCTTAATTTTTCACCATAATACAGTTTCGAGAGGAACTCCAGAACATTAGCAATTGCCTCATAAGAAATGTCAGCCTGTGCACAGAACAGTTCCCATTTCCTGATATATGAAGCATATTGTTTCTGAGTACTGCCTCTCCATGCTGCAGTTAGCACATCTACCGTGTGATCAGCTAGTCCCAGTCCAAGGAACGGTCTTCTTAAAACCTACAAATCAATAAATTGTGCCGATCATACAGAGGATGTATTTCACCAGACACCGGGTTTGTTAACAACGTCCTGCCTTTAGGAACCTTCCACACAGGTTCTACAAACCTGCTGAGAACCAGAGGATACCAGGGCTAAGTCGGCCAGTCAGGGACTACAGAATGCCGGAGGCAGAGTCCTGCTGAATTTTTTGCAGACAGCGACTGACAAGGCAAAATGGGGGAAATGCATAGAAAAATATTGCACCCCAATGTAGTGAAAAAGCATCTATCACTACTGCCCATGGGTCTGGTTACCACGCAACTTACTTGGGTAATTGATGGTTTAGCCTTGAAACGAACAAATCCATATCCGGTGTTCCATACCTAGAAATAATATCCTTAAACACTCTATGATTCAACACCCATTCTGTGTTGTCATTTAATTTTCATGACCTGGTGTCCACCACCGTGTTGAATCTACCAGGAAGGTAGATAGCTGAAACCCAAATATGTTGAGCAATACACCATTTCCAAATGAGACATGCAAATTATCACAGGATACTGATTTGATATCACCCATGTGATTTATATATGCCACTGCTGTGGTGTTATCTATCTGTATTTGAACATGTACATAGTGCATATGTGCACAAGGCTGCGAGCAACTCCAAATAGTTAACACCATGCAACTGCAGAAAAGATATCTCATGCATATTCCACCTGCCAAAGTAGCTTGTAACGGTATCAGTGGCGCCCCACCCCAGAGAACTCGCATCAGTCTTTAAAATAATTGCAGGGCTTTCAATTGCAAGAACAATGGCCAATATTGGCTATCCACCATTGAAGCTCATTAATGGCTTCAGCCGGTAATTGCATAGTTCTGTCAAAGTGGCCTAAATTAAGTTTGAGTGCCTGCACCTTTGCTCTTTGTAATTGCTGATAGTGCAAAGGCCCATATTTGGCAGCTGGAAATGTAGCCACCAATTTCCCAATTAAGCTAGCTACTTGTCGAATTGAAGGCAGCTGCTGTGTGATCAAATGATTACAGGCTTCTACTAACTTCAATCTCTTGCCCTCAGGCAAAGTGACTAACAGGTGATTGGAATTAATAGTAAATCCCAAATAATCCATAACCCTGGATGGAGTCAACCTGGATTTTTCAAGGGGAATTAGAACTCCAGCTGTTCAAACAGTAATTTGGTGGCTGAAACCGCCAACATAGCCAATTCCATGATTTTCCCTATAATGAGGATATCATCCAAATAAGCCATAACTATGTGTTTCTGCTCTCTTAAAAGAGCCAGCACAGGTTTTAATATTTTAGTGAACAACCTGGGAGCTGAGGTTAACCCATTCGGTAACGCTTTAAACTGCCATAGCTGTCCCATCCATTTAAACTTCAAGTATTTTCTGTGATCCTTGTGAATAGGTACAGAATAATAAGCATCTTTAAGATCAATGCATGCCATATAACATCCCCTGGAAATTAGCTGTTTTGCCGTTATTAAACTTACCATTTTGAAATGTTTGTACTGCACAAAGGTATTAAATTGGGTTAAATCCAATATAATGCGACATCCCCCATCCTTCTTATCCCTAGGGAAGATATTGGATACGAATTCATGAGGTTCATGACTGGTCTTTTCAATCACTCTTTTAGCACATAACTTATCAATTTCAGCCTGAACTTCCAAATCATCCCGCTTTGAACGAGTAAAGGTACGATTTGGAACATGCTGCGTGGATGGGAGAGAGCCCGCAAAGTCAATTTTGAACCCCTCTATACTGTGCAGTATGAACAAGTCAGAAGTTAACCATCGCCACTCATGCACAAAGAAACATAACCTACCACCAACATGCAATGAGCCCGCACCCAGTATGTTACATTCAGACACACCTACCTCCGCGTTAGTCGGTGGACTCTGGACATTTATTTCCTTCCCCGATGTTTGGGGAGTTGAGGTGCTGATGTGCGCCAGCTGCGCATCTTGGCTGTTGGCCGGCTTGGGCCATGTCCTTAAAAAGACCTCCGGCCAGATTTTTGGTTCTTCAAGTTGGAGGTGATCTCCTCAGTAGGTCTTCCGCTGGTCGAGGCGTAGGGGTACTGGCGTCAGAACGGTTGTTTGTTAGGTGGTGGAGCCCGCAGTAGCCCCACAGCCTTTGACTCATCATCTAAATCCTTCACCTGTCTGGGCAGGTCGTCTCCAAACAGCAAATTGGTCGGCTGCACATTACTGGCCTTACACAACCCCGCAGACTTGGGGTTGAGAACAGGACGAATGGCATTCTTCCGAAAACAGTTAATTTCGAACTGTGCATTGCACAACAATGCCATTGCGTCCCTTTGCGCCTCCGATAATGCGCAGCTGTCTACCGACCTGGCAAATGCTGTCAGCCCCGACGCCAGCAGATTCAGGATTCTCTGCAATTTGTACTCTTGGGTCTTTATGCCGCCGCCGATTTAGCTCCAGATGGAACTATTGACCATTTGTACCTTCAGGGCAGGGCAATAGCTAGGAGCATGGTACCTCATGGCTGTCTCCATCATAACCTGTTCCTGCAGCTGATGGGAAGCTAGATAGTTAATGCTGGCTGCGAGCTCTTCTTCCAGAGGCTCCCCACCAGCGACGGCATAGCAAACTTAGTGACCATAGTTGGCACTTCCGCATCCTGTGGGTCTCGCACTGAGCGGTCCTCCGCCCATGACTGGTGCTCTATGCTCCCGTCCTCCGACGGGGACACATAATGCGGCCCTGTACCAGGCGCTGCTGCAAGCCCTCGAGGCTCGCTAAGATATGCCTCCTGACCGGAGGGCACATCATGTTGGAGCATCTTCTCCAGAAGATGCTCCATGCGGGAAAGACGTCCGCCGACGCTTCCCGCTCGGGGAGGCGAACACTCCCGGCCAGACCCACCAGAGTCCACTGGCCTGTTAGACTTGCACTTGGCCTTCCCGACCCGCGGGGTAGCCACAGTGCTGCCCATGGGCTTCGAGCACGGGGTCGCTGGCTGTGGAGTCAGCGATCTCAACGGCGAAACGGAATGCCGCCCGCTGACTGCACTGCCACGGTCTTCAGAAGCGGTTCTCCCTGCAGTCCAACGAGACTTCACCATTTCCATGACTTCTTGCTGTAAAACAGAAGAAGAAAAAACGGCCACAGACTAAGTTCGAGACTTACCTGGAGGCCCTTTTAAAACTACCACTGGTGGAGCAACGCGCCACCAGACAGTCAGAGCACTATGCGTTAGACGTAATGATGCGCATGCGCGTCTGACGGGTTCTTCACGTAGTCACTCACGTGACTCCAAAGTAAAATATCTTGTGTGATGCCTGAAATCTGTAAATCACTCTGTAAAATGTTTAAGAACATGGTTAACAGCAAGGATATTTTACCTCCAAAGTTGCTGTTCACCTTGGCAGTTCAGTGATGCCATCATAGTTGCTGAATGCCGAAGAGCTGTTGTTGCTGTCTGCAACTGTTGTCAGTAAGAGGAAATTAATGCTAATGACAGCTTTCTTTGAACACCAAAACCTTCCACCTAATTACACAATGTTCTGGTGATAGATGTTTTACTTTGTGTAATCTAGAAGAATTGTTGTTTTCCAGTAATGGTGAAAGAGCAAAAGAGACAGAGATCAGCATTCCATCAACATGGATCCCATCTCCTTCCATTACACCATTTCCCACCCCCAATCTCAGATGTCGTTAATATAATGATCTCAAAGGGACGTTGTGAGGGCAGGTATTTTGTGAAAACACACAAAGGCATATTTGATTGGGTTCTGACCCAAAACGCCATTTTTCCATCAGACAAAAAAAATCAGAAATGTGGGCACCATATTTACTAGATTTCTAGATTTACTAGAATGTTGCCAGGGTTCCAGCAACTATGTTACAGAGAAAGGTTGAACAAGTTAGGTCTTTATTCTTTGGAGCGCAGAAGGTTAAGGGGAGACTTGATTGAGGTCTTTAAAATGATGAAAGGGATAGACAGAGTTGACGTGGATACGTTTTTCCCATTGAGGGTAGGGAAGATTCAATCAAGAGGGCATGACATGAGAATTAAGGGACAGAAGGTTTTGGGTAACGTGAGGGGGAACTTCTTTACTCAGAGGGTGGTGGCTGTGTGGAATGAGCTTCCAGCAGAAGTGGTGGAGGCAGGATCGATTTTAACATTTAAGAGTAAAGTGGATAGGTATATGGACGTGAAGGGAATGGAGGGGTATGATCTGAGTGCAGGTAGATGGGACTAGGGGAAAACAAATGGTCGGCACGGACTGGAAGGGCCGAGAGGGCCTGTTCCCGTGCTGTAATTGTTATATGGTTATATGTTATATGGTTATATATCTTAGGAAGGATGTGCTGGCTCTGGAGAGGATCCAGAAGAAGTTTACAAGAATGATCCCATGAATGAGTAGGTTAACATATGATGAGCGTTTGACGGCACTGACCTGTACTCGCTGGAGATTAGGAGAATGTGGGAAGACCTCATTGGAATTCACTGAATAGTGAAAGGCTTGGATAGTGTGGATGTGGAGAGAATGTTTCCGTACTAATCAAGAATCTATCTCTACCTTAAAAATATCCACTGACTTGGCTTCCACAGCCTTCTGTGGCAAAGAATTTCACATATTCACCACCCTCTGACTAAAGACATTCCTCCTAATTTAGGACCAGAGGTAATTGCCTCAGAATTAAAGGACGTTATTTTAGGAAGGAAATTAGGAGGAATGTCTTTAGTCAGAGGGTGGTGAATCAGTGAAATTCTTTGCCACAGAAGGCTGTGGAAGCCAAGTCAGTGGATATTTTTAAGGTAGAGATAGATTCTTGATTAGTACGGGTGTCAGAGGTTACGGGGAGAAGGCAGCAGAATTGGGTTAGGAGGGAGAGATAGATCATGCTGGCTGCGAGCTCTTCTTCCAGAGGCTCCCCAACCAGCAACGGCATAGCAAACTTATTGACCATAGTTGGCACTTCCGCATCCCGCGGGTCTCGCACTGAGCGGTCCTCCACCCATAACTGATGCTTTATGCCCCCGTCCTCCGACGGGGACACATAATGCTGCCCTGTACCAGGCGCTGCTGCAAGCCTTTATTGAATGGCGGAGTAGATGATGAGTCGAATGGCCTAATTCTGCTCCTATCACTTATGATCTTATAAGAAAACAGGACTACTGCAACACAGGGCAATATATGTTGGGATCAATTTATTCTCTCAATATAATATTATTTCAGTGTTACTTCCACACAACTCCAAATGTGTTCCTTTATTTTAAACTAGGCCACATACAAAAGGGCTGTTCACGTCAACTTATTTGGGAGAAGGAAGAGTTGAGAGGTTCGCTATGGTATCACAGTGAAAACTAAGACCTTGGCAATAGTTTCCAGATGGGGTGTTTTACAGTTTCAAATGTCATTTCGCTATTTATTTTTATGCAGGTGTTAACTCAATAAGTTGGAGACAAAGGAATATCATATTAGCACATTAAATGTTGATTCATGTGCCTTCCTGGAATTATTTTTTGGCTGTCATCAGCTTTAATTCATACTGAGTCGGACCTCCTTTCTCAAGAAAAGCAAAGCCTGATGAACAATCCAATTGAGAATTTCAACTTTCTGGAAGTTTGATTGAATAGATATTGAAAAGTACAGAGTTCAAACCTAATGGGCATGTCCCACGTACGCGATTGTTTAGGCGACTACAGGCGACTTGGCTTTCGCCACATGTTCACCGGTGGTCGTCAGAGTGTCGCCTGTATGGTCGTGAGTAGTCTCCTCAGTCATGCAAAGAGTTGTAGCGTCTTTCTGGTCGCCGCAAAATTTTAACATGTTGAAACATTTGTGGCGACAGTGGGTTTCACGCATGTGAATATATCTTGACTTCTCCTGACGTAGGTGCTATGGTGGGTTGTCGCCAGGTTAATGTAGGTTGTCGCCAGGATGATGTAGGTTGTCGCCGGTGCTGACTTCAGCGAATTCCATTGGCGACCACCTACGTCAACTGGCGACAGATACCGGCGACGGAATTGTCTTACCTTGACATAGCTTATCGCGGGTGGACGTAGGTTGTCGTAGGTGTGGTCCTAGGTGGACTATCTAATGGTCGCCGGTTGTCGGTAGCTTTCCGTAGTTTGACGTCGACTAGGAGGTAGGTTGTTGTAGACATTGTCGTAGACATATTCGTGGGGTGGGGGGGTGGGGATCTAGTCGCCGTTTTTTCGGCGACCTGCTATGACTATGACAGTCGCCGGCAATCGCTGAAATAATCGCCTAAGTGGGACAGGCCCTTAAGGATGATAAATATGAGACATATAACAGTGCAGCACAAGTACTTCTGGTCAATCTGTCTGTGCCAACCATCATGCTGACCAATTTTTAAGTTCTATATTTATAGAAGTTCTATATTTATATGTTCAGGAGTGGAGAAACCACAGTTCTGCCACCAAACCAGGAGAAACCTGTTGATATTTATCATCACAGCAGACAAATGTCTTTTACTCACAGTGAGAGGGGTGCTGGAGGCCCTGTGAATTATTACTCCACCCACATGTCAACACATTTAAGACAGATGATGGAGAGAAAATTTCTTATGAACGAAATATAGAGGAGATGATGATACAGGACAAGACATGGTGTAAATTGGCTACATCAACAGACTCTGGCGGACTTGGTGACTTTATGCTCTATAAATGTAAATTATACATGTATTAATTTTTCATACCTGGCAATTGAAAAATCATTGATAAAGTGAAATCATTAAGTTATGAATAAAAACCCATAATAAAAAATGAAATTAGGGATTGCCTAATATTTTTTCGATCTGGTCAAACAACCAATCCCTGAGGATATCTTGTTAGTATTTCATTGATGTTGTAAACCTAATGACAGAACACAAACATCGCCTTTCAGTGAATGACATAATTCACCCTTCCGTGCATCTACAAAATCAGAACTATATCGACAAACCTTCAATTGTCCTGGCAATATATACACAGCTTCATAACAACGCCGCACGATCCACTCACAGCAAACAACATTCGTTGGATATCTTCCAGTAATAACATAGCTATCAATGGATAATGTCATCAGTTTTTTTGTCAGCTGTGTATGTGTGAGAATCTTGAGCTGTTTATTAGTTAACACCCATTTGCTGCACACAGAATGTACGTGAAAATATCCGGCCTTTCACTAAATATCACCAATCCACAGTTGTTCTGTACAGCTGATAGCAGCTAAGGAATGGTATGGAGTCATAGACATATACAGTACGGTAACGGGCTATTCGGCCCACCTTGTCCATGGTGACCATGTTGCCATTCTGGGCAAGTCCCATTTGCGTGTATTTGGCCCATGGCGCTCTGTACCAATCCTATCCATCTCACACACCATTACTGATTTCATCACTGCTGGCTGTCTGCCTTCCACGGCCTCCAACCTTATCATTTCCCAGCCCCGCACAGCCCGGTTTTACCTTCTCCCCAAAATCCATATACACAACTGCCCTGGCAGAACCATTGTTTCTGCCTGATCCTATGCCACTGAAATGATATCCACGTACCTCGACGCCATCCTATCCCCCCGGTCCAATCTCTCCTGACTTATGTCCAAGATACCTCACATTCCCCTCGTCTCTTTAATGACTTCCACTTTCCGAGCCCCCACTCCCTCATCATATGGACGTTCAGTCACTCTACACCTCCATCCGCATGAGGAAGGCCTTAAAGCCCTCCGTTTCTTCCTTGATCGCAGAACCATCCAATTTCCCTCTACTAACACTCTACTCCGCCTAGCGGAGCTGATCCTCACCCTTAACAACTTCAACTCATCCCACTTCCTCCAAATGCAAGGTGTAGCAATGGGCACTCACACGGGCCCCAGCTATGCCAGCCTCTTTGTAGGATACGTTGAACAATATCTGTTCCAGGCATACACTGGCCCTATTCCCGAACTCTATCTTCGTTACATTGACGAGTGCATTGGTGGTACCTCCTGCACCCATGCAGAACTGATGGACTTCATTTACTTCACCAATTTCCATCCTGCACTCAAATTTACTTGGACCATCTCCGACACCTTCCTCCCTTTTCTTAATCTCCCAGTCTCCATCACAGGAAATAGACAATCGACTGATGTCTATTACAAACTCACTGACACCCACAACTATCTCGACTACATTTCTTCCCACCCTGCTTCCTGCAAAGACTCTATCCGCTACTCCCAATTCCTCTTTCTATGCCGCATCTGTGCCTAAGATGAGGTGTTCCATACCAAGACATCCAAGATGTCTTCAATCTTTAGGGCACGGGTGTTTCCCTCTCCCAGCATAGATGAGGCCCTCGCTCATGTCTCCTCGGTAACCCGCAGCTTTGCTGTTGCTCCACCTCCCCCTAGTCCTTACCTTTCACCCCATCAGTCGTCGCATACAACACATAATCCTCTGAAATTTTCACCACCTCCAATGGGACCCTACCACCAGCCACATTTTCCCATTTCCACCCCTTTCCGCCTTCCGCAGAGACCATTCCCTCCGCATCTCCCTGGTTAACTCGTCCCTTCCCACCCAAACCACCCCTTCCCCAGGTACCTTCCGCTGCAACCGCAGAAGATGGAACACCTGTTGCTATACCTCCTCACTTGACTCTGTCCAGGGACCCCGACAGTCCTTTCAGGTTAGGCAAAGGTTCACTTGCACCTCCTCCAACCTCATCTACTGTATCCGTTGTTCAAGATGTGGACACTTATACGTCGGCGAGACCAAATGTAGACTGCACGTTCGTTCTGTGGAACACCTTCGCTCAGTCCGCCTGAACCTACCTGATCTCCCAGTTGCTAAATATTTTAATTCTCCTTCCCATTCCCACACTGACCTTTCTGTCCTAGGTCTCCTCCATTGTCAGAGTGAGGCTAAACGCAAATTGGAAGGAGAGCATCTCATATTTCGCTTGGGCAGTTTACAGCCCAGTGGTATGATTATTGATTTCTCTAACTTCAAGTACCCCCGGCATCCCCTCTCTCTCTTTCCCTCCCCCACCTAAGTTGCACTAGCTTCTCATTTTCACCTAACAAACAGCTAACAATGGCCTGATTTCTTTATCAGTGTTACTTTTTTGCACATCTATCATTCATTGGTCATTATCACGCTGCATCATCGTTTATATCTCTCGTTTCCCTTATCCTTAACCATTCTGGAGAAGGGTCTCGACCCGAATCGTCACCCATTCCTTCTCTCCAGAGATGCTGCATGTCCCATTGAGCTACTCCAGCTTTTTGTGCCTATCTTCGGTTTAAACCAGCATCTGCAGTTCCTTCCTGAACAATTGTTGACTGACACTATCCATCTATATCTCCAAATGTATTTTATATATTGTAATTTCCCCCACTTCAATAGTTTCCTCTGGCAATTCATTCTAGACACTGGCTACCCTCTGAGAGAAAAGGTTGCCACTAAGGATCTTCCTAAATGTCTCCCCTCTCACTTTAAGCCCATCCTCTAGTTTTAGATTCCTCTACCCTTGGAAAAGACTAACTAGGAAAAGACTCTTTACCAGTACCCCTCAATCTTGCACACCTCAATAAGCTCATGCCTCTTATGCTCCGAACAGAAAAAGTCCTAGCTTATCCAACCTCTGCCTATAAATCAACCCGCAAGCCTGTGACATTGCCTCTTCTGCACCCATTCCAATTTAATGCCTTCCTTCCTAAGACCTGGGTGACCAGAACGACACCGTGTGGTATCATGAATAATTGTACAGCTGCATCATGATGTCTCAACTCTTTTTACTCGATATCATTCCCATTGAAGATAAGCGTGCGAATGTCTTCTTCACCACGCTGTCCACCTGACTCACCATTTCTTGGGAACCATGCACATGTACTCACCGATCTCTATTCGACCACTCTGCCGTTTATTATGCAAGTCTTGCCCTGGTTTGGCATACCAAAGTGCAACAGCTCCACTTGTCAAAATTAAATTCCATTTGCCATTCCATGGCCTACCTTCCCAACTGATCGAAGATCCCGTTGAAAGCTTAGATATCCTTCCTCACTGTCCACTATACCACAATTTTCTATCCCAACAACATTAATGTCAATGGGAACTAACAATGTGAATGCTGTTAAAGACTGTCATGTCATTATATATAATCTCCTGTATGCAGTCCCACAGATGACCGATTCCCACCCCACTCTACTCCCCCACCCCAACCCACCACCCAACTTTACGGGATCATTTATCCAAATAATACATTTAAACTATTAACCACCTTTTTCAATTGCAACTTAATAGAGTTCAATTTGTTTCCAGCAGCTGCAGTCTCCTGTGTTTCTATTTGCAACACTTTTTATTTTGGTTTCAGATGTCTGTAGCCTTCATTAATTTTCAGCCCGTACCAAACATCGAGTAAACTGCTTAGATCCTTTAATCCCCAAGTGAAAGCTCTTATCCCTTCATCATTGCCACAGAAAGTGAACCCACTATGTTATCCCTGCTATCTCTGCTATTTCATAGACTTCCAGACTGGGATCTGGGGATATCCATGAGAGAGTCTCAGAAGTAATCAGATTTCTATTTTCCGCTTGTAAATTTAGCACAGTAATATTTAATTTTCTATCATGATAACAAGATGACTTTCAATACTTTCATCTTAACTTATACTGACAATGTAGTCTGATAGATAAGTGAGGATACTGTGTAAAACATTATTGTCTGTGGTGTGGGGGATGACAATAACATCTGAAAGGCTCCAATTAACTTCAGAAGTGTGAACTCTTGACATTATTGCTCATTGCCAGCTGCAACATTTCACTTGATGGAAAAGATGCCCCCACTACTCCTGAAAATATGTCAACAAAGTGAGATCAGCAGCCATCTGGAATTGCTTGTTCCTCACTTTACAAGATCTGTTAAATGACTTATCAAACACTGTGATCGTGTGTCAAACAAACTAAAATTTGCTTTTCAAAGAATGAATTGGCAAGACTAAGTTTGCATTGAGTTAACGCACTGACATTCATCTCTGGCATCTGGGAGGCAATTTAAACAGAGAAAGCAAAAATCTTCTCTATCTGGTAACGGTTTCAGATCAAATAAAGCAGAACAGCGCTAACAGTGTTTTACTTAAAGGACAACAGGAAATTAAAACTACAGAGTCCAGTGAAGGTTACTCTGTTGAAAATAATGTGGAGATTCTTAATGTGTAGAAAGGAACAGCAAATGGTGGAAACTGGAGAAACCGTAGAGGCGGAGTAACTCAGTGGATCAGACAGCATCTCTGGAGAAAAGGAATAGGTGACGTTTCTGGTCACATAAAAACACATACGTCAGGCTGTTGTTTATAGACTACAGGTTTGCGTTCAATACCATCATCCTCTCCAAGCTGGTTACAAAGCTCACGGTACTGGGTCTCTGCGCATCTCTGCAACTGGATCTTTGACTTCCTCATCAACAAACCACAGTCTGTTTGAATTGACAAAACACTTCTTCCATGAAGGAGGGTCTCGACCCATATAACCATATAACCATATAACAATTACAGCACGGAAACAGGCCCTCTCGGCCCTTCCAGTCCGTGCCGACCATTTGTTTTCCCTAGTCCCATCTACCTGCACTCAGACCATACCCCTCCATTCCCTTCCCGTCCATATACCTATCCACTTTACTTTTAAATGTTAAAATCGATCCTGCCTCCACGACTTCTGCTGGTAGCTCATTCCACACAGCCACCACTCGCTGAGTAAAGAGGTTCCCCCTAATGTTACCCCTAAACTTCTGTCCCTTAATTCTCATGTCATGCCCTCTTGTTTGAATCTTCCCTACCCTCAATGGGAAAAGCTTATCCACGTCAACTCTGTCTATCCCTTTCATCATTTTAAAGACCTCAATCAAGTCCCCCCTTAACCTTCTGCGCTCCAAAGAATAAAGACCTAACTTGTTCAACCTTTCTCTGTAACTTAGTTGCTGGAACCCAGGCAACTAAGTTACAGAGATTCTAGTAAATCTCCTCTGTACTCTAACTATTTTGTCGCCTTCCTATAATTAGGTGACCAAAATTGTACACCATACTCCAGAATTGGTCTTACCAATGCCTTGTACAATTTTAACATTATTTCCCTACTCCTATATTCAATGCTCTGATTTATAAAGGCCAGCACACCAAAAGCTTTCTTTACCACCCTATCTACATGCGATTCCACCTTCAGGGAACTATGCAGTTATTCCTAGATCCCTCTGTTCCACAGCATTCCACAATTCCCTACCATTTACCATGTACGTACTATTTTGATTTGTGCTGCCAAGATGTAGCACTTCACACTTATCAGCAATAAACTCCATCTGCCATCTTTCAGCCCACTTTTCCAAATGGCCCAAATCTCTCTGTAGACTTTGAAAATCGACTTCATTATCCACAACACCACCTATCTTAGTATCATCTGCATACTTACTTATCCAATTTTCCACCCCATCATCCAGATCATTGATGTACATGACAAACAACAGTGGACCCAACACAGATCCCTGAGGCACCCCACTGGTCACCGGCTTCCAACCTGACAAACAACCATCCACCATTACTCTGTGATATCTCCCATTCAGCCACTGTTGAATCCATCTTGCTACTCCGCCATTAACATCCAAAGATTGAAACTTCTTAACCAACCTTCCATGGGGAACCTTGTCAAAGGCCTTACTGAAATCCATATAGACAACATCCACTGCTTTACCCTCATCAATTTCCCTAGTAACCTCTTCAAAAAATTCAAGAAGGTATGTCAAAAATGACCTTCCAGGCACAAATCCATGTTGACTGTTCCTGATCAGACCCTGTTTATCCAGATGCTTATATATATTATCTCTAAGTATCCTTTCCATTAATTTGCCCACCACCGACGTCAAACTAACAGGTCTACAATTGCTAGGTTTATTCTTTGAACCCTTTTTAAACAATGGAACGACATGCGCAGTACGCCAATCCTCCGGCACTATTCCCGTTTCTAATGACATTTGAAATATTTCCGTCATAGCTCCTGCTATTTCTACACTAACTTCCCTCAATGTCCCAGGGAATATCCTGTCAGGACCTGGAGACTTATCCACTTTTATATTTTTCAAAAGTGTCAGTACTTCCTTCTCTTTGAAACTCATAGTTTCCATAGCTACTCTACTTTTTTCCCTTACCTCACAGTGTTCAATATCCTTCTCCTTGGTGAATACCAAAGAAAATAAATTGTTCAATATCTCCCCCATCTCTTTTGGCTCTGCAGATAGCTGTCCATTCTGGCTCTCTAATGGTCCAATTTTATCCCTCGTTATCCTTTTGCTAATAATATAGCTGTAGAAACCCTTTGGATTTACTTTCACCTTTCTTGCCATAGCAACCTCATATTTTTTTTTAGCCTTTCTAATTTCTTTCTTAAGATTCTTTTTACATTCTTTATACTCCTCTAGCACCTCATTTACTCTATGCCTCCTATAATCATTGTAGATATCTCTCTTTTTTCGAAACGTGTCCAATTTCCCTTGAAAACCATGGCTCTTTCCAATTTTTACTATTTCCTTTCAACCTAACAGGGACATAAAGATTCTGTACTCTTAAAATTTCCCCTTTAAATGTCCTCCATTTCTCTTCTACATCCTTCCCATAAAGCAAAATGTCCCAATTCACTCCTTCTAAATCCTTACGCATTCCCTCAAAGTTAGCCTTTCTCCAATCAAAAATCTCCACCCTAGGTCCAGTTCCGACTCTCTCCATAATTATATTGAAACTAATGGCATTGTGATCACTGGTCCCAAAGTGCTCACCAACGCATACCTCCGTCACCTGACCTGCCTCATTTCCTAACAGGAGGTCCAGCACTGCCCCTTCTCTGGTCGATACCTCTATGTATTGCTGCAAAAAACTATCCTGCACACATTTTACAAACTCCAAACCATCCAGCCCATTTACATAATGTGTTTGGAAAATTGAAATCTCCCACAATCACTACCTTGTGCTTACTACTAATATCTGCTATCTCCTTACATATTTGCTCTTCCAATTCTCGCTCCCCATTTGGCGGTCTATAATACACTCCTAAAAGTGTTGCTAAACCGTTCCCACTTCTCAGTTCCACCCAAATAGCCTCCCTAGATGAGCCCTCTAATCTATCCTGCCAAAGCACTGCTGTAATATCCTCTCTGACAAGCAATGCAACACCTCCACCTCTGGTCCCTCCAATTCTATCACACCTGAAGCAACGAAATCCTGGAATATTTAGTTTCCAATCACAGCCCTCCTGCAACCATGTTTCGCTGATTGCCACAACATCATATTTCCAGGTGTCAATCCAGGCTCTAAGTTTATCCACCTTTCTTACAATGCTCCTAACATTAAAATATACACATTTTAGAAACCCACCATCCCTTATTCTCTGTCTATTATCTTTTTCCTCTTTCTCGCCTACATTTTGGATCCAAGTGCTTCCCTTCTCTGCCTCTTGCCCCACACCCTGTCCCCTAGCCCCCTCTACCCGAGTCCCTCCCCCAAGCCTTTCTAGTTTAAAGTCTCCCCAGTAGCCTTTGCAAATCTCCCTGCCAGGATATTGGTCCCCCTCGGGTTCAAGTGCAAACCGTCCTTTTTGTACTGATCATGCCTTCCCCAAAAGAGGTCCCAGTGATCAAGAAACTTGAATCCCTGCCCACTGCACCAGTCCCTCAGCCACGCATTTATCCTCCACCTCATTCCATTCCTACTTTCACTGTCATGTGGCACAGGCAGTAATCCTGAAATTGTTACCCTTTTGGTCCTTCTCCTCAACTTTCCCACCAACTCCCTAAATTCTCCTTTCAGGATCTCTTCTCTTTTTCTGCCTATGTCATTGGTACCTATGTGTACCACAACATCAGGCTCCTCTCCCTCCCTTATCAGAATCTTTTGGACACGTTCCGACACATCCGAGACCCCGGCACCAGGGAGGCAAACTACATCCGGGTCTCCCGACTGCGTCCACAGAATCGCCCATCCGACCCCCTAACTATAGAGTTCCCTATTACAATTGCCCTCCTCTTTTTGCTACCCTTCTGAGCATCAGGGCCGGTCTCTGTGCCGGAGGCCCGAAACGTCACCTATTCAAAAAGGAAGCCAAATCATCAGAGGCCCACACCACCCTGACCACACACTCATTTTACCCCTGGCATCGGGAAGAAAGTACAGGAGCCTGAAAACTGTGACGTTCATGTTCAGGAATAGCTTCTTCCCTACAGCCAATAAACATTATTAACTTCAAATAAGCTCTGAACTACATAGACTATTATTGCACAATTATTATCTGTTGTTTATGTATATGTATGCATGTGTATACACACGCTGAACTTTTTTAAATCATTTATTATATGGTTTAGTGTCCTATGTTTGCATATTCTGTTGTGCAGCTGCAAGTAAGAATTACATTGTTCTACCTGGGACACATGACAATAAAACACTCTTGACTCTCTTTGGGTCGAGACCCTTCTGATTGAGATTCAGGGGAAAGAGAGATGAGAGATATAGAAGGTGATGTAGAGAGATAAGAAACAAATTAATGATAGATATGCAAAAAAGTAACAATGATAAAAGAAACAGGCCATTGTTAGCTGTTTGTTAGGTGAGAACGAGTCCAGACAATGAGACTCAACAAGATGACTTTGAAGCTACTACAACGGGTGGGGAAGGGATGGAGAGAGAGGGAATGCAGGACTTACTTTATTGCCCCAATTAGAAACCTATTTCATTTCCAGAACTGAAGATCACCAAAAAGAACCTTCAAAACAAAAGGAAGATAGACACAAAAGGCCGGAGTAACAGGCAGCATCTCTGGAGAGAAGGAATGGGTGACATTTCAGTTTGAGACCCTTCTTCAGACTGGTTCAAAACAAAAGGATCCATTTGACACAAGGAACTGCAGATGCTGGTTTACAAAAGAAGACAAAGTGCTGGAGTAACTTGTCGGGTCAGGCAGCATCTCTGGAGAATATGGACAGGCGATGTTTGGTGTCTGGACCCTTCTTCTTCCTCCACTTTCCAAAGAAATGCGGGTTGGTAGGTTAATTGCCCCATGTGTGTAGAGAGGCGATGCAAAAGTGGAATAAATAGAACTAGTGAATAGCTGATCAATGGGTGGCATGGACTTGGTTGGCTGAAGGAGCTATTGCTATGCTGTCTCTTTCAATCGATGCTCAGTAATCGCAATAATCAAGTAATCATCTTAACCTGAATTCCCAGGGTTTAAGCACCGATTTGGGGAAAGAAAACACCTTTTCTTTCTGTCAGCGTTTGTGAATTACGTAATTGATATTTAAAGCATTAAAACATATCCTTATCAGAGGATCATATTTAATTAATGTTAGAAAGCATTTGGAGAGGTGTAATTTCAGCATTTGGACAGGTGTAATTTCAGCAATTTGTAGCATCCAACCAACCAGATAATGCATGGACATTCCAGCTTGAGAAAAAAAATGTAGTGTAAAAATGAAAAAAAATGCTGAAAAATGCTCAAATTGAGATCCTGTATCATTGTTCTGCACGCAGAATGAGCTAATCACGATGGCATTATTAAGAGGCACAGGAAGAACTGGATTCCTGCCCGCATGGTTAATAATATCCTGTAATATGAATGTATTCACCAATGCTTTTACAGGGAGATGTGATATCACGTGCTGCCTGGCCATACGTAATGGCAGGCCATGGACAGATAATATCAGGGACTTGGCTGGATTTCCATTTGTACTTGTGCAAAGGGTGATAGGATGGCGAGAGGGTCTGGATAATGTGGGAGAGGAGAAGGGAATGAGAAAGTACAACAATTTAATCAGGATGTTTAATTTAATTACTCCTACACGGGGAGAAATGGATCTTAGTTCTGGTGTTAGCAAAAGAGCTGGAGAAACTCAGAAACATTGCCACTCTAGATATGGTATTATAGAACAGATTAACTATGGAACAGCACAGCACACAAACAAGCCCAGTCCACAATGGTCCGTTGAACATGATCCATCTGCAATAGCCAGGTGCGTATAATAGTTATATTTCTTCATTATTTACACAGAGACAGGTTTGAATCCCAGCCTTTCTGCTGGATAATTTACATTAATTTAATTAAATGAAGAGGGTACACAAAAAGCTGGAGAAACTCAGCGGGTGCAGCAGCATCTAAGGAGCGAAGGAGATAGGCGACGTTTCGGGTCGAGACCCTTCTTCAGACTGGTCAGGGATCAGGGAAATGAGAGATATAGACGGTGATGTGGAGAGATAAGGAACAATGAGTGAAAGATATGCAAAAAAGTATCGGTGATAAAGGGAACAAGCCATTGTAAGCTGTTTGTGGTGTGAAAATGAGAAGCTGGTGCGACTGGGGTGGGGGAGGGAGATAGAGATAGAGGGAATGCCAGGGCCTGAGGGCTGAGGGAGAGGTGGGAAGGGGAGGAGACAGCAAGGGTTAACAGAATTGAGAAAATTCAATATTCAAGCCCAAAGGATGCAGACTCCCCAAGCGGAATATGAGGTGCTGTTCCTCCAGCTTGCGGTGTTGCTCACTCTGGCCGTGGAGGAGGCCCAGAACCGAGAGGTCGGATGTGGAATGGGAGGGGGAGTTGAAGTGCTGAGCCACCGGGAGGTCGGGTTGGTTATTGCGGACCGAGCGGAGGTGTTCGGCGAAGCGATCGCCAAGCCTCCGCTTGGTCTCACCGATATAGATCATCTGGCATCTGGAGCAGCGGATGCAGTAGATGAGGTTGGAGGAGGTGCAGGTTAACCTCTATCGGACCTGGAAGGACTGCTTGGGTCCCTGAAAGGAGTGGAGGGGGGAGGTGAAGGGACAAGTGTTGCATTTCTTGCGGTTGCAAGGGAAAGTGCCCGGGGAAGGGGTAGAGTGGGAGGGGAGGGAAGAATTGACAAGGGAGTTGCGGAGGGAGCGGTCTTTGCGGAAGGCAGACAGGGGGGGAGATGGGAAGATGTGGCGGGTGGAGGGGTCACGTTGGAGGTGGCGAAACTGGCGGAGGACTATATGTTGTATTTGCCGGCTGGTGGGGTGAAAGGTGAGTACCAGGGGGACTCTGCCCTGTTTGCGAGTGGGGGAATGGGGAGCGAGGGCAGTGTTGCGGGGTATGGAGGAGACCCTGGTGCGAGCCTCATCAATAGTGGGGGAGGGGAATCCCCGTTCTCTGAAGAATGAGGCCATTTGTGATGACCTGGTGTGGAACACCTCGTCCTGGGAGCAGATGCGGCGTAGACGGAGGAATTGGGAATAGGGGATGGAGTCCTTACAGGAAGCAGGGTGGGAGGAAGAGTAGTCCAGGTAGCTGTGGGAGTCAGTAGGTTTGTAGTGGACCTTTGCGGAAGGCAGACAGGGGGGGAGATGGGAAGATGTGGCGGGTGGAGGGGTCACGTTGGAGGTGGCGAAACTGGCGGAGGACAATATGTTGTATTTGCCGGCTGTTGGGGTGAAAGGTGAGGACCAGGGGGACTCTGCCCTGTTTGCGAGTGGGGGAATGGGGAGCGAGGGCAGTGTTGCGGGGTATGGAGGAACCCTAACCCTAACCCTAATTAAATGAAGATATTGAAATATGTTGAAGTTCAGAGAGTCCAGAGTATCCACATACACTGGAAGTTAGCGGTAAACGAGCTAAATAATTCTGAAGACAAGCAGCATCTTAACCTGTATAGGAAGGAACTGCAGATGCTGGTTTACACCAAAGATAGATTCAAAATGTTGGAGTAACTCAGTGGGACATGAGTCAGTGGTGGGCAAATTAATGGAAAGGATACTTAGAGATAATATATATAAGCATCTGGATAAACAGGGTCTGATCAGGAACAGTCAACATGGATTTGTGCCTGGAAGGTCATGTTTGACAAACCTTCTTGAATTTTTTGAAGCGGTAACTAGGGAAATTGATGAGGGTAAAGCAGTGGATGTTGTCTATATGGATATCAGTAAGGCCTTTGACAAGGTTCCCCATGGAAGGTTGGTTAAGAAGGTTCAATCTTTGGGTGTTAATGGCGGAGTAGCAAGATGGATTCAACAGTGGCTGAATGGGAGATGTCAGAGAGTAATGGTGGATGGCTGTTTGTCAGGTTGGAAGCCGGTGACCAGTGGGGTGCCTCAGGGATCTGTGTTGGGTCCACTGTTGTTTGTCATGTACATCAATGATCTGGATGATGGGGTGGAAAATTGGATAAGTAAGTATGCAGATGATACTAAGATAGGTGGTGTTGTGGATAATGAAGTAGATTTTCAAAGTCTACAGAGAGATTTGGGCCATTTGGAAAAGTGGGCTGAAAGATGGCAGATGGAGTTTAATTTTGTTAAGTGTGAAGTGCTACATCTTGGCAGGACAAATCAAAATAGGAAGTACATGGTAAATGGTAGGGAATTGAGGAATGCTGTGGAACAGAGGGATCTAGGAATAACTGTGCATAGTTCCCTGAAGGTGGAATCGCATGTAGATAGGGTGGTAAAGAAAGCCTTTGGTGTGCTGGCCTTTATAAATCAGAGCATTGAATATAGGAGTAGGGAAGTAATGTTAAAATTGTACAAGGCATTGGTAAGACCAATTCTGGAGTATGGTGTACAATTTTGGTCGCCCAGTTATAGGAAGGATGTCAACAAAATAGAGAGAGTACAGAGGAGATTTACTAGAATGTTGCCAGGGTTCCAGCAACTATGTTACAGAGAAAGGTTGAACAAGTTAGGTCTTTATTCTTTGGAGCGCAGAAGGTTAAGGGGGCACTTGATTGAGGTCTTTAAAATGATGAAAGGGATAGACAGAGTTGACGTGGATACGTTATTCCCATTGAGGGTGCGGAAGATTCAAACAAGAGGGCATGACATGAGAATTAAGGGACAGAAGTTTCGGGGTAACGTGAGGGGGAACTTCTTTACTCAGAGGGTGGTGGCTGTGTGGAATCAGCTTCCAGCAGAAGTGGTGGAGGCAGGATCGATTTTAACATTTAAGAGTAAAGTGGATAGGTATATGGACGTGAAGGGAATGGAGGGGTATGGTCTGAGTACAGGTAGATGGGACTAGGGGAAAACAAATGGTCGGCACGGACTGGAAGGGCCGAGAGGGCCTGTATCCGTGCTGTAATTGTTATATGGTTATATGGTTACATGCAGTATCTCTGGATGGAATGGGTGACGTTACGGGATGAGATCCTTCTTCAGACTCTTCTTCAGTCTGAAGAAGAAAATGTCACCCATTCCTTCCATCCAGAGATGATGACTGTCCCTCTGAGTTACTGCAGCATTTTGTGTCTATTTTCAGCATCTTAACCTTTCTTGCAAAACAATTGGATTATAAGAGTAAAGATATTTTATTAAAGGGCCTTGGCTATACCTCTGGCCCTAATCTTCATTGAAGCCAACCTTCCCAATATTCAGCCACTCCCCAAACACCATCTCAATCCTCACTGGGAATTGGCCCCAGCGTCCAGATGCCAGACCTCAGTGAAGATTCCTACCGTGCCCCTTCCCAGGGGTGATCTGAAAACCCTTCCCCACCCCACTTTACCTGATGCTCATCCTCCAGCCATCAGCCCTTTGTCCCGTACCCCCATCCCCCGTGTCTCCCCCCCCTCCCCCGACTGCGCCAAGCGCAGCTATTGACCCTAGTGACACTTCTTCCATGCAGAAAGATTGATCAAATGGTAGATGTGTGGAGTATGGGACCACTCATGGTCATGTTAGGGTTTGCTGGGTCTGTGCCATGCAAAGGTTGGAAGAGGCAGAAGGATCAAAGGGGAGGAAGGGACTTTATCATGGTTTATTATTTAAGCTGCCAAGTTTCTTGTCTCAAGATCCTTGTCCATTCATCCGATTAATTTCTGCAATTGTAAAACATAGTTGTCCTGGGAGGAACCAACAATGGCCACTCCTGCAATAATGTTGTATACGTTCTCAGGAATGCCCCTGAGGGAGGAATGCAAAGTGATTGCGATCACCCGGACGTAAATAGTGAATGAGGTGAGCTCGCGCGGGTAGGACCTGCCCTATTGAATTTCCAGAGTGGAATGAAACAAAAGACGGGAATTGTGTTTCACTCCATGTAAGAGCAGAATAATCATCTGAAAAATTATAGTGGCAGGAAAACAGTTACTGTAAAGTGGAAATAAAATTGTCAGATGGAATTATTGACAAATTCCAGACGTTGCGGATCCTATTGCAGCTTGAGTAACACCCACGGTGCTTTCAGCTGCACTACTGATTTCTACTGTTCACCTGTCACAGCTGAGGTGTGAGACTGAACGTATTTGGTGAAGATTCTCTAGTTGCCCGGTTCACTGATGCATTACAGAATGTAAAGCATTTCCTTTTAGCAAAAAACAGGAGCAAGTTGGGAAGAGTGTGCATTTATAATTTTACATCTCTGAAATTTATGACTGCTTTATAATTTAGAAGTATGTTTGAGTTTGCTATGTAGCAAAATTCAAAACCCTCCAACAAGCAGGAATTTTGAGCTACGCTAGACTTGTTATCTGAAGAAACTGCAGATGCTGGAATCTTGAGCAACAGGCAAAGTGCTGGCTTAAGTCAGGTAAAAGCAAACTGCCCAAGTGGGAAGCTTACAACCCAGTGGTATGGAATGTTTAAGAAAGAACTGCAGATGCTGGAAAAATCAAAGGTTGATAAAAATGCCGGAGAAACTCAGCTGGTAAGGCAGCATCTATGGAGAGAAGGAATAGCCGACGTTTCGGGTCGAGACCCTTCTTCAGACTGAGGATGGATCTCGACCCGAAACGTTGCCTATTCGTTCTCTCCATAGTTTCTGCCTCACCCGCTGAGTTTCTCCAGCATTTTTTTAATCTATCTTTGGTATAAATCAGCATCTACACCAACACCTCTAAAAAGTCAAGTTTGGGATGTAGCAGCTCTTTGCAGCTCCAAGTGCCTGAACAACATCCAACCCATAGGTGCTGCCTCAAAGATATTCTGAGATCTCAAAGCACGGATCAGACTGCCTCACCGCTCACCAGACAATCCACCCCAAGCTTTCACTGAAGTCCAACATTGACCTAATGTTTGCAGTGTGTGTCATTTTGCAAGATGACAACAGCAACTCAGCAACGTTCCTCCTCAGAGCAAGGACAGTTATCACCAGGCACTGCCATCAAGGTGGGCACCACGTGATACCCATCATCACTTGGAAATGTCTTCCTTTGCTATGTGCATTCTCATTTACAATGGTGGAAATGCCCCTATTACTCCTTTATTGCCGTTGAAGAGGTGGCAATGAGCTGTCTTCAAGAATCATTGTGGCACCGTGTTGGTGGCACTCACACAGTGTGGTTGGGAAGAGGAGTGCATGATTCACATCTTGAATTCATGAAGGAATAGAGATGCGTTTCCAAGTCAGGCAGCATTAAGAGAAGCACTCAGAAGGTGGTGTTCTTCTGCATAGCCCTCACTGGTGTCAGAGATTCGGTTCTGGGAGGTGTTGTTACTCCAACACTTCGCCTCCTACGAAAACCACCATCTAAAGTTCCTTGTGTTAACATTAGGATTGAACTTCCATCATTAAAATTGATGGGTGCAAACATCACCTGATAATCAGGAGTGAGTCACGGGTGGATTAAATTATTATGAAGGGAAACCTAATGCCTGCGTTACATTGGATACATCCGGTTGAACCAGGTGGAGCTTCAAAGTCAGAGGAATAACTAACTCTGCAGCGGGAGATCGGTGAAAATTTTATTTATATCACCTGTCTACTTCAGACGGTATGATCAGTTTGAATTTTGGCAGTGACATGAGTTTATAGACCGGGTAAGCACTGGCAAGTTATACTGAAATCTCTAAAAAGTTAAAAACTAGACTTTCAAATGTTTAGAATTTTCAAAATCGCAAATTGTCACTAAAGTTCTAAAAGTAAAATGTATTAATTATATTAGGCAGTCAGGCAATGAAACGGTTAATAGGACTACAAGCCACCATAGACACCTTGAGCAAGAAGTGATATGTGTGTGGCACCTTTTTCTGTCGGAAACCAGCACCAATTTACTCAAAGCTGTCAATTTAGAGAGCAAAATGAACAGGATTTTGGAAAGTCGCTACTGAATCATTTTTGTCAGAAGTACACCAAATGAGAGATAGTTACACACAATTTACATACTTGAATCTAACCTAATCCTCAATTAGTTAACGCTCAATGGAATGTGTGCACCTGACTTGATTCACGGCAGAATGCCCATTCGTAGAAAGGCATTGTTGCCGTGTGCATCCTTGATTTTAACGGCTGTTCACTGGCTATCAGGAGCTGGGATCCAAGCAACAAAAGGAGATAAGGTAGTTTCAGTGCTTTCCCAGTGTTGCCTGCAGGCCACGAGGATCAGAGTCCCTACATTCAACCCTAATCTCTGCAATAAATATATTCATTATCTTGGCCTCCACAGCCTTCCATGGCAATGAGTTCCACAGATTCATGGACTCTGACTAAAGAAATTCCTCCTCATCTCTGTAGATCGATATCCCGTGCCAATCTCTACTACTGCCAGTATTTCCTCATGCAATCATCACCCTCTCAGTGTAATGACTAGACATCATGGCTGCATTGGTGATCATTTTACAATATTCTATAGATTCTGGATCAGTTCCTGTGAATTGGAGGGTAGCTAATGTTATCCAACTTTTCAAGAAAGGAGGGAGAGAGAAAGCAGGGAATTATAGACCAGTTAGCCTGACATCAGTGATGGGGAAGATGCCGGAGACGATTAGGAAAGATAAAATAGCATCACATTTGGATATCAGTAACAAGATCGGTCCAAGTCAGCATGGATTTACGAACCATGTTTGACAAATCTTCTGGAGATGTTTGAGGATGTAACAAGAAAAATGGACAAGAGAACGCCAGTGGATGTAGTGTTCCTGGACTTTCAGAAAGCCTTTGATAAGGTCCCACACAGGAGATTAGTTGGCAAAATTAGAGCACATGATATTGGGGTAGGGTATTGACATGGATAGAAAATTGGCTGGCAGACAGGAAACAATGAGTAGGGATTAACGGGTCCCTTTCAGAATGGCAGGCAGTGCCTAGTGGAGTGCCACAAGGCTCAGTGCTGGGACAGCAACTATTTACAATATACATTAATGATTTAGATGAAGGAATTAAAAGTAACATTAGCAAATTTGCAGATGACACAAAGCTGGGTGGCAGGAACAGTTTGCTATGAGGATGCAGGGTGACTTGGACAGGGTGGGTGAGTGGGCAGATGCATGGCAGATGCAGTATAATGTGGATAAATGTGAGGTTATCCACTTTGGTGGCAAGAACGGGAAGACCTAGTACTTCAGACACTGAAAGTAAGCATGCAGGTACAACAGGCAGTGAAGAAAGTTAATGGCATGTTGATCTTCATAACGAGAGGAGATGACTATAGGAGCAAAGAGGTCCTTCTGCAGTTGTACAGGGACCTGATAAAACCACACCTGGAGTATTGTGCGCAGTTTTGGTCTCCTAACTTGAGGAAGGACATTCTTGCTATTGAGGGAGTGCAGCATAGGTTCACGAGATTAATTCCTGGGATGGCGGGACTGTCATATGATGAAAGAATGGAGCGACTGGGCTTGTATTCACTGGAATTTAGAAGGATGAGAGGGGATCTTATAGAAACATATAAAATTATTAAGGTATTGGACACGCTAGATGCAGGAAATAGGTTCCCGATGTTGGGGGAGTCCAGAACCAAGGGTCACAGTTTAAGAATAAGGGGTAGGCCATTTAGAACTGAGATGAAGAAAAACTTTTTCATACAGAGAGTTGTGAATTTGTGGAATTCTCTGCCTCAGAAGGCAGTGGAGGCCAATTTTCTGGATGCTTTCAAAAGAGAGTTAGATTGAGAGCTTAAAGATAGTGGAGTCAAGGGGTATTGGGAGAAGGCAGGAACGGGGTGCTAATTGTGGATGATCAGCCATGATCACATTGAATGGCGGTGCTGGCTCGAAGGGCCAAATGGCCCACTCCTGCACCTATTGTCTATGTATCTATGTAATGGGTGGGCGAGTGATTAGCCTAGAATTCAAGGAACTCAGTTGCTTGCCTGTTTCCCCAGTACACCAAGCACTGTTGATGATGGATGGGGGTTGGAAACTGGTGAGTTGCAATGAATGAGAGAAGGTGTTATTTGAATGAAGACAGTCATCTCCAATATTCTGAGAAGTTTGGCATTAGAGCTCTTTTCTCACCACCACTGATATCCATAACCACAGCACAGAGGCTAACCTATCTGACTGACAACCAAATACCTGGACAGTTAGAGTATTAGAATATTGCATTTAGAGTATTGTGTTCAGCTCTGGGCACCATGTTATAGGAAAGATGTTATCAAGCTGGAAAGATTTACAAGGATGTTGCCAGGACCAGACGGTCTGAGCTATAGGGAGATATTGAGCAGGCTCGGACTATTCCTTGGAGAGCAGGAGGATGAGGGGTGATTTAATAGAGGTGTATAAAATCATGAGGGAAATAGATCAGGTGGATGTACAGAGTCGTTTGCCCAGAGTAGGTGAATCGAGGACCAGAGGACATAGGTTTAAGGTGAATCTTAAAAGGGGAATCTGAGGGGTACCTTTTTAACACAAAGGGTGGTGGGTGTATGGAACAAGCTGCCAGAGGAGGTAGTTGAGGCAGGAACTATCCCAACATTTAAGAAACAGTTAGACAGTACATGGATAGGACAGGGTTGGAGGGATATGGACCAAACGCGGGCAGGTGGGATGACTGTAGCTGGTTAAGTTGGGTCGAAGGGCCTGTTTCCACACTGTATCACTCTGTGACTCTATGACCTGGTCAGTTGAGAGGGGGATGCAAGTGAGAATCTTACCATAGGAGCTGGAGAGTTTTAATTCAAATACTTCAAGGTCTAGGAAGCTAAATATTACCAGTATATCATATAAACATGTTGGCTCACAAAGGGAAGGTAATGTGATTGCAGACTCTGTAGGAATGTGGTTACTTTTTAACTGTTCTTTAAACATCTATCAATCCCCTTCAAAATATTATACCTTTCAACATGCTCTCTTTAAACTGTTCAATCCTTCCCCATAACTCTTTCGTTCCGGCAATCAAGCTGGTGACCTTTCCCTGAACTACCTTAAGTCCAGTATAATCCTCATCATGTAAGGCGATCACTCCTCCATGCCACACTCCGGCCTGGTCTCACCAATGTCCGACACAGCACAACTTCCTGACTTAAAAACAATTCATCCACTGCAATTTGCTCTTCTAATTTCCCGCTGCACTATATCTGCAAGCAAATCTTGCAAATCTTGTGGAACAGCATTCTGTAGTCTTATTCCAGTTCAACTTTTCCTTGCACCAGAGAAGACAATCCTGCTCTTTCCCAACACACATTCCATTGCCCAAATTCTTGTGTTCTCACTTAATTTAATCAATATTAGTTGGTTAGTCGGCCCCCCTCCATCATGGGTGATGCATCCTAGTTGGGTGGATGCAAGCCTGGGCGATGTCATATGGAGGACAGTCTGTTGCCCATGCAGCACGTCCCCCCTCTCCACGTCGCTGATTGATCCAAAGGAACAGCAGGGCCATTACAGTTTGGCATCAGTGCCATTGCAGGAGCTGCCTTAGGGGCTCCGACTCCGGATTTTCTTGAGGTTTACTCCAGGAGTCTTTTCCATGACTGGATATGGCCACAAGGCAGTGGAGGTTTTAAATCAGTTTTCCCTCTCCTACATGGACTGCCTTCCCAGGCTGACGAGTCCCATCTGCCCGAGACTCGTGGGGGCGGGAGCGTCTACCTTCCCCTGCTGGTCTATAGCACCTGTCACAGCCTATAATCAATATAACTTTGCAGATTCTTTGTATCCTGCTCACAATTATATTTCTCATCTAAATTTGTAAAAAAAATAGTGAAGACACATTTGGTACCTTCACCTGAGATATCATTGTGAATTCTGAAGGAAGGTTCAAACTTGAACTTCCTGCTATCCCTCTTTTCCTGAGTAGGTGCATTATATATGTAGTTTTTCAATCCATTGAAACATGTCCAGAACATGGGACATTTGGAAGATCTCACCAACTGCACCATCATTGAGTTTGAAGAAGGGTCTGGACCCGAAACGTCGCCTATTCCTCCGCTACCCAGATGCTACCACACCCGCTGAGTTACTCCAGCATTTTTGTCTACCTACCATTATACAGCTGGTACTTATAAAATCCTGGGAAGTAGGACCTTGGTTTCACAGGTTTTGTTCATCTTTGGTCCCATTAGTCTGTCTCTAACATGCTTTCTAACGTTAATTATTTTAGGTTCTTCCCTTCTTCTGATTTTAGAAATATTACTTGGATGCTTTTAAGTGTCCTCTACCATGCGATATAATGTTTATTCAATATAAATAATATTTGTTCAATATGAATATTTATTCAAAGCTTATCCCATTGTTTTAAGTTTTCATTATCAGTTCCCGTCTCATCCTCTAAGATGCCTACATTTATCTTCCTTTTCATACCTTTCTATTTCATATATTCACTGATTTAATATTCTTGCTAGTTTATTCTCACAATGTAGGTTTTCTCTTTTATTATCCCCTGAGTTTCCTGATTATTTGATTAACTATATTCTATTTGGGGTTAGAAGACATGAAGCGAAGATTCTGATGATGATCCATTTTATAAAGTTTACAAACAGTAGTTTAGAACTGAAGACTATTGTCACAAATGAGGCCTCATCGATACAATGTTGTGTCGTACATCTCCACTGAACATGGTACAGATGAGGCCTGATTTAGGTTTAGCTGCTATAGATGAACCCATGTTACATTACAATCCACTTGGTATTGGCTTAGTATTGTCACATGTACCGAGATACACTTGATAAACTTAGTGTGCAATCTAGTCAAATCCTACCCTAGCCAACCAGTACAATCAAGCCATGTACAAGTGCAATAGGTAGTGCAAAGGGAAAATACCAGAGTGAAGAAGAATGTTGCACCTTACAGTATATCATTACAGCTAGAGAAAGTGCAGGTAAAAAAGTGCAAGGGGTGCAATGAGGTAGGTTGGAAAACAGAGACCCTAACATTCTCAAGACTGTTCAGTAGTCCGATAAAAACGGGGAAGAAAATATTCCTTAATCTGATGGCAAGTGCTTTCAAACTTTTATATCATCCACCGAGTGGGAGAGGGGAGAAGAGCGGTGGCGGTTGAAAATTACCAGGAGATTATGTCCCTTTTAAAATAAATCGAGGTTACTCTGAAAATGTTGAGTCAACAATTGACATGATTGCAAAGGTGGTTTTGTGGCTGTTTCTTGAAAAATTAAGAAATGCTGCATTTGGTGTATTATTCATTGAAGGTCACTTGCCCAACACTGCCGGATAACAGCGCAGCAGGAATTTGCTTTTATGCTGACACTTCCTCTGGGTTCAATGTGAAGTTGCTGAAAGTAGTGGGTGTTACCGCTCTATGTCTCCCACCCACAACTAGCTAGCTCACTGAGATGATTATGGAATGGTCTCGGCTCTTTGTCCTTGATTAGCACGGGAGTCAGAGGTTATGGGGAGAAGGCAGGAGAATAGGGTGAGGAGGGAGAGACAGATCAGCCATGATTGAATGGCAGAGTAGACTTGATGGGCCGAATGGCCTAATTCTGTTCCCATCACTTAGAGAAACATAGAAACATAGAAAATAGGTGCAGGAGTAGGCCATTCGGCCCTTCGAGCCTGCAGCGCCATTCAATATGATCATGGCTGATCATCCAACTCAGTATCCTGTACCTGCCTTCTCTCCATACCCCCTGATCCCTTTAGCCACAAGGGCCACATCTAACTCCCTCTTAAATATAGCCAATGAACTGGCCTCAACTACCTTCTGTGGCAGATAATTCCAGACACTCACCACTCTCTGTGTGAAAATTTTTTTCCTCATCTCGGTCCTAAAGGAATTCCCCCTTATCCTTGGACTGTGACCCCATTGTCTGTGCATTGGTTAAATTACATCCACCAGTGTCAACTCATCTGGAATCTCAGACAAGCTAGAAGGACCCTTTTAATTGATTTTAACTAGAAAGTTACACTTTCACTTCCTGCATCAGAGCTACAGGTATAGGAAAGAACTGTAGATGCTGGTTTAAACCAAAGATAGACACAAAATGCTAGAGTAACTCAGCGGGGCAGGCAGCATCACTTGATAGAAGGAACGGGTGACTCTTCAGGGTCTGAGGAAGGGTCTAAACCTGAAACGCCACCCATTCCTTCCTTCTATCTGGAGATGCTGCCTGTCCCGCTGAGTTACTCTAGCATTTTGTGTCTATCTTCAGAGCTGCAGGTGCTGACTATGTCATAGTACTGAAGTGGAGCTCTGCTTGAAACACCTCTACTCATGGTCATTGTATTATGATGAAAGAATCGTCTTTCTGTCCATCCTTTACACCACCATTATTGCTGTTGTTGATTGTGACATGAACCTGATTGTACTGGATGACCTGTAACAGGGGTTACAATGTCTCGTAAAGATTGTGGAAGTTCTCGGTTCCAAAACACCATTTCTTCTCAATTTGTGCACTTTTACACTTGGGTCCTAGTGAAGATATGAGCAGGTACAGAAGCTTGAAAGCACTCACCACCAGACTCAGGAATAGTTTCTTCCCCTTTGTTATCGAGCTTCTGAACTGTCCTTCCATAACCTCGGGTACTGTCCAAATACTGGCGGGTTGCACCACAGATTGGTTTGGGAACAGCTCTGCCCAAGAAGTTGTAGATGTAGCCCAGTCCATCACACGGACCAGACTCCTCACCACTGACTCCGTCCACGCTGCCTCTGAGAACCAACCAACATAATCAAAGACTGCCCCTCCCCGGTCATTTCTTCCCCCTGGCTCTCATCCGGCAGAAGGTACAGAAGCTTGAAAGTGCGCACCACCAGACTCAGGAACAGCTTCCTCCCCTGTTATTAGGCTTCAGAATGGTCCTTCCATAAGCTAGGATATTGTCCGATTCACCTCTATCCTATTGAGTACGTTGGAATTTGCCTAAGGAACTGATGCGCTACCGTGCTGAGAACTATATTGTGCATTTTGTATCTTCTCCTTTGCTCTTTCTGTTGTCCATGGGTTTGAACTGATGGTATGGCATATCTGATCTGTTTGGATAGTGTGCCAACAAGGCTTTTCACGGTACCTCAGTGCAGGTGACAATAAACCTAATCCTTGTGGGAAAGCAATGAGTTTCTTTCATGCAGCTTATTACTGTACCTGTCACTAATAGGACGGCCCCATAGCAGAAGCGTCCAGGTCGCGGGGCTGGAAACTGGAAGTATCCTGAGCTAATTCTGCTACCACCATCATCTATTGTGACAAGTGATGGCTCCCACTGATTGTCGCCGGAAGCTTTTCAGGACGGACGATGACAGCGAGGCCTACATTTGTAACATGGAAGATGGACATGAAAGAAGAAGACTAACAGGACGCATCAGGTTGGAATTTCAAACATACAAGAAAATGGGAGCAGGTGTAGGCCACTCGGCCCCTCATGTCTCTCCTGCCACCTGCCATGACCACGACAGATCAGCCTCAAGGTTCTTCCGAGTTTATAGTTTAAAATTCTGTCTATAGTTCTAGTTATTCAACATGACCGAACACTCTGGTTCCAACACAATTCAGGTGCTGCCCTTGCAGACAGAACAAATGCCTCTTTGTCCAGTATTAGTGCCAGTGACCACTGGATTAAAAGGTATTTATACCACAACACACGTTGAAGTGCCTGATTTTATTTACACTTTGCCAAATCGCACATGCCTCGGCGGTAATCCAGAGATTATCTGGCTATTGATTTTCCACAACAGAATCTTTAGGATGGCATGGTGGTGCAGCTGGTAGAACTGCTACCTCACCGCACCAGAGACCCGGTTTCAATCCTGATGTCAGGTGCTGTCTGTTAGGAATGTGCACAATCTCCCTGTTGCTGTGTGGGTTTCCCCCACATTCCCAAGACAGCAGGTTTGCAGGTTCATTGCCATCTGTAAATTACCCCTAGTGTGTAGGGATTGCATGTCAAAGTGGGATAAAATAGAACTAGTGTGAATGGTCGATCGATGGTCAGCATGGAGTAGATGGGCCAAAGGGCATGATTCCATGTTGTGTCACTAAACTCCAAACCTCTTTCTCAGTCCTCCCTTCGTCACTGCTACCTGTGTGTGCCTACACTGACAGAATCTCAGTGCAAGGGTGAGGCAGGAAATTGTGGCCCAAATTCACCCAGTAACCCTGACAGAGCAGTGGGCAGAGGAAGATGACTTCAGTCTTAGCACACACAGAGGAAGCGTGGCTCGTGCTCAATTACCACTGAGTAGTGTGTAGGAGCCAAATTGTCCAAGTATGGGCAACTTTACTGTGAGCAAGAACATCTGGTAGCCAGGTGTCTGATAGAAATAATAGTTAAATGACGGATGTGAACTTCTGATGATCCCAATGTAAACCAAACTTACATTGACTAAAATGGGTTCTTTAAGAACAATAAACTGTTATATTTCCAACCCTCTCATAGTTACATTAGCAACTCTCCAGTTTGTGCAAAAGATATAAACTTACAGTTGCAGTTTGTCTTTGGTCTTGAAGGAATGACTAGTCTAAACACTGGCACTTTGGGCTAATTTTACTTTGTTTTAAACACTATTTATCTCTAAAACACAGATGTGATGGTAATTCTAGTGCTCAAACAGATTAAGTGTTGTTGACAGCCTTTGCTGTACACCAAACCCTTCAGATTACATAGAGTTCTAGTTCAATAAACCAGGGTGTAACATTAGTGGCAAAGAGGCAACAATAGCACTGAGAATGTGAAAGTGATTGAGGTCTACATTCCAGTGAGTGCATATTTGAAGGGGCTGTCGGAACAGACTGTTGCAGACAAAACACCAGCCTTTCACCTAGAGTGATTAAAGTTTCAGGCAGACATAACAAGAACCTGTGGTACTGTCTCCCAAATGGAATCTCAAGTGAACGATATTCTGCAGCAACTCAAAATTAACTCTGATAAGAAGCATCAAGCTGCTGGGAGATTCTAAAAGAACTTACAGCACCAGCTAGAGAGGGCCAGGAGCCTCGTTCAAGTTTATTAATACCTATAGAAGATAATGTGGTCTCTTATTTTAACGTTACTTGTGGAATCCTGGTCACTTATTTCAATACCATCTGCAGGATTTAGCTGCGCGCCACATTGACCACACTTCACTGGGATAAAATATCCATTGAGCAATGGAAAAAAGAACTGCCAGTAGTGGGATCCCGTTGGAGGTGACAAAAATGTCAGAGGATTATGTGTTGTATATGACGGCTGATGGGGTGGAAGGTGAGGACAAGGGGGACTGTCCTTGTTAGGCGGAGGGGGAGTAAGAGCGGGATAGAGAGGAGACCCTGGTGAGAGCCTCATCTATAATGGAAGAAGGTTCCTAAAGAATGAGGACATGAGGGGGGGGGAGGGGGGGTAAAGAGGACAGTGGAACACATCAGCTGTGTACAGTATTGATCAACTTAGCCTGGATGACTTCAACGCCAGCAACATTCGAGCAGCCCAACACTGTCAACACAACGAGAGATGGAGCAACCCCATCCTCCAGCAAAAATGTTGACTCCATTTGTTCTATCGCCAGCACATTACTGCGGCAGTGTGTACCAGCTATATAATTCAATGCAGCACACACACCAAGGCTTCATCAGCCCTAACACATTGTCCAACGGGAATGTCCCACACGTGACCGCAGTAGATCAGAGAAGCTATTGGGAAAGAACAACTGGCCTTGTCATTGGGTCCCATAAATGAAGGAAAGGCCTCTGTAAGGTCTGATTGTTAACCTGTGGGTGGTTTCTTCCATTTCCTCTCTTTCCGTCTCTCCCCCACCCTCGTCTTAGGCCCCCTTCGGTCCTGCTGACCATGGGTGTCTCCAGGGTTGGTGGACGCCTCGTCATCTTGCTAATTTTACTGTGTAAGAAGGAACTGCAGGTGCTGGTTTAAACTGAAGATGGACACAAAAAGCTGGAGTAACTCAGCGGGACAGGCAGCATCTCTGGAGAGAAGGAATGGGTGACGTTTCGGGTCGAGACCCTTCTTCAGACTGGTTAGGGATAAGGGAAACGAGAGATATAGACAATGCTGTGGAGAGATAAAGAACAATGCTAATTTCACTGTTCTTATCCCTTTGTTTTCACCTCCTCCTCAGCCAACAATGAACCATTGTGAGCTCTTAGGCCATCAAAGCCGTCTCTGCTTTGTTCTATAGCTTTTCATACCTCTAATTTCCCGCTCCCCTGAATCTCAGTCTGAAGAAGGGTCTCAACCTGAAACATCACCTCCAGAGATGTTGCTTGACCTGCTGAGTTACTCCAGCATTTTATGTCTATATATTGGGTGTAAACTAGCTGCCGTTCCTTCCTACATACTTCCCTGCTCCCCTGAGCTATTGGGCAGGCCAGGACTTCACTCCTTGGAAGCAGGAGGCAGAAGGGTGCTTTTATGGAGGTGTATATAATCACGAGGGGAATTGATAGGGTAAATGCACAATCTTTTACCCAGACCACGGGCATAAAGAACAAGAGGACTTGGGTTTAGAGTGAGAACAGAAAGATTTAATATGAACCTGAGGGGCAACGTTTTCACTCAGAGGGTGATGGGGATATGGAATGAACTGCCAGAGAAGATCAGGTAGGTTGAGGCAGGTAGGGTAACAACATTTAAAACACACTTGGACAGGTACGTGGATAGGAAAGGTTCAGAGGAATATACGGGTTAAATGCAGGCAAATGGGACCAGCTGTGATAGGGCAGCAAGGACAAGTTGCGCTGAACGGCCTGTTCCATTCTGTCTGCTCTGACCAGCTTCAGGCATGGTCCTGCAGCCGATTCTCGCCATTCCTTCTTTCAACTAATTGCATCGACAGACAACAAACGTAGTCAGGTGGGGGATGGGGAGATGCCATTGAAGGGAAGAGTGGGGGAGGGGAGCGGAGGATGGGGGATGGGAGGGGGAATGAAAGCAAGAGGGTCAGGTGGTAATTGGGCGAAGGATTGAGGGAGAAGAACCTGGAGAAGGGAAGAAGTGAACGGAGAAGGGGCTGTGTTGTGGTGTCAATGTGTCAATGTGAGGTGGTGAGGAGGGGTGGCAATGGGTTCGAAGGGAGGGAGGGACGGGGGGGGGGGACTGAGGGTCGGAGGAGGTCAGTGAGGTGGCAAGGTGGGAGACTGAAGAAGAGAAGTTTCAAGAGAGTAGACACAAGGAACTGCAGATGCAGGTCTACAAGAAAACACACAAAGTGATGGAGTAACTCAGCTGGTCAGGTAGCATCTCTGTAGGATGTTTCAGGTCAGGACCCTTCAAACTGGCTAAAGGGAAGATTCAAGATGGGGGGGGGCAGAAAACAAGGAGGCTGCAAAAAGTGGTGCAGGGAGGAGAGCAAGAATGAGGCAAGGCATGAACAAATCCCTGGTGGACAAAAGTGCTGGAGAAACTCAGCGGGTGCAGCAGCATCTATGGAGCGAAGGAAATACAAATCCTTGTACTCCTAATGAGAAACTTTTGGAATTCCAGTTATGGCCTGGGGCCACAATTTGTTGCAGCTGAATAACTCTTTCATCTGATGGCTTTATATTCGGTCGAGCTTTTCTCTAAGAGTTACCTCTATAATCCATTAGGCATTGTTCCCCTGGGGATAACTGAAGCTTTAGTATATGTGGAACAATCGTGGCTGCCTGTGGCTTTGCTTTGCAAGTTGATGCAAACCAGTCAACATCAAACCCTTACTAGCTTGCTCAATGTAGAAATGTCCAGAGGCTGTTTATGCTGCGTGGGGAAACTCTTCAAATGATAAAAGGCAGGATGAAAAAACTTCCTTCAGAAATGGCAGATCAGCACATCTCCGACCCCATCTCTCACACACTAGACCTACACCAATCTTTATTCATCTCTCTGCCCCCACGTCACTTGCAGAGTTTCCCACTCCACCCGACCCAGGAACAGCGTCTTCCCCTGGAGTCTGGCTTCTGAACGGTCCTTCCATAAGCGAGGGTGCTGTCCGATTCACTTTTCCCTATTGAGGACATTGGACCATGTCCATGGAACTGATGCATTACAATGCACCTCAATGCTGAGAACTATACGCTGCACTCCAGTAATTCTACACTCTGTATCATCCCCTTTAGTCAATCTATTGTCATCGGCGGTCACTCGAAACGAGTATGACTGTCCTCTCATGGAGGATGCCTGTGCATGACTGTTTAACGTGGGGAGACTGGTGCACAGGCAGCCACCACACGGTCCTTGACAAATCTGGTTCAGGATCCAGTGGCATGGAGTCCAAGATGACCGGAGACTCATTTCTGCCGGAGTCTTCATCCGCCTTCCTAGACGTTGTGACGCTCCACTAAGGTCAGCCATTATCCTCCGCCTGTTCCACCGTTGAGGTCTTGGTCGGATTGCTCTTTTTTAGGGACCTCCCCCTCGACCTTACCGCCATGGGTGGCCCTACCAGGAGCGTAGCTCCAGACGGCATCGCTCTCAGGATCTCAGGTCCACACAAGCTTCTCCACCACGACAAGGAGACCATCCATAGAGAAGTGGATTGCACGTACTCTATTGAACTTGAGTTTGAACTGATTGTATCTATGTCTGATATATCTGATCCATTTGGACAACATGTAAAATAAACCTTTTTAACTGAACCTGGGTACACATGACAATAATAAACCTAAACTTAGCTATCCATTACTCTGCAAGAGTTAAAAGTCAAAAGCTTTTAATTATATGTACTGACAATGCAACAATGAAATTCTTACTTTCAGCAGCACGACAGGCCTGTAAAGATCTGTAAATGCCATTGACAAAATTGAATTTGGTTTACGGGACAGTCCTGGAATATTTTTTTATGTGCAGAACCCAGGAATCGCTTAGCTATAAATGTTGCATTATTCCTTGTGTGGTAGCCTGAAAGCATTTGGTGGAATTCTAATCTAATTTATCAGAAGCATTTTTCTTTCCATGCTTGGACCATTAATGCAGATTGATAAAAATACATCAATCATCTGACTTTTTCCGCTAGTTTCCAGTATTAACATTGACGCGATATAATTTGGGAGTTCAGATTAACTGAGAACAGCTGCTGGGGTTGATGAAAATCTTTTTCCAAAAGCAGGAGAAGGCAATCGGCAAGGGTGGCAGGACTTTATGGAAGGCCATTCAGAAAGAAGTCCGGTCCTAAAAGCCCATTTGACATATGGTAACATCCCTTCATCACTGTTTAAGAAAGAACTGCAGATGCTGGAAAAATCGAAGGTCTACAAAAATGCTGGAGAAACTCAGCGGGTGAGGCAGCATCCATGGAGTGAAGGAATAGGTGACGTTTCGGGTCGAGTCGACCCGAAACGTCACCTATTCCTTCACTCCATAGATGCTGCCTCACCCGCTGAGTTTCTCCAGCATTTTTGTCTTCCTTTATCACTGGGTCAGCCAGGCAGGTTTATGCAAGCTGAGCGTGGTACTCAATCATCTCAATTGCAATCTCAGGAGGTGTGAACACAAACTGAACCACTCAGGAGGTGTGAAGACAAACTGAACCACTACATGGATTAATATCATCACAATAGCTGTCTTTGAAATCATTATTAGAAGCTTGGTTTTGTTCTCCCCTCGGTACATCAACATTACTACCGAGGTTAAATTTGACTCACTGAAACTTCTTGTCACTCCCCCTCACAGCGATTCTAGCCCTCGAGTTGTTATCCTCAGGTGTGAGTCCAAAGGTAGGAAATGATGGATTGACCTACGAAGGAGGAAGGTACCACTGGAAAAGACACAAAGTGCAGGAGTAGCAGCAGCTAAGGAGTGAAGGAGATAGGCGACGTTTCGGGTTGAGACCCTTCTGAAGAAAGGTCTCGACCCGAAACGTCGCCTATCTCCTTCGCTCCTTAGATGCTCCTGCACCCGCTGAGTTTCTCCAGCTTTTTGTGTACCCTTGATTCTCCAGCATCTGCAGTTCCTTCTTTAACAAAGTGCAGGAGTAACTCAGCGGGTCAGGCAGCATCTCTGGAGAACATGGATACTGAAGTACGATGGTGAATCAAAGCTGCCATTTTAATTAGACTTGAGAGATACAGTGTGGAACGAGGCCCTTCGGCCCTTAGAGTCCGCGCCATCCAGCGATCTCTGTTCACTAGCATTGTTCTACACACCAGGGACTTCACACCGAAGCCAATTAATCAACAAACCTGCACGTCTTGGAGTGCGGGGGGAAACCGGGGCACCTGGAGAAGGCCCACGTGGTCACATGGAGAATGTAAAAACTCCGTACAGACAACACCCGCAGTCAGGAACTAACCGAGTTCTCTGGTGCTGTATGGCAGAAACTCTACCACTGTGCTGCCCTGACCTCCAACTCCGACTGGGCAAAAATGAACACAATCCTCCAAGTTGGGATCAGATCAGAAAATACTGAACAAAAACAATCAAGTTAAACTCTAGTACAATAGGGAGAGCACGCGGGAAGATATAGCGTGCAGAATAGTTCTCAACTCTGCAGCGCACCAGTTCCAAAAAGTCCAATGTCTGCAATGGGATAGAGGAAGATCAGACAGTACCCCAGCTTAATGAAGGATGGTTCAGAAGCCTGATAACAGAGGGATAGGAGCTGTTCCTGAGTCTGGTGGTGCACGCTTTCAAGTGCAGCCTCACCAACCTCTTTAGCCACTGTATTGTAAAATCCCAAGTTCTAGACCCAATTCCCTGACTGATGAAGGCCAGCGTGCCACAAGCCGACTTCACATCTGTCTTCCTCCTGCCGGCACGCTGGTCACTTGGCTCTGTGCAAACTGGCATGAAATGCACTGGGACATGCGATGGCCTCAATGCAAGGCTGGTTCTCCCTCAGCAGCTGCAGCTGTGACCATGTTGCTGTGTAAGCTGTTCTGCAGGAAACTGGACGGGTCCATCAATGCGAATTGTTTACAGAACAAACACACGATGTGTGCTGTGCTAAACTCGATCTAAACTCAGGTGTCCACTGACAATGTAATCCCAGGCAGTTTACTGTCACTGAGCAGAGTTTACATGCAAAATAAACCTGATGGAGGTACATTGTCCTTCAGAGGACATCTTAAACTATATCATAGAACAACATAGAAGAAAGCGTACAGCACAGGAACCAGAATGTTTAAGCCAAACGTGATGCTGATCTCATGTGCCTGTACATGATCCATGTCCCTCTATTCCTTGCATTTCCACATGCCTGTCTGAAAGCCTCTTAAACGCCACTGTCATATCTGCCTCCACCACCAGCTCGAAGGGCCGAATGGCCTACCCCTGCACCTATTGTCTATTGTCACCCCTGGTGGTGCGTTCCAGCCCCCACCACTCTGTAACAAACTTGCCCCCCTCTCACCTGACAGCTCTGCCCTCTAGTTGGACATTTCCACCTTGGGGAAAAGGTTATGACTGTTATTAACATAATCATTATGAGCTCTTTAAATCCTCAGTGACTATTCAACAAAGTGGAAAGAAGCTCTCACTGTGCACTGCCCAACATTTGTGGAGGTTTATGTCACACCGGCATCAGGTGAGCCCAGGGGTGGGGAACCTTTTCATGTTGGAAGGCCGCATTAAGTTAGCTGTAATCTAATAAGGTCACATCCAGGAAACGTCAATTAGATATACTTCAAAATGTACATTATTTTGTAAAAACCTAACTACTATGTACTAACTTCAAGAAAATGAAAAAAAAATTGTTAATTCTAAAGTTAACTAACCTTCTAATGACTTTGTTGTGACTGCTTTTTGTGGGAAAGCATTTGAATATTTGGTTGCAACATGGAGGTACGCAGTTTCAGCTGATCATCTAGATGGGTATCCGTCATTTGTGACCTTAAGGGCATCTTGATTTGGGTTAGGAAGGAGAATGTAGATTTGCAGCAATGTGGTTGAAAAGCAAGAAAGCATTTTCCATGCATGTTGCCGAAGACGCGGGTATTCTGCCATTTTTCCATATTTCAATCGGATCTTTCTTAGCATCAAATAAGGACTTTAAAATGTCATCTTCTGAGCGCTCAATCAATTTCATCTGTAGTTCTTTAGGAACCTTGGAAACATCAACTAGGTGAGGTTGAAATGCTAATTTGAATGCTTAAAAATGCTAATTTTGTTGAATCTTCTTTTACTCTTTGGTATTTTAAATACGTTCATTTTAAGATTAAAATAAAAATAATAAAAGACGAACAAAAACACATTAATAAAAATAAAAGGATTTGTTCTACAAAATTTGGATTTATTCAAAAGGCCGCACTTAATGGCCTAGAAGGCAGCATGCGGCCTTAAGGCCTCAGGTTCCCCATCCCTGTGTGAGCCCCTTGAGACAATCTACGGCATGGTGGCGCAGCGGTAGAGTTGCTGCCTTACAGCGCTTTCAGCGCCAGAGTCTCGTGTTCGATCCCGACTACGGGTGCTGTCTGTACGGAGTTTGTACGTTCTCACCGTGACCTGCGGGGGTTTTCTCTGAGATCTGTGGCTTCCTCCCACACTCCCAAGATGTACAGGTTTGTAGTTTAATTGGCTTTGTAAATGTAAATTGTCCTTAGTGGGTGTTGGATAGTGTTAATATGCGGGGATGGCTGGTGGGCATGGTTGATGGTCGACATGGACTCAATGGGCTGAAGGGCCTGTTTCCATGCTGGATGTCTCTATGATGCTACATATTTATTTCTGTTTTCGAGTGATTAATCCCCCAGTCAATAACTAATATATTGTCATTTATTTCATCTGCTGTGTACAAAGGCTGCCACTTTGCACTCTTGAGGTAACAGTGAATGTACATTAATAAATGCGTCATGACTTCCTGGCAGACCCAATAAATGATCCATGCGAGCGAGGTCTTTACTTCGGCAAGGAAATACTGGCTATAAATCACAAAGGCAGTAAATTCTCTGCACGACAGGAAAAGAGGCACAGGGAGGGGATGTGAATGAGGGTCAGGGGGCGAAGGTCAGAGGTGAAGGTCAGGGAGTGAAGGTCAGTGGGTAAAGGTCAGGGAGTGATGGTCAGGGGTGAAGGTCATGGGGTGAAGGTCATGGGGTAAGGGTCGGGGGTAAGGGTCAGGGAGTGAAGGGATATGCGTGAAGGTGAGAGATTGAGGCGGATGTGCTCGAGAGTGAGAGATATGTGCGTGTTTTAGTTTTAATTTAAGAGATACAACGTGAAAACAGGCCCCTCGGCAAACCAAGTCCGTGCTGACCAGTGATCACCCGTTCACAATAGTTCTATCCTACACACTAGGGACGATTTACAGGAGCCAATTAACCTGCAAACCCGCACGTCTTTGGAATGTGGGAGGAAACCGGAGCACCCAGAGAAACCCACACCATCACAGGGAGAACGTACAAACTCCACACAGAGAGCACCCGTAGTCAAGATGGAACCCGGGTCTCCGGCGCTGTGAGGCAGCAGCTCTACCCGCTGCACCGCCCTGATGGGAGTGAGGGGGTTGAGTGTGAGGGTGAATGAGATGAAAGTGAGGGTGAGGGAGTGCGGGCGATGTGTGTGTGAGGGTGAGAGAGATGTGAGTGAGAGTTGGGGGGTGAGGGGGTATAGATGGTGCTGTGAGCGTGAAGGTAATTTGTGAATTCAGCAGATGTGAATGGCACGGATGTAAAGAGAGAGATGAATGAGGGCAAAGGGGAGTGATACTATGGCGTTGCCACTGAGCAGGGCCATTGCTGACCAGTCCAGCACACTGCCAGACTGTTTCTGCGCAGTATGCGTAGGAAGGACCTGCAGATGCTGGTTCCTGGGCAGTGTTTGCTTGATGCTTGCCGACGTTTCACGGTGCTACCCAGCCGGCGTTTCCCTCAGCTACATCATTCCTCTGACCACGTCTCGGTCACACACATGCGGAACAGCTCCTTGCCTCCGTCTCTGCTTCCATTTGCCACTGTCAGGCTGGGCTTGTTGCCAGAGCTTGCTGGCCAGTGGCCCGCAGCACTCAGTAAGATTCAAGGCATCCGCTTCACACGTCTGACAGTCTGTGGACCGGCCTCACAGATGCCGCTCCCTCTGCAGAAGCTGGGACCACCAGTCTTGGCGGAGTTGTAATTGGACGGGTCGGTCTTGGACACGCCAGAGGCAGGAAACATGTTCCCGATGTTGGGGGAGTCCAGAACCAGGGACCACAGTTTAAGAATAAGGAGTAAGCCATTTAGAACGAAGACGAGGAAACACTTTTTCTCACAGAGAGTGGTGAGTCTGTGGAATTCTCTGCCTCAGAGGGCGGTGGAGGCCGGTTCTCAGGATGCTTTCAAGAGAGAGCTAGATAGGGCTCTTAAAAATAGCGGAGTCAGGGGATATGGGGAAAAGGCAGGAACGGGGTACTGATTGGGGATGATCAGCCATGATCACATTGAATGGCAGTTCTGGTTCGAAGGGCCAAATGGCCTCCTCCTGCACCTATTGTGTATTGTCTATTGTCCCCTGTCTCTGGTGGTACGGTGGCGCAGTGCTGGAATTGCTGCCTCACAGCACCAGAGACTCGGGTTCAGTCCTGACTATGGGCACTGTTTTTACAGAGTTAGTACGTTCTCCCTGCGACCTGCGTGGGTTTTCTCCGGGTGCTCCGGTTTCCTACCACATTCCAAACACGTGTAGGTTAATTGGCTTCTGTAAATTGTCCCCAGAGGGCAGAATAGATTTGGTGGGCTGAAGGGCCTGTTTCCATGCCGTATCGCTAAGTTACAGTCAGCAGCTTGGGCTGCACTTAAGAATAAGGAGTAAGCCATTTAGAACGCAGAACATTAAACACAGGACTCTTAAACGTGTCTGAAGCAAACTGATTTGCAGGAATGAGAATATTCCCGGCAAACACGGCCCTTAGGAGAAGGGACAACACAATGCATAATGTTGTAAACGTCACTATGTTTATTTTAGACAGTGTGCACATACTGGTGACATAACTAATTACATTCACGGGGAGGGACAGAAGAAGCAAGACCTCTCTTACAATCAACTCCTTTACTTGTTCTGGGGGAAACACTGTGCAGCTCATCACTGTTGTGCGTCAAACAGATGGCTTCTCCTGCCTGTGTATACAAAACACAATGCCCATCACAATTTTTTTTAAAAAATTCAAAAGTAAACTTTATTCAGAATAAAAAATACAAGGCAAAAACTGCGTAGAAACTCTTCCTATATTCTCAGGGTCCATTCTCAGCCCGTTCAGACCGAACGATACTGAGGGGGAGGAGAGGGACGTGGGTCGGCAGGCGATGGAGGAGGCCCAGCCGCAGCCTGGGGCTTGCCTGGATTGGGAGCCGCTCCAGTACATCGAGTGCGTGGTCTGCACTTTGGACTTTTGTTTGAAAATGTCGCCAAAATATGGCAACTCGTGCATGCGTGATTAATGCAGAAGGAATTTCACTGTGTCGTGACAACTCGTGATGATAAAACACCACTGATTTAAACATCTTCCCACTCATGTAGCCCCCCTGGGGTGATATCCCTTCTCTTGTTTGAGGGGTGTCCCCACCGGACTCTGCCCCTCAATGTTCAGCTGTGGAGGACCCTAGTCTGTGGTCCTCCCCCACCGAGCCTTGGCGTTGGCTGCACCGAGCTTCAGTGCGTCCCTCAGCGGGTCCTCCTGCAGTCAGGAGCGGGCCAGTCGGCAACATTCCCTGACGGACATCTCGCTTGCTGGGTGACCAACAAGTTTACCATCGCGTTGATGGTCTTCCAGCAGCACTTGATGCCCAAGCCCAAGTCTGTCCTTGGGAACAAACAGCCCATAAATCCGAGAGTCCTCCGCTATACAGCTTTGTGAATGAACTGTGCCAAGGACCCTTGCATATCCTCTTTGCAAATCCACACTCTGCAAAGAGGTGGGCAACTGTCTCCTCTGCCGAGCAGCCATCCTGAGGGCAGCGTGCATCAGTAGTAAGATCCTGTTGGTACAAGAAGGAACTGACTGGGAGGCCCTTCTCACTGCCAGCCAAACAAGGTCTTGGTACTTGCTGTTAAGCTCTGACAATTAGGTATTTCTCCAGACAAAAGGGGCAGTCTGCTAATGGAACCACACCACAAGATCCATTGAGTCCTTGTCCTTCAGTGGCTGTGCCGACCGCTGCTCGATAGACGTGTGGTCAAAGTATTGGTCTGGAAGAACCTTTCCACAAAGGACAGGTGGTGCAGCAGAGAACACACCAAAAAGCTAAGTAAAAGATAAATTACATATGGAGAGAAGATTCATGAGGATTGAGGGCCTGAACCATAGGGAAAGATTGGTCAGACTAGGACATTATTCCTTGTTGAGCAGGAGACTTTTAAAAAAAAAATTGGTGTATAAAATCATGAGGGGTATTAGATAGGGTGAATCCACAGAGTCTTAAACCCAGAGTAGGGGAATCAAGAACCAGAGGACATAGGCTTAAGGTGAGAGGGGGAAAATTTAATAGGAAGCCAAGAGACGGCCTTTTCTCTCAGAGTGTGGTGGGGAAAATGGAATGAACTGCCAGAGGAGGTAATTGAGGCAGGTACTAGAACAACATTTAAAAGCCACAGGGGCAGGTACATGGATAGGAAAGGTTTAGAGGGATATGGGCCAAGCGTTGGAAAATGGGACTAGCTCGGACAGGGTATCTTGGTTGGCATGGATGGGTTAGGCCGAAGGGCCTGTATCCGTGCTGTATAACTCCATGCCTCATTCCTTCTGGTGAAATGGCAGCACCTGCAGCATCTGCCATAACCTGAGCAGGCTGGGAGGGGCGGGAGAGCAGAGAGGAGCCGTCACCCATTTAAGGGGAAATTAATTCAGGATACGTGGTCTGATCTTGAAGCATTTGCTTGAAATAATATCTCCCGTAAAACATCTGGTATGAGAGTTAATGCCAAAGTATTGGATACAGCTGAAAAAACATTGTTGAAACGTTGCAGCGTGTTTAACGGCCGCCAGTCGTGGAGGTACGTGCTCCATCAGGACATTCAGCATTGTAGAGTCACCGTGTGAAAGGGCAGACACTGCCATATATGTCGATAACACAATGAACTGGCGAGGCCGTTGCCGTATCAAAGACATGCTTGGTGGCCAAATGAAGTCGGTCTCAACCCTTAAAGGGACTGCCCGCTACACCAATAGCATACAGTGTGTATCTGTCAAGACAACATGGGGAGATGTCCGGATCAGGGAGAAACACTGGAGCTTGATGAGGAAGTTGCCAGGTGTCGAGGGCCTGAGCTAAAGGGAGAAGTTGGGTAGGCTAGGACTTTATTCCTTGGAGCGCAGGAGGTTGAGGGCTGATACTGCCTTCCTGCGCTCCAAGGAATAAGTCCTAACATGATGCCGAGATCAACTCTTATCTGCCTGCAGGTGATCCATATCCCTCTATTCCCTGCATATCCGTGTGCCTAACCTAAACATCTATCGTATCTGTCCCCATCACCACCCCTGGCAGCGCGTTCCAGGCACTCAATACTGTTTTTAAAACACTTGCCCAACATAACTTCTTCACATTTTGTTCCTCTCAACTTATAAGCTATGCCTTCTAGTCTTTGATATTTCCTTCCTGGGAAAAAGGTTATGACTGTCTACCCTATCATAAGTTATTGCAGCAGAATTACGCCATTCAGCCCATCAAGTCTACTTCACCATTCAATCATGGCTGATCTTTCCCTCTCAACACCATTCTCCTGCCTTCGTCCCATATCCCCACACACTTACTAATCAATAATCAGTCACTCCTCACCTTAAAAATACCCAATGACTTGCCCTCCACAGCCGTCTGTAGCAATGAATTCCACAGATTCACCACCAGTACCAAGCTATCTATGCCAAGCATCTATACCCTGTGCCAAGTACATTGTCAGTGAATTCCGGAGGGAATTCGTCCACTGGGCCAATTCTCAGGGTCACAATTTCACCTGGTGCACAACAATACTTGGTTAGATCCTTTTTGTCTGCCACCCACACAGGGAAGACAGGCGCTAATGAAGACAGGCTGGATTACTCACCTGGACTCCACAAAATAAACTGACGAAGGGTCTCGACCCGAAACGTTACCCATTCCTACTCTCCAGAGATGCTGCCTGTCCCGCTGAGTTACTCCACCATTTTGTGTCCATCTTAAGAGAAACTGGGTATAGGTTTGTGAAGGCACCACACCTCTTTACCACACTCCTGTCTCTCTCAGATTTTACCGAACGATTACGACTACAACCCCACTTTTTTCATCTGAGTACCATGAGTTCATCTGACAGATCTTTGCTGCCAAATACCTGAAAAAGAAATGCATCGTGCAGAGCAATTTAGTCAGCTACAATCAAACGTATTACATGCCCAAAGAAGTCGATGGAATTTTTGATAAGGTTAGCAGTTCAAGAGTCAATTGTGTTTAATTGTGGATACCGAAAGGGGAACAATGAATTTTTTGCTTGCAGCCACATAATAACAGGTCTATAAACTCAGAATTAATGAATCATGTAACAACATAAAGTGCAAGAAATTAAAACATGAGTGCAAAAAAACCCCAAATCCTTTGTGGAATTGTTAAGAAAGATATGGTGTTGATTTTATTGATTTATGTTGCTCATCAAATGCCCTAAAATCGACTGCGCTAAGTCACACCATTGTTAAAAAATATTCAATCTATCCTCTACCCTGGAGAAATAGCAATTCAGAAAACAAAAATGACAGAGAATGTTTATGCTGTTTAACTGAACAGCAACATGAGGAGTTTGTTTTGTGATGAACAGCATAATCAAGGCTGTGAATGAGGAGGAATGGATTCCAAATAGACACAAAATGCTGGAGTAACTCAGGAGGTTGAGTGAGTCTGAAGAAGTGTCTCGACTTAAAACGTCACCCGCTCCATCTCTCCAGAGATGTTACCTTCCCGCAGAGTTCCTCCAGCATTTTGTGTCTGTCTACCTTCACTGTGAATGAGGTGCTCCACATGACCAGTGCTTGGCTATGGAGGAGGCATTTGTGGTGGCAAACTTCAGAAACAAAGCAACTAGGAACTGCAGATGCTGTGTTTTAAAAAGGAACACAAAGTAATTTCTCACCCCTCCTCTTTTCCCTGTGCCCCACCAGGATGCACACCTTTTTCCCTCTTCCCCCATACCCTTCCACCTATGTGTCTTTTTTTTGTAAACTAGCATCTGCAGTTCCTTGTGTCAGCGTTGCTGCATTGTCACCTGATCTCGATAACACGTTAGCGTACACTAGCGCAGCAGAACAAACACAATAGCACAACCCTCCGCCCTTTACCAGGCACACAAGATTCATGGAAGCTACAAGCTTGTCGTTAAAGTCAACTAAGTCACCAATGCCCTTCAAGGAAGAGACCACCTCTGCCTGTCTGATCTGCCCGACATACATTGTCAGGACCATATGATGTGGGTAACCTGTAAACCCTTTCATGTGTCCTGGGGGTCAACTTCATTGTCAGGGTAAATAGGATGGGCAAAGAAGGCACTTTTGTTTGTAAGATGATCAATAGATACCATCCAATGCTCAACGTCTATCCTAGAGCCCTTTATCAGCTGGCATTCTGTGCGGATGCAAGGTGATGGGGTATCATGGTTCAGATTAGATGCTAAATGAAGAGGCTAATTGTCCTCTGATGTTATTCGAGGAATATATCCCGTTTTCTGGCAACTTATGAATTTCGTAACCAATTTCACTGATTCAATTTGTCTTTTGCATCACCACAAGGGGCTTTTTGTGGATAGATTAGTGGCACATTTCCTGCACAATTGTGCCGACACTGTGTTGGTAGTGAAGTGCTCCAGGTCACCCAGAGGTCATGACATGCATGACTTTCCTTCTTCTCATGTGATCCGACTATTCAGACCTACGGCATCAGCATGTGACTAACTGGCCATATGAAAGGAAGCGTGCGTGAGGGCTCTGTGGATATCTGATGACTACTCCACTGTTATTGCATAGTGGTAGATATTAAATAAACATAGACATTTTCCAATCTTATTGGTCATATCATCTTGGATAGGTTCAAGCATATGGATTGGGAAGATTAGAGAGATATGGACCACATACAGGCAAATAAGGTGAGGTTAGATGTAGGAGTGGGTGATATGGATCAGACAGTATGCAAGCAGATGAGGTTAGATTATTTGGACATCAAGCCCAGCACAGGCATGTGGTTCATTGCCACAGACGGCTGTGGAGGCCAAGTCAATGGATATTCTTAGGGCAGCGATTGACAGATTTTTCATTAGTGCGGGTGTCAGGGGTTACGGGGAGAAGGCAGGAGAATGGAGTTGGGATGGAAATATAGATCAGCCATGATTGAATGGTGGAGTAGACTTGCTGGGCCAAATGGCCTCATTCTGCTCCTATCACTTATGAACTTATGGCACAAACATTGTGAGTTGAAGGGCCTATTCCTGTGCTGTACAGCTCTATGTTCTATCAGTTATTCTAACCATTAATTGACCTAGAGAAGGTTCTGCTCTAGTCCTGGTGTGGGTTCTCCAGTCGGGAGTGCAGCTGGGCAGCAAGTTTCAGGATTCAGATCTGATTATTTGATTAGTGCGGGTGTCAGGGGTTATGGGGAGAAGGCAGGAGAATGGGGTTAAGGGGGAGAGTTAGATCAGCCATGATTGAATGGCAGAGTAGACCTGATGGGCTGAATGGTCTAATTCTGCTCCTATCACTTTTTAGTTTAGTTTAGTTTAGAGATACAGCGCAGAAACAGGCCCTTCGGCCCACCAGGCCGCACTGACCAGCGATCCCCGCACATTAACACTATCCTACACCCACTAGGGACAATTTTTACATTTACCAAGCCAATTAACCTACAAACATTTTCGTCTTTGGAGTGTGGGAGGAAACTGAAGATCTCGGAGAAAACCCCGCAGTTCACGGGGAGAACGTGCAAACTCCGTACAGACAGCGCCCGTAGTCGGGATCGAACCTGGGTCTCCGGCGCTGCATTCAATGTAAGGCAGCAACTCTACCGCAGCGCCACCGTGACCTTACGACCTTATGACAACGCAGGGCTAGCGATGTGCTTTACAACTCAGGCCAGTGTGTGCCCAGGACAGGAAGGATCAAGTGTTGGTGCTCCCTTACACTGGCTGCCACTGACTTGGCCTCCACACCCTTCTGTGGCAAAGAATTACACAGATTCACCACCCTGTGACTAAAGAAATGTCTCCTCATCTCCTTCCTAAAAGAATGTAATTTTAATTCTGAGGCTTTGACCTCTAGTCCTCTCCCAACCAGTGGAAACATCCTCTCCACATCCACTCTATCTAAGCCTTTCACTATTCTGTAAGTTTCAATGAGGTCCCCCCTCATTCTTCTAAACTCCAGCGAGTACAGGCCCAGTGCCGACAAACGCTCATCCTAGGTTAACCTACACATACGTGGGATCATTCTTGTAAACCTCCTCTGGACCCTCTCCAGAACCAGCACATCCTCCCTCAGATATGGTGCCCAAAACTGCTCACAATATTCCAAATGCGGCCTGACCAGCGCCTTACAGAACCTCAACATTACATCCCTGTTTTTGTATACAAGTCCTCTTGAAACAAATGCAAGCACTGAGTTTGCCTTCTTTATTCTTTGCTTCATTATTTCCTGTTCAGGATGGATCAGAAGGCTCCTGTGTCCTTCAGGGCAACTCAAACCACCATTGGGGGATGGGCGCCGGCTGTTTACACCACGTGCCACAGCCCATGGAGAACAAACAGTGAGCTGGGCGGCCTATAGAATTCCCAATGGATGGAAGGTCTGGGCTCCACCTCACACCAACAAAGCACAGAGCTGCTGCCCCACAGCGCCAGAGACCCGGGTTTGATCCTGACCATGGGTGCTGTCTGTACAGAGTTTGTACATTCTCCCTGTGATTGCAGGGTTTTCACCAGGTGCGTTGTGTTACTCCCACATTCCGGAGACGAGCAGTTTGTCGGTCAACTGGCCTCAGTAAATTGTCCGTAGTGTGTAGAATAGAACTAGTGTATGGGTGCTTGTTGGCTGGTGCGGACTAAGGTTGGTGAGCTGAAGGGCCTGTTTCCATGCTGTTGACCATTTGGCCAGGGAGCAGTATTGGTCCTGCCATTGACCACTCAATCCTGGGAACTACAGGCTATAGTGAGACAGGGGGGGGGGGGGGTGGGGGGGGGGGGGGGCTGAGGGTGGGAGCAGGGGAGTGTGTGGATGAATAGATCTATTTATAGATTTAAGGGAAGTATAAAAGTCTGCTGTTTGCTTTATTTCTTACAAATGTGCGAGGAAATGTTGATTCAGTCAGAAGGAATGTTCGGAAAATACCTTTGCCAGATGAACTGGTGGCCTCCAGGCTGTTAGAACTTGGTTTGGACGTTATAGACGCACATCTGGTTAAAATTGTAATTCTAGTCAACAAGTCTTCATCGTGTTAACATCTACGACAGCTCTAATCGTTGCATCCGAGACGTTACGGTGGTGAATACAGATCTGAGCTACCAGGATTTTGACTGAGTGGGTTAGACCGCCCGGCCGTGTTTAATGGGGACAACATCCAGGCCAGTTTCTGAATTTCCCAGAATCTAAATGAGATGGAAGGACAGGCGGAGGGTCGACACAGAGGTGGTGAGGGGGTGATGTTTACAGATGGTACAGTATCTTGGGCAACTCTCCAGGTTAAAGATCCTGATTGTTGCTCCATGGATGGAATGTCGAGTGTGTTCTGTGTTCCCTGCTGGTGGGAAACAAAGAAATAAAGAGAAAACACAAAAGATGCTGCATAGAACAGAGGACAGTTCTTCGGCCGACAATGTTAAGTGTGTGACATTGAAGAACGTGATGCCAAGACCAACACTTACCTACCTACATGTACTCCGTATCCCTCCATTCCCTGCATATCCATGTGCTTGTCCAAAGGTTTCTTAACCACCACTATCGTTTCTGCTTCCACCACCACACCCGGTGGACATTGCCCAGTCCATCACCGGCTCTGACCTCCCCACCATCGAAGGGATTTATCGATGTCGCATCCTCAAAATGCAGCCAGCATCATCAAAGACCCACACCACCCTGGCCACACACTCATGTCACCCCTGCCATCGGGAAGAAGGTACAGGAGCCTGAAAACTGTAACGTCCAGGTTCAGGAACAGCTTCTTCCCGACAGCCATCAGGCTACTGAACACAACATCCTCAAATAAACTCTGAACCACAATAGACTATTATTATTATTATTATTATTGCACTACTATTGTTTGTTTTTGAGTATGTGTGTATGTGTATATACAGTATATACAGCGCGTGTGTGTTTATATATATATATGTGTGTGTGTGTATATATATATATATATATATATATATATATATATATATATATATATATATAAGTTTGTGTGTGTGTGTGTGTGTACGTGTGTGTTTTCTTTCATTTATCATATTGTTTACAGTGTACTATGTTTACATATTCTGTTGTGCTGCAGCAAGCAAGAATGTCATTGTTCTATCTGGGACACACGACAACAACACACTCTTGACTCTTGACATTCTCGTCTACTGTTTCAATCTCCTGTTCTTATGCTCCTGAACGATAATTACAATTGTGCCTCTGTTTTAAAAGATTTTTATTGAACTGTATGCAAAAAGGAATGTAACTATCCCTAGGTACAGGACAAGAACCTAGGTACACGACGACCCGTTGAGTTCCTGCAGCTTTTTGTGACCATTGACGAGAGTCAGGATTACAGATCATGATTGTTCCTCAGACCTTCCCACAGATGCTGTCTGACCTGCTGAGTCTTTCTGGCAATTTCAGACTGTCTGCTCCTGCAGTTTACTTTTGCTTCAGTCATCTACTTGCCAGACATCTCAGTATTGGGCTGCATTTTGCTGAGAGCAGATCACTCTCCACCTCGGCTATCAGTCTCTGCGCAGAGCTGACCTGCCAAAGCCGGCCCTGGATCCCGTGGTCAGACCCCTAATCTGCTGCAGATCCTCACACACTTACCACCAGCCGCGTGGCTGAGCCGCAAGCCACTCCGCGGCGCAGCGGGTAGAGCCGCCAACTCACAGCTCCAGAGACCCCGGTTCAATCCTTGCCCCGAGTGCTGTCTGTGTGGCGTTTGTTACATCTTTCTCCCGGTGTTCCTGTGAGAAATTTCATAAGTTCATAAATGATAGGAGCAGAATTAGGCCATTTGCTCATCAAGTCTACTCCGCCATTCAATCAAGGCTGATCTATCTCTCCCTCTTAACCCCATTCTCCAGCTTTCTCTCCATAACCGCTGACATCTGTGCTAATCAAGAATCTGTCTATCTTGCCTTAAAAATATCCACTGACGGCCTTCTGTAGGCAATGAATTCCACTGATTCACCACAGTCTGACTAAAGAAATTCCTCCTCCTCCTTCCTAAAGGAACATCCTTTAATTCTGAGTCTATGACCACCGGTCCTAGAAGCTGCTACCAGTGGAAACATCCTCGCCACATCCACTCTCTCCAGGCCTTTCGTTAGTCAGTAAGTTTCAGGGTAAATTTCAGGATTTCCACTGGAGGGAAATCCTGATGGGAACGAGTCAGAGTATAGAAGTGAGATCGCCAACTGACCAAATTGTGACAGCCTGGCTCTCAACATCAGTAAGAAGGCACATCAGCGACTCTACTTCCTGAGAAGATTATGGAGATTCGGCACGTCAAAGCAGATTCTCCTAAACTTCTACAGGTGCACGGTAGAGAGCATTCTGACTGGCTGCATCGTGGCCTGGTTCTGCAACTTGAACGTCCAGGAGCAGAAAAGACTACAAAAAGTTGTGACCTCTGCCCAGTCCATCACCGGCTCTGACCTCCCCACCTTCGAAGGGATCTATCGCAGTTGCTGCCTCATAAAGGCTGCCAACATCATCGACCCACACCATCCTGACCACACACTCTTCTCACCATTGCCATCGGGAAGAAGGTACAGGAGCCTGAAAACTGTAATGTCCAGGTTCAGGAACAGCTACTTCCCTACAGCCGTCAGGCTATTAAACCCAACAACGAATAAACTCTGAGCTCTGAACTGCAAAAGACTAGCTTTCTTAAAGTTTAAAGCTAAAGGCAAAGTTAAAGTCATAAAATGTTATTGTAATATGTCTCCGACAAAGTAATCCTTGTTGTTTAGCATAAGTTGCTGTGAATTGTTTTAACCCTTCACAGGTAAAGCTGTACACTAAAAATGTTGATTTAGTAAGCTTACACTGTAATAGTGCGGGCCTTGGGACAGGCCGCGCCAGCAACGCCTGACAGGGCTGCCTCATGTATGAAAGTGCCGGCCTATGGGAGAGCCGTGCCAGCAGCGCCTGATACAGGGCTGTTTCATTTGTGACATTACCGGCCTACGAGAGAACCGTGCTAGCAAAACCTCGTACAGGGCTGTTTCATGTCAAAAAGCACCGACCTTTGCGAAAGGCGGTGCCAGCAACGCCTGGGACAGGGTTGCTCAAGTCCACACATAAATCTGCTACTCCCACGGAGTCGGGAGATGATTCTCCACCGGGATTGGATAGCAAGGCCCACAGAGTCGGGGGATGATTCCTCACCGGGGCTGGATAGTGCGTTTGAAACGACTATCCCAAATACAGCAACTGTTGAATACAGTGCTACAGCAGGGCACATGCCAACAGGTGGAATGTCAGCGCTATCAAGCACAAAAAAGGCGCCAGCAGTATCTGGTAGAGAACTGTGTGATAGTATCTTCATAGATGAGGATTAGTTCTGACACCGACTCTGATGGTAGGGTGAGACATTAGTTCCACCTCCGCAGGCCGCACCAGCAGCTCCAGTTACAGAGCTGCTACAGGTCTCCCTCTTGGAGGCAGAGACCAAGACGGGTCAGTATCCAGCTGACACTGAGTCTCAGGGTATGGCCATGGAGCATACCCCAAGGGATGAAGGGCACATCATCCTTTTTCCTGACAACAAAGTTGCCATCTCAGCAGAATATTCTATTTGGGTTAAGTCCAATGGGTTCTTATCAGTATTGGTATCCTGCGGCCTGCGGCAGCGCCTATTTAGGGCTGCCTACGAATCACCCTCTCTGAGGAGGGAAGAGCAAAAGGTCAAGATATAATTGACTGCAGGCTCTAAAGAAGTCAATAGAACATACTAAAGCACATATGTGCCGGAAGTGAACAGCGCCAACAGGGGTATGTGAGAGCCAGCCACTGAATCTGTTATTCAGGTAGGCCTATTTAACAGGGGAAGAAAACCTGGCAGACAAATCAATGTTGGGGGCAGCATGATAGCTCAGAAATTCCATGCACCTTACCAACCCTACTCAACAAAATGGGTCTAGCACTTCCAAAATATGGGTAGTGCACCATTCACAAGTTGTAATATTTACATTTGTTTTGTACAACACACAAAGGGTAAAAATATCTGGTTGAGGCACAGTCGGAGCATTCCAAGCAAGTTTGGATTATGGCCAGGGTTATTTTTTAAAAGTTAAGGTTTGGAAATTGGGCAAAAGTTCTCATGCAAACCACCCATGGAATAAGGCAGGAGGGGCATGTTATTATGAGAATGGAGAGTGTCGGGCATATGAACTTTCCGAATATGAAAACTTATTTTGCCTGACTAACAACAGATTCACAAGGGTCAAAGATCCATGCTATGCAAATCCCATTACAGAGGTTATCAAAGACAATATAACTGTACTAATAACAGTAAAACTTTGCTGTATGGGATAAACTGTTCGTTGGTCATTGGGATTTACCTTTAATTATTATTAGCCTGGACTCCGCCCTGTGGCAAGAGATTGGAGTTAATAGCAATCTGTTATAAAACTGAGTTTTATTTTCATCAAGAGTAATTGGCAATATAGCAGCTGTGTTTCAGGCAAGCAAATCAAGGAACTGATATCGTGTAAGTAGCAATTAGACCATTGTTAACAACCTTATGCTATTGTCAGCTGAAGCTACCTCAGTCACAATGATGAAAAACAGTATTCAGCATTGCTGAACATGACAATAAACTCATTGAACTTGAACTTGAAACTCGCTACAGTAGTGTCGGTCAAATTCAGTTATTACAAACTGATGTTAGGACTCTAAGGTGAGAAGTTTCAAATACCATCTCTAGTTGGAGGTATTGGAGATTTGCATGAGTTAGCAATTCTTCAATTGTTGGTATCAACTAAATATATGCACTAGATGCACCCCATGGGTAAGGGGCTATTGAGCAAATATACATAATCTACATGCTCAATTTCAAGTTGCTGCTCTACGATGGTGACATATGTTAGTCACATGGCAATCAAGTAAAAGTATCCTGTAATAATCACCTAATCTCCTTTGCCACTGGTGTATCATCCAGTTCAGATCGATGACAACACAGAATAGGTGTTGGATCTCAAAGTATTATGAAAATATGGTTCAATACTACATCGAATATCGACATGTTGGTGCATGTTTATTCACTGATTGCAAAAATATGTGGCACAACAGTGCGGAGAAATACATTCTCGCTACAATAGGAGGAATGTTCTTTTATGTCTTCCTCCATTTTTTACCTCATTAGCCGGGTCTTAAAACAGTGAGCAAGACCTCACTTGGGTTCGTACTGTCGGACTGGCTAAGCAGCCATGTTGCCTGCTTCATCAGGCATAATGGCACAACGGTATACGGTTATTCAAAAAGAAAATAACTTGCTGGTTCAAACTGTGATTCAGGAAACCGGCCTTTGCATAATAAAATAATTATTGACTTACACATTTTGAATGGATTAACTTATGCCTCAGGTTGTCAGATCAGGCCATGAATGTGCTCACTGCAGAGTGCAGCGATAGCACCCAAAAAAGTAATACATTCCTATTGAGGGGATCATAAGTATTTTTGTTTAAATGTTAATGTTACATTTAATACGGTACAGATTACTGACATTTCCAGTTCATTCTCAAATGATATTTGACAATAATTCAGTTATAGAGACACTACAGCTGCAACAATAGGGAACTACTCTGTCGGGTTCAACCCGGATATCGAGTTGTTAAAGAGATCTTGACACAAGTTCTCCCACTACAAGATTATGCAGTTGGTTATTGAAAATGTGTGAACATTACTTCACCAAGGGGTTCCAGCTACATCCTTAGTTATGACACTAATACCAGCACAACGACGGCACACATTGCAAACGCTGTGGTTGGATAGGATGGAATTGGCTGCAGGTGCCATTACATTTACATTCTGGTCTACACAAGCAGAGCAGACCAGGGGTGGCATGATTTAAGATCATTTTTCGGATATCCCCACGGTCTCACGTCTATGTTATCAAGGCCACCAGAATCCTAAGAAGTGTGGAATCAGCATTGTTTATTAATCAACAAACAACTACACAAAGGAAGGTCGGTTCAGACTATTTCAAGGTGGCTGCAGCAGGTTCTGGGTTATGCAGGTATTAACACTGACGATTGTATATCTCATTCCACCAGGTCAGCAGCAACGTCAGCGACCAGAGCAATGAACATGCCCATCGACCATATCCTCACGACCGCAGGATGGTCAACTAAATTGTTTTCAAAATTTGTTCCATAGGCCGGTTACTGACCCGGGGTTTTTCCCATTCTGTTTGCGTCCACTTTAGCCTCTCCTGAGTTACAGGGGTTGCTATTGGTTTATTTATTAACGTAACCCATTAATACTTGTGAATCAATATCATGCTAATGCATTTTGGTTATTCACTCATCCTGAGTCAATCGATGCAGTGAGACGCCGAGATTTCGATCTGCGGCATGAAATCACAAAACTTTGAAGTCTTCACAGAATCACTCGCGTGACTCCGAAGTAAAATAGTAAGATTAAACGAGAACTTACCAGTTTGAAGTTTGATCTTGATTTTATGAGGAGTTACGTTGGTGATTACGTGCCCGCCACGCCCAACCCACTGTCATAAAGATCATCTGGTAGTTCTCAAGTTACGCATCTTACTATGTCACTTCGGTGTTTGTTATTTGTGATTTCATACCGCTGCTTTGAATATTGACGCGCATGCGGCCTGAACGGGATTTTTCACGTAATCACCAACGTAACTCCTCATAAAATCAAGATCAAACTTCAAACTAGTCATGGCCCTGTCTCACTGTGCGAATTGACCCACGAGGTACCCCGAGTGACAGACTCGTGGCTGTGCACGAGACTGCAAGTTTATGATCAAGTGTGTAATACGAGTTCCCACGGGTATGTCATTGCTGCGATGTTCCCAGTTCCTCTCCCGAGTTAGCAAGTTCCTCTCCCGTTACTCTTGAGCCAACCGTGAATGAAGGTATGTTTTAATAAAGCAACAATGTTAAAATACATCTCCATCCTGTGGTTTTGAGTTATTTCAGCGCGGATGGGAAAATGCGCATCCTCCAGTAACCAAGCAATTTCTTGTTGTTTTATGTTTTTAAATACTTTTTTGCAATGGATCTCTATTTTAAATAATTTTAAAAAGGAAGCAGCCCGGGTGACTGACATTGAGCGGCCGCCAGACCCGACAGCAGACACACACACACACACACACACACACACACACACACACACACACACACACCACACACACACACACACACACACACACACACACACACAGAGAGAGATACACACAGACAGCAGCTGGCCACCACTTCAGAGGAAATTAAGCAGCTCGGGTGACTGAGCGGCCGCCGGGATCCGACAGTACACACACACACACACACACACACACACACACACACACAGATAGACAAGAGGGAGAGAGAGAGACACACACACACACACACACACACACACACACACACACAGAATACACACAGACAGCAGCTGGCCACCACTTCAGAGGAATGAGGCAGCTCGGGTGACTTTGAGCGGCCACCGGGACCCGACATCAGAACACACACACAGATACACACAGATAGACAGAGAGGGAGAGAGAGAGAGACACACACACACACACACACACACACACACACACACACACACACACACACAGATAGACAGAGAGGGAAGACACACACACACACACACACACACACACACACACACACACACACACACACACACACACACACACACACACACACACACACACACACAGATACACACAGACAGCAGCTGGCCACCACTTCAGAGGAATTAAGCAGCTCGGGTGACTGAGCGGCCGCCGGGATCCGACAGTACACACACACACACAGATAGACAGAGAGGGAGAGAGAGAGAGAGAGAGACACACACACACACACACACACACACACACACACACACACACACACACACACACAGAGATACACACAGACAGCAGCTGGCCACCACTTCAGAGGAATGAGGCAGCTCGGGTGACTTTGAGCGGCCACCGGGACCCGACATCAGACACACACACAGATACACACAGATAGACAGAGAGGGAGAGAGAGAGACACACACACACACACATAGAGAGAGAGAGATACACACAGACAGCAGCTGGCCAACTTCAGAGGAATGAAGCAGCTCGGGTGACTTTGAGCGGCCACCGGGACCCGACATCAGACACACACACAGATACAAACAGATAGACAGAGAGGGAGAGAGAGAGACACACACACACAACTCAGCGGACCAGGCAGCATCTCTGGAGAGAAGGAATAGAGTCGAGACCCTTCTTCAGACTTACCCGAAATGCCACCCATCCCATCTCTCCAGAGATGCAGCCTGTCCCGCCGAGTTACTCCAGCATTGTGTGTGTCTATCTCCGGTGTGAACCAGCATCTGCAGTTCCTTCCCAATCCCACACTCTCGGCCCCGGGGGGGTGGATGGACCATCACACGTGGACACATCCCACCCACCACCCCAGACTTGCCCCTTCGGCAGGTCTTTAAGCCGTTCATTGAGACAGAGTGAAGCCACGGGGCAGGCGCCCTCAGTAATAAAGGACAAGTGGCAGAAAGGCCGAAGATAGACACAAAATGCTGGAGTAACTCGGCGGGACAGGCTGCATCTCTGGAGCGAAGGAATGGGTGGCATTTCGGGTAAGTCTGAAGAAGGGTCTCGACTCTATTCATTCTCTCCAGAGATGCTGCCTGGTCCGCTGAGTTACTCCAGCATTTTGTGTCTATCTTTGGTTCAGTCTTTACTCGAGCAAAAGAACAGATTATTAAAGTTCCCACGGTAGACTCACAAGATAAACGCACGGGGCCACTACGTTATTACAACGAGTTTAAATGTTTCCATTTTTAACTTGAACAGTTAATTTGACTCGTGGAAAAAATCAAACATGTTTGATTTTTTTCACGAGTTAACAAGTTTCCCGAGTACCTGCCGTTAGCGCAACGAGTCGATAAGTTGCTCGTGCGAGTTCCGACGTTCCCGCTACGTGATCACCACGAGTGAAAACTCGGGGTCACTCGTGTGCCAACTCGCACAGTGAGACAGGGGTTTAAGTTCTCATTTAATCTTACTATTCTGTCGTGCTGCAGCAAGTAAGAATTTAATTGTCCCATCCGGGACATATGACAATAAAACACTCTTGACTTGAGATATGTGCACCTATGAAGTCTCAAGCTTGCTGGCATTTTCCTGGGTAAATATCAGTCAATCCACATGGAATTCCAGACATTTTCCAGCCAGCTCCAGGCCGGGACATCCGGTGGCGCTGTTGAATGGCTGCCTCCGCCTACAGTCTGTTCGTCTTTTTATTTTTTTTAATTTTTACTATGTTTAAAGTATGTTTTTGTTTTTTTTTAGTATTTTATGTGGGGGAGAGGGGTAGGGTAAGGGGGAAACGTTCAGTCGCTCCCGGGTGACGATGCGCCCTCGCCCCTCTCCTCGCGACCTTTCTACTGGAGTGGTGCAGCTTTTCCTGCCGGGACCGGACCAGAGCTTCAGCAGCGGCGGCACAGAGCTGGATACATCACGGCACGGGCGATGCCTTACCTGGGATCCGGAGTGTTGGGCCTGCTGCATCGACATCGCGGAGCTGTGGTTGAGGAGCTCCCAGCTCCTCAGATGTCCAGGCAGCTGAGGATGTTCTTCTGTTTGACATCGGGGTTCCATCGTTCCCGGCGAGAGGGCCTGAACATCGGGTCGCCCATAGCGGCGACTACTCGGGGCGCTCGGGAGGCCGCGACCACGGATGAACGTGGAATACTTGGAAAACTTTATTGTCATTCAGACCTTGCGGTCTGAACGAAATGTCGTTGCCTGCAGTCATACATATAGTAAATAACAGAAACACACAATAAACACATATTTAACATCCACCACAGTGAGTTCACCAGACACCTCCTCACTGTGGTGGAAGGCAAAAATCTTGTCTTTGTCTCTTCCCTTCTTCCTCTGCGCTGAGGCGACCCGGGCCTCCGATGTTGTGACCGCACCGGGTGATGTAAGTAAGTCCCGCGGGTGAACCGCGCTCCGCGAGCGGGCCGGTTCAACTCCACGGCCCGGGGCGGTCGAAGCTGCCGAAGCTGCCGCCCTCCAGTCCAGCGGACGCAGCTGTTGCCGCGGGAGCTCCGGAAAAACAGGTCACCAACCTGTGACCTGCGAGCTCCCGGCGATGTCGCCCACTGGGCCCGCGGCCGGGCCTCCGAAGTCGCTGCCGCCGCCACCGCCACCGGAAAGCCGCCACAGCTCCGAGTCGGGCCGCCGGAACGCCTGAACCCGCCGCAGCCCCGAAGTCGGCCAGCCCCGCGCTGGTAAGTCCTGGCTGGCTCTGCCTCTGGAGCCTCGGGTCGGTCGCAGTTAAAGTTGGAGGCCGCCAGCTCCGCGATAGGCCTCAGCGCAGACGGAGACGGAGGATACGACAAGAAAAGTCGCATCCCCCCAAAAGGAAGAGACTAAGAACGTTTCCCCCCCCCCCCCCCCCCCCCACACACACACACAGACATACACTACATAATAACTCAAACTAACGCTAAAACAAGACAAGAAAACAACAAATAATAAGAAAAACAGACGGACTGCAGGCGAGCCGCTGCTGCCAGGGCAACGCCGCCACTCCCAGAATGTTCCCACACCATCCGGGAACATCAGCGAGAAGGTTGACTGGACTTTGGTTCCTTCCCTCACAGTGGGGAACTTTGGTGCCGCTGTGGGGATGTTTGTGTTGTGGACTACTGTGTTCTGTGTTTTTTATTGTTTTTTATCGATTGACTGTATGGGAAATAGCATTTTGTTGTCGTTTACTTGAAGACAATGACAATAAATTGAATCAAATCAAAATCAATCAAAATTTAAAGTCACACATGACTCACATGATCCCTCCAATTCAGCAGTGAATCAAAATCTTACTAAACGTGACCACACCCTTAACTTAGTATAAGAGGGTAAGAATAGTAGATTACACTGAGGTAGTTGACTAGTGTCGTCTTGTTTCCAGAGCCATCTTCACCCCTTTTCCTTTAAAGTTCTTAAAAACAGAAAACTTTATTTTGGCCTCAAAGGACCATTGTCCCCATCTCTTTTTCATGAAAGTTATTAATTTGAATGTTTTTAAATCAATTCATTAATTTTTGATTGTTGGGAAATATCGAACATTAGAATAGTTATGGATACTGTTTCTGAAGTGAAAAACAAGAGTGAAAAAAATGCTTTTGAGGCCCGCTCGTTGATCGCCCTGGCGGAGAAATAATTGGAGTTTTACTTTTTCTAATCAAGTATAACATTTTTGCAATTCTAGCCCAGCTCACTAGTCAGAGTCATCCACAATGGGAACAAACTCTCAGACTTAAACGACTGAACAGCAAGGAGATGATGGATAGTTAAGGGCTTGACAGTTTAATATGGCATTAAGCTTCAAGGATCTGAAGTACCGACGGCTTGTGCCAACTGCAGTGTGGTAGCGGCTTCACTGACAACTGTTCTGAACACAGTGGAAGTTTGTTAAGAGCCAGGGGTAGACTGTGGAGAGGCTGCTGTCTGGTGGAATGCGAGGATACCATAGACGGTCTCACTTCGGTTTGCAGCACGCAAGGCACAACGCACTGCATGTGTTCACGGCAGCTGGGGAATCCCAGAGGCGAAGAGGATTAGACCCTCATGGAGTTAGAGCTGTGTCAATGAATCCATTCAAAGCAAATGCTGACACAAGACAAGACACAGGGAACTGCCGATGCTGGAATCTTGCGTAGAACCCCAAGTGCTGGAGTAGCGGGGGGGGGGGGGCGGGGGGGGGGGGGGGGGTCAGGCAGCATGTCTGGAGGTCGTGGACAGGCGACGCTTCGAGTTGGGTCCTTCTTTACAAGGTTGGGTCTATCCAACCCGAAAAGTCACCATTCCAAACAGATCAGATAATACGAAACTTAATTACAATCAAACCAAACTCAAGTACAATAGGAGGAGTGAAATGTTGACAAAAGTTGGGTGGGGGGTGCCTGGAACGTGCTGCCAGGGGTGGTGGTGGAGGCAATTACGCTAGTGGTGTTTAAGAAACTTTTGGACAGGCACATGGATATGCAGGGAATGGAGGGAAATGGATTGCGAGAGGATGGGCAGAGGAGATTTGTCTACCTTGGCCTCGCTTCAGCACGGACATTGTGGGTTGAAGGGCCTGTCTTGTGCTATACTGCTCTATGTTCTAATTATGTGCTACTGGTCCAGGGGACAGGTACCATCTCTGGATCTGCAAGTTAAAGTGGCCGGGTCCAATACCAAGATAAGGCCTTGCGCGACGCATTCCATTAATCTTGTCTCTATTTTCTCCCATTAGGACAAACACAAGCCAAATCTTGCACAGGTTAGGGTGGCACTACGGCCAGATTTTCCACAAGCCAGAGCCCTGACCTTGGGTGCTGTCTGCGTGGAGCATGCACGTTCTCCTCCTAATGCTGGGTAGTTGGTGATTTGTTCTCTGCAAGTTGCCCCTGGTGTGAGTGGTGGAGTCTGGGATGAGCTTAGAGGTTATGGTTTAGTTTAGAGTTTAAAGATACAGCATGGAAGCAGGCCCTTTGCCCCACCAAGTCCAACCATCGATCACCCATTCACCCCAGTTCTATATTATCCCACTTTCCCATCCACTCTCAACACATTGGCGGCATTTTATAACATAGATGCCAATTAACCCACCAACCCGCACGTCTTTGGGATGTCAGAAGAAACGGAATCACCCAAAGGTAACCCACATGGCCTCAGGGAGACCATGCAAACTCCACACCGACAGCACTTGAGATCTAGATCGAACCCGGGTCTCCGGGACGATGAGCCAGCAGCTCTACCTGCTGCCCCACCGTTGATGAGAATGTTAAGAGAAGAAAATGTCAGATTAATGTAAATGCCGACCTTCCTTGCACTAAACGTTATCCCCTTTATCATGTGTCTGTACACTGTGAACGGTTCGATTGTAAGCATGTATTGTCTTTCCACTGACTGGTCAGCACGCAACAAAAAGCTTTACACCTTGGTTCACGTTGACAATAAACTAAACTAAATCAATACTTCTATAAATGTAATTGATGATCCAGACTGACCACTGACTAATGGTGAGTTACATGACGGTCCTCATCAATAACAGCTGCCTGCGGGTAACTCAGACAGCTCCAGTTGCTCTTCCTTCAGCGCGACAGTTGCTGGGATTAATACCAAGTTGAAGGACACATGTGCTGCGTTAAAAATAGGGTCGGGCTAGCAAATGGTCGAGAGCGATTACAACGGGACCATTGTACATGACAGAGCGGGGCGGTCAGCTGCTGAGCGACTGATGGTTCAGTGATGCTGGCAACGTTGCTGTCTGTATAAAAGTGACTTGAAACTAAACACCACATGGAACTTTCATCTAACTTGCCTGCCGCTGATCAGAACAGTTCTGTTCCCAAACAAAGTTAGGATAACATTACAAGGTATGAGGCGGTAGGTATGTGGAACGAGCTGCCAGCGGAGGTAGTAGATGCAGGTACTATAGTGACTTTTGTAAGACAGCTGCACGGATAGTACAATAGTCGTGCCGAAGGGCCTGTTTCCACTCTGTGTAAAACCCTTTGAATGACGGATTTATTACGCCAGAAATGAATGGGCAATATCATCATGGGCTCCATAACTCACCTTGAACAATTCACACTTTTGCAAACCACAGCCATGTGAATCAGTATTTAGTTTAGTTTAGTTTAGAGATACAGCGTGGAACAGGCCCCTCGGCCCACCGGGTCCGCGCCGACCAGCGATCCCCCCGTATCCTACACGCCAGGGACAATTTACAATTACACCAAAGCCAATTAGCAAACAGACCTGTGCGGCTTTGGAGTGTGGGAGGAAGCTGGAGATCCTGGAGAAAACCCACGCAGGTCACGGGGACAACGTATAAACTCCATACAGACAGCACATGTAGTTAGGATCGTGCCCAGGTCTCTGCGCTGCAAGGCAGCAGGTCTATCGCTGCACCACTAAAGCCATCGTTAACTGCATCAATAATGGAACTAGCAGCTCTATAAACAGCAGGCAAACAAGGCTGCAGATGTTGGAAACTGCAGCAAAAATAAAAAACCTCTGGAGGGATGAGCAGGTCAGGCAGCCTCTGTGGAGGTAGAGAGATGGCCCATGTTTTGGATTGAGATGCAAGGGGTTGACTTCAAATGCCAACTATCCCTCGACCTCCACAGATGCTGCCTGCCTCGTTGGATTCCTCAGCAGGTTTGTTTTTAGCTGTTTAAGCTGTACAAGGTAGATTGCAACTTCAATCCATTATCAATTGTAATTAAATATCACATCTCAGTGTTGTGAGAAACGTACAGAAAATCAATGCTTGGGCTGTTCGAGCGGGCTGGAAATGTCACCATAGAGGAGGGTTTGGAGGATTTGATGGCAGGAGATGGAGAAAGAAGGATGAGGATTGAGCACCCTGACAAAGGGACTCTGCACTATTGTTTATATATGTGTGTATATGAACTTTTTATATCGTTTATTATGGGTTATACAGAGTACTATATTTAGATATCTGTTGTGGAGAGTCTGAAGAAGGGGTTCGACCTGAAACGTCACCCATTCCTTCTCTCCAGAGATGCCGCCTGTCCCGCTGAGTTACTGCAGCCTACAGCACCTGGAAGCCGCGATCTCCGGTAAGGAGGCGGCCGATTTGGGAGGTCCGGGCGAGCTCGACCTGTCCCCACGTCGCCGTTCCGACCATCCTGACCAGAGGGCTTGAACATCAGGCCGTCCGTCGCGGCACCTACGGAGGGTCAGGGTGAACAAGGGAGGAGGAGGAGGAGGACTTTCTGAACTGTATTGCCTTCCACCACAGTGAAGAATGCTGTGGTGGATGTCTGTTTTGAATTATGTTGTTTATTGTGGCTTTTTTTAAATTATAACACTGCATGGTAAATTACATTTCACTGCACCTTATGGTGCACGTGACAAATACATTTGAACCTGAACTTGAACATTCTGTGTCTATCTTTGACATGTGTGTTGTGCTGCTGCAGGTATTTCTTGGGTACACAAAAGGCTGGAGAAACTCAGCGGGTGCAGCAGCATCTAAGGAGCGAAGGAGATCGGCGACGTTTCGTGTCGAGACCCTTCTTCAGACTGGTCAGGGATCAGGGAAACGAGAGATATAGCCGGTGATGTGGAGAGATAAAGAACAATGAATGAAAGATATGCAAAAAAGTATCGATGATAAAGGGAACAAGCCATTGTAAGCTGTTTGTGGTGTGAAAATGAGAAGCTGGTGCGACTAGGGTGGGGGAGAGAGATAGAGAGAGAGGGAATGCCAGGCCTGAGGGCTGAGGGAGAGGTGGGAAGGGGAGGAGACAGCAAGGGTTAACAGAATTGAGAAAATTCAATGTTCAAGCAAAAGGATGCAGACTCCCCAAGCGGAATATGAGGTGCTGTTCCTCCAACTTGCGGTGTTGCTCACTCTGGCCGTGGAGGAGGCCCAGGACCGAGAGGTCGGATACGGAATGGGAGGGGAGTTGAAGTGCTGAGTCACCGGGAGGTCGGGTTGGTTAATGCGGACCGAGCGGAGGTGTTCGGCGAAACGATCGCCAAGCCTCCGCTTGGTCTCACCGATATTGATCATCTGGCATCTGGAGCAGCGGATGCAGTAGATGAGGTTGGAGGAGGTGCAGGTGAACCTCTGTCGGACCTGGAAGGACTGCTTGGGTCCCTGAAAGGAGTGGAGGGGGAGGTGAAGGGACAAGTGTAGCATTTCTTGCGGTTGCAAGGGAAAGTGCCCGGGGAAGGGGTAGAGTGGGAGGGAAGGGAAGAATTGACAAGGGAGTTGCGGAGGGAGTGGTCTTTGCGGAAGGCAGACAGGGGGGGAGATGGGAAGATGTGGCGAGTGGAGGGGTCACGTTGGAGGTGGCGAAACTGGCAGAGGAATGTGTTGTATTTGCCGGCTGGTGGGGTGAAAGGTGAGAACCAGGGGGACTCTGCCCTGTTTGCGAGTGGGGGAATGGGGAGAGAGGGCAGTGTTGCGGGGTATGGAGGAGACCCTGGTGCGAGCCTCATCAATAGTGGGGGAGGGGAATCCCCGTACTCTGAAGAATGAGGCCATTTGTGATGACCTGGTGTGGAACACCTCATCCTGGGAGGAGATGCGGCGTAGACGGAGGAATTGGGAATAGGGGATGGAGTCCATACAGGAAGCAGGGAGGGAGGAAGAGTTAAAGAAGGAACTGTAGATGCTGGAGAATCGAGGGTACACAAAAAGCTGGAGAAACTCAGCGGGTGCAACTGCATCTAAGGAGCGAAGGAGATAGGCGACGTTTCGGGTCGAGACCCTTCCCTGGGGAAGAGGAAGAGTTGTCCAGGCAGCTGTGGGAGTCAGTTGGTTTGTAGTGGATGTCGGTCAGGTATTTCTTAGTTCTGCTTCGGCAGGTATTTCTTTGTTCTGCATCAGCACATGACAATAACACACTCTTGACTCATGAATGAAGTTCCCCCCATTGTGTAAAAGCAGCACAAAACTTCACTATGTTGCAGTTTCAGGGCAGATGAACAATGGATATTGATTTTTGGTGCAGGAACTACTTATCTTTAACAATGCATAGATTTATAGGATGCATCACATTGAATCTCACACATATTCTCTGCACATTGTCAAGAGAAGGGAAGTGTTGTTCAACTTACTCCTGAGCTCCTGTCAAAGTGGTTCCCTTTCATTAAAAGTGGTTCTGGTTTTGTTGTCAAATTCATCCAAATGCCTTTGCGGAACTTGCAGCCAGAGCCAGACTTTTAGCGCTGATGGATTTGACTTTACTCTTGTGCACACCGAGCTCAGATTTTGTTATTTGCTCTGGAACAGTGCAGTTGTTGAACAAAGTTTCATTTACTTATGTCCCCGTCAGTTGTTTTTTTCCACAGTGACAGCTGGTATTCAGTGCAGCGGGAGTTAATGATAAGTATTCCGTTGTTTTTTACACGTATCTTTCCCCAAGAAGTTGCTCGTACGAACAGCAAGGGTAGCTCAACAGGTCAGACAGCATCTCTGCAGGACATGGATAGGCAATGTTTCAGGTCGGGACCCTTCTTCAGAAAGTTGGGACCATTCTTTAGAAGAAGATACCTGACCTGTAACATAGCCTATCCATGCCATCATGTTTACTTTGGACTTTAGAGATACAGCGTGGAAACAGTCCTTTCAGCCCGCTGAGTCCACACCAACCAGCGATCACCCTGTATACTAATACTGTCCCTACACACTTGAGATATTTTACAGAAGCCAATTATCCTACAAGCCTGGACACAGAAACATAGAGAATAGGTGCAGGTGGAGGCCATTCGGCCCTTTGAGCCAGCATCACCATTCATTGTGATCATGGCTGATCATCCACAATCAGTAACCCGTGCTTGTCTTCTCCCCATACCCCTTGATTCCACTAGCCCTTAGAGCTCTATCCAGCTCTCTTTTAAATTTGTCCAGTGAATTGGCCTCCACTGCCCTCTGTGGCAGAGAATTCCACAAATTCACAACTCTCTGGGTGAAAAAGATTTTCTCATCTCAGTTTTAAATGGCCTCCCCTTTATTCTTGGACTGTGGGCCCTGGTTCTGGACTCCCCCAACATTGGGAACATTTTTCCTGCATCTAGCTTGCCCAGTCCTTTTATAATTGTATATGTTTCTATAAGATCCCCTCTCACTCTCCTAAATTCCAGTGAACACAAGCCCAGTCTTTCCAATCTTTCCTCATAAGACAGTCCCACCATCCCGGGGATTAATCTCGTGAACCTACGCTATTCTCCCTCAATAGCAAGAATGTCCTCCCTCAAATTGAGAACCAAGACTGCACACAATACTCCAGATGTGGTCTCACCAGGGCACTGTACAACTGCAGAAGGACCTCTTTACTCTGATACTCAAATCTTCTAGTTATGAAGAGCTTTCTTCACTGCCTGCTGTACCTGCATCTTTGGAATGTGGGAGGAAACCGGAGCATCTAAAAAACCCATGTGGTCACAGGGATAACAAACAAACTTGGTACAGACAGCACCCGTAGCCTTTGGTTTGGAACTGCTAAAGCTAAATGCTGCTGTGTTGCCTAAATGCTAAAAAGCTTGTTGCCTAATTAAAGTTGTCTTGCCAAATTAATTGCCTAATTAAAGTTGTCCTTGCCTACTTAAAAAGTTGTCTTGCCTAATTAAAGTTGTCTTGCCTAATTAAAGTTGTCTTGCCTAATTAAAGTTGCCTTGCCTAATTAAAGTTGCCTTGCCTAATTAAAGTTGTCTTGCTTAAAGTTGTCCTTGCCTAATTAAAGTTGTCTTGCCTACTTAAGTTGTCCTTGCTTCTTGCCTAAAAGTTAAAGTAATTAAAGTTAAAGCCTTGCCTAAAAATTCTTGCCTAATTAAAGTTGCCTTGCCTAAAAAGTTGCCTAATTAAGTTGCTATATCTAATCTTGACCACTTCCTGTTTATGTTTTATATTGATTTTAGAAAAAACGCTACCACGTACGACTGTGATTATGGGCCATCTTACTCAGAGTCCCCCTCCGCTCATCAGGTGCCGAGGATTTTTCCCATCGATGAAAAATAAAAGAGTTATTAGTGTTTAAAACATGTTGAGATTCTCGCTCCTGTCAATCACGCCATGAAGGCCACACCCCTTCTGGTGGGAGGGGGAGAGGCACTATAAAACCCAGAAGTGTGGGCGTGGCTCAGTCTCTGCAAGATGGAGATGGGAGATGTCACGACTCGCTGTCTTTAGTGGCCTTGCAACCTGCTTGAAATAGTATGAAACTGCTCTTGAATTTGGTGGCCTTGCACCCGGCTTGAAGTGGTAAGAAACTGCACTTGAATTTGGTGGCCTTGCACCCTGCTTGAAATGGAATTTCAAGGAATAGCTGTGAGTCAACTGCCAGCCCACCAGCCGTGAGTGAGTGAGCTGCCAGCACAACAGGCTTGAGTGACCGAGCCGCCAGCCCAAGAATCCATTCGGTCCACAATGTCCATACTAGCCCTCTGGAAACCAGTCCCTTCAGCCCACAACACCAATACTAGCACTCCAGAACCCCCCCCCCCACCACTTGTCACCACTATTGGAATTGGTGGAATATTGCGTTGGGAGACTAGCCCTCCCATGTGATGCTGGGTGACTTAGTCTAGTAATTTCTGGATTCCTTACCTGCTGCTCAGCCATGAGAACTTCTGAGTGCAGTGAGATAGACACAAAGTGCCAGAGTAACTCAGCAGGTCAGGCAGCATCTCTGAAGAAAAAGGATGGGTGACGTTTCAGGTGGGAACCTTTCTTCAGACTTAGTACAGTGGTGACATTACTAAATGAGTAATCCAGAGACCCGAGCTGTGGAATTGAAATTCAGCTGATGATACGCAATTAAAATGAAAAATGAGTTAGTAATAATTTCCCATAAAGCTCTCAAAGAAATATCCTGCAGACACAATGAACTGCAGATGCTGGTTTACAAAAATAGACCAAACTGCTGGAGTAACTCAGTGGGTCAGGCAGCATCCCTGGTAAACATGGATAGGTGACGTTTCAGATCAGAACCATTCTTCAGACTGAGGCATCTTGGTCAGCATGTATGAATGTTGGGGTGAAGGGAATGTTTTTTGAGCTGTGTGACGTTATGGCTGCTGGAAAGGAGTTTGCTCAACAAGATCTGTTAATCAATTAATCATTTAAGTTCCACAGCTTGGACTATTTGAAGCATACCCTTTGTTCTGAGCGAACTCCCTTGCTGTTCTTCGAACAACGCAGTGAGATCATATATCACTTCAGTTTAAATGTCATGGCATCCCTGGAACATTTTGTCTTCAAGAGTTCTCTTGGTTAACTCAAGACATCAGAAATTCCTCTGCGGAAATTCAGTGTCTGGAACTGAGTCCTTGAATACTGGGACCAGTCCTGAGACCGTGAGGAAATAGGTTTCTTGGACATCATGTTGAGTTTTTCCACTCCAGTGTTGTTTTGATCAGCAGTCTGTGAAATAGTTTCACTTTATGAAGCCCGCCAATTATTCTCTCAGAAGGAGACAGAGCAGGAAAAAAACAGCAAAACCACAGCTGAAATCAGTGCTAATTTTACCAATGACTCCCCGTTAAGGAATCATCTTCCAAGTCAGATGTTGGCTGGGAGCAAGTGCATCAATTCACATGTCTGGATCCCTGGTTATTCTGTCTGATCTGCTTCTGCTGAAGCACATTCACTTTCCGTCTGGTCTTCATTTTTATTATCCTGGACCAGCTCCGTGCACATAAAAAAAGCTGAAGAGGGCAAACTAATTGAAGGGAGCAGCCAACAAATGGTGGGATACCCTGACTGGTGGGATCTTGGAGCGGATGTCCACAGATGCCAGCAGGATAGATGGTAAGTGGTGAAGTTGGCATTGAGGATACTTGCCTTTATTGGTTGACACGTGGACTAGCCGGAAGATTCTGCTGGAAATGTATACGACATCAACTGTGAACTGTGTAAGAACAAACTGCAGGTGCTGGTTTAAATCGAAGGTAGACACAAAATGCTGGAGTAACTCAGCGGGTGAGGCAGCATCCTTCTTCAGTCTGAGGAAGGGTCTCGACCCGAAACGTCGCCCATCAACAGTGAACTGTTCCACAGTGGTGCCTCGATTAGAGAATGTTAGTTACAAGGAGAGATTGGACAAATTTGGATAGACACACAAAGCTGGAGTATCTAGGCGGGTCAGACAACATCGCTGGAGAAAAGGAATAGGTGATGTTTCGTGTCGAGACCTTTCTTCAGTCTGAAAAAGGGTCTTGACACGAAACGTCACGCACTGAGCTACTCCAGCTTTTTGTGTCCATCTTCAGTTTAAACCAGCATTTGGGTTTTGTGTCTATCTTCAGCTTAAACCAGCATTTGCAGTTCCTTCCCACACATTGGACAAACATGGAAATGAGAAGACCTAGAGGTGAAGAGGTGAGGGGAACGTTTAAAGGAGATGTACAGAGCAAGCGTTTTTATACAGAGGGTGGTGGGTGTCAGAGTAGTAATAGAAGCAGATATGATAGTGACATTTAAGAGTCGTTTCAATGGGCACATGGATGGGCGGGGAATGGAGGGATATGGATTACGGACAGGGATTAGTTCATTTTGTCACTGTGTTCAGCACAGACATTGTGGGCTGAAGGGCCTTCTCCGGTGCTGTACTATGTATGGTATATGAGTCCCGGCATGGGAACACACTGAAAGGAGTTAGAGAGAAACTATTCAATTTACAAAGGTCAATTAATCTACAGGTCTTTGGGATGTGGGAGAAAACCTGATCAGCCATGATCATATTGAATGACAATGAGGCCATTGTATGATGCAAAATTCCCCAACACCGATCCACAAACATGTCAGAAAATCCCTGGGGTTGAAGCAGTCATAGGTTGAATAATCTGCCGCCTTAAGTAACAAGATTTTCACCAAACCGTTAACTAACTGTGTGTGTGTGCATCCGACAATAAACTCGACTTGACTTGAAGACTGGTGGCACAGCAGCGCAATGGACACCTTGTCCTTGGGCAGTCCCCTGGGGCCGAGGGTGGCTTGCTTTGTGGGCTCTGAGGTGACGGATGGGGCAGGTTCAGCCATTGATGAGGCAGGTCGCTGAGATGAGCAGGTCACTGCTTTGAACGCATGGCCTCGACGTTCTCAGTCCTCGTGTGGCACGGTGGCGCAGCGCCAGTGACCTGGGCTCGATCCCGACCTCTGTGAAGTTTGCACGTTCTCCCTCTGTCCACGTGGGTGATCATAGAAAATAGGTGCAGGAGTAGGCCATTCGGCCCTTCGAGCCTGCACCGCCATTCAATATGATCATGGCTGATCTGGTTTCCTCCCACATCCCAAAGACCTGTAGATTAATTGACCTTTGTAAATTGCCACCAGTGTGTAGTGAATGGATGAGAATGTGGGATTACACGGAACTGGTATAAACAGTGATTCATGGTCGGTGTGGACTCAGGGGGCTGAAGGGCCAGTTTCCCTGCTATATCTCTAAACTAATCTAATCCCAGATGAACGCTCCTTCTCCTCCTTGAGTGATCATAGTCCAGAGATTCCCTGCAACTGTTGAGAATGTTGCATCTCCTCAGAGACTTCCTTGAATCTGTTCCTCTGCCTGGTAATCTCTTCCCTTTACACACAGGTCAATTCCATATTCATTCTGAGACAAAAGAGCATGTAAGCCAAAATGCTGTTAATTATGCCGATCAATATGGAAACAAGAAAGCGGCCCGATTCGGAATTCCAAGCCGCTGAGAGCGTTCTTCTGACGCCGGAGTTCCATCATCCCGGCGAGAGGCCTGAAACATCAGGCTGTGGTAGCGGCGACTGCGAAGGCCTCAATAGGCCCCGACCACGGGTGAACACGGAGGATGTGGACTGAACCTTGCTGCCTTCCCTCACAGTGGGAAACGTTGATCCCGCTGTGGGGGGGGGGGGGGGGAGGTGATTTTTATGGTTTAATGTTAAGTTCTATAATGTTGTGTTTATTTTATTTGTGTGCTGCAATGGCAAGTCAAATTTCACTGCACCAATTGGTGTATGTGATAATAAATATCCTTTGTCCTTTGAACAGGCCCTTCAGCCCAGTGTTTTCAGCCCAGTGTCCGTGCAGAACAAGGTTGTCACGGTCAACTCTTATCTGCCTGCAAAAATCCACATCCTCCATTCCCTGCATATAAATTTGCCTATCCAAAAGTCTCTTAAATTCCCTTAATTGGAGTTACTACAAAGTGCCTGAACATTGCAGTATTTTATTGTTCCTCTGCGACGTGACCTCTCTTGTGTTAAGATTTGGAAGACATGTCAGTAAACCTGGGATCTGTCTAATGTGCTTCCAATGTCCACTACCTGCCTTCGCCAGGATATGGACAACACTGCCCTCTTCTGGACTGCGTGCATTTCATTCCATTCTGTGTAACATTTTGGCTTCAATTGCCTTCAACTTTAGGGTTACACAAAAAGCTGGAGAAACTCAGCGGGTGCAGCAGCATCTAAGGAGCGAAGGAGATAGGCGACGTTTCAGGTCGAGACCCTTCTTCAGACTGGTCAGGGATCAGGGAAACGAGAGATATAGACGGTGATGTGGAGAGATAAGGAACAATGAGTGAAAGATATGCAAAAAAGTATCGATGATAAAGGGAACAAGCCATTGTAAGCTGTTTGTGGTGTGAAAATGAGAAGCTGGTGCGACTGGGGTGGGGGAGGGAGATAGAGATAGAGTGAATGCCAGGGCCCGAGGGCTGAGGGAGAGGTGGGAAGGGGAGGAGACAGCAAGGGTTAACAGAATTGAGAAAATTCAATGTTCAAGCCCAAAGGATGCAGACTCCCCAAGCGGAATATGAGGTGCTTTAGTCTAGTTTAGAGATACAGCACTTCTATTTATTGAATCAGAGCTGTGCAGCATGGAAACAGACCCTTCTGCCCATCCTATTTATGCCAACGATGTTGGCATTCTAGGCTAGTCCCAATTGCCAACATTTGGCCTATAAGTCTCTAAACCCTCCCGATCCATATATCTGTCCAACATGTATCTGTCCAGTCTGAAGTAGGGTCTCGACCTGAACCAACACCTATTCCTTCGCTCCATCGATGCTTCCTCACCCGCTGAGTTTTCCCAGCATTTTTATCTACCTTTGATTTTTCCAGCATCTGCAGTTCTTTCTTAAACATATATCTGCTGTTATTCTCACTATAACTCCTGCCATCGAGAAGGTGGGATTTAAGAACAGTTTTTCTCCACAACCACTACAGCACTAAACTATGAACTGCAAACTGTCTTTGTTGCACTTGGGATTTGGGACTTTTTACACTAATATTGGGGTCTCTAATTTATAGATTTTTTTATGATGTTATTTTTGAATACTGTGGTTCTAGGTCTATTAATTGTTTTGTTTTCTGACAATTAAACACACTTGACTTTCATAATCCATAACTGGACTATTTTCCCCCACTAGGAGTTCTTATGTGTTAAGGATCCACATATTTGTTGTGATCTAAGGATTAAATGAGCAATGACTAACATCTGAAGAATTAATACATAGTTAGAGCAAGTATATTGTTCTTTAAGAAACACGATCCCAACAGGAAAGTTGGTCAAGCCCTTAGTTAATGAGAGTGTTGAAAATAGTATTTATCAAAGGGAACGGCTGGTATTGTTACTAGAGAGAGCAGTGAGCCAAAAGATTAGAAGTTCAGAATCCAGCAACACTAGACCAGGGCTTTGGTGAGAAAAGGAAAGGTAGTATTGGAATGTAATCTTGTGAGAAGCTTAAAATCAGCCCCTGACAGCTGGTGTAAAACTGTGAAAAGACTTATAAAACTTGACCTAGAGTATCAAAAAGCCTTTGACAAGGTCCCACACTAGAGATTAGTGTGCAAAATTATAGCACATGGTATTGGGGGTATGGTATTGACATGGATAGAGAACTGGTTGGCAGACAGGATGGAAAGAGTAGGAATTAACGGGTCCTTTTCAGAATGGCAGGCAGTGACTAGTGGGGTGCTGCAAGGCTCGGTGCTGGGGCCCCAGTTATTTACAATATATATTAACGATTTAGTCGGGGGAATTAAATCTGACCTCTCAAACTTTGCAGTTGACACCAAGCTGGGTGGCAGTGTGAGCTGTGATGAGGATGCTATGAGGCTGCAGAGTGACTTGGATACGTTGGGTGAGTTGGCAGATGCAGTATAATGTGGATAAATGTGAGGTTATCCACTTTGGCGGCAAGAACAAGAAGGCAGATTATTATCTGAATGGTGTCAGATTAGGAAAAGGGGAGGTGCAACGAGACCTGGGTGTGCTTGTATATCAGTCACTGAAAGTAAGCATGCAAGTACAGCAGGCAGTGAAGAAAACTAATGGCATGTTGGCCTTCATTGCGAAAGGAGTCAAATATATCAGCAAGGAACAGCAGTTACAAAATTTTGAGATTTAAAAAATCAAGTCTGCAATTTATCCCATCAGATAAAGCATAAAAAGAAGTTTAATTTGACACCTAATTCACTTTCATATCTTCAGTATTAAAAAGGTTATGGCCATTTTCATACTCGGAAATTAGCATCTTGTTCCCTGTTGCTTTTCCATTGACTTAACACAAAATCTGTGATCGAGGACAGTCAAAAGCCCGTAACTTTCTTAAAAATTAAGAATTTTAAGAATGAAACTTTCTTAAAAATTAAGAATAGACTGAATGAAATTTTCATTTGTTATAGATTGAAGCATTCTGAAACAAATATGAAACAATCTTACTTGGATGACCTGAAATTAAAGCATATAATTAGTTAGTTACCTAATTGTAGCTAATTACAAAATTCAATTACTAGATCTAAACATCTATCATTTCTTAAGAAAAGGCTAACATTTTTAAATAGCCTAAGTGTCCAAATAACATTCACACAAGAATTCATAATATTCATAACGATTTTTAAATCTCATTGTCATGAATTTATAGGCCAAATGGAAGGAATTTAGTGTTTAATTCCCGTAAATTAATGGCCATTTAAATCATCTTGCGAGTGGGATTTTGTGGAACGCGATCGATTGGAACGTTGCGGTTTGCGGTGAATTTAAACCCCATATCAGCAGGAAAAATACTGCCGGTTCGTATGGGTCCCAAGTCACCTTTTCGCAACGTGAAATTTTGATTTAAGGCATCCTAAGAAGCAGGTTTATATGAAAAAATAAACGGTGTACCTTGCCTTGTCCCCTACGTGAGATCCGTCCCGTTCTCAGCATTGACGGCATTAGATGATGATTTTAATTTTACTTCTGCTATTAAATTATCCAGCGCTAATTTTAATAAACTTAATAAAACAGCAGTCAAAGCGATTTTTCTTCAGCAACTAAACAGCCTGTTCAAAATCGATTTGAATAGTCTGAAGAAAAAACGCATTTTAAACCCGCCCCACTCTCAAAGGCGCCAAAGTCGCGCACACGGGCAGTGACAGAACTGCAGCGCCGCTGAAGGTAAGTTTTGTAACATACCTACAAGGAGGTCTTATTGCAGTTGTACAGGGCCCTGGTGAGACCACACCTGGAGTATTGTGTGCAGTTTTGGTCTCCTAATTTGAGGGACATTTTTGCTATTGAGGGAGTGCAGCGTAGGTTCACCAGGTTAATTCCCGGATGGCGGGCCTGACATATGATGAAAGAATGGGTCGACTGGGCTTGTATTCACTGGAATTTAGAAGGATGAGAGGGGATCTTACAGAAATATATAAAATTCATAAAGGATTAGATGCAAGAAAAATGTTTCCGGTGTTGGGGGTGTTCAGAGCCAGGGGTCACAGTTTAAGAATAAGGGGTAGGCCATTTAGGACTGAGATGAGGAAAAACCTCTTCACCCAGAGAGTTGTGAATCTGTGGAATTCTCTGCCACAGAAGGCAGTGGAGGCCAATTCACTGGATGTTTTCAAGAGAGAGTTAGATTTAGCTCTTAGGGCTAAAGGAATCAAGGGATATGGGGAAAAGGCAGGAACGGGCTGATTTGAGATGATCAGCCATATTGAATGGCGGTGCTGGCTCGAAGGGCCTACTACTGCACATATTTTACTATGTTTATTACGCATGAAAACAGGAGCAATTATGTTGTGAACCGAGAAATAATAAGCAAACGGTTTATTGTTTGTCTTCAAGAAAGTGGGTAAAGAAAATATTTTATAGAAATTGCGGAGAAAGATCAAGTCAAACATATTTTATTGTCATATGTATCGAAACAGAACAATTAAATTCTTACTTACAACAGCACAACAGGTTACTAAATGCAGTACTTACTAGATAATATAATGAACCAACATTAAAAAAAATATATATAAAACACATTATAGTGCAAAAACAAAACAAAGCCCGCAGTCCCTAGTTCACCCAAGGCAGTTTGGAGTTCATCGTTTAGTTGGGGTTCCTAATGATCACTAGCCTGATAGTTGTTGGGAAGAAACTGTTTTATGTCGGGTGTGGGGGGGGGGGGGGGGGGGGGGGAAAGTCTGTCCCCCCCCCCACGGGTACCATGTAATCCCGTGCTACCTGCTCCATGGTCGGATAGTCGGCGACTAAACCGTCTCCCCCACCTGGTTTGCCAGGTGAGGAGGGGGCTGTGGACCCCCAGCAGGACCAAAAACAACGGCCATCCACACTTCAGTAGAAGTTGCGATCACTGTCGTACACGGCATCGTAATGCACCGTGCCCGTTGCTGTTTTCAACGATGATGATGATGCTCCTAAATCTGGATGTTACAGTTTCAAGAGATCACATTGTTTTGCCAATGATCACGGATTTTTCTAAAGAATAGTCACATTAAGGTATTTGTACCCAGACTTAAAAACGCAACATGATTTAACATGGCTCGCATGTTGCTTGAAGTGGGCGCATGTGCGGGGCTCTTCTAGAGTGTGCGCATGCGCAGGACATTCCCGGAGTGTGCGCATGTGCAAAGTATTTCGGGCGGGAAAGGCCTGCGGAATCAGCCATGTTTGCCAGACGTTTCTGAGTAATGTATTAAAGAAATAAGTTGCTTAAAGCTTAAATAAAGTTAAGTAAATTACAAGCAGTGAAAGTTTCATTTACCTGACAACAATTTAAGCTACTTATTTCTTTAATACATTACTCAGAAACGTCTGACAAACATGGCTGATTAGATAGAGGAATGTACAACTTATGATTCTGCTATTGATGTACTAAGCAGACTCTTCGTTAAGACACCCAACGTGATATTCGCTCGACACCTCCTTGCTACACGGAAACAAAAACCTGGTGAGTCACTTGATGAATTTTTACAAGAACTTCAAAGACTTAGTAAAGACCGTGCCTTCAAAGCAGTTACGGCTGATCAATATCGTCAGCAAGTTATTCGAGACTCTTTTATCAATGGTTTGGCATTGCCTTTAATACGACAGAGACTATTAGAACACAAAACCTTGGATTTACAGTCAGCTTACAATCAAGCTTACTCTTTGGACTTGGCTCAGAAAAATTCAGATGCTTATGGCTCATCTAATGTGTGTTCTGCTGCAACTACTACAAACGAATTTCACCCAAGTACTAATATGGAGAAAACTGAAACAATTTGTACTGATAAAGGTGCCCTTGCTGCTGCATATAATTATTCAAAAAGGAACTGTTACTTTTGCGGGGGGGGGGGGGGGGGGGGGGGGGTGGTAATATTCATAAGAGAGAGATATGCCCTGCTCGAGAGGCAACTTAATAGTTGTGGCAAGAAGGGACATTATTCTAGAGTATGCAAGTCCAAAGCAACTACTAAAATTGTGACTGCTGCCATCATACGCCTTCTTTATGTACAATTACAGCTGCATTTCCTCAGAGCTTGTCTAATGCAGCTACAACGGTATCCATCAGTGGCCATACACCAAATGTACTACTTGATTCTGGCAGTTCAGAAAGTTTTATAAGTGAACAAGTTGTGTCTCGACTAAATCTAACCATAATTCCTTCAAATAAGGAAATCTCGATGGCTCTGACAACTCTCAACACTCAAATTGTATTGTAGATTTTATTCTGAACAAAACTAGCTATAAATCTTGGTATTTTGAAAAATGTGTGTAGCGATATAATTCTAGGTCAGAATCTCCAGAAACTGCACAGATCACTTCTGTAGATGGTTTATATGCAACCAATAATATAGTTACCTCACTCCCATAGAAAGACAAGAACGAGATTACGCGTGTGTATCAACCCAAGGACTTAAACCTTGCCATCAGGCGACCACATTACCCCATGCGTCTGTTGAGGATGTGGCGCAAAGGGTCGGCAAGCCGACCATCTTTTCGGTCCTAGACGCTAAGAACTCGTTTTGGCAGATCCCGTTGGACAAAGCGTCTTCTGACCTGACGACCCTTCGCCACACCGTTCGGCAGATTCAGTTCCTGCGAATGCCATTCGGCATCAATTCTGCTAGCGAGGTGTTCCAGCGGACGATGGAGCAATTATTCGCGGACCTGCCATGTGCCATCATCGTGGATGATATCCTGGTTTATGGGAAGGACATTGCCGAGCACGACCTGAACCTCCGCCGCGTCCTGGATCGCGCGCGACGGTCGCACCTGAAGCAGAATCCCAAGAAAGTGCCGGTTTCGCGTTCTCAGAGGTCACGTATGTTGGACATGTTTTCACCCCTAACGGACTAAAGCCCGAACCCCTTGAAGCAGCTGCCATCTCCGAAATGGCAGCCCCCACCGGTGCCAGGTCTGCAACGATTCTTGGGCATGGTGAACTACCTTGGCAAGTTTATACCAAACCTCAGTGAGCTGAGTGCTCCCCTGCGGCAGCTGACAAAAAGGATATCGCCTGGGTCTGGCTCCCATATCACCAGCAGGCCTTTGACCGCCTCAAGTCGAAATGATTAGCACTCCGACGTTGCGGTTCTTCGACGTGGGTCGCCCCATCACCGTCACCTGAGAACGCTTTCCAAGTTCGGTTGGGTGCGGCCTGCCTTCAGTCTGTCGATGGATCGCTACATCCTGTCTCCTATGCCTCCCGCACCATGACGGACACCGAGCAGCGGTACGCTCAGATCGAGAAAGAGCTGCTCGCGGTGGTGTTTCGCCTGCTCCAAGTCAGAGACTTCCTGTTCGGCAGCAGATTTACGGTCGAAACCGACCACCAGCCACTGGTAACAATCCTGAACAAGGCCGATTCACGCTGCCCCTGCCAGGCTGCAGCGTATGATGCTGCAGCTCCAGCGTTTTGACTTTGATATAATCTACAAGAAGGGCACCGAGATGCACATTGCGGACACCCTGTCCGCGCGCCCCCGCGTACCTCCTGCGCTCGCCACCCCTACGAAACAGAGGACTTGCTCGTACTGGGCGTTAACTTTATTTTTTTTTTTCCCCACAAGCAGCTACAGGTTTTGGCCGAGCACACCGCTGCCGATCCGGTTTTGCAGCGGCTTGCCTCTGGGTGATTAAAGCAGGGTGGCCAACAAAGCGCTCTATGCCGCGCCGTCTGAAACACAGCCTTTCTTCCTGGTCCGCGAAGAACTGGTGCTCCAGGATGGCGTTATCGCCCAAGGGACATAAAGTTGTATAGTCCCTTCCTCCCTGTTTGACTTTTACTTTTGTGCAGCCCACAGCGGACACCCTGGGGTCGATGCAACACTCGCCCACGCTCACAGTGCCAATTCTTGTTGGCCTGGAATGGCCAAATATATCCGAGTCCGAGTTCTGCCTGCTCCACGTGCAAAACAGTCTTGCGCCACGCCAGCAGCCGACAGCCCCTGCTGCAAACAGCCCGCTCCTGCCTTGGCCTGGTCCTCGCTGGCTGCCGACATTATTCGAGTGGCGTGGTAAGCCACATACCTTGTCCTGGTCGACTCGTACTCCAACTGGTTCGAAGTGGCTTTTTGACATCCCTCACGTCGGAGATGGTGATCCGCAATGCTGCGGGAAACACTTCTCCACTTTTGGGACCCCGGTCAGGCTGCAGACTGGACAACGGCAGGGCAGTTTACAAGAGTGAATTCAAATGCTTTGCCGACAAGTGGGAACTTTGTGCGTTTCACCAGCAGGGCCCAGAGTATCCACAGCGCAACGGCCTTGCAAACGGGCCGTCCGCAGCGCCAAGCTCTGATGGAACAGGCGCGTACTATCCAACTCTGATTTGTATTTGGATCTCCTGAACCTCAGGAAATGTTTCCAGGGATCCGGCCATGGGGTCACCCTCTCAGCGTTCTGATGGGTCCCCCCAGAACTACCAGATCCACCGTCCCGATTGCCCAGCGCCAGCTGAAACCTCGGGTGCTGGAGCCGACACTCCAGTGCAGAGGCGAATTCAAGAGAAACATGACAGCCAGCGGCGTTCCCACGATCGGTCGTGCAGACCACATCGATCCTCTGTTGCCCGACAGGTTGTTCGATTGCAGACCGCAGTGGGTCACTACCGTCTGGCCACCGTGGTTGGGGTGGCCGACTCACCTCGTTCGTATCTGGTCGACTGTGAGGGTTCCATCTACCGAAGAAGCGACAACACCTGCTTGCGGTTAATGAGCCACAGCCGCAGCCCCCTGGGCCCTATGCCCCTCCACTCTCCTACAGCAGCCGGCTGCCGCCCCGGATGGTGTTCCCTGCATGCCTCGGTCCCCGTCGCGGGCGCCTCGTTCCCCTCTGCGCGGGTCCACTGTTGCCGATCGCGGTTCTCCCTCTCCTGTTTCTCCAGCCCCAATGCCTTCCCTGGTTCCCCAGCTGCCTTGCGGCCTCCTGCTTCTTCTGCTCTTTCGGGGGGAGGGGGAGACATCCGTACGCGACGCTCGGGCAGGATCAGTAAGCCGACTGTTTCGCTACGGCGATTTCGTTAACTATCTGCTGTTTATATTCTGTTGTCGTGACAACAATCTGTTTTTGATTTCTAAGGGGAAGGATGTAGATGGTTTATATGCAACCATAATATAGTTGTACCTCACTCCCATTAAACCCCCGCCCATCAACATCAATCATAACGCCTTCCCCTCAGTAGGAAAATGTAGGACGGTGCTTGAAGGTGTATGTATACCCAGTGTGCTATCATTAAAAGATTTGCACACTTAAGATTTCATTTACAACTTCAAATAATGTATGAAGGATCTATGCCTGATCTTGTATTGTGTGGTTTTTCTGCTGCATCTGTTGAATGTCCTTCATTATTCACTCATTATCCTCCAAGTGCAAGCCAATTGCTACAAAATCAAGACACTTTAGTAAAGATGATAGGAACTTTATCAACACAGAAGTGACTAATCTTTTACAAGAAGGTATCATAGAACCCAGCTCTTCCCCTTGGAGGGCACAAGTTGTCGTGGTTAAGGACCCCTTGGAGAGACATAGAAAAAGACTCTGCATTGATTACTCTCAAACTATAAACCAGTTCAAGGACCTTGATGCATATCCACTACCTCGAATAGAAGAGATTAGCAATACATTAGCCAAGTATAAGATATTCTCTACTTTTGACTTAAAAAGTGCTTACTACCAAATTCCTTTGAAGGAATCAGGAAGAAATACACTGCGTTTGAAGCAAATGGAAATTATATCACTACTGCAGAGTTCCTTTTGGTGTAACTAATGGTGTGGCTGTTTTTTCAGAGAGAGATGGACAAACTTGTTGAACAGGAAAAAACCTTAAAGATACTTTCCCTTATCTTGATAATATAACTATTGCAGGAAAAGACCAAGCTGAACATGTTTTTTAGATCTTGTAACATTCTAAAATCTAACATTAATGAGGCTAACATCATAACATCAGTGTCATCGTCAATTTAATATTCTTGGGTATTTGGGTATGAATTGCACTACCCACCACTGTCGAAAGGAAGCTACAGCAAGTATTGAAGCAGTGAAAAAAGGAGTCATTTCCTTGCTCGCCAGCACTTCACTTTGATAACAGATCAGCGTTCATAGACTTTTATCTGGATAATCGGAAACGAACAAAGATTAAGAACAGTAAAAATTCATGAGTGGAGGATTGAATTATCTGCATATAGTTTGTCATTCAATTGAGTACCGCCCTGGTAAGGATAATTTTGCTCCGATACATTAACCCGAGCATTTTTGTGCCTCTGTTCATTCTTCTGCACTCACTGATCTTCACAATGGCTGTGTCATCCTGGAGTCACTCGTTTGTTACACTATGTTCGTTCCAAAAACTTACCTTTCTCTACAGAAGATGTGAAGATGACGTGTGCTTCATGTAGAATCTGTGCTGAACTAAAACCAAGGTTCTTCCGTCCTGAAGAAGGAAGATTGATCAAAGCTACTCAACCTATGGAACGTTTGAGTATTGACTTCAAAGGGCCTTTACCATCCTCCTCTCAAAATGTTTATATACTTACCTTAGTTGATGAATATTCGTGGTTTACATTTGCTTTTCCTTGTCCAAATATGTCAGCTGCTATGGTTATCAAATGTTTAGACTAACTGTTTTCATTCTGTGGATTTCCAAGCACCTCATTCATGTTGAAAGATTTAAAGGACTACCTTTCTAATAGAGGAATTGCAACAAGTGAAACAACACCATATCATCCTTTTGGAAATGGTCAGGTTGAGAGGTATAACGGAATCATTTGGAAAGCAGTGAAACTGGCTTTAAAGTCAAATAACATACCAGATCAGCATTGGGAATGTGTTCTACCAGATGCATTACACTCCATCAGATCTCTACTGTCAACTGCTACCAATACTACTCCACACGAGCGGTTCTTTAACTTCAAACGGCGTTCTTCTAGTGGTACTTCTCTGCCATCATGGTTGACTAGCCCAGGACCGTGTTTGCTTCGTCATTATGTCCGATCAAATAAGAACGAGCCTTTTGTTGATGAAGTTGAACTGACTGATGTCAACCCATCTTATGCAACTATCAAGTATCAGGATGGACGCCAGTCAACTGTCTCACTTCGTGACCTTGCACCATGTCCGTCTTCTCCATCAGCTCCATCACTTCTTGATAACACTAATCGAGAACTTCCTCCAACACTTCCAGCAACCCTATGGAAACTTCTATAAGAAATTCTAAAATTGTAAATCTAAATAACAATATGAGTGAAGTTGATGACCAAGCAATATATCTACCACCAGCTATTGAAACGCCATTACCTCCTGAAGCTCCAGTTCTGCGACGGTCATCAAGATGTATTAAACCTCCTGACCGTCTCAACTTATAAATAGGAGGGGAGAATGAAGTGGGCGCATGTGCGGGGCTCTTCTAGAGTGTGCGCATGCGCAGGACATTCCCGGAGTGTGCGCATGTGCAAAGTATTTCTGGCGGGAAAGGCCTGCGGAATCAGCCATGTTTGCCAGACGTTTCTGAGTAATGTATTAAAGAAATAAGGGTACACAAAAACTGGAGAAACTTGCAGCAGCATCTAAGGAGCGAAGGAGATAGGCGACGTTTCGGGTCGATTCTTCAGACCTTTTTCATTAAATAACGTTAAGTAAATTACAAGTAGTGAAAGTTTCATTTACCTCACAACATTGCTGCTGTACATTTTGAAGAACTTTGAGATGTGCCACTGGGAACAAAATCACTCTTTCAACCCTTCTTGCACCAGCTGACAAGAACCTTTGCCTCATTGACAGCCAGAAGCTTCCACTTTTCATCAGTGCAGCGTTTGCACCAACAGCAGTATCAATGAAATGGATTCATTAATCTTTTGACCAATGCCAAACAGAAAACCTGAATACTCTTATAGAAATGCTGCTTACTTGCATTAAGGAGAATGAATGGCTTCCTTCTGCCAGTGTAGGCTTTTTATAAACTAATTGTTACTCCTTGGCTTCAGTTTAGAAATCGACTAATAAAAATTTGAGTTAAATAGTTAAAATATAGAATCAATAGTAGAGTCCGTTCTACGTGAGATTTGAGAACACATACTGACTCACTAACTGAATCCCACATACGGCCTTTGTGCTTAAGACCACTGATGGACAGCAGAGTAGGCTACGTAGACTGAATGGCATCCCATCCGTCTTGGCTCCGCTGCTTTTCAACGTGTGCATCCATGACCTCCCAGAGACCGTAAGATGGAAAATACGGGTATGCTGACGATCTAGCCATCCTGATGAGACGCAAAGAGTGGGAGACAATCGAAAGCTCCTTGAGTCAAGACATGGGGACTTTTGCAGTATACCTACGATAGTGGCGTCTAAAGCTGGGCTAAGGCAAAACAGTGTCAACAGCATTCCATCTTCACAACAAGGAAGCTAAGCGACAGCTAGCCGTCTTCGTTAACAACAGGTGCTTGGACTTCAACAAACACCCACTTAGCTCAGCCTAAAGCTGGACAGGTCGCTTACATTTTGTCAACACCTGGCTGGTCTTCGCTACATCCCTTCACCAGATAAAAGCTGTCCAGGGTCAGAACGGCTTCTTCCCCTCAGTTAGCGGGCTTCTGAATAGGCCTTCCATAAGCTAGGGTACTGTTCGATTCACCTCTACCCCATTGGACTCTGTCTATGGAACTGATACACTATAATGCTGCGAACTATATTCTGCACTCTGTATCTTCCACTTTGCTCTACCTCTCGTGCTTGAGGTTGAGTGTCGATGTGTGGTATATCTGATCTGTTTGGATAGCTTTTCATTGTACCTGGATACATGTGACATATATAAACCTGAACCTACATTGCTTCTGGTTCCTGTGTGTGCTTATGGGTGGAAGTGGCTAAACATGTAGACATTCAATGGCATGTAAAGCACATTTACAGTAGACTAGACAAAGTGGGACCCATTGGGCCCCGTTACCCCTACTTAATATTCCACCACTCACCCATAGTCCACAACTGCGCAGATGCGGCTGAGGGGTTCCCTTTGGACGCGAGTCCCAACCCCCCCCCCCCCCCCCTGCCCTCACCATCCCAGAAACATAGAAACATAGAATTCGGTGCAGGAGTAGGCCATTTCAGCCCTTCGAGCCTGCACCGCCATTCTATGATCATGGCTGATCATCCACTCAGTATCCCGTACTGCCTTCTCTCCATACCCTCTGATCCCTTAGCCACAAGGGCCACATCCAACTCACTCTTAAATATAGCCATGAACTGGCCTCACTACCTCTGTGCAGAGAGTTCCAGAGACTCACCACTCTCTGTTGTGAAAAAAGTATTTCTCATCTCGGTCTTAAAGGATTTCCCCCTTATCCTTAAGCTGTGACCCCTTGTCCTGGACTTCCCAACATCGGGAACAATCTTCCTGCATCTAGCCTGTCCTACCCCTTAAGAATTTTGTAAGTTTCTATAAGATCCCCTCTCAATCTCCTAAATTCCAGAGAGTATAAACCGAGTCTATCCAGTCTTTCTTCCAGTCCTGACATCCCAGGATCAGTCTGGTGAACCTTCTCTGCACTCCCTCTATGGCAATAATGTCTTCCTCAGATTTGGAGACCAAAACTGTACGCAATACTCCAGGTGTGGTCTCACCAACCCTCCAAGTACAACTGAAGTAGAACTCCCTGCTCCTGTACTCAAATCCTTTTGCTATGAAAGCTAACATACCATTCGTTTTTTCACTGCCTGCTGCACCTGCATGCCTACTTTCAATGACTGGTGTACCCACCCAGTCTCGCTGCATCTCCCCTTTTCCTAATCGGCCACCATTTAAATAATAGTCTCTTCCTACCCCTATCCTCCTCCATTCCAGCACACTTCTCTTCACCACTCCTCATTTCTTTGCCCCTATTCTCTCACTCCCTCCCTCCATCCTCTCCCCCATCTATCTCCCCTCCCCCCATCCTCCCTATCCCTCCAACACTCTCCCTTACTGCCCTCCTCTCCCTCTATCCCCCCACTCCTACCTCCACCACTCCTCTCCCTATCCCCACACTTCCCCCATTCTCCCTCCTCACCTCCCCCACTTTCCCCTCCCTTCCCCCTCCTCTCCCTCTATCCTCCCTACTCCTCCACACTTCACCTCCCCCCTATCCCACCCCCCCACAATGAAAAACGCAATGTTTAAAATAAAAAAGAAACAAACCCCCAATCCCACCCGCCCCACAATGAAAATCACGATTCTTCTTTAAAATAATCTAAACACAATGTTAGCTGTTAATGAAAATGGAAGAACTTTATAAAACTGAGTTTTTTTGAAAATCATGATTTTTTTTAAATGTAAATGAGATTCGGGATCCCATTGTGATGTCATTGTGAATGAAAACAGAAGAATTTGATCAAAACAGATTTTACAGATTGTTAAATCACGATTTCTTAATGTAAATGAGATTCGGGATCCCATTTTGACGTAGAACGCGCCTGACTGGCAGGAAAAGTTTGAAAAGTGATGTTTGTAAAGTTTAAAATGTCAATAACTTTGAAAATATACCATCAATCTAAATGAAACTGGTTTCATTTACATCACAGGACAATGGTAAGGTGGGCCAAAAATTGTAGTGCTATCGTGTACCGTTTTGGCTGGGTTTGGGTCCTCACGCACACGCACGCATATAAACAAACATACAAGGTGAGAGTTTCAGTAATATATAGATACCACCTTTACTCTACCGTTGCGCCATCATGCTGCTAACTTCAGTCTCACCCACTTGGTCCATATAGAAGCAGGCGTATAGAATGAGTGTAACACCTGCAGCAGCAAGCCCAAATGAGACCATACTCACCTGTTTCAGCCTTGGTGGCCAGGAGATGGTGAACAAAATGATTTCTGATGGCTGAACACACTTGGTCCAACCCCACACCAAAGCGACCCAATGACCCACGGGACAGTCAAAGCAAGAGTTGCCACTGTTATGCAAGGCTTCATCTACTGTACACAACAGCTTGGCTCTTGCCTCATAAAGCTTTGCACTCTATTTCTGAACACAAAACACTCACCGACTACTGTGCATTACTCGGCGTGTGAAATTTTCAAGGCACTGATTAGGAACTAAATTTATTGTCACCATCCATTATCCAATCGACATTTTGCATAAAATGTCTGCTTTATCAAAAATGATGGACTCGCAACATTGACATCTCCATTTAGGGTTACATGACAATTTAGTGTAATGTGTTCCCATTTAATGAAAATCCACATCTATCAAAAGCATTTGGCAAAGTCAAAATACACCAGCTCAAGAAATTACGACTGGCTGCGGCGCCTAAACCTGGAGGCGAGCCACGCTTTGAATAGCTCAATTCATGTTGTACCAATAGATTTAAAGATCATTGAAACAATATTGAACACTAAATTCCTTATAACGTGAATGCTTGTTGCTTTGGTCAGTGAGTTTCAACCTAAGATAAGGACCAACTGAATAGAAATTTTCAAAGAGCCCGTGCCAGCATGGCCTCCCTCGCTGTGCTGGGACTTCAAGATGCATCACAATGCAAGTTTGTTTTTCTAATTAGAAAACAGAAGGCTATTCTTATAAGGAGATCGATTTTTGCAAGCTGATTCCAAGGACAGCGTATAGAAATGGAATGGCGATCTGCTTTCAAGAATCAAGAACAAACTTGTGTTAACTCAATGTTATTTTGACGAAATGTGACAGTTGGATGATAGAAGATTTGAAGGTATTTGGAGCAGCTTCCAAGAGAGAATAGTTAACAGTATCGACAAATTTGAAGGCTGGGAAGGAAATTGAAAAATGATCAAGTGTTGTGAGAAAAGCGGGAAGGGAGTTGGGAATGGGGCTCAGCAATCGATGAGTTTGGAGAGCGAGATATCAAAGGGAGGTGGAAAGGTTACTGGAGAAAAATAAAAGCTTGGAGGCAAGACTAATGTTAGGAGAAAGCGAGGGAGAAAATATATTTTGTGCAGAAAGTTAGAAGAGTGGAGAATAGCAGGTGCAAGTGTGGTCACGATATTAATTTTGCCCATTGCAATTTGTTGATGAGTTGTTGAGACGGGAGAATGTGAAGATGGAAAAGTGAAAAGCTCATTTATTTTCTAGATGTAGCACATGGCTCAAACGTTGTGGTGTTGACTGCCAGAGATCTTGTGTATTTGTTAAAGTTTTATGCATTCACCAACACATTTACACAACAGACAAAATTATGAACACTTTTTTTAATCTGAAATACATATAAATAGGTAACGTACAATAAAGTAATTTCATGCACTGGTATAAATGGTATCATTCGAGGTACTGAATTTATGAACTTACACACGACTAACAAATTCAACCATTGGACATTGCAAATATCTGCAGACATCTGGTCTCTTAACTTCGAGTGGTGTACAAGTCTGCATCTTCAGGACTTGACTGACCATGATCTAGCAAGCTAGAGTCAACTGGAATCATTTGTTTTTCTGTTGTATAAAAGAAAGTGAACATTACTTCATGCTAGATTTCTTAAAACATGTATAACTACAAGAAAAAAACTGGTAATTGAAATGGGTAAGAAATGAAATGCTATTTCTGGCACAACGATACAGTTTTCCATCGACCAAATATTTTTTAATTGGTATGCTTGATAAAAATATAAAAATAAAGCCAGCCCGAGATCCAACTGACCCGAGAGAATAGTTAGCCTCTTGCTGACCCTGAATGGAACAACTAACCTTTAGCTTTATCCCAGACGTAATGTGGAAACAATGCAAAAATACTGTCTGCTGCATGACACAAACTTGTCACCTGAATTAAGTCACATCATATGAACTATCAACACTAAAAATAGAGGGGGTATGCATAAAGAAAAATAACATGCATGCACACACTCACACAGGGTAAGAGAAAGAGTGGAAAATAGAAAGACACATTAACAATTAATTATCAAAATCTTGATTATCTTAAATATCTTGATTTGTAAGGGTGTTAGAACTTATGGGGAGAAGGCAGGAGAAAGGGGTTGAGAGGGAAAGATAGATCAGCCATGATTGAATGGTGGAGTACACTTGATGGACTGAATGGCCTAATTCTGCTCCTAGAATTTATGAACTTATGAAAATAATAAATGCCTTAGCACAGACCACATACAATTCTATATTCAGGAACATAGTACTTGTCTGAAGAGGTTCAGAAAGGTAGAAGCGCTGATTGGTACCTTCTGCTGCCACAAACACAATATCCGATATTGTTGGCTGCTGATTCTGTGGCAATGGAGAGATGTCTCTTTCTATCCTATTAAATCTCTCTTGGTTTGGCTGGGGCTCCTGTCCTTTGGTGATCTGAACGGGCAAAAATAACATTTCAATAACAAAGATGCACAGCTTATTTTATCACGCTCATATTGAGCAGAATATTTAACAACAGTTCGGTCATTCTCGAGTTAACATTTGTTGTAAAGTCTGTCAGACTGTGCGCAAGGGTCATTTTTAGTTTGAGTATTGCTACTTTGGTCATTAAACCGTCCAGTTCAGTGCATGGCAGATCTACTTACCTCACCGCAACCATGCTCACACACAACCTGACAACTGTATCCTTATCGGCCTGTCCCACTTATGCGACTTTTTTGGCTACCGCATAGGTCGTTGCAGGTCACCAAAAATTTTCAACATGTTGAAAATTCAGCGGCGACCAGAAAGACGCTACGACTCTTTGGGTGACTGGGAGACTACTCACGACCGTACAGGCGACACCCCCGCGATATGTCGCAAGGTGAAGCCTGTACGGTCATGAGTAGTCGCCCAAAGAGTCGCACTTTGTTCTGGCCGGCGCTGGATTTTCAACATGTTAAAACATTTTGGAGACCTGCTGCGACTATGACGGGTGCCGGCAAGTCGCCGAAAAAAATCACGTAAGTGGGACAGGCCTATTACTTGCTCCAAGATGCAAAGGCTGACAGTCAGTTTCAATTTACAAAAATGTGGGCAAAAAGCATTCCGTCATGGGTCCTCTTGAATGGTTTTACTTTTGCAAAGGGTATTAACCCTGTAATGCCTGATTATACAGTTTGGGATGGAACTCATAACAAAATGCGCACTGAAAATATAAAACATGATGGATCAATAGATTTTTGATGTTAACATTTTGGGTCAGTTTACCAGCCCATTGCTGTGTTTTCAACCTTTGTCTCACATTTTCTCATTCTGATCTAATTTCTAGGTACAAATAAAATTCTAAATAAACTCAAAATATTAATCTTTCCCTCTTTGGTCCATATTCCTAATCGTCTAGATAAGCAAGGGTGAAACAGGAGTAACAAGATACAAAAGGTCTGAGGCTTCAGGTTGGAATTCATTTTCCCTGACATTGCCACAGACGAGAAATCCAATCCAAGCTGATGATCACCTTGGATTGTTGTTAGAAATAAAAGTGCAGCATTGACAAGTTTATATTTAGAAGAAGCTCCATAAAAAGATGTGGATCTGTGGAATTATTTGCCACAGGAGGCAGTGGAGGCCAATTCACTGGATGTTTTCAAGAGGGAGTTAGATATATATAGCTCTTCGGGCTAAAAGAATCAAGGGATATTGGGGAGAAAGCAGGAACGGGGTACTGATTTTGGATGATTAGCCATGATCATATTGAATGGCGGTGCTGTCTCGAAGGGCTGAATGTCCTACTTCTGCACCTATTTTCTATGTTTGTAGAAGATAGTCATTTTGTGGAAATTGTAATGTTCAAAAGATCTAAGGAAAGGTATCATTTTTAAATAGGTGAGGGCTAATACCTATTTAAATAGGTGCAGGTAAATTAAATATTTTCTGCACTTCATTCCATTTTAGTCCATTAAAGCTATAATTCTACAGAGATCCAGTTTACCTGCAGGTCTTCAGTCGTTGTTAGTCTTTGCTTCTTCTGTGGATTCTCTTTCCAAAGGGATCGGATTGCTTCATAACTCCCCTGGCTTATTGCAAACATCTTCTGCCCAGAAAACTAAAGAGAAAAATATATAACACTGGCAATTTCCCTGTTTAAAGTAGTTTCCTTGGCGTATACTGCACCACCAATAAACTGGTAAAATAAAATTACCACAAGAGGGGCTTCTGATTTGGAACATTTTTAAGAAATTTGTGTTGGACAATTGTGTTTTGGAGCTACCACAAAATAAAACGATAGATCAGTTTACCATATTTTCAAAATGAAACAACCCATGTATAAATTGTGAAAGCAGAATATCAGCTGTAAAATGTTCTGCTAAATGGCTATTTTTCTGAGCAAATAATGGGTGCCTTTACATCCCCAAGCTTGCACCTACATGAGTAGGTTTTGTCTCTACAGCAGCACCTATCGCATTAAATAGGTTGAAAGTAAAAAATGCCTCTGGATCAAAACCATGCACATCCTCTCCTCTTCCAGACAGCTGACCCTTCTCACTTTTTCCTTTAAAGTACATTAAAAAAAAAAAAGATTTTCTTTGATGTTATCTGCCAGAGCCATTTCCTGCCCCCTGTTTTGCCCTCCTGATTTCCTTTTTTAGCATAAGATGTTTAAGAAAGAACTTCAGATGCTTGAGAAATTGACGGTAGACAAAATGCTGGAGGAATTCAGCGGGTGCGGCAGCATCTATCTGGCCTTCTTCAGACTGAAGGAATAGGTGACGTTTCGGGTCGAGACCCTTCTTCAGTCTCGACCCGAAACGTCACCTATTCCTTCGCTCCATAGATGCTGCTTCACCCGCTGAGTTTCTCCAGCACTTTTGTCTTCCTTCTTTAGCATGCTCCTCAGCTCTCGAAACCCCCCCAGGGAAACACTTGATCCCAGCTGCCCATACTTGCTCTACCCTCCCCCTTTGTCTTGATCAGAGCCTCAATTTTCTTTGCAATTTTCTTTGAAATTGTTGCATCTTGTTGCTTAGGATGGACCATGGTTGCCTTGTCTTTACATTCATATGATGGACTTTAATCTAATTTATCCACATTATTCAGCCACCTGAATTTAAATCCTCAGTTTGTAAACTGGGATTGATAGTCCCATTGCCTACGCACCTTAACCACTTTGCTGGCTTCCCAATAGTTTCACAACACAAAACAAATGCTCAGTGCCTCTCTCTTCTTCCACAGTTAGTCTTCAGGACATTGGCATTATTTATGTCATTGGCATTGGCATTGGCATTGTGCATTGTGCATGTCCTAAAACATAGTAACATCTTTTAGTTTGTACTATTTTAGGCAGGAAGGCACAAGATAGTTAGAAGTATTTTACCTTTGCAACGGCAATAGCTTGCTGAGGGTAGCAAATGGCCATTCCCACAGCTGCAAGTCCCACAGGATATGCCATTTTCTGAACCCGGGAAGCTGTGCAGATGGAAATTCAAAAGGGCCACAAGAAATCGAGGTTAAGAAAAACAAATTGCAACATAAGGTCTATACTCTCAGGTTGAATCAGACAATATTGATTTTAATTGGTTTATTGTTGGAGGGTGTGGAGATGCATATCGATTTGAAAACTCAAACTATTCAAATTCACGTATTCCAAAACTTTGTGCTTTCCTAAATTACAAGGAAAAGTACTCTCTCATTTGTGGTCATTTGTATTGTGAATTCAATGTTTGTTTGTTTTTAATATACAAACTTCATAGACCTTCATACCCAAAGGCATCTGTGTGGCCTGAAGTACAGCAGGCACTGCACATTTTTGAAAGATTGCATGAACGAAACTACATAGTCCAATTTTCATCCTTCCTCACGGCTTTCCAGTTAGAAGCTGGCATAACAGACTCCTAAAGAGATAATGCTACATCAAGGCCAAAACTACATAACCCCAATGAAATTCAGGCACGGACACCATTACAAGCGAGTCTGATCAATAACTTGTTGGAATTCAAAGATGGCGGACGTGAGTATAGGCATTTTAATGAGTTTAGTTTCATTTAGAGTGACAGAAGGTGAACAGGCCCTTCGGCCCACCGAGACCACGCCAACCAGCAATCCCCATTACCATAGCACTATCCTACACACTATGGACAATTTACAATTTTTACCGAAGCCAATTGGCCAACAAACCTGCACGTCTTTGGAATGTGGGAGGAAACCAGAGCACTTCGGGAATACAAACTCTGTACAGACAGCACCCGTAGACAGGATCGAACCCAGATCTCTGGTGCTGTAAGGAAGCAACTCTACCGCTGCGCCACCGTGCCACAGTAACACAGAATAGTAACAAAAGGGACAGGCCCTTCAGCACACGATGTCTGTGTTGAATATGATGCCAAGCTAAACTAACGTCAACTGCCTGCACACAATTCATACCCCTCTATCCCTGCATATCCAGGTGCCAATCTAAAAGCATGTTAAACAGCACTATCATATCTGCCGCCCCAACTAACCCTTGGCAGAGAGTTCTAGGCACCCAACACTCTCGATTTAAAAAACCTCGCCCCGCACTTTGAGCATCTTATTTTTTTTTAAGAAGAATTCACACAGCCCTATGATCATATTTCACAATACCTTGAACCAGAAATGCATCATATAATTGTGAACCAAACCAGGTAATTATGCATTTCATATGATTTTTCTTTTCTCTTAGAATTGTAAACATTTGGCGAGTCAAAACTTGATGTGAAACAGAATGCTTTTCTTTGCTCAGCATAAACCAACAGACTAATAGTTATGATCAGGTTCATTTAGTTCAATAGGTACAAATTGTTTTCTCATTATGATACAAAAAACACTGACCTCATTACCGTGCACACTGTGGGCTGCTTCACTTGCCTAACTTAAAAACAATTCTCTCTCAACCATCCAAGTCTTCGCTCAAAGCATTTAATTTTTTCAAATACAGAAACTGATCCACGATGGATGTCTCAGTTTCATCTTTTGCTGTTCGTAGGGAGAAAAATAATCTTCAAAGATTTTCTAAACCAATGAGTGGATGTGTTTTATCAAATGTCGAGTCAAACTAGTGAATTAATTATTTGGTGTACAATAAAGCTAACTCATTACAAAGTAAATATCATACTTCATTTTAAATTATCACGTGGGAACACACAATGCAGAATGGAATAGGACATCAAATAAACATGTATTACATAATGGTTCTTTTATCCTGCTCGGCCTTCAAAATATATTCTTTCCAAGTGTTTAATATTAAGTATATGTTGACTGGAGATTAATGGTGATATTTTAAATAAACTTTTGGAAACAATAATAAAAACAGTGCTTCGCCAATATGATAGAAAATGATTACTTTCCTGTCAAATGTCAAAATGCAGCATTTGGTTCAAAGACAGTAAAACATTTTCCTTTTGTGTTTTCTGATATTAATAAAATTGCCAATGGAGGTTGAAATAACAGGCCAAAAATGCACTTTAGTACTGCCAAGTACTAAATGCCAGAACGTGCACATTAACAATGTGCCCCAACTAGAGAGGCGTTTTGTAGTTGTACCACATGAGGCTGATTTAAACATTACTTCACTGTTACGTCTCTATCAGGCACGAGAACAACCTATTGTCCTCTAACTCCATTGATCATTGTTCAGATCAAAATTACAATGGACCAGCCAGTTATGACAAGGCTGCTTCACAATTAAAACCTGTCCCAAATTTTCTTCAGAAGTGGACTATCAAATAAGCATTAAATTAACCTGGAGACACGAGAGACTGTAGAAGCTAGAATCTTGAGCACAAAGTGCTGTGGGAACTCAGTGGGTCAGGCAGCACTGTGGAGGGGATGGGCTGGTGACATTTTGCAGAACATAGCACAGTACGGCACAGGAAGAGACCCCTTGGCCCGTAATGTCTGTGTCGCACATGATGCCAAGATCAACTCTTATCTTCAGCATATAATCCATTCCTCCATTCCCTTCACATCCACGCGCCTATCCAAAAATATCTTAAATGCCACTATCAAATCTGTCTCCACTACTACCCCTGAAAGCACATTCCAGGCACTCACCACCCTCTGTGTAAAAACCTCTCCTTTAAACTGTACCCCTTTCATCGTAACACTATGTCCTCTTGTATTTGATTTTTCCATCCTAGGATAAAGGTTCTGACTGTCTACCCTATCTATGCTTCTCATAATTGTATATACTTCTATCAGGTCTCCCCTCAACCAATCAAGTCTTTCAAATCTCTCCCTGTAGCTAAAATCCCCTATTGAGTACAGGATTCTTCTTGAGACTGATGGAGTAGTGGGGAGAAAGCTGGAAAAGAGAGGTGGGCGCGGGACAATTCCTGGCAAGTGATAGGTGGACGCAGGTGAGGAGGGTTTGACTGGTATATCAAGCTGAACTGGTGTAACGTGATTCAATACATGCAAGAATCCCGCAAGTCCTGAAGAAACAATTGTTTTGTGATCATAACGCACCTTTTGACGATAGAACTAGTCCTGCCAATCCAGACACTGTTATCACGCCCATTCTTGGAAAGAAGCCTTCGGGTGGATTCTTGAGGAAGATGTAGGCACCTTCAAGGAATAAAAAGATACATGTTTTTTCTTCACATCCTTGGCAGGACATTTGCACAAGATCATTAAAATTGCAACAACATGTCTGAAGGGCAATTGAGAAATAAGAAATAGTGGCTGGCACAGTGGTGCAACAGTAGAGTTGCTGCCTTGCAGTGCCAGAGACCCCGGGATCCATCCTGACTATGGGTGCTGTCCGTGTTGAGTTGGTACGTTATCCCTCTGACTGCCTGGGTTTTCTCCAGGTGCTCTGGTTTCCTCCCACATTCCAAAGACATGCAGATTTGTAGGTTAATTGGCTTCTGTAAATTGCCCCTAGTGTGTACGGTGCAAAACTAGGAACATAGAACTAGTGCACATGTGATTGTTGGCTGGTGCAGACTCGCTGGGCTGAAGGGCATGTTTCCATGCCATGTCTCTAAACTAAACTAATAAGCAAGATTTAATTCACAATCTAAATAGATTTCAATAGCAAATCATAATGACCAATTCAACATGGTGCTTGCAAATGAGGAACATGAAATGGGCACCAAGATCCTAGATTTTAGTCAAGGTTGACGTTGAGTGATAAAACAGAGAATGTATATAATTATCATGGATAAAATCAGTGTACAGCTGTGGGAGATGTTGAATGATTTATGTGAAGTGGAACACTTTAAACCCACAGGAGAGAAGACCTCCAGTTGCCAAAAATACAAGCATGAAAAACTAAAGTGCAGCTTCAACAAAACAAATTCAAAGCAAAATCAAGTGGCATGGCAGAGATGGAGAATGTCAAACTCTGATAAAAGAGATAACAAGTGGCCACATGTGAAAGCAGCTACACATAAATGGAGCAAGGGAATAAACGTGCAAGTGATATTAAAATAAACACAAAACATTTTCAGACTTGCAACAGGAGAAACTCACTAAAACAAGTAATGACATTGCAAATGGATGTTAAAGAAATGGCAAACATGATTATTTTACATCAGTGCTTACAGCAAACAGTACTACATCCCACTCATCTTTAGACAATTTATATTATATCAGAGATCAGGACTTGCAAATATTAATATATATAGGCTAAAATTTGACAGCAGTGAAGGAAATCATTGCACAGTAGGTTTTTGTTTTCTAACATGTAAATACTGACCCTGTTCTATTCTGTTGTTTTTGCACAATCCGCAGGCATTGCCACTTTCATTTCACTGCACATCTTGTATGTGTATGTGACAAGTAACGTTGACTTGACTACATTGACGAATCCCAAGGGCAACATACTCCATTTCAGGGTTTAAAGAAACGTGGTGAGAAAATTGCACTTCACTCTCCTATTTTAAGGAAGTGTGGGGTAAACTGGGGAACCTGAATGTTTGAAGTTGCCTAATGACATCATGGCCGATGAACTGAAGTGAACCTTTTGAAGAGGTTTAAGAAGGAACCGCAGATGCTGGAAAATCAAAGGTAGACAAAAATGCTGCAGAAACTCAGCGGGTGAGGCAGCATGTATGGAGCGAAGGAAATAGGCAACGTTTCGAGTCGAGACCCTTCTTTTGAAGAGGTGACTTTTTATAGTTGATGGGGGGGATGTCCAAGGACACTGTAATCTCCAAGGAGTTTGAGAAAGACAACTTATAGTCAAAGCTTGTAGAGGCTGCAAAATAATTCATTTTTTGGTTTGTAAATTGATTGAGTAGCAGGAGACAGGGAGCAAGAATGATGACCAGATGCATTCAGCAAAGTTCAAAATGGAGGTGTTCTGAGGCTGAACTATTCTCCATGATTGTATATAATCTCCCTGATGGGACAGAAACCCAATTAATAATGTTTGCCAATGACAATTAATTTTGAGGGATAATTTTCTGGGGAGGCAGACTTTTCTCGAGAGCAGGTTTAAGAGCCTGTCCCACTTTTACGACCTAATTGACGACCTTTTTTACTCGTGGACATTTTTCATCAGGCTAGAAAAAACGCCCCGACCTACTTGATGCCACGAGTGCCTACGACCTCGTGATGACCATGCTGCGAGTTTGACTCAAGGGCAAACTCGGCAGAAGTTGTGAATTAGGTCGTGAAAGTGGGACAGGCCCTTTAGAATCTGGGTCAGCATTGACTTGAGTTCACACAAATTGAGAAGTGACCTTATTGAAATTAACCAATACTTTTCACAAGGTAAATGCAGAACCGATAATTCCCCTGGCTGGGGGAACTGGAACCTGGAATGAATGTAATCTGAGATTAGTCATTCAAGACATAATGAGAAGAAACGTCTTCACCCACAGAATCCAAGAGGTCTGTGGGGACTGTCATGAAAGATATTTGTCCAACCTCAATATAATGTTTATATATTACGGTAATCTTGGGTTAATGCAGGAAACTTGTATTGAGGGTAAAAGATCAGCCTTGCCTGCATTGTAGGTTGGAATGTCTAGGTCCTGTTTCTATTTCTTATGCTAATATAGTGAGCAAATGGAAAAACTGTGGCAAATGGATTTCAACATAGGAAATGGGAGTTCACACAGCTCAGATAAAAAATAGATAAAACATCAACTTTCTATATAATTTATGGTTAAAAGTAATGCAAATCCAAGGGATGGTCTCCACCACCAACCCAGGCACTGTATTACAGAAACTCACCATCTGTAAAAAAAATATCACATTATATATCAGATTAAAATCCAATGCACTTGTTCTCCAGGTTCTTGCAACCATAATTCCCAGATCCACAATAGCTGCCACCAAGGACAGGATGGTTGGTGAATGCCAGCACCGCCACCTGCAGGTTCCCCTCCAACTCTCATTCCATCAGCTCTTGGGAATGCATCACTTTTTTCGAGGTTCACTGAGGCTGGCCTGGTCTTGCATCTCACAACTCATAATGGGGATGGGAGTGCGTCTTCATTGCCAGGAAATACGGTACTTTATTAAGAGATTTGGCTTTTGAAGATGTTATAAAAGTCGACTAACAGCTTACGGAGCGAGCAATCTGCGCATGTGCGGTTTAAGATTTTTTTGAAGCCGACTGACTGCCTCCCTGGAGTAATTACTCACGGCACGTGCCTGCTATCCACATATTGACCTCTCCACACCTCTCTGAAACGTAACATTTGCTTGTTTTCTCACCTTTCCAGTCCTCATGAGAGCCATTGATCTGAAACATTAGCTATTCGTCTCTCCACAGATTCTGACTGACCTGCTGAGTATCCAACATTCCCTGTTATTTCACATTTCTAACATCTGCAGATATTTGTTTTTTTAAAAGAAAGTCTGCCCTGGGCTGGAAAAGTTGTTCCACCTTTCAAGGCTTTGACTCTGAGATTTCAAGTGTTTCATGGCAAATCTAGTTCTGCATATGCTCCTTTATCTGTTACATATTTGATGCTTTCTTCAGCATTTCAGGTTTAATCAATAATTCATTGGTTCCACAGAACTCTGCTCTTTTTCACATGTTATTTTCTCTCTCCTTCAACCTTTTCCTCTAATCACAATTCACTTTTGCTGACAATTCTGTTCTACATTCATTGATTTTTTTCCCCAGACTGCACAAAGTCAACACTTGTAACATTCATTCCACTCACAGGGCAATGGTGAACCGCCAAGACTGATTCCTTTACCCCCGGCAAAGTGCTTTGCCTTATCAAATGTACAAGAAATATTACCTTTAAATCTTGAGTGGGTTATAGAAACATAGAAAATAGGTGCAGGAGTAGGCAATTCAGTCGATCGAGCCAGCACGGCCATTCAATATGATCATGGCTGATCTTCCAAAATCAGTACCCCTTTCCTGCTTCCCCCCTTTTCCCTCATCTTAGTCCTAATTGGCCTACCCCTTATTCCTAAACTGTGATCTCTGGTTATGGACTCCCCCAACACCGGGAACATTTTTCCTGCATCTAACCTGTCCATTCCCATAAAAAATTTATATGTTTCTATAAGATCCCCTCTCATCCTTCTAAATTCCAGTGACTACAAGCCCAGTTCTTTCATCATATGTCAGTCCCACCATCCCGGGAATTAACCTGGTGAAACTACGCTGCACTCCCTCAACAGCAAGAATGTCCTTCCTCAAATTAGGGGACCAAAACTGCACACAATATTCCAGGTGTGGTCTCACAAGGGCCCTGTACAACTGCAGTAAGACCTCCTTGCTCTTAAACTCCAATCCTCACGTAATGAAGGCGAGCATGCCATTTGCTTTCTTCACTGCCTGTTGTACCTGCATGCTTACTTTCAGTGACTGATGTACAAGCACACCTAGGTCTCGTTGAAAGTCTTAACTCTTTTAATTTCACAAACTGTTTCTCAAACACACAAATGGCAATAATTTCTTATCTTTGGTGATGGCAACACATCTTCATTACTCCCTTCAATCCTAAATGCAGCAAACATATCTCCTCCAATACTACAATTATCTCAAAGAAGTGCGAGAGATTTTTGATTCCAACACTTTTTCGGCATCACCCCTCGAACTATAGACAAGCAGTTTTTCCAAAATACGACTATTTTTCCAATGTCCAGAGGGAGATTTGCCACAACCACTCTTTTAAAGTATGACGTATAAATAATACTAGTCATCTGAGATGCCTTTGTCTTTGCCCTTCCATTGCAATCTTGTCTTTCAACATTTTGTTATGTCCCTCATTATCATTTGTCATCACTTCCAACTGTTCTTACCAAACACAAGCCCCCCCCCCCCCCGCCAAACCCACCCCAAGATTGTTAAAGTTCCATGGCAACCTGAAATGCATTTCCCAACAGTTCCTAATTCAGGCAGTAAATGTGGTGAGATACGGCTGTGAAAGAATGATCTTGGTTTAATACTTTTCTTTCCTATATTTAAACAGGGTGTGTAAAACAAAGACACGATGTAAAATTATTAATCAAAAGTTCAATGTTCATACAAAATGCAAATAAAATCCATTGAAGAGTATGAATTAACAAAAAATGTGCTGCTCATTTCTGTCAGGCCAGCAACTTGACTTCTTCGAGACATAAGAAACAGCAGAAGCTGGAATCTTGAGCAAGAATATGCTGTGTAACTCAGCGGGTCAGGCTGCATCTGTGGAGGAGGGGACAGGTGATAAGGTTGGGACCCTTCTACAGACTGAAAAAGGTCCTGACCGAAATGTCACCTGTCCTTTCCCTCCCCGGATGCTCCCTGATCCCCTGAGTTACACCAGCATTAGTGTTTTACTCAACCTGTTTTCTTAGGCAACCGAAGATAGACACAAAAAGCTGGAGTAACTCAGCGGGACAGGCAACATCTCTGGAGAGAAGGAATGGGTGACATTTCAGGTCAAGACCCTTCTTCAGACTGGGTCAGCCCATTGGTATTGAGGGTACCTTCTCCACTGGTTTTATGGGTTCTGAAATGACTGATGTGGGCAATAAGGGAACTGTGGCCCCATCCACAAATCCACAGAAGTCCCCTACAGGTCAGGTATGTGTGTGTGTGTAACATAGGTGATGAGACATCCCTGCTACAATTTATGCAAAGCTAGGGTTCTCAGTACCAACCTGAATACTCCTTCTCAGATTTGAATTGGCACGGATCCATGATTTCCAACAGTCAGTGAAGATGTGATATATTTGTCAGAGCCTTTGCATATCAACAAATAATGCATCAATGAAAGTTGAGGCACATGAGCCAAGAGGACCCAGTGCCAATATATGTTGCAAAAAACATTCACAATAAAGGCAACAGTTGACTACTGTCCTTAAAACTCTGGAAGAAACAACACTAAACAAGGCCACTCTCACCTTTTCCAAATGCAACAGAGTTTTCTGCGCCACCTTTAACAGCATGATACGCACCCTGGAAAAATACAAAAAATAAAAGTCAATGATAACTCAAAAATGTTATTTCCCTTTAAAAATTGCATCCATTTTCAAATATAAAATTGAAATTGGGGGAAAGAATAAAAAATGAGGCACAGGTTTAAGGTAACAAATTTAAAAGGGAACTGTGGGGCCACTTTTTTTCACAGCCCTTGTGGTCTGCCGGTGTTGTCAGTAGATCTTTTACAAATGATGTCTTTTTTTGAGAAAATGTGAAATTGTCCATTTTGATTGGAAAATAGAATATCCAAATGGTGAGAGATTGCAGACCTCTGTAAAGCAAAGACCTCTGGTTTAATATTGTCACGTGCACCAAGATACAGAGAAAAACACTGTTGATCCAGACAAATCATACCCGAAACGTCACCTATTCCTTTGCTCCATAGATGATGCCTCACCCGCTGAGTTTCTCCAGCAATTTTTGTCTACATACCATGACATCAAGGAAGTACAAGAGAGATAAAATAAACAAGATGCAGAATATAATGTTATGGCTACAGGGAAAACCCAGATACAAAGTGTAATTCCGCATTGTATTTTGTTGTTGTATTATCATTGTATTATCATTAGTGTATTGTTTACACATGTGAACAGGGACGTCTATTGCATCTTGCTGTATATTTACTCTGGAACACCAGAGCTTGAGTGGAGAATTGATGGAAGTATATATAATTATGAGAGGCATGGATAGGGCAACGGAACCCCCCCACCCCCCAAAGGGTGGAAATATGAAATACTAGAGGGCATGGCTTTAAGGTGACAGGAGCCAATTTAAAACTGTGCGAGACAGGTTTAACTTTGACAGTGAGTGGTGGATGCCTGGAACATGCTGCCAGGGACGGTGCTGGAGGCACATGAATGTGCAGGGAACGGAGAGATATGAATCATGTGCAGGTGGATAAGAGTTGGTCTTGGCATTATGTTTGGCACACACATTGTGGGCCAAAGGACATTTCCTATGCTGTACTGTCCTATGTTCTATGTACAGGACAATAAACCCAAATAATTGATGAAATTATCTGAAACCAGTGAAAAAGATCGACTGACAGCACCACCAGGGCATTTGTCAGTAGGAACTCAGTTTCTGTCAGTTGTGGTCTTGTCACTATCCATAGACTCTGCTGCGTGGATGTCTGCAGAGTCACAACAGGAGTGACTACAGGCAACCTGCAGAAAGCAAGTCCAGACTGGGGCCGGATCCGGTGGCAACCAGTCATTAACTCCGGAAATGCCAGCACTTAAAAAGATAATGGAACTGTCAAAATCCTTAAGTACAAAAACTCGACACTGAAAAATCATGGAATTAAGTGATGAAAAAGAAAACTGAGGATGGATGATAGCTTTTTATGTTCAATGGTAGGCAGATGGTATCACCACCATTAATAGAATACAACGTTTGAACAGCAGGAAACCAGACATTTAGTGATATGAATGACCTTGGAATGTTGGAACAATCAGCAAATTAGTATAATAAGCCTTTACTTGCTCTGCAGAATTAATTTACTGGTTCATTATAGTGTCATCTTAAAAATCAACAAACATTTCAACAACACAAGAGCAGTAAAGTTTCCATCTGAATTCACCAGCACACAACTATTGGAATGTTAAGTCCAAAATACTTCATCAAAAATCAAGCAAAATTAAATTTGAATTACATTTGATTTCATTGTAGTCACGAGGAACTACAGATGCTGGTTTACCAAAGAAGACACCAAGTGTTGGAGTAACATAACGAGTCAGGCATCATCTCCGGAGGACATGGATAGGTGACGTTGCGGGTCATAGAGTCATACGGTGTGGAAACAGGCCCTTCCGCCCAACTTCCCCACACCGGCCAACATGCCCCAGCTACATTTGTCTCACTTGCCTGCGTTTGGTCCATATCCTTCCAAACCTGTCCTATCGTACCTGTCTAATTCGATTCACCTAGTCTGGGCAAGAGATTGTGCAACTACCCAATCTATTCCTCTCATGAATTTATACACCTCTATAAGATCACTCCTCATCCTCTTGTGCTCCAGGGAATAGAGTCGCAGCCTACTCAACTTCTCCCTATAGCTCACATCCTCTAGTTCTGGCAACATCCTCGTAAATCTTCTCTATACCCTTTCCAGCTTGACAACATCTATCCTATAACACGGTGCCCAGAACTGAACACAATACTTTAAATGCAGTCTCACCAACATCTTATACAACTGCAACATGACCTCCCAACTTCTATACTCAATACTCTGACTGATGAAGGCCAATGTACCAAAAGCCTTTTTGACCACCGTATCTACCTGCGACTCGACCTTCAAGGAACCATGCACCTGTACTCCTAGATCCCTCTGCTCTACAACACTCCCCAGAGCCCTACCATTCACTGTGTAGGTCCTGCCCATGTTAGACTTCCCAATATACAACACCTCACACTTCTCTGTATTAATTCCATCAACCATTCCTCAGCCCACCTGGCCAATCGATCCAGATCCTGCTGCAATCTTTCCACAACCATCTTCACTATCTGCAAAACCACACACTTTTGTATCATCGGAAACTTGTAATCTTGCCTGGGTACACAAAATGCTGGAGAATCTCAGCGGGTGCAGCAGCATCTATGGAGCGAAAGAGAGAAGCAACGTTTCGGGCCGAAACCCTTCTTCAGACGCCTTTGTAATCTTGCCATATATGTTTTCATCCAAATTATTGATGTAGATGACAAACAGTAACGGGCCCAGCACAGAACCCTGAGGCACACCACTTATCACAAGCCTGCGACCGAGACGCAAATTCCACCACCCTGCTGCTTCCCTTTCCCAATGTTCTATCCATTCAGCTATCTCTCCTTGGATCCCATGTGATCTAACCTTCCAGAGCAGCCGATCATGCAGAACCTTGTCGAACACCTTACTGAAATCCACGTATACAACATCTACAGCTCTACCCTCATCCACCTTTTTGGTCATGTCTTCAAAAAACTCAGTCAGATTTGTGAGAAGCAACCGCTCATGTACTAAACCACGCTGATTATCCCTAATCAGCCCTTGTCCATCCAAATGCCAGTATATCCTGTCCACGGAATACCCTCTAGTAACTTTCGAACTACACATGTTAAGCTCACTGGCCTATGGTTCCCAGCATTTTCCTTGCAGCCCTTCTTGAATAAAGGCACAACATTTGCCACCCTCCAGTCTTCCGGCACCTTTTGAAGACAACTCATAAATTTCAACCAGGGCTCCGGCAATTTCCTCTCTAGTTTCCCACAATGTCCGCAGATATATCTGATTAGGCCCTGGAGATTTGTCTACATTCATGCATGATAGTATGTTCAGCACTTCTTCGACCGTGACATTGACTGCTCTCATTGACCACTCCTGCGTTGACTGTTGGATGTTCCTCCATCCTCCTGTCTTTCTCCTCGGTAAATATTGAGGGCCTTGCCCATCTCCTGTGGCTCCACACAGAGGCGACTGCTTTGAATCCTGAGGGGGTCCACTCTCTCTCTAGTTTTCCCCATATGTATTGATGAAATCTTTTGGGATTGTTTGGTGCTATCTGCTAGAGCTAACTCCTGGCCCCTTTTTGCCCTTATGATTTTCTTTTTTAGTTTACTCCTCAGTTCCTGAAACTCCTCCAGGGATGTACTTGATCCTAGCTGCCTATTCCTGTCCCATGCGTCCTTCTTATTCTTGACCAACGCCTCAATTTCCCTTATCAACCAAGCTTCCTTACCTTTGCCTGCCTCGCCCTTCACTCTAAGAGGGGCAAACATATCCTGAGCTTTTGTTATCACACTTCAAAATATATCCCACTTGGCTGATGTTCCTTTCCCCTCAAGCAATCTGCTCCAGTCAACTTGAGCAAGACTTTCTCTCATACCATCAAAGTTGGCCTTACCCCTATTGAGCATTTTAACACGTGGGCAATTTCTGACCCTATCTTAAACAACTATATTGAACCTAATCAAACATTGATCACTGATCCCAAAAGGCTCCCCCACAAACACTTCATTCACTTGCCCTTCCCAATATCCCAAGACCAGATCAAGTGTTGCCCTCTCATGGGTGAGGGCCTCTACATACTGCTGGAGAAAACTCTCCTGAACACCTTAATGAAATTGCACCCCATCTAAACCCTTCACACTATGATTTTCCTGTGTGTCAGTGAGAACGTTTCAGGCTGAAGAAGCGTCCCGACTGAAAACTTTGCCAATCAATGTCCTCCAGAGATGCTGCCTGACCCATAAGCACCACCACTAACCTCATCTTCTGCAACCAATGTTCTCGACATGGGCTCCTGTACAAGGTGTGGACTCAGTGACCAATTTGCCAAATACTTGTGCTTGGTTCGCCAAGGCCTACCGGATCGCCCAGTTGCTAACCATTTTAACTCCCCTTCCCATGCCCTTACTGACCTTTCTGTCCTGGGTCTTCTCCATTGCCAGTGTGAGGCCACATCTAAACTGGAGGAACAGCACCTCATATTGCACTTTGGTAGATTACAACCCAACAGAATGAACATTGAATTTTCCAATCATAAACAGCCTCCTCCTCCCTGAAGTACCCCCCATGCTCTCCACCCCTTACCCCCTCCCCCCTTGCCCTGAAACCTGGCTGACCTTGCACCTGTTTTCACCCTTTTCCCCTCAACTTGTATCATCTACAATGAATACACAATTCGCACCTTTTCTATCTCTGAACGTAACAATTTGCAACTCCTTATCTTATCGGGCCCACACCTGTCTCCTCATCTCTGGCCTTTATCCAACAATTTGCCCATCAAATTATCCCCTCACCTGTGTTCACCTATTACTGGCCATGCTGTTCTGCACCTCCTCTTTTCCAGCTTTCTTTCCGGCCCCTCTACACTCAGTCTGAAGACGTTTTCTGACCTGAATCGTCGCCAATCCATGTTCTCCAGGTATGCTGACAGACCCGCTGGGTGACTCCAGCCTTTCTTTGTCAATCTTTGGTATGAAACCAGCATCTGCAGTTCCTTGTTATCACATGCTGCCTTACCCGCTGAGTCACTAAAAAAAAATGTCACTGTAGTCAACAGAAGTCACTTTATATCTTAGTGAAGATCATTCCAAAGCTGAGCTTGTACCTTTTACAAAAAAGTTGGCTCTGGCTGTTGGAGTTAAATCATTCCAGTCACGAACATCACTGTAGTTGTTCCTCAGAGAACAATCTTCAAATGCTTCATCAAAAGACCTTCCATCACAATGTAAGAAGTGGGGATGTTCATCGATGATGTTAAAATCCATTCACAGTTCCTCAGAGTATGAGGCAGTCCAGGCCTTCAAATTCAAGCAGCAAGAACCAAACAACATGGGCTGCTAATTGGCAGGGACTAGTCATGCCACTAAAGTGCCAGATAACAACCATCACCAACAAGAGAATCTGACTAGCCACTTGGTCATTCAATAGCACTACCATCATAAGAGTCCACCACCATCAACATCCTTGGGATTATCAATGACCAGATACACAACTGAATCAATCATACAAATACTATTGCTAAAAGAGCAGGTCAGAGGCTGGATGTCCTGTGGAGAATGATTCACATCCTGAGAACCAAAGCCTTTCCACCATCTACAAGACATAAGCGAGGAGCATGATGAAACATTTAACTCTTGTCTGGGAAAATGCAACTCCCATAGCATTCAATAAGCTCTATACCATGCAGGATAAAGCCATCTGCTTGTTTGGGCTATCTTCCATTACCCTAAATATCTATTCCCACTAACATTGCGACTATGTCCCAACCACAGAATACACTGTACTTTCCTAAAACGTGACTTCTACAAAGGAAGTCAAGGACAGCCTACAAGCCACTTGTCAACAGCTTGTAACTAGCAGGGACTTGAGTCCAGGTAAGCTTTCAGCAACATGCCTGGGGTACATACAGTTAAGCAATTAGCAGCAATTTTTAATATCCACTTGTCAACTTTACTCCATGCCTCCAGTCAGTCCAGTCTTTAAAAGCAACAGAAAAAGATTACAGAGTCTATTATCCAATTCTGAGAATAGACCAAAACACTACTTAAAATAAGCTAATTATTATTACAAATATAATTTCTGTACTTTTTGCTCTGAACATGTATTTATTTCCAGAGAAATTCAAAGATTGATATGGATGCCACACCTCCAATAATAATTCATGGAAAAATCAACATTTTGATATAACTCAGAAACATTTACCATACCTTAAAACAATCCATTTTCCAACTACTTACACCCAAGGCCATCATTACAAACTGATTGTTCACTTTTTAATTATTCCACTACAGGCTTTGAATCATACTGAAGGCAGGAGAAAATTAATGCAGGACCATGAACAGTGGCCTTTTTCCTAAAACAAAAACTGATGTTTCATGACAAAGTGCATGCATAGCAAACAAGTCAGAAATTAGGCAAAGGTACATGTTTACTTAAGACTTGATATCTTGTCTATCCATCGATGTAAACTCAGTGATTTCAAGTGACTTTAATTCAAAACATGACTGTGCATCATTGCATTAATTTCAGAAATTATACATGAACACACTGTCTCCCTCCGAATCCATATCAGTGCATCTCACAAATAAGCAGACACAATCGCAAATTTGGTCAGCCTCTATAGCATCAAAACTGTAGCATGTTATAGCAAAACGTCTCATAGGAGCAGCTTATTCCTTAGGTGAGAGGCTGTATGCTTCCACTCCCCAAGTAATCAGTTTAGCTAAAAACTGCTCTTGAGAAATGTTGTGAGTTATCAGCATTACAGCATCACCATAGGCAGGTATTCAGTTATTTCCCACAGAATTGTTTTGGACAGCCAAGAAATTAATTACACAATTTAAAATAAAATTGTGAGAAATTGGTTTTAATTACAGTTATGGAATAACCGAATATCAATTTAAAAAAAAAACATCTTTTGGGATGATGATAACTTGAATTGGTTCAAATGTTTATTTCTAGAAAAGATTCCTTTTAATGTAATGGATTTCATTAATTCTTAAATGTTGAGAGATTAGATTTTCTGCTAAACTGGGAATATCACCAGCCAGCTCTGCCCAGCATTTTCCTCGCGAATGTCCGGTCCCTGGTGAGTAAAATCGATGAACTGCGGCTGCGGATCACCACACACAAACGGATCGCCGACTGCAACGCCATGGTCTTCACCGAAACATGGCTCACCGACAACATCCCGGACAACGCCATCGAGCTGGAGGGGCGCACTGTCTTCAGGGCCGATAGAACAGCGGAGGACTCCGGTAAGACCAAGGGCGGCGGACTGTGCATTTATGTGAATAACTCATGGTGTACAGACGCTGTCAGGATTGGTAGTCACTGCTCTGCTGACCTGGAATACCTGATGATAAAGTGCAGGCCCTTCTATCTGCCCAGGGAATTTACATCGACTGTTATCACTGCAGTCTATGTACCCCCAGATGCTAATGCCAGGCTAGCAATGGAGGAGCTGCAAGCTGCTATCAGCAGACAACTAACTGCACACCCAGAGGGGGCTTTTATTGCTGCAGGTGATTTCAACCACTCTAACCTCAAAACTGTACTCCCCAGATTCCACCAACATGTCTCCTGCCCAACCAGAGGTAACAAGACTCTGGACCTAGTATTCACCAACATTGCTGATGCATACAAAGCCCTCCCCCTCCCCCACCTGGGACAGTCTGACCACCTCTCTCTGTTCCTGCTCCCCAAATACACACCTCTGATCAGACGTGTGAAACCTTCCGTGAGGTCAGTGAAGGTCTGGCCTGAGGGGGCTGTCTCTGTCTTACAGGAACAGTTTCAGCAAACAGACTGGAGTCTGTTTGCCACCCAGGCCACCTTCAACTCCCATGTGGACATCAACTCATACACCTCAACCGTTCTGGACTACATAAAATTCTGCACGGACAACGTCACTACACACAAAGTAATAAGGACCTTCCCTAACCAGAAGCCGTGGATGAACAGGGAGGTCAAATTCCTGCTGAAGGCTCGCGACGCCGCTTTTTATCTGGCGATGCTGAGGGTTACAGCTCATCCAGGGCCAATCTGAAAAAGGGAATTAGGAATGCTAAACTTAATCACAAACGGCGGATTGAGGAGCATTTCCGAAATAACTCTGACCCCAGGCGATGTGGCAAGGAATCAAATCCATTGCCGATCACCATAAAGTTAACACTCCCCCCCCCAGACAATGCCTCCCTTCCTGACGAGCTAAACTATTTCTACGCCCGCTTCGACCGGGACAACAAAACTCCTGCCATCAAAGGTGCTCCACCCCCGCATGAACAACCCCTCAGTCTCTCCACTCTGTTGTTCAGGATGCACTGAGCAAGGTGAATGAGCACAAAGCTGCCGGCCGATGGCATCCCCGGGCGGGTGCTCAGGGCATGTGCTGGACAACTATCCCTGGTCCTCACTGACATCTTCAATCTGTCACTGGCCCAGGGTGTCGTCCCACTTGCCTCAAGACATCTACCATTGTGCAGTGCCCAAACAATCAGCGACAGGGAGTCTCAATGATTTCCGGCCAGTGGCACTCACCCTCTCATCGCCAAGTGCTTCGAGCGGCTGATCTTGGCTCACCTCAAAGCCAGCCTCCCCCCACACTGGACCCCCATCAGTTTGCCTACCGGACCAATAGGTCAACAGAAGACGCCATATCTGCGGCCCTACACTCTGCCTGACCCACCTGGACAGCAATAACACCTACATCAGGTGCTGTTCATCGACTTCAGTTCCGCCTTTAACACTGTCATACCCGCTAGCTTGATCACCAAACTCAGCGGTCTTGGCATCTCCACTTCCCTCTGCAATTGGACACTGGATTTCCTCACTAACAGACCCCAGTCTGTTAGGATCAACAACCTCACCTCCTCCACTATAACACTGAACACTGGCGTGCCACCAAGGCTGTGTGCTCAGTCCTCTCCTCTACTCTCTCTTCACCCATGACTGCATCCCTAAGTTTAGCTCCAACGCCATCATAAAATTTGCCGACGACACCACGGTGGTAGGACTGATCAGCGATAACGACGAGTCAGCCTACAGGGAGGAGGTCCAGCACCTGACAACCTGGTGTGCCAATAACAACCTTGTCCTTAACTCCCAAAAGACGAAGGAGATCATTGTCGACTTCAGGAAGAACAGAGGGGGCAGACACACCCCATCCATATAAACGGGACTGAGGTGGAGCGGGTCTCCAACTACAAATTCCTCGGGGTACACATCTCGGAGGATCTGTCCTGGTCCCTCAACACACTCCAAGGCTGGTCAAAAAGGCAGCAGCAGCGCCTTTATTTCCTGAGGAGGCTCAAAAAAAGCCCACCTGTCCCCCCAGATCCTGACCAACTTCTACCGCTGTACCATCGAAAGCATCCTGACCACCTGCTTTACGGTATGGTACAGCAGTTGCACCGTAGCAGACAGGAAGGCACTACAACGGGTGTGTGAAAACCGCCCCAGCACATCATCGGTGCCGCCGCCTCCCTGCTTTGAATGCCCTCCACCGAAAACGGTGTCTGAGACGGCTGGGAAGATCATCAAGGACCCCTCCCACCCTAACCCTGGACTGTTTGCCCTCCTACCATCGGGGAGGCGGTACAGGAGCCTCAGGTCCCGCACCAGCAGGATGAGGAGTAGCTTCTACAATAACACGATCGCACTGCTGAACTCGGAGTCCCGCCGATAGATTCCACATCTGTATTTATTTATCTGCATTTATCTAAACATTGCTATCACTACGTACTGACACTAAACTGCATTTCGTTGTACCCATACTTGTATCTGTGCAATGACATTAAATTTGAATTGAATTGAATTGAATTGAATCAATCCACCACCTGCCAAAGATGTTTCCTACATTTTTTGTGAAAAAAGCTTGTTCAGTTCCCCCAACAGGTGTCCAGAATAGAGTTCATTCTGGGCACTACACACAATTTAATGACAGACAGACAGTATCCAGGTGGTTCATCCCTATCATAAGATTCCAACCAGAACACACTTGATTTAACTTGTTAACATTTTAATACATTAGAGTCAGACAGCAAGCTCATCAGCCCAACTCATCCTTGCTAACCAATCCTTGCCCTTCTGAGCAAGACCCATTTCCCGCGTTTGGCCCATATCCCTCTAATCCCTCATTTTGCTTTTGTTCTAATCATATGTTAAATATAATTATTTGATAGCTTTTTTTGAATTAAATTTCACTGAATAAAGAGGGATTCTAAAATATTGCTAATAAGATATATTGTATATTGAAAATATTTCCCCACAAAAAATGATCCAATCAGTGCATAATGTTACTGATTCCGGCCAATTAAAAAAATATATATTTTGAATTTCGTTGACAAAACATGCATTTAACTTCTATGGTGCAGAGCACAGATGAATCAATTGGCGTGTGTTGACTTGTACCTTACACCGAGCAGCATACGGTTGAACAGTCTGTCTCAGAGCAGAGATTCCCTCAAGCAAACGGCCTGGCTGCTCCACTATGAACTTGCAGTTTGCTGAAGGTTCGTTATAAACTGAAAGCTGCAAAATAAAATATTTCATTACAAATAATATTTTAAATATGAGTACTCGATACTCTGAGGAACTTTATAAAAATGATTCAATTTCTAAAATAAACAAATACTATATGACAAAAAGACGATTTGGTCTGTTGAGTCTCAACCACTTTCCAAAGTGATTATGGCTCATTTTCTTTCTCAGCTCTACCAAGCCATGTCTGGATTCTCTTATTATTCCAAAGATATGTTGAAAGACTTTACAGAGTTAAAAGATATACAACCCTTTCTCCAAATAAATTTCTCCAAAGGCCTAAGTGGTCAACTTCTGATGAGATTAAGGTATCATGGCATCATATTTGGCAGACGTTGTGGGCTGAATGGCCTGTTCCTGAGCTATACTTTTTAATGTTCTCTGTTCTAAAATAAAGTTCCACCAGGATCACTCTGCTCCAGAAGCTCCTTTACATATCTAAAGGGGCTGTCCCACTTGGGCGACATATTTGACAAGTTTAGAAGAGTTTGAAAAAATGACATGTTGAAGACTTCCTTCGGCTATGGTAGAAGTGCTGGAGTAAATCAGCAGGTCAGACAGCATCTGTGGCAGGAATGCACAGGCAACGTTTCACGTTGGGAACCGAATCTTCAGTCTGGAGAAGGGTCCTGACCCAAAACGTTGTCTGTCCATTCTCTTCACAGAAGCTGCCTGACCCAGCAAGTGTCACCAGCACTTTATTTATGAACTTCCAATCAGCTTTTTTGTAAGACAAACCTTACTAGAATTACTAGGTACATGATGGAAGTCTGCCTTAAGCACTCATGAAGAACAGCTTCAATGTGCCAATGACTTTGATGTATTATGTCAGTCTAGTTCCGTGTAATTAACTAATTCAACTGAAGAATTTGCTTACTGGTGAATTTGGCTACACGTGAGCAGTAGCAGACCCCGGCCACTGGATGGTGCCGATGTATCAGTATAACCCAAAGATATGACAGCAATCACAGGTATGACTTCATCTTGGTGGGTCTTTGTTCAGAGTGCAGAGCAAAGGATGAGAACTGCGCAGACATGTTTTATACAACATATATCGGGGCTCCCGTGCCATTTAAAGCAGGCCAAATTGCTCTTATCTAGCGTTTGCTTAGAAGGTGATTGGTTCAAGAAACTGCAGTTCATAACTGCACTGGCACTTTAACGCAGTACTGAGGTTAAGTCACTTCAGTGCTGTGCTGAGGGAAGGCTGGACCATCAGAAAAGCAATCTTTCAAATCACCTTCATACCTTCATGAATGTAAACAAATTAGGTGTACCATTCAAAGTAGTGCACAGATTAGCTGCTGGATTTGCCTACAACACCAAAGTGACTACATTATGCAATGATAGGTGCATTATAATAGCTACTGCAGGTATGTTTCAAGCATTTCTGTATGAATATTATTAACAGATGCCACACTACTAATCAGTTCAGTTTAGTTTATTGTCACTTGTGCCAAGGTACAGTGAAAAGCTTTTGTTGCGTGCTATCCAGTCAGCAAAAAGACCACACATGATTACAATCGAGCGATTTACAGTGTATAGATACGTGAGAAGAGAATAACGTTTAAAGCAAGGTAAAGCCAGCAAAGTCGGATCAAGTATATTCCAAGGCACACCAAAGAGGTAGATGGTAGTTCAGCACTGGGCACAGCTGGGCATCTAATCAAATTTGCTCTCAAAGGGTGTCATTTCCATGGGTTTTACTATTCTCCCTGCATGTGAATCAAACCCAAAAGTGTAATCAGTGAATGGAACAACAGTAAGGAACAGAATATGGGGAATATATTTTTAAATGGAATCTTTTTATCAGGCTGATCTAAATGGTTAGTTAACTTTAGCACAGGGAGATGCTGGGGTTACTTATTGAGACCCACATACCGCCAAACCATGAGATGTTCACCATATTAAAACAAAGAAATAAAATATAAAAATCATATAAACATTAAAATCTGATGGTCAAAGGCAGCAAAAAAACAACTAGGAACCCACCTGTTCAGGTTTGACGAGATGCCTGTCTTGTTGATTTTTGTTGGAAGCGTACACTCTGAATGTGACAAGCCCAAGGCCAGTTGGAAGAGCTGACAGTTTGATAACCTGAGGAGATTTAAGAACAAATTTAGACAATATTCACTGACAACATTCCCAGCGACTGAGACCATTGTCTTAAGAAGGATTTTGGCCCGAAACGTTGCCTATTCCTTCGCTCCATAGGTGCTGCCGCACCCGCTGAGTTTCTCCAGCACTTTTGTCGACCATTATCAATAATCAGTTTATTCATCAATTTGGTGTCCCCTTCAGGAGACCATGTCTAAACGATTCATGGTAGTACTTAGTAATGCTGTGTTTTTAATAAATGAAGGGCTTTAAGGGCCTGTCCCACTTACGCGACTTTTAGCGGGCATTTAACATTACCGGTCGGTTTTCCTTGGTTCTGAAAACACGTGCTTATGTTTTTATTCCCAAATGAGCCAATGAAAATGCCCGTCAGCAAAGGAGATGAACTAAAACTACCTACGGCTACCTCGACTACCTACAACGACATGGCGACCCCACTACCGCTGTACCTACGACTTCAAAAGTATCGATTTTTTCCATGGCGACCAAATTTTGTTCGCGGATATTTTTTCAACAAATTTTGTGCGACCATACTGAGGACGCGAATGGTTAACACCATACGGGAACTCCTCTGGACCATGAAAGAGACTCACCAGAAACCACCTAGGAACATGTGGCGACCATGTGGCGAGCGCAGGGTCTCCTGAACTCGCAAATGAGTTTGCCTAAGTGGGACAGGCCCTTTAGTTTTAATTGCAAGATGTAAGTAACTTTGCATCTTTGTTGCTTCCCATTTTAACAGCAAATGCAGACGCCACCAAAATGAACTATTGGTTGGAAAACCACAGTACAGCATGAGAATCTATATCCAAATATATATATTTTTTTAAATATATAAAAATATACGAAAATAATTATTTCCAAATATATAGTTATTATCTGATGTAATTGGTTAGCACTTAAACAAAAGCTTTTCATTGTATCTCAGTAAACATGAAAATAATAAAACAAAAAATGCCACAATCAAAAATCATAGAAATATAAAATGTGTTGTTATTTGCATTCAATATGATACAAGTTTCCTTGGTGATTTATATTTGTGACAAGTTGGCTACATGTCAGGAGTGTGACGGAGCACTCTCTAATTGCCTGCATTACTGCTGCAATAATTAAACTCTCAGAACCACCTTGCCTGCTTGATTAGCTCCTCGTCTCCCATTTGTCATATTTGCTCTCTCTGTTATCAGCACACTGGGGCGACAATGCACCTCATCCGCAAAATACACTGCTGAGACTTCAATGCTGCAATCTAGAATGCAAAGATGCATGGGACGTCAAACACCAGTGCTTTAAGTGAAGGAAGGGTGCGCAGATGCTGGTTTACACCAAAGAGAGACGCAAAATGCTGGAGTTCTCACCCAGTTTTATTCCACCAGGGAGGTCTTACTTTCCACTACCGGCAACCACCTTCAACTAGCATCGCAACCGGCTTCGACTAAAAAAATTACCGATTTTTAAAACGGCAACCTATTTTTAGTTGCGGCCGCTTTTGAATGTTTTGAAATAATCGCTGGAACATAGAAGAAGCAGAAACCACTTTCGAACATTAGGGAGACTGACAAAAACCTCCGGGAACCACACGGAAACCTTGGGTGGGGCGCGAAGTCTCCAGAGGTTTCCGTCCAGGTTTCCTAAGTGGGACAGGGGCATAAGGATGTGGTAACTTGAATTGTAGAGATCCTATTGTTGGGGATTGAATTTAAAGATATACAAGATCATAGGCATGAAAAGATCATTTGTTAGAATAGAGTGTCAGTTTGAGATGGTCTTCCCATGCACTCGCTGCCCCTTTGCTTCTGAGTGGCAGAAATTGTGAAGTGTTGACCAAGTAGCCGTGGTTGAATTTTGTGGATTAAGCACAGTGCATTGATGATGGAGAGAGAAAATAGTAAGGATGGAGAACTGGAAGCGAATCAAGCAGACTGCTCCCGCTGAGTTACTCTAGTTCCTTGAGAAACAAACAGTTCATTTTTTCCACTTATTATGGATGGCGTTGTGCTCGCCTACTGCTGCTGCAGAACACATCTAGGCAAGGAGTGATCATTCTCTTACTTTCCTAAACTCTGCCGTGCAGATGGTGAAATGGAAAAGCTTTGCGTTGCTGCATATTTCCCAGCCTTGGGATCTGATCTTGGAACCACAGTGCGCGGCTGATCCACCTTAATTAATGGTGATCTCACCCTTTTCGCACTACCTTCAGGACACCAGCGGTGAAAGATTTAACAATGGTAATACAAGAGGAGTCACTTGGCACTTATGCCTGAATTATGCCTATGTCTTTCAGCAGTATTTAGTTATAAACAGCTTCTCTATTTTTGGGTTCCAAATTAACATAGAATAGCAACCATGATGAACCACTGATGGAGCTGCTGAAGATGATTGGGCCCGAAACATTACTCTGAGAGATTCCTGAAGAAATGTCCTGGCGTGAAGTGAATAATGTCCAGCATCACAACCATCTTGCTCTCTGGAACATGCAAGATAAACCACTGGAGAAATTGCCGCTTGAAGCCCACTGACTTTAGTTTTACCAAGGCTCCACGATGTCAAGTCCAATCACACACTGGATGTCTGGTCTTTTGTTCACATTTAGATCAAGGCTTTCATGAGAACTGGATCAGAATGTATTTGCCACAGACAACTTCCATTAACTCAAGACTCAGCCACCTTGGTCAATGGTAGAATTAATGGGTCATTCTTAATAACGGACAATGAAGCCTTCTCCCAGAATCATTTAGTTTATTGTCACGTGTACCGAGGTACGGTGAAAAGTTTTTGTTGCGTGCTAGCCAGTCAGCAGAATGACAATACATGATTACAATCGACTCATTTACATGATAAGGGAATAAAGTTTAGTGCAAGGTAAAGCCAGCAAAGTCCAATCAAGGAAAGTCTGAGGGTTACCAAAGAGGTAGTTAGTAGTTCAGTGCTGCTTTCTGGTTGTGGTAAGATTTTCAGAAAGATATGTTGATTAATTAGTCGAGGGAAGACCCTTCTTTCAGACTGAAGAAGTCTCGACATGAAACGTCACCCATTCCTTCTCTCCATAGATGCTGCCGGTCCCGCTGAGTTACTCCTGCATATTGTGTCCGTCTTCAAATGATGTCGCGCGCTCCAGATGGCTGTGCGGTCGAATGGTCGCGTAATTTGGGTGCCAAGGCACGAGGTCGCGTAATTTGCATGCCAAGGACACGTAAGTGGGACAGGCCCTTTACTTGACTACTCTGTCGGGCAAAACACCCAATTTGAGCAGTTGATCTGAGATTAAAGAGCTCAGAGGGCATTTTGGCAGCAACTGACGTTGCCAGTTCTGAATGTGTTACCCAATCATATTCATGGATTCCTTTTATTTAGATCTTGGGACATTGATAAAACTGACTCTGTTACTATCAAGCATTTTCAATATTTCAACTAGACTTCGGTAGGGCACACCTTCCAAGTCTATATCTAATGATTGAACACATCCAATCTAAAGATTACTGTTGTGCCAATGTAAACATCTTTCAGCAATTCAAAGTGCAGACATACACACTCAGTGGCTGGGCTAAAATTACAGCTTAGCAACAAGAACTAGCTGAACTCTCAGCAAATTGTTGAGTGGATATACTGCAGAGATTCAAAGACCAAAGAGCTTCATTATTTATGTTGTTTGTGTTTTCAGCTCTTGAAAAAAAAACGATTTTAGATGGACTGCTTTGATAGAAGCATCTTGTGGGACTTCAGACTCACAGCAGGGATAACCCAGGTTTGTTATTTGCATCCTCAATCCTTTTTTTTGCTACATCACAATTTACTGACCATGGATGTAGATGCTTGTCAAAGGCTAGGGTTATCTCTTTGCCTGTGACTCTGCACATTAAGGAACAGTAAAGCTGACATACACAGATCAGGATTGTGTATTTAGTTGTTCAAACTTTGCAGGTGGTGGAAGCTACAAATGGTTAAAATTTACCTTGGGTAGTGAGAAGAGGGAGTCAATGAAAATACCATCAAGAATCCGAACACTGAGCCCAGCTGGAAAGCATGGGTACAGAGTTCAAGTCAGATGATAATAAGCATGGTCAAATAACTTTGTAACGATTTAGAATTTATGCCCTCACTGGTAAGTGACCTAAGGACAAAATAGTAGCTTTGGTAGTCTTGCATTCAGCTTATAGACGAACAGGCAATGGGACAGGGTTTGAAACATAAGGTTGGACAATAGACAATAGGTGCAGGACTAGGCCATTCGGCCCTTCGAGCCAGCACCGGCATTCAATGTGATCATGGCTGATCATCCCCAATCAGTACCTCGTTCCTGCCTTCCCCCCATATCCCCCGACTCTTTAAGAGCCCTATCTAGCTCTCTCTTGAAAGAATCCAGAAAACCGGCCTCCACCAACCTCTGAGGCACAGAATTCCACACTCACAACTCTCTGATGAGAAAAAGTGTTTCCTCGTGTCCGTTCTAAATGGCTTACCCCTTATTCTTAAACTGTGGCCCCTGGTTCTGGACTCCCCCAACATCGGGAACATGTTTCCTGCCATGTTTCCTCCAGTGTGTCCAAACCCTTAATAATCTTATATGTTTCAATAAGACTCCCTCTCATCCTTCTAAACTCCAGAGTATACTATGTTGGGCTCACAAGAATATAATCTTTAGTTTAGAGTTTTGTGTGATACCAAAGATGCTCTTCACTGGAGAAGTGAACAAAATACCCAAAAGCTGGTCAACAGTGTCAGCCTTTCTCAATAGTAAACTCAACGTCTCAGTGATAAAAGTTGGAGTAACTCAGCGGGACAGGCAGCATCTCTGGAGAGAAGGAATGGGTGACGTTTCGGGTCGAGCCCTTCTCTCAGTGATAGTCTGGGCTTCAAAGAAATGCATTATCCAGAGGCAAAAATGACATAGAATTACTTCAAGCCAGACACAGCTCGGGAGGAAGACTTTCAACTTTGTTGTATTTATACTGATCAAGCAGTCTTTCATCTTGAAGAACATATTCCTATGTATTTCCAACATTAGAGATAATTTTAATATTTTTCTAGCGCTGTATTCCAAAGGGTTACAGGCCTAAATTTACTGGGATCAGTTCAAAAGGAAAATGCTCTCAGCCTTTTACATCTCTTCCCTAGATTGATTTAGGCTCCCAGACTGGTTAAGTAGTTATATTCATGTTTCTCCACAAGAGCAAGGTTTCTTAAAACTTGAGAGGATTTTCCTACAAATGTTGTCCAAATATTTAGTATTTGAATGATTCACAAGCCAATGCAATGAAAAAAATAATCTATTAAGAAATGTCTGAAAATTTAATCCTTGCTAGCTTTTAGATTGGACAACACATTTCTTGGACCTTGGAATTCAAGTACATGTACATGCAACTGGTTAGCACAGGAATCAGCATTGCATCTCATGCAAGAACAGAGACAGACGACAACCAAGGTGAACTTGGACGCTGGAGAATTGTTATTTCGTAGAACTGCGGAATAGCCAAGGGCAGAAAATGCTTGTTGGGAGTTGTATACAGACCACCAAACAGCAGGAGGGAGGTTGGGGATAGCATCAAGCAGGAATTCAGGGATGCGTGTAGCAAAGGGAGAGCGGTTATCACAGATGACAACCAAATATATGTAACAGCGCTGAGGAGGATTCACTGGAATATATGCGGGATGTTTTTTTAAAAACCAATATGTAGAGGAACCGACTAGATGGCAGGCCATCCTAGACTGAGTATTGTGTAATGAGGAAGGATTAGTTAGCGATCTTGTTGTGCAAAGCCCCTTAGGCAACAGTGGCCATAATATGGAGCTAGGATGTCCTACTGCAGTTGTACAGGGCCCTGGTGAGACCGCACCTGGAGTATTGTGTGCAATTTTGATCTCCTAATTTGAGGAAGGACATTATTGCTATTGAGGGAGTGCAGCATAGGTTCACCAGGTTAATTCCCGGGATGGCGGAGCTGACGTATGATGAAAGAATGGGACAGACAAAAGTGCTGGAGAAACTCAGCGGGTGCAGCAGCATCTATGGAGCGAAGGAAATAGGCAACGTTTCGGGCCGAAAACAATGGGTCAACTGGGCTTGTATTCACTGGAATTAGAAGGATGAGAGGAAATCTTATAGAAACATAAAATTCTTAAGTGGATTAGACAGGGTAGATGCAGGAAAAATGTTCCCGATGTTGAGGGAGTCCAGAACCAGGGGTCACAGTTTAAGAATAAGGGGTAGGCCAATTAGGACTGAGATTAGGAAAAACGTTTTCACCCAGAGAGTTGTGAATCTGTGGAATTCTCTGCCACAGAAGGCAGTGGAGGCCAATTCATTGGATGATTTCAAGAGAGTTAGATTTAGCTCTTAGGGCTAAGGGAATCAAGGGTTATGGGGAAAAAGCCGGTTCAGGGTACTGATCAGTCATGCCCATATTGAATGGTGGTGCTGGCTTGAAAGGCCGAATGACACAGTTATTAGGGTACATAAAAAGCTGGAGAAACTCAGCGGGTGCAAGCATCTAAGGAGCGAAGGAGAGGCGACGTTTCGGGTCGAGACCCTTAGACTGGAGTTATTAGGATGGAGAGTGACACTAGTGTCCACTAACGACCTGAACTTAAACATAGAAACATAGAAATTAGGTGCAGGAGTAGGCCATTCAGCCCTTCGAGCCTGCACCGCCATTCAATATGATCATGGCTGATCATCCAACTCAGTATACCCTGCCTTCTCTCATACCCTCTGATCCCCTTAGCCACAAGGGCCACATAACTCACTCTTAAATATAGCCAATGAACTGGCCTCAACTACCTCTGTGGCAAGGAGTTCCAGAGACTCAGTGTGGAAAAAAGTCTTTCTCATCTCGGTCTTAAAGGATTTCCCCCTTATCCTTAAGCTGTGACCCCTTGTCCTGGACTTCCCCAACATCGGGAACAATATCTAGCCTGTCCACCCCTTAAGAATTTGTAAGTTTCTATAAGATCCCCTCTCAATCTCCTAAATTCCAGAGAGTATAAACCGAGTCTATCCAGTCTTTCTTCATAAGACAGTCCTGACCATCCAGGAATGTCTGGTGAACCTTCTCTGCACTCCCTCTATGGCAATAATGTCCTTCCTCAGATTTGGAGACCAAACTGTACGCAATACTCCAGTGTGGTCTCACCAAGACCCTGTACAACTGAAGTAGAACTCCCTGCTCCTGTACTCAAATCCTTTTGCTATGAAAGCTAAACCATTCGCTTCACTGCCTGCTGCACCTGCATGCCTACTTTCATGACTGGTGTACCAACAAGGTCTCGCTGCATCTCCCCTTTTCTAATCGGCCACCATTTAAATAATAGTCTGCTTTCCTGTTTTTGCCACCAAAGTGGATAACCTCACATTTATCACATTTATACTGCATCTGCCAAAATTTGCCCACTCACCCAGCCTATCCAAGTCACCTTGCAGTCTCCTAGCATCCTCCTCACAGCGAACACTGCCCCCCAGCTTAGTGTCATCCGCAAACTTGGAGATATTGCCTTCAATTCCCTCATCCAGATCATTAATATATATTGTAAATAGCTGGGGTCCCAGCACTGAGCCCTGCGGTACCCTAGTTACTGCTGCCATTGTGAAAAGGACCGTTTACTCCTATCTTTGCTTCCTGTTTGTCAGCCAGTTCTCTATCCAGAACTTAAAGAAATGAGACTTTGAAGGTATGAGACAGGAATTGGCTCAGATAGACTGGCAAATTATATTTAAAGGGTTGACGGTGGAGATGCAATGGCAAAGATTTAAATTGCCTGATCATTTCCAAAAATTGTTCATCGGTCTGGTGAAAAAATAAAATGCGGAAGGCGGCTCAATCATGGCTAACGAGAGAACTCAAGGATAGTGTTAAATCCAAGGAAGAAGCATATAAATTGGCCAGATGAAGCAGCAAACCGGGTGACTGGGAGAAATTTAGAATTCAACAGAGGAAGACAAAGGGGTTAATTAAGAGGAGGAAATAAGAGCATGAAAGAAAGCTTGCAGGAAATATAAAAACGGACTCTAAAAGCATCTTTAGATATGTAAACAGGAAAAGATTAGTGAAGACCAACTTACAGGTCCCTTACAATCAGAGACAGGTGAATCTATAATAGGAAACAATGAAATGGCAGAACAGTTAAACAAATACTTTGGTTCTGTCTTAAGGAAGACACAAACAATCTCCCGGAATTACGAGGATCTAGTGGGAGGAAGGATCTGAAGGGAAGCCACATTAATCAGGAAATGGTGTTAGGTAAACTGTCGGGACTGAAGGCAGATAAATCCCCTGGGCCTGATGGTCTGCATCCCAGAGTACTCAAGGAGGTGGGCCTAGAAATTGTGGATGCAATGGTGATCCTTTTCCAATGTTCTCTCGACTCTGGATCAGTTCCTGTGGACTGGAGGGCAACCAATGTAACTCCAATTTTTAACAAAAGAGGGAGAGAAAATGGGGAATTATAGACCAGTTAGCCTTACATCTGTAGTGGGGAAGATGCTTGAGTCGATTATTAAAGATGTTATAGCAGCGCATTTGGAAAGCAGTGACAGGATCAGTCAAAGTCAGCATGGATTTAAGAAGAGGAAATCATGCTAGACTAATCTTCTGGAATTTTTTGAGGATGTAACAAGTAGAATGGATAAGGGAGAGCCAGTGGATGTGGTGTATCTCACAAGAGATTAGTGTGCAAAATTAGAGCACATGGTATTGGGGGTATGGTTGACAGACAGTAAGCAAAGAGTAGGAATTAACGGGTCCTTTTCAGAATGGCAAGCAGTGACTAGTGGGGTGCCGCAAGGCTCAGTGCTGGGATCCCGTTATTTGCAATATATATTAACGATTTAGACGACGGAATTAAATGTGACATCTCCAAGTTTGCGGCTGATAAAAAGCTGGATTTTCCAGCATCTGCAGTTCCTTCTTAAATACAAAGCTGGGTGGCAGTGTGAGCCGCGGGGAGGATGCTATGAGGCTGCAGGGTGACTTGGATAGGTTGGGTGAGTGGGCAGATGCAGTATAATGAGAATAAATGTGAGGTTATCCACTTTGGTGGCAAGAACAGGAAGGCAGATTATTATCCGAATGGTGTCAGATTAGGAAAAGGGGAGGTACAAGAGACCTGTGTGTGCTTGTACATCAGTCACTGAAAGTAAGCATGTAGATACAGCAGGGAGTGAAGAAAGCTAATGGCATGTTGGCCTTCCTTGCAAGAGGATTTGAGTTTAGGAGCATGGAGGTCCTACTGCAGTTGTACAGGGCACTGGTGAGACCGCACCTGAAATACTGTGCGCAATTTTGGTCTCCTAATTTGAGGAAGGACATTATTGCTATCGAGGGAGTGCAGCGTAAGCTCACCAGGTTAATTCCCGGGATGGCGGGACTGACATATGATGAAAGGGCTGGTATTCACTGGAATTTAGAAGGATGAGAGGAAATCTTTTATAAACATATAAAATTCTTAAAGGATTGGGCAGGCTAAATGCAGGAAAAATGTTCCCGATGTTGGTGGAGTCCAGAAACAGGGGCCACAGTTTAAGAATAAGGCATAGGCCATTTACGACTGAGATGAGTTAACCCAGAGAGTTGTGAATCTGTGGAATTCTCTACCATAGAAGGCAGTGGAGGTTAATTCACTTGATTATTTTCAAGAGAGTTAGATTTAGCTCTTGGGGCTAAAGGAATAAGGTATATAGGGAAAAAGCAGGAACAGGGTACTGATTTTGCATGATCAGCCATGATCTTATTGAATGGCGGTGCTGGCTTGAAGGGCCCAATGGCCTACTCCTGCACCTATTTTTCTAACTATTTCTTGTACTCAAGGATTGCTGTCCTTCAATACACAAAGTCCGTTGATTACTTTTCACAGCTGGGGATTGTGTGTGCAGAGACCTGCTCAACTGATTAGGTTGAATACCTCCTATTTAAGAATTAATTTGTTGTTACCTCAGTAAATATTGAGCTAGAATTTGCTGTCAAAATCATTTCAAGCACAGAGACTTTGTGCAGTTGTTTGAACTGCATCACTAGTCGCTGAGATGATTTAAAAAAAGGGCCACCCCCAAGTCTCTCCGTATATTGGACAATAAAATCACCAGAAAAAGAGTCAAGAGTATTTTATTGTCAATTCTTAATTGCTGCAGCACAACAGAATATGTAAACATAGTACACTGTAAACAATATAATAAACGAGAGAGTTACAAGCAAAGAACCATTTTTAACAATGTGATACGTTAATGACTGATATAGGATCAAAAATGTGTGTGTGGACTCTTCAAATTTGGAAAGATCTGAGGACGTTTAAGAAATGTTAAATCTTATATTATTACTTTTGCTCATTTTTGTCCTCAATTTATTTTTTGTCCATTTCAATCTCAGTGACAGATTTTGGAGCTTAAATTAACCCGACTATTCATCATGATGAAAAAGGAGATACATAGTTGCTTGCCTTTCTTGGTTTGCTATGCTACCGGCTTGCACTTTCAGCAACTTTGTGAGATGTTTCTGCAACGTTAGCAAAACGAACCTCACAACTGGCCGACAAGAAAGGATGCCCAGTTGCAGCACATTTTGGACCAGAGCAGTTATTAAATCTAGAATATATTCATTGTGAAATATGATTTTAACAATAAATTGTCTCTTTGTTTAATTTATAAAATCTGACAAATTTTAATATCAAACCATGACCAATTCCACGTTTTGTCTAAAAGGTTTGTTATAAAACTGTGCTGTCATTTGTTGTACTTGACCTGATGTCAAACAAGAACTCCAAAAAACTAGAGCTAATGGAGAACAAGCAGATAAAATCATTCGCCTGTGTACATCTATCCTCGTCTATGTTCCACAGAGTGAAGGCAGAAGTCGATCAGACCAGATGAGTGAGGAAGGACCAAAAAAGCAATGACGGTCCCACACCGAAAACCTTTGTTTGCAGCTCAGACTCCAAATCACAGCCATCAATTCCGGCAGACTGGCCAAAACCGACCATTCGAATCTTGAAATCCTATCCAAACTGACATGTATTTGCTCTGTTACCCATATTAACTTAACTTCACAGCACTCCTCTCCACTCCATTCCATTCCAATTCAGCTCATCTGCTCCTGAATTAATGCTTTTGCTGCATCAATCGACCATTTTAACACTCTGCTTCAGCCTTGCACAACATTTCACCCAAAACTCTGCTGCTGAATCCTATTTCAATTAAAATCTTGCGTCGGTCACCCATCACCTCCGTGCTTTCTCAACTCGAATTTTATAAATGCTCATTCTTTTTCTTTTTTATGGTAATGCCACTAGATGCAGGATTAGAATGGTAATGCTTCATACCAAAAGGACTGTGTATGACTTTAAAACAGTGATAGACAATAGGTGCAAGAGTAGGCCATTCGGCCCTGCGAGCCAGCACCGCCATTCAACTTGATCATGGCTGATCATGGTGATGTATTAAACCAGCCTATGTCTAGGTGCTAGGAGATATAATTAGCAACACCTAAATCTTCTCCATCTTGATTTCGACTCAGCTAATGCAATTCATTGAAACATAGAAAATAGGTGCGGGAGTAGGCCATTCAATATGGCTGATCATCCAAAATCAGTACCCCGTTGTGGCTTTTTCCACCATATCCGTTGTTTCCCTTAGCTAAATCTAACATTTATATGAACGTTTATACAAAATCTTAATTGTTATATAACCATATAACCATATAACAATTACAGCACGGAGACAGGCCCTCTCGGCCCTTCCAGTCCGTGCCGACCATTTGTTTTCCCCTAGTCCCATCTACCTGCACTCAGACCATACCCCTCCATTCCCTTCACGTCCATATACCTATCCACTTTACTCTTAAATGTTAAAATCGATCCTGCCTCCACCACTTCTGCTGGAAGCTGATTCCACACAGCCACCACCCTCTGAGTAAAGAAGTTCCCCCTCACGTTACCCCGAAACCTCTGTCCCTTAATTCTCATGTCATGCCCTCTTGTTTGAATCTTCCCTACCCTCAATGGGAAAAACGTATCCACGTCAACTCTGTCTATCCCTTTCATCATTTTAAAGACCTCAATCAAGTCCCCCCTTAACCTTCTGCGCTCCAAAGAATAAAGACCTAACTTGTTCAACCTTTCTCTGTAACATAGTTGCTGGAACCCTGGCAACATTCTAGTAAATCTCCTCTGTACTCTCTCTATTTTGTTGACATCCTTCCTATAACTAGGCGACCAAAATTGTACACCATACTCCAGAATTGGTCTTACCAATGCCTTGTACAATTTTAACATTACTTCCCTACTCCTATATTCAATGCTCTGATTTATAAAGTCCAGCACACCAAAGGCTTTCTTTACCACCCTATCTACATGCGATTCCACCTTCAGGGAACTATGCACAGTTATTCCTAGATCCCTTTGTTCCACAGCATTCCTCAATTCCCCACCATTTACCATGTACGTCCTATTTTGATTTGTCCTGCCAAGATGTAGCACTTCACACTTATCAGCATTAAACTCCATCTGCCATCTTTCAGCCCACTTTTATAGGACAATGTTATAGGTAAAATTTCATTTAATCATTTAGATTTTACATGCTCCTAAATCAGGGATATTGCACTTCTAGATAGTAGTTAAATTCAAATGAAGCCTTGCTTACAAATAAGAAGACTTGCTATTTAGATAAATATCATAAAATTGGCATGTTGTAGATACGCTATGAGTGATCACCGGGATTTTTTAGGCATGGAAGTTCTACATTCAAACTTGAATGGCATCATACTCACCTCAATGTGAAGTTTGTTGGTTCAAGTCCCAAAAGGGACTTAGGTTTTGAAGGAATGCTGCATTGACATAGGACAAGCTGTTTTTCAGAAGAATTGTTCAACTAAATCCCCATTTGCCCAATGGGCTGGGCTCCACTGCAAATAAAACTTATCTGTGCCATGCCTGATGTAACACTAAACACTGTACTGACAAACAGGCTGTCCAGTACAACCATAACTACATCTCAGAACTAGTGATTTCACAATGATTTGAGTTGCTCCAAGGTTATGAAAGGTATTATAATAAATCTAAGTATCCCTATTAAGCGGAACTTGCATATGCCCACTGATCTTGGAGAACTGGCTGCATGTTAGTATTTACAAAAACATGTTTTCACTCTTTTGTGTTGGTAAGCATGTACATATTAAATCTCAATTTACAGAATCAACCTTAAATACGTTTTATGTCAAGGCCAAAAATCATTCCAATCTGAAAATCTGCAACTATATAAGCAGCTTATTTTTCAGTAGTCAGTTGGAATAAAAACATTTCTTCATACTATTGTCCATGAAGCAAATTCAATGTTTAAGATTGAGAGACTATTCTGAATAAATTCCACCCAAACAGTGCGCTTTTATAGCATCTGATAAAAAGAACAGTCCTCTGCTCAGACTGTAATCAATTGCTTTACGTGAAAAACTTTCTGGCCTTGAACAAGTAAAAATATCATGTCTGAAAACTTGATTAAGAAAAACATTAACATCATTATTCATTGAAATTATTTCTATCCAGGAAAGTAATTGAAAAGTAAACTTTGTGATGCTGAATAGATCGTGGTTACCATGTTACTTGAGTTGCATTACAATTACTAATGTACATTTCTGCAGTAGATATCCGAATCATGTTCTAACTTGACCTGGAGTTACCTTCAATGAATCACATTAACTTTTGCTCCAGAGTCACATTATGTGGACCGTTCTTATAAGTGCGGTGAAAGTGCTTAACAACAATGGCACCAGCGTAATGTAAATGGACTTACACTTTTTTCCCCAAAATCAATGCTCGCTGGGTCGGCCAGCATTTATTACCCTTCACCAATTACACTTGAGTCCTTTTTATGTGGAAAAGCTGTAGTGTATGATGAACGTGCTCCCACTGAACTGGGGCCAATAAGCTCCAGAATTTAGTTGCAGGAACCAGAGAAAGGATGACTACATTCTCACAAATCAACCAGCCTGTTCAACACTTCAACAGCTATGATGGAAAAATAATTTGTCAGTATTTTAAAATAATTAAAGACTGTGAAAAGTTCATGTTTATTTGGACTTGGATCTCCTTCTCTTCAAGTCACTGACAGCTAATATGCAAGGGCAATTTGAAACAAAAATGGTACATTGGCCTTTAGTGCCTTGGCAGAAGCACACCTGGAGTATTGTGCACGTTTAGTTGCTTTACCTAAAGTAGGACATACTTGCTACAGCAGAAATGCAGCAAAGTTTCACCTGACTGGTGACACGAGAAACTACAGATGCTGACATCTTGAGCAAAACACAAAATTCTGGAGGAACTCAGCAATGATCTGTGGAATGAGTGGATAGGCATTGTTTCAGGGTCAGGACCATTCTTCATCCAACCTGTTCATTCCCTCCACAGATGCTGCCTGACCTGATGAGTTTCTAGAGAACTTTGTGTTTTTGTACACCACGTTACTGAGAAGGCAGGTTGTCACAGGACACTAGATTGCGTTGGTAGTGCCTCTATTCTTAATACTTAAAAGAAAAGGTGACCATCAAAATTGTTAGGTGGGCTCAACAAGTAGATGTAGCAAAGATGTTTTTCTTGGTTACAGATCAATGAGCAGAAATCAGGTGCAAAACTTACTCAGGACTAAAGTGAAGAGACACTTCTTTATATGGAGCATGTTCTTTGAAATTCTCGACGCTAGACCTGTCCGTGTTGAGTCAATGATTACATTCACAGCCGAGGCAGATAGATTTCCATACAACAAAATACAGGGAAATACTCGGGCTAGTAGAGCTGCCGCCTTATGACGCCAAAGACCCAAGTTCAATCCTGACCTCAGGTGCTGTCTTCGTGGAGTTTGCGCATTCTCCCTGTGACTTACCTCCGGGTTACCCAAGTTAAATGATCAGCCATGATCATATTGAATGGCGGTGCAGGCTCGAAGGGCCGAATGGCCTACTCCTGCACTTATTTTCTATGTTTCTACATCCTACATCCAAAACACGTGCGGGTTTGTAGGTTAATTGTCCTCTGTAAATCGCCTCTCATGTGTAGAGAATGGATGAGAAAGTGGGATAACAGAACAAGTGTGAATGGCGATTGTCAGCATGGGCTCGGTGGGCCGAAGGGCCTGTTTCCATGCGGTATCTCTAAATTAAACTAAAAAGAAAAATGCTGCGTAAAGTTGATTCACCACAATCTTGTTCAAAGATGGTGCAAACTCTCAGGGCTGAAATGACTGCCTCTACTATTTCTCATATTCTTACTTACTCTCTATAAAAACTGTAAAATGGGGAAGATGAGAAAAAATACATACTGTTGCATGCCACTGATATTCAGACAGAAATTATATTAAAAAAAAGTAATGGGAGGCTCTACTTTTTTTTATCTTGCTGGACAAATGTCCTCACTCGGTGTGATATTTTGTTCAAGTGTTTCTTTCACCACCATTACCCTTACAGATAACATTTTCAGAGTTTACTATGCTACTGTAGAAGCATGTTGTTTAAATTGGAGATACAACATGGAAACAGGCCCTTGAGCCCACCAAATCCACGCCGACCTCACATTCGTTCTGTTATCCCACTTTCTCATCCACTCCATATGCGATTTACAGAGGCCAATTAACCTACAAACCCACAAGTCTTTTAGATGTGGGAGAAAACTAGACCATCCAGAGGAAACCTACACTAACACAGGGAGAACGTGCAAACTCCAGATAGAAAACACCCAAGGCCAGGATTGAACCCGAATCTCCAGCACTGTTCTTGGTTACTTGGTCCTCCAAAATATTCCAACTGGAATTTAAACTGGAGGTGGTGAAGGGAGGGGGTTGCACTGTGATTGCAAACTTTGGTCCCTCCAACACCGAGATATTCCTCAAAGTATCTCCACGGACACCATGTCCCCCTCTCCCTCCCACCCTGTCCCCCCTCTCCTCCCACCCTCTTCTGCCCCCTTCTCCCACACCCGCCCCCTGCCCCCTTCGCCACCCCTCTGCCCCCTTCTCTCTCCCTCTGCCCCCTTCTCCACTCTGCCCCCTTCTGCCCCATCGCCCCCTCTCCCCTCTGCCCCCTCTCCCTCTCCCCCTCTGCCCCCTCTCTCTCCCTCTGCCCCCTTCTCTCCCCCTCTGCCCCCTTCTCTCCCCACCCCTCTGCCCCCTTCTCTCTCCCCCCTGCCCCCTTCTCCTCCGCCCTCTCACACCTCTGCCCCTTCTCTCCCCCTCTGCCCCCTTCTCCCCCCTCCCCCCTGGCTTGCTCCCCCCTCTGCCCCCTTCTCTCTCCCCCTCTGCCCCCTCGCCCCCTCTCTCCCCCTCTGCCCCTCCCCCCCTTCCTCTCGCCCCCCCCCCCTCTCCCCCCTCTCTGCCCCCTTCTCTCCCCCTCTGCCCCCTTCTGCCCCCCTCCCACCCCCTCTGCCCCCTTCCCACCCTCTGCCCCGCCCCCTTCTCCCCCCTGGGCTCCTCTGCCCCTTCTCTGCCCCTGCCCCCTCCCACCTCTGCCCCCTTCTCTCCCCCTCTGCCCCCTTCCCCTCTCTCCCCCTCTGCCCCCTTCTCTCCCCCTCTGCCCCCTCTCTCTCCCTCCCCCCTCTGCCCCCTCTCTCCCCACCCTCTGCCCCCTTCTCTCCCCCTCTGCCCCCTTCTCTCCCCCTCTGCCCCCTTTCTCTCCCCCTCTGCCCCCTTCTCTCCCCCCTCTGCCCCCTTCTCTCCCCCCTCTGCCCCCTTCTCTCTCCCTCTGCCCCCTTCTCTCCCCCTCTGCCCCCTTCTCTCCCCCTCTGCCCCCTTCTCTCTCCCTCTGCCCCCTTCTCTCCCCCTCTGCCCCCTTCTCTCCCTCCCCCCTCCTCTCCCCCTCTGCCCCCCTTCTCTCTCCCCCCTCTGCCCCCTCTCTCCCCCCTCTGCCCCCTTCTCTCCCCCTCTGCCCCCTTCTCTCCCCCTCTGCCCCCTTCTCTCCCCCTCTGCCCCCTTCTCTCTCCCTCTGCCCCTTCTCTCCCCCTCTGCCCCCTTCTCTCCCCCTCTGCCCCCTTCTCTCCCCCTCTGCCCCCTTCTCTCCCCCTCTGCCCCCTTCTCTCACCCCCTCTGCCCCCTTCTCTCCCTCCTGCCCCCTTCTCTCTCCCCTCTGCCCCCTTCTCTCCCCCTCTGCCCCCTTCTCTCCCCCTCTGCCCCCTTCTCTCCCCCCCCTCTGCCCCCTTCTCTCCCACCCCCCACCCTCACCCACACGCCCGGCAGCCGCCCCAGACCGACCCCACTGCGCGGGGCGGGCGGCCTGATGCTGGCGAGACCGCGGGGACCAGCCGGTCCACCCCCCGCAACCGGCCCGGGATTCAACACACGCCGAGATCCCGGCAGCTGAGGCCCGTCCCCCCGGACCCCATACACCCCGCCCCGTCCCCTCACCCAGGCCAGGCCAGGCCAGGCCAGGCCAGGCCGCTCCGCTGGCCCCGGCCCCGGCCCCAGACCGAGCCCGACGCCCAGGCTGTTCCAGGCCCGAAGCCGCCGCTCACCTGAGACGCCATGGCGACGGGCTCCCGGCCTGGGCATGCGCACTGGCGGCTCGGGCTCGCGCTCGGGCTCGGGCTCGCCAGCGGGGGCGCGCTGAGGGAGACGCGGGGGCGCGCTGAGGGAGACGCGGGGGCGCGCTGAGGGAGACGCGGGGGCGCGCTGAGGGAGACGCGGGGGCGCGCTGAGGGAGACGCGGGGGCGCGCTGAGGGAGACGCGGGGGCGCGCTGAGGGAGTCGCGGGTTTTGCGCGCTGAGGGATTACGCGGGTGCGCGCTGAGGGATTACGCGGGTGCGCGCTGAGGGATTACGCGGGGGCGCGCTGAGGGAGACGCGGGGGCGCGCTGAGGGAGACGCGGGGGCGCGCTGAGGGAGACGCGGGGGCGCGCTGAGGGAGTCGCGGGGTGCGCGCTGAGGGATTACGCGGGGGCGCGCTGAGGGATTACGCGGGGGCGCGCTGAGGGATTACGCGGGGGCGCGCTGAGGGATTACGCGGGGGCGCGCTGATGTAACACGGGGCGCGCTGAGGGAGACGCGGGGGCGCGCTGAGGGATTACGCGGGGGCGCGCTGAGGGATTACGCGGGGGCGCGCTGAGGGATTACGCGGGGGCGCGCTGAGGTAACGCGGGGCGCGCTGAGGGAGACGCGGGGGCGCGCTGATGTAACACGGGGGCGCGCTGATGTAACACGGGGGCGCGCTGATGTAACACGGGGGCGCGCTGAGGGAGACGCGGGGGCGCGCTGATGTAACATGGGGGCGCGCTGAGGGATTACGCGGGGGGCGCGCTGAGGGATTACGCGGGGGCGCGCTGATGTAACACGGGGGCGCGCTGATGTAACACGGGGGCGCGCTGAGGGATTACGCGGGGGCGCGCTGTGCGGGGGCGCGCTGAGGGAGACGCGGGGGCGCGCTGAGGGATTACGCGGGGGCGCGCTGATGCAACACGGGGGCACGCTGAGGGATTACGCGGGGGCGCGCTGAGGGATTACGCGGGGGCGCGCTGAGGGGGACGCGGGGACGCGCTGAGGGGGACGCGGGGACGCGCTGAGGGAGACGCGGGGGCGCGCTGAGGGAGACGCGGGGGCGCGCTGAGGGAGACGCGGGGGCGCGCTGAGGGAGACGCGGGGGCGCGCTGAGGGGGACGCGGGGACGCGCTGAGGGAGACGCGGGGGCGCGCTGAGGGAGACGCGGGGGCGCGCTGCGGGAGACGCGGGGGCGCGCTGCGGGAGACGCGGGGGCGCGCTGAGGGAGACGCGGGGGCGCGCTGAGGGAGTCGCGAGTGCGCGCTGAGGGGGACGCGGGGGCGCGCTGAGGGAGACGCGGGGGCGCGCTGAGGGAGACGCGGGGGCGCGCTGAGGGAGACGCGGGGGCGCGCTGAGGGAGACGCGGGGGCGCGCTGAGGGAGACGCGGGGGCGCGCTGAGGGAGACGCGGGGGCGCGCTGAGGGATTATGCGGGGGCGCGCTGAGGGAGACGCGGGGGCGCGCTGAGGGAGACGCGGGGGCGCGCTGAGGGATTTTGCGGGGGCGCGCTGAGGGAACGCAGGGGCGAGCTGAGGGATTACGCGGGGGCGCGCTGAGGGATTACGCGGGGGCGCGCTGAGGGATTACGCGGGGGCGCGCTGAGGGATTACGCGGGGGCGCGCTGAGGGATTACGCGGGGGCGCGCTGAGGGATTACGCGGGGGCGCGCTGAGGGATTACGCGGGGGCGCGCTGAGGGATTACGCGGGGGCGCGCTGAGGGAGACGCGGGAGCGCGCTGAGGTATTACGCGGTGTGCGCGCTGAGGGAGACGTGGGGGCGCGCTGAGGGAGACGCGGGGGCGCGCTGATGGAACGCGGGGGCGCGCTGATGGATTATGCGGGGGCGCGCTGAGGGAGACGCGGGGACGCGCTGAGGGGGACGCGGGGACGCGCTGAGGGATTACGCTGGGCGCGCTGAGGGAGACGCGGGGGCACGCTGAGAGATTACGTGGGGCTCGCTGTGCGGGGGCGCGCTGAGGGATTACGCGGGGGCGCGCTGAGGGATTACGCGGGGGCGCGCTGAGGGATTTCGCGTGGCGCGCTGAGGGATTACGTGGGGGCGCGCTGTGTGGGGGCGCGCCCAGCTTGGACACCATCTATGGCCGTGAAGGCCCCTCTCCAGGGACGTGAGGCAGGACGTGTGACAGACACAAAAAGCTGGAGTAACTCAGCGGGACAGGCAGCATCTCCTGCGTTCCTTGCTACACATTTCATGTGGACATCCTGAGCCCAGGACCATTTGTTGGTCCTCCAAAATATTCCAAATGGAATTTAAACTGGAGGTAGTGGAGGGAGGACTTAAGCCAGAAAGGGTTTTTGGGAAGAAAGAGCTACCTTAAATCTAGTTGTATCTGGTTGCCCGCCACAAAGCCAACAACCTGGAGGCCAGTAAGGCCACACCATGGCCCCAACCTCCTCCACCCCACACTATCGCATTGTCCTTCATGTCCAACAAGATCTTGCTGGAATCGAGCCACATCCAAGGGATATTTGGAAAAACTGTTGGGTCTCCACTCATTACTTGAGTGGAATTTAAAGTTACAGCACGGAAGCAGGCCGTTTGGCCCATCGAATCCACACCGACCATCCATCACCCGTTCACACTAGTTATGTGTTATTCCACCTTCTCATCTACTTCCTACACACTTGTGGCAATTAAACTACCAACCCACAAGTCTTTGGCATGTGGGAGGAAACCAGAGCAGTCAGAGGAAAACCACATAGTCACAGAGAGAAGGGGTAAACTCCACACTGGCAATGCCAAAGGTCAGGATTGAACACGGGTCTCTGGCGATGTGAGGCAGCAGTTCTACCAGCTTTCCATTGTGCTGCCCCTAAAGAGATTCAGCATGTCACGAAATACACGAACAAACTTTTACAAATGAACTGTAGGAAGTCTCATGGCCTGTTACGGCAATTCCAAACCACAGGGAAGCAAGAGGCTGCAGGGAGTGGCGGACCCAATTCAGCCCATCATGGGCATAGCCCTCGCCACCATTGAACAAAATCCACGCGAGGTACTGCCTCAAGAAGGTGGCATTATCATCAGGGATCCTCACCATCCGGGCTGCGACCTCTCTCACTGCTACCATTGGGCAGGTAGTACAGAAACCTGCTCCACCAGTTTCAGGAACAGCTACTGCAGACATGAACTACTACTGTGAACCGCTCTGCATGGTACACTCTCAGTCTGCCTCGAGAACCTTCTGAAGGTTGATTCTTTCAAATATAATAGTAAGAGAAATACGTCCAGATGTCAACACACCCTTCTTGTCCTCTTAATGTGGGCAGGGCTGCAAACATTGGGTGAGAGTTGAGAGTGAGAAATTGCGAGGGAGCGTAGCGACCGAGGGGGGGATGGTGTGGGGGGGGGGGGGGGGAGGGGGGGTGTCCCTTCCCATGGTAGGGAGCTTTCGCATTTTTCAGCTTGAAATTGTGCAATCTGGTGCATACTGTAGCGGGCCTTTTAACTTACACTTGAATGCAACATTTATTGTTTAAATTAGATTAGGTATGAATAAGGCTAAATTACATTCCACAGTAGAGCCAGGCTCTGATCAACAGGTGCAGCACATGAATGACTATATTCATGTATGGAAATTAGATTATAATTCATGGTGTTATGCATATATATATAGAATAAAACAGAGAAACAAGGCAAGTGTTGTATTTCTATCACTGTTCCGCACAAATAATTCAATCAACCTTACCTTTTCACTATAGAAACACGACAAAAATAATGCCACATATTCAATCGTATATGGTTCAATGAAATTAAGATATATTTGTAAAACATATATATGGAAACAGGCCCTTCAGCCAACCAGGTCCACACCGACCAGCAATCTATCAAACACCAGTTCCATCCTACAGGCCAGGGACAATTTACAGAAGCCAATTAACCTACAAACACGCACTTCTTTCGAATGTGGGAGAAACCGGAATATCCAGAGAAAACCCATGTGGTAATAAGGCAGCAACTCTGCCGCTGCGCCACCGTGCCACCCGTAATATACTTATTATGGTGTCATGTCAATAAAGAACACATGATTCTGATTTCTGCCCTTACTTGGATAACACACATCTCCAGTCATTGTGTTTTATGGCTGGTTTTCAACCTCTTCAGTCTGAAGGTCTTTCTCTCCAGAGATGATGCCTGTCCTGCTGAGTTTTTCTAGTTTTTAGTGTCTATCCTCAGTTTAAACCAGCATCTGCAGTTCCTTCCTACACACTTTGTTAAGCGAAACAGGTCCTATTCTCATAATATTAGTCACCTCAACTAAGTTTTTTCCTCACCTCCGTTGCTGCAGAGAATACAATCCCAGTTATCAAATCTTGGTCGGTGCTGGGACCACTGCCGTGTCTCACCTATCACACCATCTGCACGGGAGAAACAAAACTTTTTTTTACCCCAAAATCATCCCATGGGCTGGTAGTTTGACAGCCCTGCTTTAAACCAATGCCCTCTAGTTCTTGAATCACATATCCCGGGAAAAAGACTATGCATTCACCTTATATTCCCCTCATGGTTTTTACTCACCTCTAAAACAATTTTTGGTTCATATTGAACTTCCAGCACCTGCAGATTTTTGAGCGTGAGAAATTTGTGATCAGCGTGAGAGCGTGAGACTTTTGTGAAATGCGTGACTCTCACGCTCAATGCGTGAGATTTGCCAGCCCTGCCAATAGTGCAAGCATTTTATGCACGTTCCAATTGTTTGGACAAAAATCACTTATTACTGCTTTATAACAGTTAAGTTACTTTAAGATCATTTCAGAAATTATGGCAGTCAACTAACAATCAACTAACAAATTAAAGCAAACAAAAAAAAAAATAACATGTTCCCTTTCCTGACTCTTCCTCATAAGTATAACGCTTTTAACAGAGCAAAGGGATATTAATCGCAAGAATCAAAATGGGAAAGTGAGGGCAATTTTGCTTAAATGGTAATTCTAAGCCCATTCAGATTTGCATAGAGTCAGAGTTATACAACATGTACATGGCTGACCCAATTTGTCCATACTGATCAATTGGCATTCTGCGTGCCCCGGGACTGGCTGCAGTTCCCAGATCAGCTCGTGTCCCAGGGACTGGCTGCAGTTCTCAGGTCGGCTCATCTGCCCCGACCCCGCGAAAACGGATTGAAAAAAAAACACCGTGTTTCGGGTTACGGGCAGGATTCGCCCGTGTGCCGTAGATTGCCGAACCCTGTCCTAAATGTTTGGCCTCATTGTGGTGTTTCCCCCCCCATGTTTTACAACCGATTCACCTGGTTAGTTCCATCTCCGGCTGCTTCATATTATCGGCGGCTGCACATCCGACCAAGAGAGAAGAGAAGAGACGTGACGTCACTCACAGCGTCAACTGACGCGCTTCCCCAGACCGCGCAGATCGCTGCCATGTGGCGCAAAGAGCCAAACTGTGCAGGGACTGAAGACAGCGTGAGAATTCTGTCATCAGCGTGAGAATTGGCAGAAATGCGTGACTCTCACGCTCAAAGTGTGAGAGTTGGCAGCCCTGATGTGGGTGCAGTTAGATATAGTTTGTGCAGGTGTGGCTACATGCTGGTTTGACTACCAAATGCGTGAACCAACCGATTGCAAAGTGCATGGTGCAGGTTCTCACAAACACAGCAGGTCACCAAAGATTGAATTGCACAAGCATTGTAAAAAACAACAATTTCAAAGTTACTCATGGAGCAAAAACAGTGCACTGTGAGAAGGAATGAGTGTGCCCACTCTATTATACACTTCGGTATAAGTTCAATGACTAAAATAAATGCAGAGCAACACAATTTCCAGACTGTTCGTTTTGCCGAACACCTCCGCTCGGTCCGCAATAACCAAGCCGACCTCCCGGTGGATCAGCACTTCAACTCCCCCTCCCATTCCGGATCCGACCTCTCGGTCCTGGGCCTCCTCCACGGCCAGAGTGAGCAACACCGCAAGTTAGAGGAACAGCACCTCATATTCCGCTTGGGGAGTCTGCATCCTCTGGGCTTGAAAATTGAATTTTCTCAATTCTGTTAACCCTTGCTGTCTCCTCCCCTTCCCACCTCTCCCTCAGCCCTCGGGCCCTGGCATTCCTTCTCTCTCTATCTCTCTCCCCCACCCTAGTCGCACTAGCTTCTCATTTTCACACCACAAACAGCTTACAATGGCTTGTTCCCTTTATCATCGATACTTTTTTGCATATCTTTCATTCATTGTTCTTTATCTCTCCACATCACCGTCTATATCTCTCGTTTCCCCGATCCCTGACCAGTCTGAAGAAGGGTCTCGACCCGAAACGTCGCCTATCTCCTTCGCTCTTTAGATGCTGCTGCACCCGCTGAGTTTCTCCAGCCTTTTGTGTACCCACAATTTCCAGACTGATGCCTTTTCATTGTAGTCACCTTTGATATTTTCTGGCAATCCGTGACAGAGTATTTGTGAAGAAAAAAGCAATTTGGTACCAAGATGCAGCACGGTGGCGCAGCGGGTAGAGCTGCTGCCTCACAGCGCCAGAGACCCGGGTTCGACTCTGACCTCGGATTCTGGCTGTGCAGAGTTTGCACACACTCCCTATGACCCTGTGGGTTTTCTCCGGGTGCTCCAGTTTCCTTCCATATCCCAAAAATGTGCAGGTTTGTAAGTTAATTGACTACTATCGGAAATGGCCCTTAGTGTGTGGGGACTGGATGAGAAAGTGGATAACATAGAACTAGTGGGATCCATGGTCAGCATGAACTTGGTGTACTGAAGGTTCTGTTTCCATGCTGTACCTCTAAATTAAATAAATGTTAAGATGCAGTCCAATGAGATTTAGTCCATTGTGAATGGGACATGCCAATCAGTTTATAAGTAGTTTTATGAATTCTCTTCCAAAATTATCCTGAAGTGTGGCATAACATTTGTCACCACTTTCTCATCCCAAACCATGATATCCCTCAATTCCACATACAGTCATAAAGGGTGGCTCCGTTAGCCATTCACGTGGCTTTAATAAAATTCAGTTCAAATCAATGCGCACGGCGGATTGTGTGTTTAATTGTCATTAATTAATTTCTGTATTTCTTAGAAAATCACTCTTGATTGAACACAGAGCTCCAAAAGTAATGAAAAAGTTTACAATTTAATTTAATATAAAACTAATAAAGAGAATGGGGCCGGTTATTGTAAAGAAAAAAAAATGTTACGGTGTGAAAAGTTGGAAAGTGGAGATGAATATGGCATGATTATTCTTAGAAAACTATATCTATCAGCGCTGACAAAGTTACAAAGTACACCGGCTCTTCCGTTGTTCTTTGATTTTGATCCAATCCAGGATATTTTGTTCTCCTTTTATTATTTGTTTTTCATATCCATCGAAATATTCTAAACCTACTGTAAAGTAATTCTGAAGATCCTTAATTTTCAGCTTCCTCTTTCATTGACATTTTCTGCATTTAGTTTTCATAAATGGAAATCCAAATCAAAAATAAATGGGAAGGTTTCTGTACTTTTGATTAAGACAGAGATTAAATTTAATGTAAAAAGGCATTCAATTACAAAAGTTTGCATTTTCTCAAGAGCATAGGTGAACGTTCACTGTTATAGAAAACAGAATGGCAACTGACAAAGATGATGCATTATTACCATGCTGTGAAATGGCAGGCCAAGTATATGTGGAATTTGTTTTAATAAAATGATAAATGAGTCCAAACTATAAATAGATGAGTGGAATGGAAAAAGTGTATTTAGTCACAGGACTTGGCTGCATTCCAGAATCCAGCAGACTGTGGGTGAATGGATGGAGCGTAATGTACTATTTTCCATAGTAGACTTGAACACACTTCCTTAATGCAACATGATATTTCCTGATAGCCCAGTGCATTCTCCTAGGGACTGGAACCATACAGATTTATAGCCCCTGCTGTGGGACAGGTAATATAATATTCCTGCAATGCCTAGCCAATCCATTCTGAGCCTGAACATAACTGTTCAGTGTCCTGATCCTGTCAGCTCTCATTACTTCTTGTCCTCAATATTCAGTGGCAAAGGTTTGTGCAGCTGAGAACAGTGCATGACGTTTACAGTGGAAAAAAACAACTTTATACACTAGAAAAGACAAAGTTCTTGAGTAACTCAGCGAGTCAGGCCACACCTCTGGAGAGCATGGATAGGTGACGTTTCAGGTCGGGACCCTTCTTTAAGCAAAAAGCACTGATATCAGACAAGGGCTAACAATCTCTTAAGATGTCACTGGAATGAAACAAAGATAACAAACTTGACAGATTAGACAAAAATGCTGGAGAAACTCAGCGGGTGAGGCAGCATCTATGGAGCGAAGGAAATAGGCAACGTTTCGGGTCGAAACCCTCCTTCAGACCCAAAATGTTGCCTATTTCCTTCGCTCCATATATGCTGCCTCACCCGCTGAGTTTCTCAATCATTTTTGTGTACCTTCAATTTTCCAGCATCTGCAGTTCCTTCTTAAATATATAAACTTGACAGATTATTTGGCTTATGCATGTAACTATAATTGGGAACAAGTCTGAGGATTATCATTATAGAAGTCCACCATGTAACTGACACGGTTTCTGACTGCCACACCAAAATGTCAAGGAGATTGGAGATTTTTGTTGCTCCGAGAGCTCATGCGATATATTGTCCCTGATTTCCTGCAAATCTATCAGTTAATGGCTGTTAAATCGGGTTAAACACTGCATATGTCAAGTAAAAAGTGTAGCTGGATAAAGTATTGGCCATAAGACCAGAAGTATATTGTGGTTGAGATGACTCACTGAATGCTGCCTGCTGTTTTCAATGCACTTTAATGGGGTCAAGGAAAGAGCGTTCACATCGCGGCCCTGTTTCCACCAATCTTTCCACCACCACGCTCAAGAAGCGACAAGACAGACACCGTTGTGTTCAGACACCGAGTGTGTGTTCAGCTCTGGCTGAACAACTTCTAATCTTGTATGTGGACTCGACAAGAAGGGGGAAAAAAGAGTGGAAGGGCAATAGTAATAGGGGATTCAATTGTCAGGGGAATAGATAGGCGTTTCTGCGGCCGCAAACGAGACTCCAGGATGGTATGTTGCCTCCCTGGTGCAAAGGTCAGGGATGTCACTGAACGGCTGCAGAACATTCTGGAGGGGGAGGGTGAACAGCCAGTTGTCGTGGTGCATGTTGGCACCAACGATATAGGTAAAAAAAAGGGTTGAGGTCCTACAAGGTGAATTTAGGGAGCTAGGAGATAAACTTAAAAGTAGGACCTCAAAGGTAGTAATCTCCGTATTACTACCAGTACCACGGGCCAGTCAGAGTAGAAATAGGAGGATAATGCAAATGAATACGTGGCTTGAAAAGTGGTGCAAGGGGGAGGGATTCAAATTTTTAGGGCACTGGGACCAGTTCTGGGGGAGGTGGGACCGGTACAAACAGGACGGTTTGCACCTGGAATGGAATGGAACCAATGTTCTTGGGGGAGTGTTTGCTAGTGCTGTCGGGGAGGATTTAAACTAATGTGGCAGGGGGATGGGTACAAGAGCAGAGAGGCAGGAGGGTGTAAAATGAGGGTAGAAGCATTAGGTAGCAAGGTGAAAAGTAAAAGTGGCAGGCAGACAAAACCAGGGCAAAAATCAAAAAGGGCCACTTTTCAGCAAAATTGTATAAGGGGTAAGTGCGTTGTAAAGACAAGCCTGAAGGCTTTGTGTCTCAATGCAAGGAGTATTCGTAATAAGGTGGACGTGTTGAACGTGCAGATAGATATTAATGATTATGATATAGTTGGGATCACGGAGACATGGCTCCAGGGTGACGTAGGCTGGGAGCTGAACATCCAGGGATATTCAATAATCAGGAGGGATAGAGAGAAAGGAAAAGGAGGTGGGGTAGCGTTGCTGGTTAGAGAGGAGATTAACGCAATGGAAAGGAAGGACATTAGCTTGGAGGATGTGGAATCGGTATGGGTAGAGCTACAAAACACTAAGGGGCAGAAAACGCTGGTGGGTGTTGTGTACAGGCCACCTAACAGTAGCAGAGAAGTTGGGGATGGTATCAAACAGGAAATTAGAAATGCGTGCGACAAAGGCAAAACAGTTATAATGGGTGACTTCAATCTACATATAGATTGGGTTAATCAAATTGGCAGGGGTGCTGAGGAAGAGGATTTTTTGGAATGTATGCGGGATAGTTATCTAAATCAACATGTAGAGGAACCAACGAGAGAGCAGGCTATTTTAGACTGGGTTTTGAGTAATGAAGAAGGGGTAATTAGCCGTCTTGTTGTACGTGCCCCCTTGGGCAAGAGTGACCATAATATGGTTGAGTTCTTCATTAGGATGGAGAGTGACATTGTTAATTCAGAAACAATGGTTCTGAACTTAAAGAAAGGTAACTTTGAGGGTATGAGACGTGAATTGGCCAAGATTGACTGGCAATTAATTCTAAAAGGGTTGACGGTGGATATACAATGGAAGACATTTAAAGACTGCATGGATGAACTACAAAAATTGTTCATCCCAGTTTGGCAAAAGAATAAATCGGGGAAGGTAGTGCATCCGTGGATAACAAGGGAAATCAGGGATAGTATCAAAGCAAAGGATGATGCGTACAAAGTAGCCAGAAAAAGCAGCATACCAGAGGACTGGGAGAAATTCAGAGACCAGCAGAGGAGGACAAAGGGCTTAATTAGGAAAGGAAAAATAGATTATGAAAGAAAACTGGCAGGGAACATAAAAACTGACTGCAAAAGTTTTTATAGATATGTGAAGAGAAAGAGGTTAGTTAAAACAAATGTAGGTCCCTTGCAGTCAGAAACAGGTGAGTTGATCATGGGGAACAAGGATATGGCGGACCAATTGAATAACTACTTTGGTTCCGTCTTCACTAAGGAAGACATAAATAATCTGCCTGAAATAGCAGGGGACTGTGGGTCAAAGGAGGAATTGAGTGAAATCCAGGTCAGTAGGGAAGTGGTGTTGGGTTAAATTGAATAGATTAAAGGCCGATAAATCCCCAGGGCCAGATAGGCTGCATCCCAGAGTACTTAAGGAAGTAGCTCAGGAAATAGTGGATGCATTAGTGATAATCTTTCAAAACTCTTTAGATTCTGGAGTAGTTCCTGAGGATTGGCGGGTAGCAAATGTAACCCCTCTTTTTAAGAAGGGAGGGAGAGAGAAAACGGGGAATTACAGACCAGTTAGTCTAACATCGGTAGTGGGGAAACTGCTAGAGTCAGTTATTAAAGATGGGATAGCAGCACATTTGGAAAGTGGTGAAATCATTGGACAAAGTCAGCATGGATTTACAAAAGGTAAATCATGTCTGACGAATCTTGTGGAATTTTTCGAGGATGTAACTAGTAGCGTGGATAAGGGAGAACCAGTGGATGTGGTATATCTGGACTTCCAGAAGGCTTTCGACAAGGTCCCACATAAGAGATTAGTATACAAACTTAAAGCATACGGTATTAGGGGTTCAGTATTGATGTGGATAGAGAACTGGCTGGCAAACAGGAAGCAAAGAGTAGGAGTAAACGGGTCCTTTTCACAATGGCAGGCAGTAACTAGTGGGGTACCGCAGGGCTCAGTGCTGGGACCCCAGCTATTTACAATATATATTAATGATCTGGATGAGGGAATTGAAGGCAATATCTCCAAGTTTGCGGATGACACTAAGCTGGGGGGCAGTGTTCGCTGTGAGGAGGATGCTAGGAGACTGCAAGGTGACTTGGATAGGCTGGGTGAGTGGGCAAATGTTTGGCAGATGCAGTATAATGTGGATAAATGTGAGGTTATCCACTTTGGTGGCAAAAACAGGAAAGCAGACTATTATTTAAATGGTGGCCGATTAGGAAAAGGGGAGATGCAGCGAGACCTGGGTGTCATGGTACACCAGTCATTGAAAGTAGGCATGCAGGTGCAGCAGGCAGTGAAAAAAAGCGAATGGTATGTTAGCTTTCATAGCAAAAGGATTTGAGTACAGGAGCAGGGAGGTTCTACTTCAGTTGTACAGGGTCTTGGTGAGACCACACCTGGAGTATTGCGTACAGTTTTGGTCTCCAAATCTGAGGAAGGACATTATTGCCATAGAGGGAGTGCAGAGAAGGTTCACCAGACTGATTCCTGGGATGTCAGGACTGTCTTATGAAGAAAGACTGGATAGACTCGGTTTATACTCTCTGGAATTTAGGAGATTGAGAGGGGATCTTATAGAAACTTACAAAATTCTTAAGGGGTTGGACAGGCTAGATGCAGGAAGATTGTTCCCGATGTTGGGGAAGTCCAGGACAAGGGGTCACAGCAAGGATAAGGGGGAAATCCTTTAAGACCGAGATGAGAAAGACTTTTTTCACACAGAGAGTGGTGAGTCTCTGGAACTCTCTGCCACAGAGGGTAGTTGAGGCCAGTTCATTGGCTATATTTAAGAGTGAGTTGGATGTGGCCCTTGTGGCTAAGGGGATCAGAAGGTATGGAGAGAAGGCAGGTACGGGATACTGAGTTGGATGATCAGCCATGATCATATTGAATGGCGGTGCAGGCTCGAAGGGCTGAATGGCCTACTCCTGCACCTAATTTCTATGTTTCTATGTTTCGATGTTTCTATGTTTAAATAACCCATGTTCAGGACTGTACTCACAATTGACTATGTTTGCATTTGGGATTGGAGAGAAGGACCAGTAAGCATTGATGGAACAATCAAGTAAGTACAGAAACACCAGAATAAATGAAACATGTAGAACTGAGGCAAATCATAGAATCATAGAATCATAGAAATTAGGTGCAGGATTAGGCCATTCGGCCCTTCGAGCCTGCACCGCCATTCAATATGATCATGGCTGATCATCCAACTCAGTATCCTGTACCTGCCTTCTCTCCATACCCCGTGATCCCTTTAGCCACAAGGGCCACATCAAACTCCCTCTTAAATATAGCCAATGAACTGGCCTCAACTACCTTCTGTGGCAGAGAATTCCACAGACTTACCACTCTCGGTGTGAAAAAAGATCTTCTCATCTCGGTCCTAAAAGAATTCCCCCTTATCCTTAAACTGTGACCACTTGTTCTGGAGTTCCCCAACATCGGGAACAATCTTCCTGCATCTAGCCTGTCCAACCCCTTAAGAACTTTGTAAGTCTCCTATAAGATCCCCTCTCAATCTCCTAAATTCCAGCGAGTACAAGCGAGTCTATCCAGTCTTTCTTCAAATGGAAGTCCTGCCATCCCAGGAATCAGTCTGGTGAACCTTCTCTGTACTCCCTCTATGGCAAGAATGTCAGATTAGGAGATTCCTCAGATTAGGAGACCAAAACTGTACGCAATACTCCAAATGAATTGCAGTTCAGTTCAATGCAATGGGCTGACAATTGGAATATACTCAAATAATAGAGAGATGTGGGCAACGAGAGAATCAAGGAGTCAAACTAATCTTAGCACCGAAAACACAATGTGCTGGAGTAACTCAGTGAGTCTGGCAGCATCTCTGAAGGACATGGATCAGTGACATTTCGGATCGGGTCAGCCTGAAAAGGGGTCCTGACCTGAAACGTCACCTATCAAGGTCACCTATCTTACAAGAATGGTCCCAGGAATGAGTAAGTTTGATGATACTGGGCCTATATGCGCTGGAGTTTAGAAGAATGAGGGGGCACCTCATTGAAACATACAGAATAGTGAAAGGCTTGGATAGAATGGATGTGGAGAGGATGTTTCCACGAGTGGGGGAGTCTAGGACTAGAGGTCATAGCTTCAGAATTAAAGGACATTCTTTTAGGAAGGAGATGAGGAGGAATTTATTTATTCAGAGGGTGGTGAATCTGTGGAATTCTTTCCACAGATGCTGTGGAGGCCAAGTCAGTGATATATTTAAGGCATATATAGATAGATTCTTGATTAGTACGGGTGTCAGAGGTTATGGGGAGAAGGCAGGAGAATGGGGTTAGGAGGGAGAGATAGACCAGCCATGATTGAATGGCAGAGTAGACTTGAGGGGCTGAATGGCGGAGTAGCCTTGAGGGACTGAATGGCTTAATTCAACTCCTATCACTTATGATATTATGATCTATCCATGTTCTCCAGAGATGCTGCCTGACCCGCTGAGTTACTCCAGCAATTTACATATTTTTCTATAAATCAGCATCTGCAGTTCCTTGTTTCTGCTTCTAATTTTAGCACCCACCTGTTTGGATATTATACAACAACCAACTAAAACATACAGAATGTCAACTTATAAGAGTACTCTCTGAAGATATTCAACAGAAACTGCGTAATGCACCAGAATACTGCAGAGTTCTGGTCACAAAGGCCTGAAGGAAAGAACCAAGGGGTGGTAAAGAGTTGACTGCTGGAGTAACTCCGCGGGACAGGCAGCATCTCTGGAGAGAAGGAATGGGTGACGTTTCGGGTCGAGATCCTTCGGTGGACTTCCAGCTTTGAGAGGACTGGGCTGTTAGAATATACGTCAGTTCCAATCCTTGGTGATCTGCCAAGGAATGTGGTACATTAGTGCCCACTCAGCTGTTGGAATCCATCAAGCCATGATGTATCACACATAGCCCAATAGAGGTCATTTATTTGAGGCCATTTCACACCACCATTGAGACAATAGTCAAAATGCTGACTTTGTGAAGTTCTTTTTGTGGAATAAGATCAAGCGAATGACACGTTTTGGTCAATCATTTTCAATCTTGGCCAAAGCATTTCTGGACAACCAGAGAAGGTATTGTGTCAATATAAATTGGTCACCATGTACATTACAGAGTTAAAACATCAAGATTAGAAAACATAGAAGATAGGTGCAGGAGGAGGCCATTCGGCCCTTCGAGCCAGCACCACCATTCATTGTGATCATGGCTGATCGTCCCCTATCAATAACCCATGCCTGCCTTCTCTCCATATCCCTTGACTCCACTCGCCCCTAGAGCTCTATCTAGTTCTCTCTTAAATCCATCCAGTGACTTGGCCTCCACTGTCCTCTGTGGCAGGGAATTCCATAAATTCACAACTCTCTGGGTGAAAATGTTTTTTCTCACCTCAGTCTTAAATGACCCCCCCTTTATTCTAAGACTGTGGCCCCTAGCTCTGGACTCGCCCAACATTGGGAACATTTTTCCTGCATCTAGCTTGTCCAGTCCTTTTAAAATTTGATATGTCTCTATAAGATCCCCCCCTCATCCTTCTAAACTCCAGTGAATACAAGCCTAAGCTTTTCAATCTTTCCTCATATGACAGTCCTGCCATCCCAGGGTACCTTTGCATAATTTACACCAGAGATCTATTTACAGTTTAACATTGGATCGGGGAAGGAAGAATATTGCCAAACTTTTCATCTGAACCAATTCCATAAAATATTCAATCAATGAATGTGTGTAGATGTGTAGAGGGTACAAAATAAAATTGGAAAATTCAAGCAAACCTTTTAAAAGGAAGTTTTGGAACGCTGTGAGACAACACCGCAGTGTTGACATGAATACTCTTCCCCAAATGGTAATCAAAAGGAGAGGATTCAATCATACATTTGTGGATGCCACCCCCCTTTGCCGATAACCCCTCAATTTTACAACAGCGGGTATGGAGGTGAGAGTGTATCTTGCCTTGGCAAGACAACACACATAATTATAAAACTTCATTCAAGCTGACGCTGACCATAAGGATGGCTGATGTAAATGCAACAACTGCAGCCTAGCTTTCCCAATGGTTGGAAAATCCAACCACAAAATGAAGATGAAACCAGACAGCTCTAGAAAGTAGGTAGTTGGCACAGCAATCCTAACAGGCTGCAGAAGTATCATCACCTCACAAAATCTTCTGCCAATTACACCTCTCTTTGCAGCCAGCTAATCAAACAATTTATTCAGTCATTTATTTCTAGAGTCAGTCCAGAAACTATAAAATTCAATGCAGTTTCATTCATCTGGAATGGTGGAAATATAAACTCATTATCAAAGTCACTGGATTATTGTACCCAGGAAAATTATCACCAGTTATTTATCAGTAAGATGCAGTTATAAAACAGTACACATGATAAAGCCTTATCCTAGCAAAGAAGCAAGGCAATATCAAAAAAAGAGTTTGTTTTGAAAATTTACCCCAATTCCCTGTGTTAGTGAACACAGGAGTTAGTTTTGAAATTTTACCCCAATTCCCTGTGACAAAATTAGAATGGTTATTTGAAATCCTGATAGTTATTTGGATCTCCATAGCATATTCTCGCTTCACAACACCATGACCAGAGTTAAGTAATTAAATGAGACTGTACATGATAAATGTTTCAGCCTGAAATAGGGTCCTGACCCAAAATGTCACCTATTCCATTTCTCCAAGATGCTGCTTGACCCGCTGAGTTAGTCCAGCATTTTGTGCCTATCTTTGGTATAACCAGCATCTGCAGTTCCTTCCTACACAAAAGAGATGGAATTATGCTTCCATTACTAAACTAGAAAATAATAAAAATAATCTGCTTATTTTGACGACTGTTAAACATAGATTCTATCAAATTCTATGAAGGAATTACCATCCATAGTGAAGACACCTTATGCAGATATTTATCTTGATTTTTGTGAAGAATCATTGGCATGTATCATCCATATTAAATATGATCGAGGTAATTCTGCAGTGTTAATTTCTCTTTCCATTGTGCAATGAATATTGGATCCCATTTTTCTATTCCAAGTAAAACATTCTGATCTTGTCCATATATAACAAGGTTCACCTGCCAAATAAAATAAAACCCAAAGAATAATGGTACAATGTGACCCAACTGTTAAACTGATGCAAACTGGGAATTGACAAAATGTCCATGTGGACTCCTCACTGTCACAGGGCACATACAGTAATAACATTGCCTCCATACTGTCTGGGTACATGTAATCAAATATACACAATGTCCATTTTTTTCCAGGACACATACTTTCACTCAGAGGGTGGTGGATATATGGTACGAGCTGCCAGATGTGGTAGTTGAGGCAGGTGCTATGATAGAATTTATAAGACACTTGGACAGGTACATGGATAGGAAAGGTTTGGAAGCATAGGGGCCAAACACAGGCAAACGGGACGAGCTTAGATGGGGCATCTGGGTTAGCATGGATGCGTTGGACCAAAGGGTCTGTCTCCATGTCGTATGACTTGAGAACATGCAACCAATTCCATTCAATCTCCATAGTGTCACTAGACACATAGCAAGGACCACGTAGAACTGAAGTCATTTGGCCCTGTCTAGGTCAGTGCTTAAGTTTCACATAATCTTCCTTCAACCTTAAGGCATCTTACCCATCTCTTGTTCTTAGTATACATACCTACTTTGATAATTGAATTTTATCAGTGGCCATTTCCCTTCATTGCTCCCTGGTTTTGGAAAGATTGGAATACTTTATTGGAACACAACATCACTGAATCTTGTAACAGGAGTTGTTTATAACAATCTGTCTCGATTTTAATCATTAAAAAAGACACAAAATGCTGGAGTAACGGGGCAACATCTTTGAAGAACATGAATTGGTAACGTTTCGGTTTGGGACCCTTCTTCAGGCTAATTTTTGCACACATAGGTCTGAAGAAGGATCCCGACCTGAAATGTTACCAGTGCATGTTCTCCAGAGATGTTGTCTGACCCACTGAGTTACTCTGGCACTTTGTATCTTTTTTTGTAAAGCAGCATCTGCAGTTCCTTGTGTCTCTATTACAATCGTGAAAGGCTTTCACACAAGGCAGATCAAAACAGATATCATCTCTTCGAGGGAACAGGATTAAGATAGTCAAAGAAGATACTGTATCACAGCGAGTTTAATTTAATGAAGTCAGAAGTTTTACAACTCAAGTTTACAACTGTTTAAAAAGACTAACTTTAAATTATGAAGAATAACTGTTCCTTTCAATGATGCACAAAACACCTGTTAATATTTAACCATAGCATTGCAAAAGTAAAATGTTTGATTTTATTGATGCAGTGCAACGTACAACTCATACATGGTGTAACGTATTATGAGGTATACACACAGTGGAAACGTACAGTGAAAAGCTACAGTTGCCAAATAACCTACTTGTCAATCACTGCATAAACAAGTGAGTTCAATGCCCATCAGTAACTGATGTGTTTTCCATTGACTTCAAATTAAAAACAGACTGATTCACATTCTCAAATTGGCATGGATTAAAAAAAAAGACCCAATGAAGTCTTTGAACACTTATAAGGAATTCTGTCGACATTAAGTGATCCAAATGGTGATTATCACAGTTTCAGTACACTCCTCCTCCTCAGCCTACAGTTAATGGCGCAAGTAAAGTGCAAGCAATAAAGACAATAAATGACAACACAATAATGTGTTCAGATAAGTCTTACTATTTGTGTCTTTTTTTAAAGGTACGGTGTGATCTAACAAGTCTTCTGTCTACCTGCATATAATTAGAATATTTACCCTAAGACCCAGAGCCAACACCTGCCAGTTCACCATTGACAATGGAACAAAACTGAAGGCTGGATTCTACCATGGATGTATCCACAGCTCACCCATTAGACTCTGGGCCCAAGCATATAAGTTTTGAGTCAATTTGTTTTTGACAAGCAACTGTATAAAAAATTGTGAGCAGGGAGTCATATATAAATCTTAATACTTAGATATTTTTAGTCATTTTCATATACAGCTTTTAGCTATAGTTTTAATAAAAGCTGGTTGTTTTCAAAGGGACATCAAAAATTACTCTTGTTCATTCAGTGTTATACTAGCAAAACTTTACATACTTTACATACATTCAGCAATTTGTATGTTCAATGCTTACATAAAAACAAATGTTCATCTAAAACTGTGAGTAGATTAAGACATTCCCCTCTGGTTCACAGAGATTGTTATCAACCACTTTTCACCAGTGTTATTTATTAAGATGGGTTGAGTTGTGTTGTCAGTATAAAACTTTGGAACGTGTAGATGCTGTTGACTAAAAGCTTGGTTTTATTTTAGTACAACATATGTGTATACTTATAACTTTTATGAGTTCTATTGTTCACCCTTTCAGATGCAAGTTTGAAAGCACATTGTGTCGACCAACAGAAACAAATAAAATTTTGGAAGAAACAGAATACAGACGTTATCTCATGCACATATTAGGCATCCTGTGACACTATTGGTGTTATCTGATCTATGTACAAGAATACTGCTGAATACATTATGTACAAATATACAAACGCGGATGCTAAACATTTGATAGCACGGTGAGATGCTGCTGTCTGCTGGGCTGTGTGCTCCCGTTAAAAATTGATTCACACATGGGTTTCGATGAACGAGTGCGTATGAGTCAAGAGAGGTGCTGGCGAGACCAGTTCAGATGCACCATTCTGTGGCTTCATCACAGGACTGTATCCACAAATGTCCAGGAAAAACTCGTGATTCAGCCACTTCCACTCTCGAAATTGTTTGGATGTCATGTAGGGATCTTCGAGAACCTGGTTGATTATCACCAGGTCTCCTTCTTTTGCCTGAATAAGTAAATAGATTAAAGTGAGCAATGCAAAATTCTTCCATTTTTCAGAAGACTTGACTCAATGGACAAGATCGATAAGGCTGCTGTTACTGTACAACCCTTTTGTTACACTCATACAAATGTAGGTATATACAGTAAGTAGCAACTGTGTGCTCTATGTTCATTTAGTTTTAGTTTTAGTTCAGTTTAGTTTATTGTCACGTGTACCAAGGTACAATTAAAAGCTTTTGTCGCGTGTTATCCACTCAGCGGAAAGATTATACATGATTACAATCGAGCCGTCCATTGTGTCTGGACACAGGATAAAGGGAATCATGTTTAGTGTAAGATAAAGTGCATGGTATAGTGCATGATCCTTATCCTCCTTGACTACCTGGTCCTTAATGTCCTTACACTACAAAGAGGTCACCAAACTTAGCCGAAATGTTCTACAGGCTAAGGCTGAAAAATCTTGTTGGGAGCAGTGATCCATTGATTTCCATTGGCTTTTGAGTAAAGAGTAACTCCTGACATTACCAAACTCTTGGTTACATTTCTTATGGTGTTCAATGTGGCTCTGTAAGAAAGTCGGCATGTTCTGAATTAAGAGCAAAGTTCCACCAGTTGGAATTGATAAGGTAAATGCACAGAGAATTTTACTGAGGGCTGGGGAACCAGAGGACATAGGTTTAAAGTGAGAGGCAGCGTTATCACTCAGGAGTTGCCAGAGTAGTAGGTAGTTTAGAGATACAGTGGCTTGCAAAAGTATTCATACCCCTTGAACTTTTCCACATTTTGTCACGTTACAACCACAAACGTAAATGTATTTTATTGGGATTTTATGTGATAGACCAACACAAAGTGGCGCATAGTTGTGATGTGGAAGGAAAATGATACATGGTTTTCAAATTTTTTTACAAATAAAAAACTGAAAAGTGTGGCGTGCAAAAGTATTCAGCCCCCTTTACTCTGATACCCCTAAATAAAATCCAGTGCAACCAATTGCCTTCAGAAGTCACCTAATTAGTAAATAGAGTCCACTTGTGTGTAATCTAATCTCAGTATAAATACAGCTGTTCTGTGAAGGCCTCAGAGGTTTGTTAGAGAACATTAGTGAATAAACAGCATCATGAAGCCCAAGGAACACACCAGACAGGTCAGGGATAAAGTTGTGGAGAAGTTTAAAGCAGAGTTAGGTTATAAAATAATATCCTAAGCTTTGAACATCTCACGGAGCACTGTTCAATCCATCATCTGAAAATGGAAAGAGTATGGCACAACTGCAAACCTACCAAGACATGGCCGTCCACCTAAACTGATAGGCTGGGCAAGGAGAGCATTGATCAGAGAAGCAGCCAAGAGGCCCATGCTAACTCTGGAGGAGCTGCAGAGATCCACAACTCCAGTGGGAGAATCTGTCCATAGGACAACTATTAGTCGTGCACTCCACAAATCAGTCCTTTATGGAAGAGTGGCAAGAAGAAAGCCATTGTTGAAACAAAGCCATAAGAAGTCCCATTTGCAATTTGCAACAAGCTATGTGGGGGACACAGCAAACATGTGGAGGAAGGTGCTCTGGTCTGATGAGAACAAAATTGAAGTTTTTGGCCTAAATGCAAAACGCTATGTGTGGCGGAAAACTAACACTGCACATCACCCTGAACACACCATCCCCACTGTGAAACATGGTGGTGGCAGCATCATGCTGTGGGGATGCTTTTTTTCAGCAGGGACAGGGAAGCTGGTCAGAGTTGATGGGAAGATGGATGGAGCCAAATACAAGGCAATCTTGGAAGAAAACCTGTTAAAGTCTGCAAAAGACATAAGACTGGGGCGGAGGTTCACCTTCCAGCAGGACAACGACCCTAAACATACAGCCAGCTACAATGGAATGGTTTAGATCAAAGCATAGTCATGTGTTAGAATGGCCCAGTCAAAGTCCAGACCTAAAGCCAATTGAGAATCTCTGGCAAGACTTGTAAATTGCTGTTCACAGATGCTCTCCATCCAATCTGACTGAGCTTGAGCTATTTTGTAAAGTAGAATGGGCAGAAATTTCAGTCTCTAGATGTGCAAAGCTGGTAGAGACATACCCCAAAAGACTTGCAGCTGTAATTGCAGCGAAATGTGGTTCTACAAAGTATTGACTCAGGGGGGCTGAATACTTTTGCACGCCACACTTTTCAGTTTTTTATTTGTAATAAAATTTGGAAACCACGTATCATTTCCCTTCCACTTCACAATTATGCACCACTTTATGTTGGTCTATCACATAAAATCCCAATACAATACATTTATGTTTGTGGTTGTAACGTGACAAAATGTGGAAAGGTTCAAGGGGTATGAATACTTTTGCAAGCCACTGTACAGAGTGGAAACAGTACATTAGTCTGTACTGACTAATGATCACCTGTTCACTAGTTCTATGTTAACCCAGTTTCACATCTTACACAGGAGGGGCAATTGACAAAAGCCAATTAACTCACAAACCTGCACGTCTTTGGAATGTGGGAGGAAATCGGAGCACCCAGGGAAAACCCACGCGATCACAGGGAGAATGCACAAACTCCATACAGACAGCGCCCGTAGTCAGGATCGAACCTGGGTCTCTGGCGCTGTGAGGCAGCAACTCCACCGCTGTGCCGCCCCAGTTGAGGCAGGTACCAAAACGACATTTAAAAGATACTGACTGATTATCATTTTGGGCATTCAATAAAGTTTTCTTATGTTTGGTTGATTAATGCCACTGTCCCACTTAGAAAACCTGAACGGAAACCTCTGGAGACCGTGTGCCCCACCCAAGGTTTCCGTGAGGTTCCCGTGAGGTTCCCGGGGGTTCCGGTCACTCTCCATGAGTCACCAGAGGTTCTGGTCAATTGGCTGGAAAGCCTCAACCGAAGCGTGAGCTGCATCTACCGACCAAAGATCCTACAGGATCTGTGCTACCGACCGCACACACACACACAAACACATCGCGAAGGTGGGGGCCAGGGACAGCGGAGGAGCGCTTACTGCGTGTTGAAGAGGAAAGTAAACGGCTGCCACAGAGCACAGTAAGCCCTTTAGAGAGCGCGAGAGAGAGGGAGAGAAGGACAGAGAAAGGGAGAGAGAAGGGAGAGAGAAGGGGAGAGAGAAGGGAAGAGAGAAGGGGAGAGAGAAGGGGAGAGAGAAGGGGAGAGATAAGTGGAGGGAGAAGGGAGAGAAGGAGTGGAGAGAGTTTTAGGAAGTTTAATAAAGTTAGCAGGCATTTTACCTTCCGGCAGATCTTCTAGGTCCTGAAAACCAAAGAAAATTTCTTTGCTGAAAACTCCAATGAACTCTTATCAGAATGGCCGGTCAGTGAAGGCCTTTGACTGGCTGTAAGTAAAAATGCGACCCCACCACTGGCTTCGACAAAACGGCAACCTATTTTTAGCCGCGGCCGGTTTTGTTTTTTTTGAAATAATCGCAGGAACAGAGCAGAAGCCGCGATTACGCGGAAACCACTTTCCACCATTAGGGAGAGTGACCGGAACCTCCGGGAACCTCATGGAAACCTTGGGTGGGGCGCAAGGTCTCCAGAGGTTTCCGTTCAGGTTTCCTAAGTGGGAAGATCTGCCGGAAGGTAAAATGCCCGCTAACTTTATTAAACTTATTAAAACTGTCTCCACTCCTTCTCCCCCCGTTCTCTCCCCTTCTCCCCCCTTTTCCCCCCTTCTACCCCCTTCTAACCCCCTTCTCTCTCCCCTTCTCTCCCCTTCTCTCCCTCCCACGCTCTCTAAAGGACTTACCATGCTCTGTGGCAGCCGTTTACTTTCCTCTTAAACACGCAGAAAGCGCTCCTCCGCTGTCCCTGGCCCCCACCTTCGCGATGTGTTTGTGTGTGTGTGTGTGTGTGCGCGGTCGGTAGCACAGATCCTGTAGGATCTTTGGTCAGTAGATGCAGCTCACACTTCGGTTGAGGCTTTCCACGCAATTGACCAAAACCTCTGGTGACTCATGGAGAGTGACCGGAACCTCACGGGAACCTCTTGGAACCTCACGGAAACCTTGGGTGGGGCACACGGTCTCCAGAGGTTTCTGTTCAGGTTTCCTAAGTGGGACAGGGGCTTTAGTCAGAAATATATTGTTTGCTGCCGTTTCAGGGTTCAATTGAGATAGGAACACGTTTGCAGTTTAAACAATATGCCCCAGTCAGGAATAATTACTTCGTTAGACCGCTCGTTCTATTTTTAGAAAAAAAACGATTGATTAGAGATTTTTTATAGACACCTAAATGTTCTATTAATGGTAGTGGGGAGAATGTTCATACATTGCAAGGGACTTCAAGATCATTTAGATGAAAAGTTGCTTGGCAGCCTAATGCATGAACACAGAGGTTATACGCATTAGTGAAAGAGAAGATGTGCATTTATTATTTAATAAAGGATTCATTAAAAAGTGAAATACAAATCTCAAACATAATGCATTTACGTTTGGAACAGAACCTATGATCCAAGTGCAGAAGATTGTTGAAAGAGAATTTCTCAACACGCCTGCATTTGGTCCATATCCTTCCAAACCTGTCCTATCCATGTACCTGTCTAACTGTTTCTTGAATGCTGGTATAGTCCCTGCCTCAACTACCTCCTCTGGCAGCTTGTTCCATACACCCACCACCCTTTGTCTGAAAAAGTCACCTCTCAGATTCCTATTAAATCTTTTACCCTTCACCTTAAATCTGTGCCTTCTGGTCCTCGATTCACGAACTGTGGGCGAGAGACTCTGTGCATCCCGTGGTCCCTGCAGCTCTACCAGCTTTGCCACTGTGGCACCCAGCATGCTGCCTGGGTTTGTGGGTATTAGCTACAAGGAGAGATTGGACAAACTTGAATTGCTTTCTCTGGAATGCTGGAGGATGAAGGAATCCTGATAGAAGCAAATACAATTGTGAGAGGTAGACTGTTGGAGCCTTTCTCCTAGGCCCAAATGTCAAAGGTGAGAGGGCATAGGTTCAAGGTGAGAGGGGGTAGATTTAACAGGAACTTGAAGGGCAACTTTTTCACACAGGTTGGTGGATATGGGATAAGCTGCCAGAGGAAGATATAAAATATATTTGGCTAGGTACAGATGGAAAGGAATTAGGGGTATATGGGATAAACGCAGGAAAATGGGATTAGCTTAGATGGGAGGCATCATGGATGAGTTAGGCTGAAGGGTCTCTTTCTGTACTGTATGACCCTATGACGCTTTTGACTCTATGACACAAACTATGTCAACTTTCATGTCTATTTGAAGGGCTGCTGAGATCCGAAGCATCCTGTCAGACAATACTGGCCTGTCCCAATGTGGTGTGTACACAAGGGGTTAAATCTCAAGACCACGAAGGGTTACAAACCCATCAGAGGTCAGACCTACCAACGATCATTTCATACACACCAAATTAAAAAGAAATGATCTATCTTCTGATTTCATTTTTCAAATCATGCCATGCATTTTCAAAGACTTTCACTCTTAAAAAATGAAACCTGTCAGACAAACAGAAATAGTTCCAAATATTTAATTTATGAAACTCATTAACTCTCCCTGGATCATGCAACGGAAAGATTTGTATGTGTCTAAAAAATAAGCTGGATCAATTGATGATGTTATTTTTCATCTACCATTGTCTTCCTTTAAGTGTTTGGCTTTGTACGGACACCAGGTGCCTCTGTTGAGCAAAGCATTCTCCTCATTCAATGCATTCTACCCACTGCACAAAGACAAAGGATAGGAAAGGTTTGGAGGGATGAGGGCCAAACGTGGGCAGTTGGGGCTAGTGTAGATGGGGCATGTTGGTCGTCGTGGGCAAGCTGGGCCGAAGGGTCTGTTTCCGTGCTGAGTGACTCGATGGCTCTCAAGACAGAAATAGACAAATGGAAGGAAAGCGATGAGTGTCTTGCTGACAGAAGGAGTGCGTATCAATGAGGTGCGTGCAATTAACCTCACCGAGGGTTCACGGGTGACTCAAATCTAAAACATAACATTGAATGCAAACATTTATTGAACTGACTTCCAAGATGCTGGAGGTGGGCACTGGAGAGAGGAGATGTGCAGACTCAATGTTATGGGACAAATGCACCCCTTCACCTCAGCCCTGCTGCGGAGCTCAGTCTTTTACCCAGTGGAGGAGAATCAAAAGCAAGTCGACATTTGTTTAAGGTGAGAGGGGCAAGATTTAATAGGAACCTGAGGGGCAACTTGTTCCACACAGAGGGTGGTGGGTATAGGGATGAGCTGCCAGAGGAGGTAGTTGAAGCAGTTACAGTAACATTTAAAAGACACTTGGACAGGTACATGGAGAGCAAAGATTTAGAGCGATATGGGCAAACACAAGCAAATGGGACCAGCTCAGATCTTGGTTGGCATGGATGTTGGGCTGAAGGGCCTGTTTCCTTTGGTATAACCATGATACTCTCTCATTCACTTTGCAGGTGCAATGCTGACCACCCCACCATGTGCCTCTGTTGGTAAGTGTATTGACCACTGCATGTGGAAGTTGTGTTGGGAAGCCTCCACATGCACTGTGAGGGAAAGTACTTGGTTGGCAAAGAGCAAGACTTAATGTCTTGGCTGAAGACTTGATTTCCATTCCCATTGCTGCAGATGTGGAATTTAAATTCTGTTAGTCAACTATTCCGGAATTCTAAAAAGCAGTCTCAGTATTGTTGGGCAGAATTTTCAGATTCTTGTGAAAACTCGCTGTTGCTTTCCAGGTATTTATTTAACTGATTCTGTTCATAGAGATATGCAGCACTCAAACTGACATCCAAGTTGTTAAACAGGCAACCTTCACCTGGCCCATCAAATTTTCCCTATCTCTGTACCTGTCAAAGTGTCTTTTAAATGCTGTTATAGTACCTGCCTCAACTACCACCTCTGGCAGCTTGTTCCATACACCCACCATGTGAAAAGTTGCCTCTTAGGTCCCTTTGAATCTTTCCCCTCTCACCTTAAAACAATGGCTTTTTGACTTCCCTACCCCTAGGGAAAAGAGAGTGACTGTTCACTTTGTCCATGCCCCTCATGATTTTATATACTCCTGGAAAGGTTTTATTTTGGAATGGACCCTTCTGGTCTCTCGTTCTTGCTCTGCCTTTCAAAAAGATCCTGGTTGGTTGTTTACCTCACTGCCACTCTCCTGTACATCCCCGTATCTAATGAGTTCCTTAATATGTCAAAATCTATTGACCTCTGTCAGAGACTAAGCTACAATAGACTCCCAAAGATGCACCACTCTCTGGTTGAAGACATTTCAGTCCCATCAATTTCTCCAATACTAGTTTCTTCAAACCAAAGCTAATTTCTTTGAACACATTGAGAAATGAATTATTTGTTTAACTTAAGGGGTTGGACAGGCTAGATGCAGGAAGATTGTTCCCGATGTTGGGGAAGTCCAGGACAAGGGGGAAGTCTTTTAGGACCGAGATGAGAAAATCGTTTTTCACACAGAGAGTGGTGAATCTGTGGAATTCTCTGCCATAGAAGGTAGTTGAGGCCAGTTCGTTGGCCATATTTAAGAGGGAGTTGGATGTGGCCCTTGTGGCTGAAGGGATCAGGGGGTATGGAGAGAAGGCAGGTACAGGATACTGAGTTGGATGATCAGCCATGATCATATTGAATGGCAGTGCAGGCTCGAAGGGCCGAATGGCCTGCTCCTGCACCTAATTTCTATGTTTCTATGTTTCTATGTTTCCCTTTTATTTTGATAATCCCAGTTTCTTTCATCTCAGTCTGGAAGGGAATCACCTTGAGGACCAGCCTTTTCCTTTTAGTATAGAAACAGCCATCATGTTCATAAGTTATAGGAACAGAATTTGGCCATTTGGCCCATTAAGTCTGCTCTGCCATTCACTCGTGGGTGATCGATCTTTCCCCCTCTACCCTATTCTCCTGCCTTCTCCCCATAACCTTACTAATCAAGTATCTGCCAATCTGCTCCTTGAAAATTACACAATGACTTGGCCTCCGCAGGCATTTGTGGCAATGAATTCCACAGAATTCTTTGTTTCATAGAAACATAGAAACATAGAAATTAGGTGCAGGAGTAGGCCATTCAGCCCTTCGAGCCTGCACCGCCATTCAATATGATCATGGCTGATCATCCAACTCAGTATCCCGTACCTGCCTTCTCTCCATACCCTCTGATCCCCTTAGCCACAAGGGCCACATCCAACTCACTCTTAAATATAGCCAATGAACTGGCCTCAACTACCCTCTGTGGCAGAGAGTTCCGGAGACTCACCACTCTCTGTGTGAAAAAAGTCTTTCTCATCTCGGTCTTAAAGGATTTCCCCCTTATCCTTAAGCTGTGACCCCTTGTCCTGGACTTCCCCAACATCGGGAACAATCTTCCTGCATCTAGCCTGTCCAACCCCTTAAGAATTTTGTAAGTTTCTATAAGATCCCCTCTCAATCTCCTAAATTCCAGAGAGTATAAACCGAGTCTATCCAGTCTTTCTTCATAAGACAGTCCTGACATCCCAGGAATCAGTCTGGTGAACCTTCTCTGCACTCCCTCTATGGCAATAATGTCCTTCCTCAGATTTGGAGACCAAAACTGTACGCAATACTCCAGGTGTGGTCTCACCAAGACCCTGTACAACTGAAGTAGAACCTCCCTGCTCCTGTACTCAAATCCTTTTGCTATGAAAGCTAACATACCATTCGCTTTTTTCACTGCCTGCTGCACCTGCATGCCTACTTTCAATGACTGGTGTACCATGACACCCAGGTCTCGCTGCATCTCCCCTTTTCCTAATCGGCCACCATTTAAATAATAGTCTGCTTTCCTGTTTTTGCCACCAAAGTGGATAACCTCACATTTATCCACATTATACTGCATCTGCCAAACATTTGCCCACTCACCCAGCCTATCCAAGTCACCTTGCAGTCTCCTAGCATCCTCCTCACAGCGAACACTGCCCCCCAGCTTAGTGTCATCCGCAAACTTGGAGATATTGCCTTTGATTTCTTTGATTTATTTTTTGTTTCGCATCTTTCTATTCTACTCTCTAAATTTACACACTGTGTAAAAATAAATACTGGTAGATTTCACTCCTTCATGACATAGTTCTAATATAAGGTTTAAGTTCAGGTGTATTATTGTCACGTAGTTAAGTACAGGGAAATGCTTTGTTTTGCGTGCTATATCAGATATACCACACAAAGATACAATCAGTTCAAACTGAAGTACAGTAGATTGAGCAAAGGGGAAGATACAGAGGGCAGGATACAGTTCTCAGTACTGCAGAAGTCCAATGCCCGCAGTGGGGTAGAGGCTAGCCTTTTCCTTTTTTGTATTTTTACAGAAACACCCGCCATCTCTTTTGTTTCTCACTCCTCTATTTTCCTCCTTGGAGACTTTGGTCCTCGGGTCAATTCTGAAGGCCATTCTTTGTGTTCATTGGCTGAATGAAGAGGATTCAGCATAGATCTGGATTAACTGCTGGGGGTTGGTGATGGGAGAATTGGATGTTTGCCGGATAACCAGAAGGTGAATTCAAAATGGCTCACATTGGAAACTCCTCACTCCTTTCACCTTAAGCCCATGTCCTCTGGTTCTTCATCCCCCTACGCTGCGTAAAATAGTCCCCTTGATTTCCCTCCGCTGCATAAAGACTGTGTGCCTTCACCCTATCTATTCCCCACACGATATCAAGGATATCCTGGCTGGATCGTTGATTAAGCTCTTCAGGATATTCTAAGTGTTTTCATTTACAAGTGGTACAAGATATCTTTACAGTATAATGATCTACATTGGAAATGTTTATAAAAGTGTGCAGGGCAAGTCCGCATACAAGAAAAATGATCGAATAGAGTGACTCAATCTGCATATTTTAAGATTACAATAAAATTAAAAGAGCAACACCAAACAAACACATTTTAACAATTATAAAATTGGTCATTGCTCCCTTTTACTGCAGACATTTAAGGATGTTAAAGATCTCCAGGGAATAAATAATTTTACACAGAATCATAGGAAGGTCTTCTTTCTATTGAGCAGTTTTAACCACCTTATTTAACCACCTTAGTAACAATAAAGTACAATGATTGCACCAATAATTTGGGTTTATGTTGCTCATGTTAATGCCTAATCTGCATCTTATTTACATATCCTCGCTTTGAATATTCTAATTGTCTTCCAGCATCTAATTCCTTCTGGTGGTGGGGAAGAGGGCTCTAGATTCACACGGGGGAGGATGTAAAAATAATGCTTCTCGATTCCCTTCTTTAATGATACAGTTCTCATATTGTTTACATGTCCTCTTAATTTTTATTCCCCCATGAAAGCAGGCAGTACAGCAGTAGAGTTGCTGCCTCACAGCGCCAGAGATCCGGGTTCGATCCTGACTACGCGCGCTGTCTGTACGGAGTTTGCACGTTCTCCCCATGACTGCGTGGGTTTCTCCAGGTACTCCCGTTTCCTCCCACACTCCAAAGACATCCAGGTTTGTAGGTAATATCTCTCGTTTCCCTGAGCCCTGACCAGTCTGAAGAAGGGTCTCGACCCGAAACGTCGCCTATCTCCTTCGCTCGTTAGATGTTGCTGCACCCGCTGAGTTTCTCCAGCCTTTTGTGTACCCTCGATTCTCCAGCATCTGCAGTTCCTTCTTTAACAGGTTTGTAGGTAAATTAGCTTTGGTAAAATTGTAAATTGTCCCTAGTGTGTAAGATGGTGCTAGTGTATGGGGTGATCACTGGTTGGTGTGGATTGAAGAGCCTGTTTTCACTCTTTATCTCTAAAGTCTAAAGAGAGGATCTTAATATTAACTGCTTCAAATCCACACTTAATGCAACCTATGTTGTGCAACGTATATTATGCAATGCTATATTTAAGAGAGAGTTAGATGTGGCCCTTGTGGCTAAAGGGATCAAGGGGTGTGGAGAGAAGGCAGGTACAGGATAATGAGTTGGATGATCAGCCATGATCATATTGAATGGCGGTGCAGGCTCGAAGGGCCGAATGGCCTACTCCTGCACCTATTTTCTATGTTTCTATGTTTCTATGCTCATTACTTCCTAATGCCACCCTTGTATCTTGAACTTACACTGTCAGGCTGAGAATCAATTTATTTTCTAGATATTCTCCAACAAAAACAAGTGATCACATTTGGATTGCAGAGTGATTCAAAAATGTACTCAAATAGTGGGCATCAGATTAGCCAGGGCTTTGGAACTCGGAGCGAGCAAGGAACATGCTTCTCACCTTTATTGTACTCTTCAATGCCCGAATGTGGTGTAATTTTTCATTGACAACTGGATCATTACATCTTTTTATAAATGACCTTCGGAACTCTTGTTTGGTCGAAGGGCGTTGCTCTCCGATTGCTGAAAGACTCGCCTGCTCCAAGGATCTGTACAGCTCCTGCAAACCGTCTGTGGATCTTCTCGTCTCTGTTGAACTTTCTGCAGAGAAAGAACGGCGCCGTTGGAATCTTAGGGTACACGCCAACTAAGTCAATTACAAACCAACACACAGCCCGAAAAAAGACACAAAGCGCTGGAGTAACTCAGCTGGTCAGGCAGCATCCCTGGAGAAACATAGAAAATAGGTACAGGAGCCAGCACCACCGTTCAATATGATCATGGCTGATCATCCAAAATCAGTACCCCTTTCCTGATTTTTCCCCATATCCCCTGATTCCGTTAGCCCTAAGAGCTAAATCTAACTCTCTCTTGAAAACATCCAGTAAATTGGCCTCCACTGCCTTCTGTGGCAGAGAATTCCACAGATTCACAACTGCTGGTTTGTAGGTTAATTGGCCCTCTGTAAATTTCCCCCAGTGTTTAGGGAGAGGATGAGAAAGCAGGGTAACATGGAACTAGTGTAAACGGGTGATTGATGGCGGAGGTGGACTTTGTGGGCCGCAGGGCCCATTTCCATGCTGCATCTCTAAACTAAACTAATTCATGGTATAATCCAAAATGAGGAAGCCATCACTTGAAGAGCAGTTCATAGAAAAACATAATTCATTATTCATGGATTTACAATAGAATTAAGCTCCGTAAAACTGAAATACAAATGTATACCTTACTAGTATAATAATATGAAACATTTAAAGACGAGGTTGCTAACCTGCTTTGATTAAACAAGATCTGGGGGACTAATCTCCATATTGAAACTAAAGTTACAAAAACCATTGAATTTACATCTGTCAACAGAGTTCTGTTTGCAGAGAGACATAGTGAAAATCATCCATTAAAACAGAATACACACTCTTTAGACTGTGCACTTACTGAGGTGTTTTGCGTGGAATTACTTTCTTAAAATAAATATTCATGTGTTCAGAGACTGGCAGCATGGAAACCATCGAGTGGCCAACACAAGTCATCATGTTGGTTGTAATTATTGTAACACCCATGGATTAATTAGTCTCAACGTTAACGGATACATTTTAACATGTAATTCCTCCCACAGTTTGCACAGTCACAAATACAAATTAAAATGATTTCTATGTGTATAAATATTATTGTTGGACTGAGTCATAGAGTCATACAGCACAGAAACAGGTCCTTCAGCTCAACTTGCCCATACCAACCAAGATGCTTCATCAATGCTAATCCCACCTGCCTACATTTGGCTCGTATCCCTCTAAACCTTTTCTATCCATGTACCTGTCCAAATGTCTTTTAAATGTTAAAATGCCTGCCTCAATTACCTCCTCAGGGCAGCTCGTTCCACCACCCTCTGTGTGAAAAGTTGCCCCTCAGGTTCCTATTAAATCTCTCCCCTCTCAATTTAAACCTATGTCGTCTGGTTCCCCCCACTGGGTAAACAAACTCTGTATATTCACCCTAGCCCCCCCATGATATGCAGGATATCCTGGCTGGATCTCTGATTAAAGCTATTCAAGGAATTTTAAGTGTTTCTATTTACAGATCATACAAGATATCTTTGCAACATAATTGGAGATAGAACTTAGAACATAGAACCGTACTGCAAAAGAACAGGCCCTCCAGCCCACAATATCGGTGCTGAACATGAAGCCAAGATTAACTCTTGTCAGCCATATCCACCAATTCCCTGTATATCCATGTGCCTAGCCAAAAGCCTCTTAAATGCCATTATCGTATCTGCTTCCACCACCAACCCCGGCAGCATGTTCCAGGCACCCACTGCCATTTGCGTAAAAAACACGTCCCACACATTTCATAGAGTTGTAGAGTTTTGTGTGAAGGAAACAGGCCCTTCGGCCTAACTGTGCCCACAACGTCCAACATATCGCATCTATACTAGTCCCACCTGCCCGTGTTTGGCCCAATCCCTCTAAACCGTGTTTGTCCCATCCATGTACCTGTCTAAACATTTCTTAACAGTAGCGATAGTCCCTGCCTCAACTGCCGCCTCCGGTAGTTCGTTCCATACACCCACCACCCTTTGTGTGATAAAGTTACCCCAAAGGTTCCGATCAAATCGTTCCCTCCTCACCTCAAGCCTGTGTCATCTGGTTCTCGATTCCCCTTTGCCCCTCTCACCTTAAAGCTACGCCCTCTAGTATTTGATTTTATTCTATCCTGGGAGAAAGGTTCAGGCTGTCTACCCTCTCTACTCCTCTCGGGATGAGATGATTATAGAAGTGTGCAGCGTAAGTTTATGTAACAAGTGAAAAGAACCAACAGGGTGTCTAAAGCTATATATTTTATGATTACAATAAAAACAAACGAGGAACACCAAACAAATATATTAAAAAAAATTACGAACTTGGTCTCTGCCTCCTCTTACCTTACAAATTCTCCACTCTTGAGCTGTTTCCACTGTTTTCAGACATAAGCAATGTAATCTCGCGGGGATTACATTATTTATGTCATGTGACTGTGGCCTTGGAGATCGGCCTGAAACAGGGAACAGGGGATTTTTAAAGTAAGAGAGGCAACACTCACTCCTCCAGTGGCTGATTCATTAATCTGCAACACCATTTGCATGCACTGTTTCTTTTTCTTTAAACGGTAATCTGGCGATATTTGTTGGTATGGGATTACTGCTCCAGGGTCATTCAGTCAAGTTCTCTCTCACACACACACGTGATGTAATGGATCAAACACCAGGCAGTGGTAAAGGTCAACACCAGTGGTCGAGAGGCTTTGGTACGTTGCCCTTCAACTGTCGGGGTACTGAGTACGCTTGGGTAGCTTACGACCCAGCGGTATGAATTTTGATTTCTCAAACTTTAAGTTACCTTTGCATCCCCTCTCTCTACATCCCTCCCCACCCAGCTCGTACCAGCTTCAAAGTCGTCTTGTTGAGTCTCATTGTCTGCAACTCATTTTCACCCAGCTCACAGCCAACAATGTGTAGGAAGGAACTGCAGATGCTGGTTTAAACCGAAGATAGACACAACATGCTGGAGTAACTCAACGGGACAGGCAGCATCTCTGGAGGGAAGGAATGAGTGATGATTTAGGTCGAGACACTTCTTCAGGCTTTCGACCTTATTCTTAAGAGGGGTTTCGACCTGAAACGTCACCCATTCCTTTTCTCTGGAGATGCTGCATGACCCGCTATTACTCCAGCTTTTTGTGTCTATCCACAGCTAACAATAGTCTGATTCCTTTATCATCATTACCTTTTTGCATATCTTTCATTCATTCATTCTATATCTCTCTATATCTCTCTATATCACCACCTACAGTATATCTCTCATTTCCCTTTCCCCTGACTCGCAGTTTGAAGAAGGGTCTTGATCCGAAACACGCCAATTCCTTTTCTCCAGAGATGTTGCCTGACCTACTGAATTACTCCAGCTTTTTGTGTCTATCTTCGGTTTAAACCAGCATCTGCAGTTCCTTTCGACTCTTACTGAGTGTAGATGTTGGCAGGACATTAGCAGTGTCTTTACTGGCTTTACCTTGCACTAGACGTTATTCATATTATTCCCTTATCATAAATTTGTGGATGGCTCGATTGTAAACATGTATCGTCCTTCCATTGTCTGGTTAGCACGCAACAAAAGCTTTACACTGCACCACTGTATCACTAAATGGTAGGGGGGTGTTGCAGAGGAGAGGGATCAAGGGGTACAGGTACATTGATCCCTGAAAGTGACATTACAGCCAGGTTGGCTGTCCACTCTATCTATGCTTCTCATAAACTTTATATACTTCTATCCGGTCTCCCCTCAACCTCCTGTGTTCCAGAAGAAACAATCCAAGTCTGTCCTGCTGCTAATGCCCTCTAATCCATGCAGTTTTCTGGTAAACCTCCTCTACGCCATTTCCGAAGCCTCCAAATCTTCCCGGTAATGGGGCGACCGGAACTACACGCAATATTCCCAGTGTGGCTGACCCAAACAGCCCATCCTGGTACGCCCATCACAGTGAATGGCGGGTGCTGGCTCGAACGGCCGAATGGCCTCCTCCTGCACCTATTTTCTATGTTTCCATGACAGAGATGCACGTGCTCCGCCTCCAACCTTGGTCTTCTCCATTGGCCTCCTCCACATTGCCCGACAGACGCCAATGAATGTTTTACCAGGCCCAGATGGACAGATTTATGATTAGTACGGATGTCAGGAGTTATGGGGAGAAGGCAGGAGAATGGGGTTGAGAGGGAAAGATAGATCAGCCATGATTGGATGGCGGCGCAGACGATAGGCCGAATGGCCTAATTCTGCTGCTGTAGCTTGTGAACCTATGGCACTCAGGAGCCGAGAGTGTTTTATTGCCAGATGCCCCAAACCAGAACAATGAAATTCTTACTTTCCCTCAGCTCCCTGCTCCTTCTCAACTCTCAGAGTTTGACCACCCATCTGCCTCCACGTCAGTTCTCCCAGCAGCTTGCAGTTTGGTACAAAACCAATTTTGTTGGCTATGAAGCCTTTTGTGATGTACAGAGAATGTGAAATGCGAGAGGACAAATGAAGTGGACCGACCGCAGTCACATTGAGTGGGGTACACACACGGGGTACACACACAGAGGGATGTAGCCAGTACTGACCTTGCCTGCTGCTGCTGCCGCCATTTTGCTTGATGCCCTGAATCTCGTCATCCTCCGACCTCTCCTCCGCGAGCCCGGGAGGCAGCACGTGCGCTTTGATCCTGGCCTCGCGGTTCCTCGGTAGACTTTGGCTGCGCTGCTTACAGACCCTGGCGTGTGCGCTGTGCCCCCGCTCGCACTCCACCAGGGGGAAGGGGCCGTCGCGGTCGTGGTGGTGGTGCCTCTGCACGGGCAGGGTGGCCTGCCGCCTCCTCTCGGGGGACATCGGCCCCGTGCGGCCCGGCACGTACTCCATCTCCAGCGGGACGGTCTGCAGGAAGTGCAGGCCCGAGCTGGTCAGCGGCGTCTCGATCAGGTCCTGCCACGAGCGCCGCTCCCTGTACGAGGACCTGCAGCCAGACGAGTGCGTGCTCCCCGATGCCTCGTGCCGCGAGTCTTCCGCGGACGAGTGCGAGTACGTGGACTCGCTCGAGAAGTGACGCCCGTGCTTCGGCTCAGGAAAGGGACTGGAAGAATTCACCTGTTGGAAGTAGTCAGAAGCGGTTACCGCCAAACACAATAATGACAACAATCCTGGTCTCACCTCCATTTCGTAGAGTCATAGGTAGACAAAAATGCTGGAGAAACTGAGCGGGTGAGGCAGAATCTATGGAGCGAAGGAATAGGTGACGTTTCGGGTCGAGACCCTTCTTCAGACTGATGTGGGGGTGGAAGAAGAAAGGAAGAGGCGGAGACAGTGGGCTGTGGGAGAGCTGGGAACGGGAGGGGAAAGAGGGAGAAAGCGAGGACTACCTGAAATTGCAGAAGTCAATGTTCATACCGCTGGGGTGTAAACTACCCAAGCGAAATATGAGGTGCTGCTCCTCAAATTTGCGGTGGTCCTCACTCTGGCCAAGGAGGAGGCCCAGGAGAGAAAGGTCAGATTCGGAATGGGAGGGGGCGTTGAAGTGCTGAGCCACCGGGAGATCAGGTTGGTTAATGCGAGCCGAGCGGAGGTGTTGGGCGAAGCGATCGCCAAGCCTGTGCTTGGTCTCACCTGTGTAGAGTCATAGTCATCAGGGTTATATGGCATGGAAACATGCACTTCGGCCCAACTTGCCCATGCCAACCAAGATTCGCCATCTACACCAGTCCCACCTGTCCGCGTTTGGCCCATATCTAAAGAAGGCCGGGACAGTGGCGCAACAGGTATAGCCGCTGCCGCACAGTGCCAGAGACCCGGGTGAGGTCTGTGTGGAATTTGCACGTTCCCCCTGTGACCACGTGAGTTTCCTCCAGGTGCCCTGGTTTCCTCCCACATCTCAAAGACGTGCGGGTTTGTAGGTTTATCGGCCCTCTGTAAATTGTCCCTAATGTGTAGGGAGTGGATGAGAAAGTGGGATAACGTAGAACTAGTGTGAACGGGTGATCATCGACTCGGTGGGCTGAACGGCCTGGTTCCATCCAAATCCAAATATTAACTCTACGTCCATCCCAATCCAAGTATCTGCTCTCGAGAGCGTGCCCCCCCCCCCCCCCCCCCCCCCCCCCGCTCCTTAATTTGCAGTTGTCCACACATATGGTTGAAGAAAGGACTGCAGATGCTGGAAAAATCGAAGGTAGACAGAAATGCTGGAGAAACTCAGTGGGTCAGGCAGCATCTATGGAGCGAAGGAAGAGGCGACGTTTCGGGTCCCGCTGAGTTCCTCCGGCATTTTAGTCTACCTATTAATGAAAGGTGATCGCTCTGTTTTCAACATATGTCAACCTTTGCCTTACACTCCCATCTGTCAGAAAATGGGGCAGTCAAACCCCGAGTCCAAGCCTAATCCCTGTGGCCATTCCCGTGCTGAGTTGCCGAACACTATGTGAGTGTGTGAGACGTTTGCTGCTACTAATGAGGGGCACTGCAGTCCGAGACTTACTGATGGGGTTCGGGGGTACGTGTCACACACGGCTGACGGGCCTTCTGCCTTCACCGTCAAGGAGTCATTCACGTCCTCTTGGTCACTCTCACTCCAGTAGTCTAAAGTGGAACAAAAACACCACACTTTAACAAATGCAAATATGGAGGGAACACAAAGTGCTGGAGTAACACAGTGGCTCAGGCAACATCTCTGGAGAACATGGGTGAGTGACGTTTTGGGTCGGGACCCATCTTCAGTCCCGAACCGTCACCTATCCATGTTCTCCGGAGATGCTGCCTGACCCGCTGAGTTGCTCCAGCACTCTGTCTCCTTTTGCGTAAACCAGCACCCGCAGTTCCTTGCATCTTCAGATAGGAAGAGGCCGAGCAGGCTAGGATTTGTTTGCTTGGATTATGATTATGTAGAGGTGTTCAAGATGGCGAGGTGCACAGATACGGTGAATACACACAGTCTTCCTTGGGGTTGGAGAATCATGTTCTAGAGGGCATACCTTGAAGGTGAGAGGGGGAAAAATTAACGGGAATCTGACCGGCAACTTTTCACACAAAGGGGGGGTGGGTATAGCAACATTTGAAAGACACCTGGACAGGTACATACATATAAAAGGTTTGGCAGGATATGGGCCAGACATGGGCAAATGGGACTGGCGTAGATGGGGAATCTTGGTTGACATGGAGGAGTTTTTCCGTGCGGTTAGACTCCATCACTCTATGGGATGAGCTGCCAGAAGAGTTAGTTGGGGCAGGTACAATCAAATCATTACATCCTATGACCTTATGGAGATTTAAAAGAGCTGGCCTGACAATGTGGGTGAGACTCAGTCCGGGATCGTTATGGGCCTGTCCCAATTACACAACTTTTTTGGCGACTGCCGGCACCCGTCATAAGTCGGCGAAAATGTTCAACGTGTTGAGAATTCAGCGGCGACCGGAAAGACGCTACGACTCTTTGGGCGACTGAGGAGACGACTCACGACCGTACAAGCGACGCCCTGGCGACAAGTCGCGGGGCGAAGCCTGTATGGTCGTGAGTGGTCACCCAAAGAGTCGTGCCTTGTTCTGGTCGCCTCTGGATTTTCGACATGTTGAACATTTTCAGCGACCTGTAACGGCCTATGACGGGTGCCGCCAGTCGCCGAAAAAATCGCGTAAGTGGGACAGGCCCTTTAGGGATGGACAATAAATGTTGAATCTGCCAGCAAAGTCCATTTCCCGAGAATGATTGACAAAGTCCGCAGCTTGGGGAGCACCAGCCAGCCCAGGGAAATGACTAACAATGAAATGGTGAGCGAGTGTTCTGCCCACGCAGTCATAACTAAGTTCAGTTGGCCTTTACATTCAGCCAAGCAACCTCCTCTAGACGTGTTGCTTGCGGTGTTGTGGCTGCCTGCTTTGTGCTGGAGTGAGTTATAGAACTCTTCATGCATCAAGGCAAGCTTTGCCCCTGGTCCAGAACTCATATATCCTCATGCCCGATGTGCTGGTTTTAAATTAAAGAAAAGGTTTGCAAAGAAAACTAAAGATGAACTGTTAACATTTTCTGTGTTATTATTTCCTCAGTGGTTGCCGTAATGAACTATTCAACATCATATCATAAAAAATAGGAGTAGAATTAATCCATTCGGCCCATCAAGTCAACTCCGCCATTCAATCATGGCTGATTCATTTTCCCGTCAACCCCATTCTCCTGCCTTCTCCCTGTAACTTTTAATGCCTTTACCAATCAAAAGCCTATCATCTCCACTTTAACAATACCCAATGACTTGGCCTCCACAGCTGTCTGTAGCAGAATTCCACAGATTCACCACCCTCTGGTAGAAAACCCCCTCCTCATCTGCATTCTAAAGGTACGTCCTTTTATTCTGAGGCTGTGTCCTCTGGTCCAGGACTCTCCCACTAGTGGAAACATCTGCAGCGGTCAACTGCACTTTACTGCTCTGATATTGCATTCAACCCTGCGATTAACCAACTGATAATGGGCTTCTCAGTGGTGGACCATGATCTGACTGCAAGGCTGTAACCACCCACATGCCCTGAGATGCTGCCTGTCCCACTGAGTTACTCCAGCCTTTTGTGTCCATCTTGGGTTTAAACCAGCATCTGCAGTTCCTTCCTACACATCTCGTCTTACCCACTCTGTTGGGAGGTTGTGTTCATACGAGGAGAGGGTGGGAGGAGGGGGTGGTGAACACGATCCAAACCACAAGGCCAAGTATAAATACCAAGTGATCTTCTCATGGGATAAGGCAACACTGACCTGCCCCCTCAATGTTAACCTCTTGTGAAACCCTCAATCGAAACTTGAATAATGTGGGTTTGTGCTGGGTAAATGTTTCAACTAATACATCCAGTTTAAAATTATAAACTTCTCTTTAGACCATTTTTGTCTGATAATATAAAGCAACAGTTAAAGACTTCTGAACCTCTTTATCTGATTAGTATAAATAATAGTCAAACAAACACAAGCGCAAGAACATTGTTTCTCCCAAAGCAATAATAGGAATATCAAACATGGAACAGTACAGCAACTGAAAAGGCCCTTTGGCCCACAATGTCTGTGTGGGACATTTATGTTGAGCTGATCTAATCTTATCTGCCTGCACGTGATCCATATCCCTCCATTTCCTGCACATCCATGTGGCCATCTTAAAGTCTCTCAAACACCACTATCATATCTGCCTCCACCAGCCTCCACCCCTGGCAGTGTGCACCAGCCACTCACCACCCTCTGTGTACAAAACAACTTGCTCCTGTACATCTCCTTTAAATTTTTCTCTTTTCATCTGAAAGTTAAGCCCTCTAGTCTTTGGAATTTCCACCCTGGGGAAAAGGGTTCTGATTGTCCACCCTACCTATCCGAGGATAAGAAAACATCAAGGATATCCACTGATATATGTGTGTTTATCTCCGGAGAACACGGATATGTGACGTTCTGGGTCTGAGCAAGTCCTGACCCAATGCTTCACCTCCAGAGATGCTGCCTGACGCGCTGAGTTTTTTGTTTTCGGTTCCATGTTACTGTATGTGTATAACGTGTCTAGTGCATCCGTATGGTACCCTCCCAGTTGGGCATCAATGGACATTCCCGTGTGTGCTCCTGACTGCGTCGGTTCTGGTTCCGAGCCAACATTGGACCCACCTTGTTGATCGAGAGCTACCGGTTCTAAATGAAGTATTAGTAGGAGTTCCTCCCCCTCCCAGCTCCTAATAGAAAGAATCCTCGTTGATCAGGAGATTACAAAAATGGTTTTAAAAGCTTCAGCTCACCTTCGTCAGGTCTGGTCACCTTATCATCGGGAGCGTACCCAATAGCAGCCAGGCCCAGCCGATTCATCCACCTGCAGCATGGAGGGAGAGAGGTGGTTGAGTGGGTGTAGTGTCATTTATTGTCACATGTAATGAGGTACAGTGAAAAGGTTTTTGTTGTGTCTTATCCAGTCAGTGGAAAGGCTATGCATGATCACAACTGAGCTGTCCACAGTGCACAGTTACAGAATAAAGGGAATGACGTTTAGTGTAAGATAAAGTCCAGTAAAGTCCAATTAAAGATAGTCCGAGGGTCTCCAATGAGGCAGATGGTAGGTCAGGACCGCTCTCTAATTGGTGATGGGATGGTTCAGTTGCCTGATAACAGCCGGGAAGAAACTGTCCCTGAATCTGGAGGTGTGCATTTTCACACTTCTGTACCTCGTGCCTGATGGGAGAGCGGAGAAGAGGGAGTGACCGGGGTGAGACAGGTCCTTGATTATGCTGCTGGTCTTGCTGAGACAGTGTGATGTGTAGATGCGTTTTACTGCATGTCCAACAGCCATAGAGTCATTACAACACAGAAACAGTCCCTTCTGCCCAACTCACCCATGCCAACCAAGGTGTTCCATCTAAGTTAGTCACATTTGCCCACATTTGGTCCATAGCCTTTTAAACCTTTCCCACCCATGAACATGTCCAAGTCAGTCAGTCAGTCAGTCGTCAAAGACAGGACATGATTAAATGGCATCCCTCGCTCTGGGGTTCTGAACTTTTCAACCCCATCTAGGCAGATTTAATTTCCAGCTTGATTGATGGCAGTTACCAAATTACACGATGTCATAAAACAAAACGCATCTGGTTCACAAACTTCCCACACGGTGCCGAACGGCCCTCCTTCCCTGGCCCGTCTCACAGTGACTCTAGGCCAACATGGTTAACTCTTTAACTGCCTCTTGGTTCAGAGGGAATCACGGATCGACAGCTAGTGGAGCATTGCCTGTCATGCCAACATCCTGTCAACAATCCAGTTGAAAACACAGCCAGAACACATGGGATATTTTTGGTTGCACCAAAGACTTTGGGTTTTTTTGTACGTGTATTACGGCTGTTCATTTATTGAATTGGCATCGTGGCATAGCGGTACAGTGCTACCTCACAGCGGTGGGTGCGTGTAAATGTGCGGAGAGGGTGTACATGTGTGTCGGCGTTGAATGTGTGTACATGTGTGGATGTGGTGGATGCGTGCAAACGAGTGAGAAGCAACTGCATAAACGTGGAACAAGGGAGACCGAGAGGAGACTTTGTCGAGACGTATAAAACGGTCCGGGGAATGGATGGAATGAATCAGCATGAGACATTTCTCTGAGTGATTGGCTCAAAAATTGGAAGAATTAGAAGGAGGATGAAAGGGAATGTTTTTACCCAGTGGGTAATGTGAGTTTGGAATACAGCACTGAGCTGGAAAGGTGGCAGATACAGAAGCTCCCATCACGATGAAACATTCTGGGACGTGTACTTGAGCGGATCTTTGATTCCCTGTCCCTAGAGAATCATGAGGTATCTGGTGTCTGGATTGTATCATTATAACTTCTTGTGCAAAGTCCCTGGGGCACGTTAGTAGTCAACGATATCCCTGGAGCGTGAGGATATTTTTAGCGAAAGCCAAGATGTTCATGAATCTGGCAGTGAGTTCTTTAGCGTGGGACTCCTTTGGGATTCATCAGGAGTTGAAAACATTCCCAGAGAGGATGTCCATAGGATCCACAGGAGAGTGTCCGTACTTGTGGAGATGCTTGCCAGCATTTACAGAGTGTGGAGAGGTGGCTGGCACATGTTGCCCAAATTAAAATGCCTCGTGCGTCACTAGAATTGAGAAGATCGACCTTAATTCGCGGGTGGGCATTTGGAGTTTCTCACCATCAAGGGAGAATTATGTGAGGGCGTAACTGCGATGGCAGAACCTCCCATTCTGTGTTAGATATTGCATATCCCATTGGGAGATCTTGGAAACCAACTGCACCTGTCTCTCCCGGTCCATCATTCACTACTGACGGACATCAGGAGTCGGTGTGCCATCGCTGAGAGATAAAGTTCAAATTCAAATTTATCGCCACATGCACCAATTCAGGTGCAATGATACTTGAGTGACCAATTCCCTCGTGTTGGACAGGGAACTGCAATATATCCTTCAAAGCAACACGGCCTGTTCGTGAGATGAATGCTGCAAGTGTGTGCTTACTTTCTGCGTTCAAGAATAGGACACAGAGCCTAGAACGGTGGGGCACAGTGGGGTGGCACGGTGGCGCTGCGGTAGAGTTGCTGCCGAGTTCGATCCTGACGACGGGTGATGTCTGTACGGAGTTTGTACGTTCTCCCTGTGACCTGTGTGGGTTTTATCCGGGCAATCCTGTTTCCTCCACACTCCAAGGACGCACAGGTTTCGAGGTTAATTGGCTTCGGTAACATTATAAATTGTCCCTAGTGTGTAGGATAGTGCTGGAGGTCGCTGGTCAGCGTGGACGTGGTGGGTCATAGGGTTTGTTCCTGTGCTTTAGACTTTAGAGATTTCTGTACTTTTAAAGTTTTCTCAACGTTTTCACACGGAGAGTTGTGAGTCTGTGGAATTCTCTGCCTGTGGAGGCCGGTTCTCTGTATACTTTCAAGAGAGAGCTAGATAGGGCTCTTGAAGATAACGGAGTCAGGGGATATGGGGAGAAGGCAGGAACGGGGTACTGATTGGGGATGATCAGCCATGATCACATTGAATGGCGGTGCTGGCTCGAAGGGCCGAATGGCCTACTCCTGCACCTATTGTTTATTATTATCTATTATCTGTTATAAACCCTTTGCCCATAATGTCTGTGCCAAACATGAAGATGAGTACATAATGCCAATGAACTAGTATAATTTAAATAAAACTTTAAAGGCAGCCGGTTTAATACACTCTACGGATTTTGTCAGGAAAAGCTGATCAGGATACTGATGTGAGCATCTGTTTTAAACTTCCACCAAAATTTAGTACCGGAGAATGGTCCTGACCTGAAACATCACCTATCCATGTTCTCCGGAGATGCTGCCTGACCTGCTGAGTTACTCCAGCACTTTGTGTCTTGTTTGTAAACCAGCACCTGCAGTTCACTTTGTCTCCTCTCCAGCACTTAAACGTTTTGAGCGGCGGGGAGCAGAGAGAATGTGTACATTTTTCAAAGTTACCCCAAAAGCTTAGAACAAACAACATATTTGATTGCTCTATGGTTTAGCACAAATTAAAAATGAATGAAGCACTAAATAATGGAAGAAGAAAGACATTATTAGGCGCGTAGATGAACTATAGAAATCCAGAAGAAATTATCCGAAGCGAGACTGTGGGACTTGAGTGCATCATTTGAATGAGCTATTTTCTGCGATGCCAGATTAGCTTTTCCAATTCTTACAGGGAAGAAAGCCGATTTGATTCAAATCGAAAAACATATACCAATCCACCCGATGGGATTCACTTCTACAATTGGAACAAAACATGCCTCGGTAGCATTTGACAGCAAATAAGTTGTCGATGGATAGAATTCAGAGATAGCCGATCGTGGCCAAGCCTGACTACAGGGGAATAAAGGTTTTTAATCTAATTTCCCAAATGATCTGAACCATTTTACTCCGATGCTTACAGAATGGTCTAACTTCAATTCACTGATCTGTCTCCCTCTCGAACAGGTTTGTTGGTTAATTGGCTTGGTATAATTGTAAATTGACCCTTGTGTGTGTAGGATAGTGTTAATGTGATGAATATTTTTTATTAGTTGTAAATACATATTAATAGAAAATACTTCTTACATACATTCGTAATATTATTAATATTAACATTTAAGACTATATTTCTATACATTTTTTTTTAATAAGTACGAAGGGATAGAGAAAAATAATATAGAGGTAAAAAATCGAAAATAAGGAAGTGAATGGAGTGTTAAAAAGTTATCCATCGTTGGAGATATAGCCATGATTTGTTATATGGAATTCTTCATCTATTCTATTATTCAGGCCTCAGTCAGGCTCTCGCACCGAGCCACTTTGACCCTGCAGATATTCAATATATGGAGAGCATATCCCTCTGAAAAGATCCAACCTGTCCATTAGGACGAGCCTCAATCTTTCCAGATGGAGTGTCTCCGACATTTCTGTATTCCACATTTTAATTGTGGGGGATGTAGGACTTGGGATAGTGTTAATGTGCGGGGATCGCTGGTCGGCGCAGACTCGGTGGGCTGAAGTACCTGTTTCCATCCTGTATCTTTAAAACTAAACTAAAATTGTCATCGAAGATAGGCACAAAATGCTGGAGTAACTCAGCGGGATAGGCAGCATCTCTGGAAAGAAGGAATGGGTGACGCGGGGTCTCGACCCAAAACATTTCATCACCCATTCCTTCGCTTCAGAGATGCTGCCTCTCCCGCTGAGTTACTCCAGCATTTTGTGTATGTCGTTGGTGTAAACCAGTTTCCGCAGTTCCTCCCTAAACTAAAATTGTAATCACATTTCCCTTGAGGATCCCTTATCTTCGACCTTATCTGCTGTATTGAAACAATTAGATTATAAACTAACTCGGTTTCAATGCAGAAGATAAGGTCTAGGTTGGTTCCACCACAAATAGTGGCAGATCATTCCTAAAGCCAGGATATGTATCCCAGCATCAATGTGGATATCCTGCTTTCCAGCATTTTGAGAGGGACACAACAGACATGCAGTCAACTCTTCAACAAGTAACTTTCACAAAGTGAGTAAATCTGCAAAAGTTCGATTTGGCACCTTACTAAAACATCCCGGCAGAGTGACCAAACACAGACTGACATGTAATAGAGTCGAGCTTCATTGGCTGGCCTTAGCTTGACAGGAATGCTGCTCTCCACAGATGCTGCCTGACCCACTGAGTTATTCCAGCATTTTGTGTCTTATCTATGGTATGAACCAGCATCTGCAGTGGCGTCCTACACATTTAATCAGTAAGTGCGATGAAATATATGTATTGAAACTGATCATTTAACAGCACAGCTTCTGTACGATGTGCTAGGAAACTGCCTTTTTTTTAAAAAGAGAAATAACACCGACAGAAATAAAATATGCAACAGAAAGAAATGACTGCAATAAATCTCGGCAGGAGAAAGGTTGATTGCCACAGTCATGCTAATTGATGCTTGGACCTGTTGCCAATGCTACAAATGATTGGCTCCATTTTAAACAAGCCCTGTGTAATCAACAGATCTGAGTATCATCACTGTCGCTCCCGACATCATTGCCTGCAAGTGTGGAATTCATTAACATTCTCCTTCCTTTAATCTCTCGCCAGTTTGCTTTTCAATTGGAGGATATTACAACATTTCACTTGTTGTTTACTACTCTGGAAATAAATGCGGCCATTAAGCAATTGCTGCCGCCTGGGCCAAGGGCATTTCACATGGAGAGAGGCGTGACACTAATGCATCAGTGGCAAATTAGATTTCTTTGTAGCAAGGGTATGTGATCATTGGGATATAGAACGTCAGCCAACTCACGAGTGAATGCTTCAAAGGCAGTCAGGCCGACATCAAAAGGTTGTCTCAACAAGGCCCTGTTCCGAGTGCAATTTACTCACAGAAACTAGCTTGTTTCTTGTCAACATGGGCGAGATCTTGATGATATATTTCCTGTCTTTTTTTCCTGTTCCTCCTTCCCCCCTATCGCACCTGTTTCCCCTGCCCCCACCCCCACCCATCCCCTGCCACATACATCCCTCCCTCTGGCTTTACATTTCATTATTACTCTTTTTTCTCCTTTACATCTCTGGCCTCACTGTCTGTTCCAATCAACCCCCCCCCCCCCCACCAAACCCTCACCTCAACCTATTCAGGGTAGACAAAAATGCTGGAGAAACTCAGCGGGTGAGGCAGCATCTACGGAGCGAAGGAATAGGTGACGTTTCAGGTTTCGACCCTTCTTCAGATCTATTCCGTATACCCCATAGATGCTGCCTCACCCGCTGAGTTTCTCCAGCATTTCTGTCTACCTTCGATTGTTCCAGCATCTGCAGTTCCTTCTTAAAAACTTCTCAACCTATTCAGGGTTCAGTTCAGTTTAGTTTATTGTCACGTGCACCGAGGTACAGTGAAAAGCTTTTTGTTGCGTGCTAACCAGTCAGCAGAAAGACAATACATGATTACAATCGAGCCATTTACAATGTACAGATACATGATAGGGAATAACGTTTAGTGCAAGGTAAAGCCAGCAATGCCCGATCTAGGGTCACTAATGAGGTAGATAGTAGTTCAACAGTGTTCTTGGCCTTCTCTATCCATAATCTCTCGAGATGTTGCTTGTCTGCTGAGTTACTCAGCACTTTGTCTCTTTTTTTTGGTAAACCAGCACCTGCATTTCCCTGTGTCTCCACCTATCACTTGTCAGGCTTTGTCCCACCACCACCTCTCTTCCAGCTACACTATAATCCGTCAGGAGAAGGGCCCCCACCCGAAACGTCGTCCGTCCATTCCCTCCACAGATGCTGCCTGACCCGCTGGGTTACTCCAGCACTTTTGTTTTTTTAACTATTGAATACTTTAATATGGACCAACTCCCAATAGAGCGCATGAAACCAGGACAGGACTTACACGGTAAGTGACGGGGCCCTGTGCAGTGATGCAGAACAGAGGGAGCTAGGATGCAAGTACATCATTCCATGAAGACGGTGGCGCTCCGGCAGAGTTGCTGCCTTACAGCGCCTGCAGCGCCGGAGACATGGGTTCGATCCCGACTATGGGGGCTGTCTGTATGGAGTTTGTACGTTCTCCCCCTGACCGCGTGGGTTTTCTCTGGGATCTCCAGTTTCCTCCCACATTCCAAAGACGTACAGGTTTGTAGGTTAATTGGCGTGGTGCGTGTGCCGATTGTTTCTTGAGTGTGTGGGCCAGTGTTAATGTGCGGGGATCGCTGGTCGGCACGGACTCGGTGGGCCGAAAGGCCAGTTTCCGTGCGGTATCTCTAAACTAAACTAAACTAAAACCCCACAAGTAGACAAAGTGATAAAGAAGGTGTTTGCCACACTTGTCTTCAGTGGTGTTGAGTACAGGGGTTGGGATGATATGTTCTGGCTACACAGATGCAGGATGGAGGGCGGCACTGTGGCGCAGCGGTAGAGTTGCTCCCTTGCAACGTCAGAGACTCAGGTTCGATTACGACCACGGGTGCTGTCTGTACGTACAGTCTCCCCGTGATCGCGTGGGCTTTCTCCGGGTGCTCGGGTTTCCTCCCACACTCCAAAGACGTGCAGGTCTGTAGGCTTTGGTAAAAATTCAAAATAGTCCCTAGTGAATGGGATAGTGCTGGAGTACTGTGTCCTGTTCCTCGTTTTATCTCTAAACTAAACAAAAAAAAAACGAAATGATGGAGACAACATTGGGAATACTGTGTAGGAGAGAAGTGCGGATGCTGCTTACACTGAAGGTACAGGGAATACGCTGTGCAGTCCTGGTCGCCATGCCAGAGGAAGGATGTCAATAAACTGGAACGGGTGCAAAAAATGTTTATGAGTCTGAAGGGTTTGAGTTATAAGGATGCTGGAGAGGCTAGAACCTTGTCCCTGGAGCGTAAAAGGCTGAGGGGTGACTGACTGAGGTTTATAAAGTCATGAGGGGCATAGATAAGATAAATCATAAAATCTGGGTCATTGGCGGTCACTCGAAATGAGTATGACTGTCCTCTCATGGAGGACGCCTGCGCGTGACTTTGTTTAACGTGGGGAGACTGGTGCACAGACAGCCACCCCACGGTCCGTGACAGATCTGGGTCAGGATCCAGTGGCATGGAGTCCAAGACGACCGGAGACCCTTTTCTGCTGCAGCCTTCATCCGCCTTCCCAGCCCGTTGTGACGCTCCACTAAGGTCAGCCATCGTCCTCCGCCTGTTCCACCGTTGAGGTCTTGGTCGGATCGCTCTTTGTCAGAGACCTCCCCCTCGACCTTACCGCCGTGGGTGGCCCTACCAGGAGCGTAGCTCCAGACGGCATCGCTCTCAGGATCTCAGGTCCACACAAGCTTCTCCACCACGACAAGGGGACAATCCACAGAGTTGATACGAATGTGGGAAAATGAAGGGGGTTACTGTAAATGAGTGCAGACAGTGGCCAAAGGGCCTGTTCCTATGACTAGATCATATTTAAATAATCTCATTAGCTATTGGAAGGGAGACCCCAAACTAAAAGGGGACTCATCTGCAATTTACTTATTCAATAATGCATGAATATTTATTAGGTGTATGTCACCATTTTTATGCCTGCCATTTTATAGCCATTTTAACCCTTTTCTCCTTCTTTGTGTGGCGTGCACAGCCTAAAGTTGTAAGACAACTTGTTCTGTTTGATCTTCCATTTGTGCACGCCAGGTTGATTGCATTCATCGAAACAGGGTGGACCACGTGACGGTAGCAATCTCCCCCCCACCTTGCGTTAAAGTAGTGAAGAGAAGCATTTGGCAGAAACATTCCAGCTGCTGATATCATTAGCAGTCATCTTCTGTTCTAACCTGACTCGGATGATTCATTCTGCTGCTACACACGAGTGGCAATCAGAGAATATGCAAAAATGACTCTTTGTCACATTTCTAAAAATACCCCAAAAAATGCTTGAGATAATATCTTGTCCTAATCATTGCCTCCGCAGATAGATGTCAAGCCAGGAAGCGCATGTTTAAACTCACCCTTTCCAGCCCTGCTCACCCTCCTCCGACTCTCAGTGGCACTGGCAGCTTATTTATACAAGAATATTCTAGAATAGACTGCATGGCACTTTGTGTGATGCACCAGCATGCATTAATAAAACATGCACCCACAGTCCACCAGCGGAATAATGGGCCTGTCCCACTTAGGCGATTTTTTAGGCAACTACAGACAATAGACAATAGGTGCAGGAGTAGGCCATTCGGCCCTTCGAGCCAGCACCGCCATTTAATGTGCTCATGGCTGAACATCCCCAATCAGTACCCTGTTCCTGCCTTCTCCCCATATCCCCTGACTCCGCTATCTTTAAGAGCCCTATCTACCTCTCACTTGAAGGTATCCAGAGAACCGGCCTCCACCGCCCTCTGAGGCAGAGAATTCCGCAGACTCACAACTCTCTGGGTGAAAAAGTGTTTCCTCGTCTCCGTTCTAAATGGCTTACCCCTTATTCGTAAACTGTGTCCCCTGGTTCTGGACTCCCCCAACATCGGGAACATGTTTCCTGCCTCTAGCGTGTCCAAACCCTTAACAAGCCCTTAACAAACCACATGCGACTAGTTTGTCGCCACATGTTCGCCAGTTGTTGTCGGGAGTCGTCTCCTCAGTCGCGCAAAAAGCCGTCGCATCTTTCCAGTCGCCGCTACATTTTCAACATGTTGAAAGATTTTCGCCGACCGTGGGTTTGACGCCAATGAGCGTAGTTTGACGTCTCCTGACGTGGGCGCTGTCGTAGGTTGTCGCCAGGATGGCGTCGGTTGTTGCCGGATTTTTTGGCGACCTGCTACGACTATGGCAGTCGCCGGCAGTTGCCTAAAAAAATCATCACGTGGGACAGGCCCATGATGACCTCTTGCCTTTGCACAACCTTCTACATGTGTTTGAAGATCGTTATCATTTTCGATTTCTGAAGTTCTCCAGTAACTTTAGATAAAGTAGTAGATACACTCAGACAGGAGCTGCTAGATTAGCATAACTGATTTGTGTTTCAGCAACTGCTCATTCTGATTCTTTGAGTAACTCAGCGGGTCAGGCAGCATCTCTGGAGAACATGGAGAGGTGATTTTTCGGGTCAGGACCCTTTTTCGGACTGAAGAATTCATGCTTGTATTGTAATTGTGAAGCAGCATCTGCAGTTCCTTGTAGTCTCCAGTCTAGCAAGTGCAGCTCCAGCGACTGAGTCTATTTCTGCAGTTCCTTGTTTCTACATGAAGTCTTATGCTCAGTTCTTTCTTTAGACAAAAAAAATGCCATTCGGCCCATCGAGCCTGCACCGCCATTCAATATGATCATGGCTGATCATCCAACTCAGTATCCCGTACCTGCCTTCTCTCCATACCCCCTGATCCCTTTAGCCACAAGGGCCACATCTAACTCCCTCTTAAATATAGCCAATGAACTGGCCTCAACTACCTTGTCAACTGGCAGAGAATTCCACAGATTCACCACTCTCTGTGTGAAAAATGTTTTTCTCATCTCGGTCCTAAAAAACGTCCCCCTTATCCTTAAACTGTGACCCCTTGTTCTGGACTTCCCCAAAATCGGGAACAATCTTCCTGCATCTAGCCTGTCCAACCCCTTAAGAATTTTGTAAGTTTCTATGAGATCCCCCCTCAATCTTCTAAATTCTAGCGAGTACAAGCCGAGTCTATCCAGTCTTTCTTCATATGAAAGTCCTGACATCCCAGGAATCAGTCTCGTGAACCTTCTCTGTACTCCCTCAATTGCAAGAATGTATTTCCACAGATTAGGAGACCAAAACTGTACACAATACTCCAGGTGTGGTCTCACCAAGACCCTGTACAACTGCAGTAGAACCTCCCTGCTCCTATACTCAAATCCTTTTGCTATGAATGCTAACATACCATTTGCTTTCTTCACTGCCTGCTGCACCTGCATGCCTACTTTAAATGACTGGTGTACCATGACACCCAGGTCTCGCTGCATCTCCCCTTTTCCTAATCGGCCACCATTCAGATAATAGTCTACCCGCCTGTTTTTGCCACCAAAGTGGATAACCTCACATTTATCCACATTATACTGCATCTGCCATGCATTTGCCCACTCACCCAACCTATCCAAATCACCTTGCAGCCTCCTAGCATCCTCCTCACAGCGAACACTGCCCCCCAGCTTTGTGTCATCCGCAAACTTGGAGATGTTGCATTCAATTCCCTCGTCCAAATCATTAATGTATATTGTAAATAGCTGGGGTCCCAGCACTGAGCCCTGCGGTACCCCACTAGTCACTGCCTGCCGTTCTGAAAAGGACCCGTTTACTCCTACTCTTTGCTTCCTGTCTGCCAGCCAGTTCTCTATCCACATCAATACTGAACCCCCAATACCGTGTGCTTTAAGTTTGTATACTAATCTCTTATGTGGGACCTTGTCGAAAGCCTTCTGAAAGTCCAGATATAACACATCCACTGGTTCTCCCTTATCCCCTCGATTCGTCAGACATGATCTACCGTTCATAAATCCATGCTGACTTTGTCCAATGATTTCACCACTTTCCAAATGTGCTGCTATCCCATCTTTGATAACTGACTCTAGCAGTTTCCCCACTACCGATGTTAGACTAACTGGTCTGTAATTCCCCGTTTTCTCTCTCCCTTCTTCCTTTTTCCTTTTTCTGCTCTCACCCCATTTCTTCGGTGTTCTTTCAAATCCTCCCGCAATGCCTTGGTACTCTTTGAGCCTCGCCCACTTGGCTAGGCGCACAGCTTCAAAATGTCGTCTCCTTCCAGTAACAATTTGGGGTGCCTCACCTCACTGCCCTCCAGTACCCCCTCTCACCACCCAACTCGCTGACCTTCCTTGGACGTTCATCTCGGGCAACCCTTGGCCTCTGCCAGTGCTGCGGCCGTCATCCCTGCACCTCTCTCCAGGATCATCATTCACATGCGGATGGAGTTCATGCGTCCATGCACATTGCAATACGACCATGTCCTCAAAGTGGATCTGACTGGTGGCTGATGATATCGCAGTAGAGTTGCTGCCTTACAGCACCAGAGACCGGCTCTATCCTGACTGCAGGTGCTGTCTGTATGGAGTTTGTACATAATCTCAGAAATGTTTTGCCATCTGCATGCAGTCCTGGCTCCAGTCCAGTCCTCTCTCCATGAAATAATACTTTATTAAATACTGAAAGTAAGCATGCGGGTACAGCAGGCAGTGAATGGCCTACTCCTGCACCTATTGTCTATTTTCTATCACCTATTTCCCCTCTCAGCTTTCCACACACAGCAACCTCTTCACCTCGCTATTTTTATCATCTTATTTCATCATGCTCTCTCTCTCTCTCTCTCTCTCTCTCTCTCTCTCTCTGTTCAATGACATCTTCCTCTCATAAAATCTCCACCCAAGCAAGCCCCACCACTCTTATTGCGTAGGAAAGAACTGCAGACTGCAGATAATGTCGCATCATAATATCATATCCCCCATTAACCTCCAGCTCTCCAGAGGAAACAATCAATATGACGGAGTGACTCTCGTACTCAATGGCCCTAGTGACAAAGGCAAGCTAACCTACGCCTGCGTCACCACTCCATCTCCTTGTGTTGCCTCTTGGCTGGAATCACAAACTGGAAAGGTTGGTTATCTGAAATTACTGGCATGAATGATGAACGCCGTCAGCTGAGAGATTCCTAGTCAGCGGCACGGCGGAGCAGGGGTAAAGTTGCTTGTAACAGCGCCAGGGACCTGGGTACGATCCTGACCATGGGTGCTGTCCGCATGGAGTTTGCACGTTCTCCCTGTGACCACGTGGGTTTTCTACGGGTGCACCGGTTTCCTCCCACATTCCAAAGACGTACAGATTTGTAGGGTAATTGGCTTTGGTACAAATTGTAAATTGTCCCCAATGTGTTGGGTAGTGCGAGTGTACAGGGTGAGCGCTGGTCAGCACAGAATCGGTGGACCGAAGGGCCTCTTTCCACGCTGTATCTCTGAAGTAAAGTATAAAACAAAATGTTATGGGGAAAGAATGTTTGACTGGATGACTCCATTAAAGGGCTGGCATTGACATGATGGGCCAAATGGCTTTCTCTCGCATCCTTCTTAGATTCTATGCTTCTCATTTGATGTATCATTGCTGTGTATAAAACAATTTCTGATGTGACAGTGTGGGTGGGGTGCCTGTTTCCTGGGGCAGAAGGATTGAAAAGCGGAGATCAGAGAGAAGAGGAGCTGGAAACCAAACCAGAGGCAACATGAGAAAACTGTATCAAAATTAAAAGTTCTGTGATCTGGGATGCGCTGTTTGGGCGAGTGATGGAAACGGATTCACTGGGCTCATTCAAAACAAATTTGGATTAATATTTGAAAGGAAAAATGTATAAGTGGAACTAATTAATGCCCCTGACAAAGAGTCGGTGCATGCATTATTAACCAAATAGCTGCCTTCTGTAATTTTATAATTCAATGCAGAGCAGATTATTCTTATGGTCCTGTCAAACATTTTGCTTTCAGACTAACTTTTGGTATAAAGTGCATTTTCATTAGGTAAAATGACAGCTCAGTTAAACGGAATTAACTTGTTAAAACGCTTCATGTTTAATTATGTATGTATTGTGTATGTATTGTGTATTAACTATGTATGGTATCGCTCGTAAACATTAAAGTATGTTAAAGAAATATACATAGGCAACCTGTTCACAGATTAGTCAAAGCAGCACAGATTAGAACTCCTGTTTTCTCTCTCCATGAAATAATACTTTATTAAATACTGAAAGTAAGCATGCGGGTGCAGCAGGCAGTGAAGAAAGGTAATGGCATGTTGGCCTTCATAACAAGAGGATTTGAGTATAGGAGCAAAGAGGTCCTCCTGCAGTTGTACAGGGCCCTAGTGAGACCACACCTGGAGTATTGCGTGCAGTTTTGGTCTCCAAATTTGAGGAAGGACATTCTTGCTATTGAGGGAGTGCAGTGTAGGTTTACAAGGTTAATTCCCGGGATGGTGGGACTGTCATATGTTGATATGTTGATATGTTGATATGTTGAGCGGCTGGGCTCGTATACTCTGGAATTTAGAAGGATGAGAGGGGATTTTATTGAAACATAAGATTATTAAGGGATTGGACACACTGGAGGCAGGAACCATGTCCCCGATGTTGGGGGAGTCCAGAACCAGGGGCCACAATTTAAGAATAAGGGGTAGGCCATTTAGAACGGAGATGAGGAAAAACTTTTTCACACAAAGTGTTGTGAATCAGTGGAATTCTCCGCCTCGGAAGGCAGTGGAGGCTGGTTCTCTGGATGCTTTCAAGAGAGAGTTAGATAGAGCTCTTAAAGATAGCGGAGTCAGGGGATATGGGGAGAAGGCAGGAACGGGGTACTGATTGTGGATGATCAGCCATGATCACAGTGAATGGCGGTGCTGGCTCGAAGGGCCGAATGGCCTACTCCTGCACCTAATCTAAAATCACAACCAGGAAGTCATGTTGCAGTTTTATGAAACTTGATTGAGCCCATATGTGGAGCGTGGCGTGCAGTTCTGGTCTCCCCTTTACATGAAGGACGTGGGGGCTTTGGAGAGGAGAAGGGGTTTACCAGAATGATGCCTGGACTAGAGGGGATTAGCTGGAGAGGAGGTTGGACAAACTTGGATTATTTTCTCCAGATCATTGGAGATTGAGGGGACACTTGATACAGTAGGTATATAAAATGAAGAGAGGTGTCGGAAAGGTAGATATTCATAACCTTTTTCCCCAGGGTGGAAATGCCAAAGACTGGAGGGCACAGCTCACAGGTGAGAGAGGCCCTTTCCGCTGACTGGGTAGCACGCAACAAACGCTTTTCACTGCACCTCGTTGCTTGTGACAATAAACTAATTTCAACTCAAACTTAAAGTTTAAATGAGATGTGTGGCGGCCCGGAACCTGTTGCCACGATTGTGTCAACCTCTCCTAGCAGGTCACAAGTAACTGAGGCACTTAGTAGTTTCGGTTATTGTCACGTGTACCGAGGTACAGTGAACAGTTTTCATCGCGTGCTAACCAGTCAGCGGAAGGACAATCCCCGATTACAATGGGAACAGTCCACAGTGTACAGATACAGGACAAGGGAGCCCGTCCACTGGGATTGTGTTACTGCAGATTGAAGGGGAGGGGGGGGGGGGTTAATGTAGAAAGGAAGGAGAGGATGAGACGCCGCATTGGTGTAACCGGTCTCTTTCTTGTTTCAGTAGATGCTGAGCGTCTGGAAGTGACAAATCATTCACCAGGCGCCCTGTGTGCTGTGTTAGAGGTGAGCCAGAGAACCAGTTACAGAGTCACACCGCACGGAAACAGGCCCTTCGGCCCATGCTGTCCAAGGTGCCCCCTCCACGCCAGTCACACAAAAAATTGTCCTTGAGGCCAGTTTTGGGGTGAGGCCCAGTGGAGCAGCTGGTAGAGCAGCTGACTCACAGCGCCGGAGACCCAGGCTCGATCCTGGCCTTTGGTGCTGCCTGCGTGGAGTTTGCACGTTCTCCTTGTGAGCACGTGGGCCTCCGCTCACATCCACACAGAGACAGGCGGTCTCTCTCGCTTAATTGGCCACTGTAAATGAGTGTGTAGGGAGTGGATTAGAAAGTGGGTCAACATAGAGCTAGTGCGAGCGAGTGATTGGTGCTCTGTGTGAACAGTGGGCTGAAAAGCCTGTTTCAGTGCTCTCCCTCTAAACCAAACTAAAAACTAACGTGATGTTAAACTGTAATGATTCAATGATACTTTTTAATCACGTGAACTCAGATACAGTGTACAGTGTAATGCGGTGTTTTGCATTATGCAGCAGACCTCACCAAGGCAGTACACTAGTGTCGCCACGTTTTGGCGGCAATGATCAGTTTATATATCAGAGATAGACAATAGGTGACATTTCGGGTCGAGACCCTTCAAGGAATAGGTGACATTTCGGGTCGAGGCCCTTTAATATCAGGCTGTTTAAAACATACTTTGATGACAAAAGGAGGAAGAGTGACTGAACTTTATTGCCTTCCATCACAGTGGGGAATGTTGATTCCACTGTGGTGGATGTTGATGTTAAACTCTATTGTGTGTTGTGCCCTTTTTGTTCGTATGGTAACTCAAATCCCACTGTACCAACTGGCGCACGTGGCAATAAATGTAACTTGAACTTTGCCTTTGCTCGTTGACTATACGGCCATTTTCACATGTACTCACATTCTGTACGCACAACATTTCTATACACTGACAACAAAGTGGCCAGATAGAGAGCAGTGACTCCAGTCGTGCTCAGAGATGTAGTTCAAGATGAAGCAATGAAGGCGCTGAAATAAACACTCTCCACATCTGCAGGTAAACAACCAAGGCATTCACATCCACATGAAATGAGCAGCGAAGTCACAGCAAGCGCTTGGCAAATGGGTTTCAATGTCTACGTTGAACAACGATGATTATCTCACCAACTTCCTCTCGCGGAGAAGACCAGCAGCAACGCACACGTCTTGTTTTAAAACATTTAGCGTAATCAGACTGTGTTAATGGTAGCACTTTGCAATTTCACTGATTCAATCTGTGATTCTGATCACAATGTGACTGCTGATTACTCGGCATAATCTATCATTTAGCTGCCATTGAAGCATGCAGAAAGCGGCCAAATAAAACTCATTGCCGCTTCCGCCTGAAGCTACTGTTCAAATGCTTGAATAATATCTGTCAGAATGAAACTCTTTTTACCTGTTCATTTCCTCCAAACAGTCGGTCGCAAAGTAGAAGCTCTTTATCTTTGGATGGCAAGCCTTGAAGGCACTTCAGGAAAACAAAATGTCACAGTCACACAACACGGAACAGAAAAGAAGGAAGGCAATTATTTTTAGCATGTAATTCTCAATGGAAACATGCTATCTGAAGAGGGGTCTCGACCCGAAACATCACCTATTCATGTTCTCCAGAGATGCTGCCTGACCTGCTGTTACTCCAGTACTTTCTGTCATTTTTTTGTAAACAAGCATCTGCAGTTCATTATTTCTACGTTTCCACTGATCACTCACCAGGCTTTGTCCCAGCCCGTTTTGTTCAGTTTAGAGTCCGCACTGCCGAAGATCTCGGAGAAGACCCACATAGGTCACGGGGAGAAGGTACAAACTCTGTGCGGCCAAGCACCCCTCGTCAGGATCGAACCCGGGCCTCTGGGGATGTGAGGCAGCAACTCTACTGCTGCGCCACTGTGCCACCCCAACCTTTTTTTCCAGCTTTCTCCCCCCTATTACAATCAGCCTGGAGAAGGCTCCCCACCCGAAACGTCACCTGTCTATTCCCTCCACAGATGCTGTCCGACCCGCTGAGTTACTCAACGTCAACAATGTCCTGGGTTTGCAGAGTTCATCTTTTTACAAATATTGCAATTCAGCTTTCAGGTCAACACTTACTATTTCCGTCTGCATTCAATTGCTCTGTCGATCCTGAACTCTGGCAGGCTGATGAATCCCTCCGCCTTTTCATCCTGGAAGAAACAAACCACAGAGCCTGTTGGTGAAGCGAGGGTTAAAATATGAGGGTGAGGACCAACTCCGCTAGGCGGAGGAGGGTGTCAGTGGACGGGTATGGGTTGCTCCTCTGGTCGAGGAAGAACCGGAGGGCTTTGAGAAAGTCCTGGTGGGGGATGGAGGTGTAGGGTGACTGGACGTCCATGGTGAAGATGAGAGGATGAGGGCCTACGGAGCCTGTTGGTGAAGGCAGGGTTTCCCCCACGCACTCAACAAACCTCCTGTTTTGGCTGAAAAATGTCACATTTTGGGCCATTTAGTCTTTGATGAAAATAGGAATTAGTGGAAGTTAGTTTTGTGTGGCGCGGTGGCGCAGCGGTAGAGTTGCTGCCGCTCAGCTCCAGAGTCCCGGGTTCGATCCTGACCACGGGTGCTGTCTGTACGGAGTCCGTGCGTTCACCCAGTGGGTTTTCTCCGGATGCTCCGCTTTTCTCCCACAATCTAACGATGTACAGGTTTGTTGGTTAATCGGCTTTGGTAAGTTGTAAAATTGTCCCTGGTCTGTGTAGGTTAGTGTACGGGGTGATTACTAGTCGGCAAGGACTCGGTCGACCAAAGGGCCTGTTCCCACGTTGCATCTCTAAAGTTCTTAACTGCGAGCATCGGGTTGTAGCCGAGACAGCTCTAATTTAATCGTGAACTTCCTGGATGATTCATTCAAACAGAGCTTTCGTGTGGCCGGCCTCAACTTGTCCACAAAGTGCTGGAGGAACTCAGTGGGTCAGGCAACATCTGCGGAGGGAATGATACCGTCTGACCAAGGGTCCCGACCCGAAGCGTCGCATGTCTATCAATCCACAGATGCTGCTCAACCCGCTGAGTTCTTCCAGCAGAGCATTGCAATGCATGCAGGGTGTAATATTTCCTCATGACAGCCTCAGTGTGCTCTGTGCTACGTGCCAAAAGCCAAACAAAGACTTTGTAAAAATAATGCCAAAAAAAATTGCCTTTGTTGCAGAATTGTATTAGTAGAGCTTTAATCCGTTCATGTTGGCAGCGGCTACTGCCTCCAGCTAACTGTAAAACAAAGCCAGTCTCTCCTTGGATAGACACAAAATACCAGAGCAACTCAGCGGGTCAGGCAGCATCGCTAGAGAGAAGGAATAGGTGATGTTTCGGGCCAAGACCCTTCCTTCAGACAGAGAGGGAAACTGGAGGTTTGAGAAGGTACAAAGAACAAATAGATGATAGACAAAAGGTGCAGGAGTATTCCATTCGGCCCTTCGAGCCAGCACCGCCATTCACTGTGATCATGGCTGATCATCCACAATCAGTACCCCGTTCCTGCCTTCTCCCCATACCCCTTGACTCCACTATCTTTAAGAGCTCTGTCTGGCTCTCTCTTGAAAGCATTAAGAGAGCCAGCCTCCACCGCCCTCTGATGCAGAGAATTCCACACTCATAATTCTCTGTGTGAAAAAGTGTTTCCTTATCTCCATTCTAAATGGCTTACCCCTTATTCTTAAACTGTGGCCCCTGGTTCTGGACTCCCCCAACATTGGGAACATGTTTCCTGCCTTAACTAATGAAAGTTATGTAAATAACAAATCACTGAACTGATGATTATGGAAAGGTGGACATGTTGGCTGTGGAAAAGGTGCTAATGAATGTATAGACACAAAATGTTGGAGTAACTAACTTACTCCAAAGATGTAAAGATTTCTTCAGGGTCTCGACCCGAAACATCATCTATTCCTTTTCTCCAGAGATGCTGTCTGACTTGAAGATAGAAACAAAAAGCTGGAGTAGCTCAGTGGGACAGGCAGCATCTCTGGAGAGAAGGATTGGGTGTTGTTTCGGGTTGAGACCCTTCTTCAGAAGAAGATCCTTCAGCGAGACAATAGACAATAGGTGCAGGAATAGGCCATTCGGCCCTTCGAGCCAGCACCACCATTCAATGTGATCATGGCTGATCATCCCCAATCAGTACCCCGTTCCTGCCTTCTCCCCATATCCCCTGACTCCGCTACCTTTAAGAGCCCTATCTAGCTCTCTCTTGAAAGTATCCAGAAAACCGGCCTCCACCGCCCTCTGAGGCAGAGAATTCCACAGACTCACAACTCACTGTGTGAAAAAGTATTTACGCATCTCTGTTCTAAATGGCTCACCCCTTATTCCTAAACAGTGGCCCCTGGTTCTGGACTCCCCCAACATCGGGAACATGCTTCCCGCCTCCAGCGTGTCCAAACCCTTAATAATCTTATATGTCTCAATAAGATCCCCTCTCATCCTTCTAAACTCCAGAGTATACAAGCCCAGCCGCTCCATTCTCTCAGCATATGACAGTCCTGCCATCCCGGGAACTAACCTTGTAAACCTACGCTGCACTCCCTCAATAGCAATACCAGCAGAACGTGCAAGCTCCACACAAATAGCACACGAGTCCAGAATCAAGCCCAGGTCTCTGGCACTGTGAGGCAGCAGCTCGACCAGCTGTGCCCCTTTCATGTAAGCAGAATGTCAAACATTTTCGGTTCTGCCTTTCCCCGTTGTTAGACCAGAGAACTCTCGCTGCAACACTGTTGAATGGCCAATCTCGACCCGAACAAATGTCTCCTGAAAATCAGAGGCCATTCGTAAATCTGAATGTGATCCAAGAAAAAAGGCAATCAGTCACAAAGCTGAGGGCTTTACACCAAAGACAATTTAGTAATGAGGTGTTATTTACTTCTGTTTGTTATTGCAGTCAATGCATTTTAACGAGGAGCGAAGCAGTCAGTAAACACAGCTGCTTCTGCCAAGATAACTGGAGCAGTCAGCACTGTCTGAATGCCAACGTGTAAGCTGCCGGCAATGCAGGTGAAGACACAAAGTGCTGGAGTAACTCAGAGGGTCAGGCAGCATCCCGAGAGAACGTGGATAGGTGACGTTTCAGGTCGGGACCCCTCTTCAGACTCACCCAAAATGTCACCTACCCACGTGCAGGAAGGAACTGAACATCAGTTCTGAAGAAGGGTCTTGTCCCGAAACGTCACCCATTCCTTCTCTCCAGAGATGCCGCCTGTCCCGCTCAGTTACTCCAGCATTTTGTGTGTATCTGCTGGGTTGTCAGTTGCCAGCTACCACGTTCTCCAGAGATGCTGACTGACCTGCTGCGTTACTCCACCACTTTGTGCTTTGTTGGAAGTCCCTCTGTTTTGAGGCTCATAATGAGAATTGACCACTTGAGCAGAACATTTTAAATGCTGTATAAAAATAGTTCTTTGGCTGTTTGTACATTCCCTTCCAGAGCTCACATGGTGGATGGGGAGAGGATGTTTCCAGTAGTTGGGAGTTTAGGACCTGGGGGCCGAGGACATACTTTCAGAATATTGATGAGGAGGAATTTCTTTAGCCAGCGGGTGGAAGACCTGCCACAGACGGCAGTGGAGGCCAGGTCATTGAGTATGTTTTAATGCGGAGAGTGATAGGTTTTTGATAAGTAAGGGGATGAAAGGCTAAGGGGAGAAAGGCAGGAGAATAAGATTGAGAAGGGAAAATAGATCAGCCCTGATCGAATGGCAGAGCAGGCTCGATGGGCCGAATGGCCTAATTATGCTCCTATACACCACGATCCTATGAAATAAAAGGGGGAAAAGAAACACAAAGTGCTGGAGTAACTCAGCCCCAGAAATAAAAGGGATTGCTTTAGCTTCTGGTTTTCATAGTAGCCACAGAATCTGAAGTGAAACTGCTCGCAAACTGATAAGAAGCAAAATATAAATGGCATACTAATGATTGGGGCACACTGTACACCGGGTTACATGGTATTCACACTCACTATAAATCTATCTATTAAACAGAGGGGGTGGAGAGGCTTTTCAGAAGACAAAAAAGCCTGAAATCTCCAGGCCCTGACAAACTTTCCCCCTCTACTCTTAAGCTCTGTGCCAAACAGCTGGCACCGGTCTATACAGACATTTTTAACCAGTCCCTGCAAACATGTACTGTCTACAATTTTTTGTTTACTTAAAATCCTTGCATTAAGACAGCTTTATTCAACCTTTAGTTTTAGGGTTACAGCGTGGAAACAAGCCCTTTGGCCCACTGAGGCCACGCCGGCTGTTGATCACCCACACACACTAGTTCATGCTCTCCCACATTCCCATCCACTCCCTACACAAAAGGGGCAATTTACAGAGGCCAATTCACCTACAAACCCGCGCATCTTTGGGATGTGAGCAGGAAGCTATGAGAATGCAGGGTGACTTGGACAGGTTGGGTGAGTGGGCAGATGCATGGCAGATGTAGTTTAATGTAGATAAATGTGAGGTTATCCACTTTGGTAGCAAAAACAGGAAAGCAGATTACTATCTGAATGGCGTCAAGTTGGGAAAAGGGGAAGTAGAATGGGATCTGGGGGTCCTTGCTCATCAGTCTATGAAAGTAAGCATGCAGGTACAGCAGACAGTGAAGAAAGCGAATGGCATGTTGGCCTTTATAACAAGAGGAGTTGAGTATAGGAGCAAAGAGGTCCTTCTGCAGTTGTACAGGGCCCTAGTGAGACCACACCTGGAGTATTGTGTGCAGTTTTGGTCCCCTAATTTGAGGAAGGACATTCTTGCTATTGATGGAGTGCAGCGTAGGTTTACAAGGTTAATTCCCAGGATGGCGGGCTGTCATTTGCTGAGAGAATGGAGCGGTTGGGCTTGTGCACTCTGGAGTTTAGAAGGATGAGAGGGGATCTTATTGAAACATATAAGATTTTTAAGGGTTTGGACACGCTAGAGGCAGGAAACATGTTCCCGATGTTGGGGGAGTCTGGAACCAGGGGCCACAGTTTAAGAATAAGGAGTAAGCCATTTAGAACGGAGACGAAGAAACACTTTTTCTCACAGAGAGCTGTGAGTCTGTGGAATTCTCTGCCTCAGAGGGCGGTGGGGGCCGGTTCTCTGAATACTTTCAAGAGAGAGCCAGATAGGGCTCTTAAAGATAGCGGAGTCAGGGGATATGGGGAGAAGGCAGGAACGGGGTACTGACTGGGGACGATCAGCCATGATCACATTGAATGGCGGTGCTGGCTCGAAGGGCCGAATGGCCTACTCCTGCACCTATTGTCCATTGTCTATGTGGGAGGAAACCAGAGCACCGGGCGGAAACCCACGCTGTCACAGGGAGAACGTGCAAACTCCAGACTGTATCTGTAAATTGTGGACAACTTGAATGTAAGTGTGTGTTGTCTTTTCGCTGACTGGATGGCAAGCAACAAAAAGCTTTTCACTGTACCTTGGAACACTTGACAATAAACTAAACTAACTATACACAGCATCAATGTTTAAGAAGAAACTGCAGATGCTGGAAAAATCAAAATGCTGGAGAAATTCAGCGGATGAGGCAGCATCTACGGAGCGAAGGAATAATGTTGACCTGAAACGTCACCTAATCCTTCGCTCCATAGATGCTGCCTCACCTGCTGAGTTTCTCCAGCATCAAGGTCAGGATCGAACCCATGCCTCAGGTGCTGTGAGGTGCTATACCACAGAGAGGCTCGAACAGCATATTCTCTTGAATAAAAGGAGTGCAGAGGAAAAATAATCTCCCTTACATTTTGGTTTGTGTACCAGTAGAGTGACGCTTCCTTTAGGATAAACCAGTACTTCTTCCATTTCTGAGTGAAGTATCCTTTCGCATCCTTCTTTTTCCACAGCCAGCCCTCACAGTCCCCGTGGCCCAGGTCCTTGCAAGAGATTCGTCTCCTGCTCCCACCGCTGAGGGTACCTGATGGAGAAATCATACTTCAAGTTGTGCATGGTGACAATGAAGGCAATGATAGCCGAGACTTTCAACGCATCCACACACAAAGAGCTGGAGCAACTCAGCGGGCCAGGCAGCATCTCTGGAGAACATGGACAGGTGACGTTTTGGGTTGGGACCCTTCTTCAGACTGACTGTTGGTGGAGACGGGGGTGGAGAAAGCTGGAAGAGAGGTGGGGGCAGAAAAAAGCCTGGCAAGTAACAGGTTGCTACATGCTTTAACTCCCCCTCCCATTCCCACACTGACCTTTCTGTCCTGGGCCTCCTCCATTCTCAGAGTGAGGCCCAATGCAAATTGGAGGAACAGCTCCTCATATTTCGCTTGGGCAGCTTACACCCTAGGGGTATGAACATTGACTTCTCTAACTTCAAGTAACCCTTGCTTTCCCTCACTCTCCATCCCTCCCCCATCCCAATTCTCCAACCAGTCTGACTGTCCCCCTGTTTACATTTTATCTCTGTTTGCTTAGTTATTTTCTCGTGGCTATTCTACTCTATTCTTCTTGCTGATCTATTCTACATCATTTGCCTTTTGTTAATTCCTTGTCATCCTTATCTCTGTATCTCCCTCTCCCTCTCCCCTGACTCTCTGTCTGAATAGACAATAAACAATAGACAATAGGTGCAGGAGTAGGCCATTCGGCCCTTCGAGCCAGCACCGCCATTCAACGTGATCATGGTTGAAGAAGGGTGTTGAGCCGAAACGTCACACAGAGATGCTGCATGTCCCGCTGAGTTACTCCAGTATTTAGTGTCTATCTTAAGTGACAGGTGATTACAGGTAAGGGGACGTTTTCTTATTGGCAGATAGTTGGACAAAGGCCTTAATGGTAATCTTCGTCCTGCTTATTCTGTCTCGGGCTGGTAAATGAGAACCATTGTCACAGGATTATATTTTCCCACACCCGTTCAGGAAAGGATGAAGAGAACAATGGAAGAAAGAACTACAGGTGCTGGTTTAAACCGTAGAATCAAAAAGCTGGAGTAACTCAGCGGGACGGGCAGCATCTCTGGAGAGAAGGAATGGGTGACGTTTCGGGTCTCGAAATACTAACACATTCCAATAACAGAGATTCCCGTTTCACATGAAAGGATGTGTGTATCCCTGACTGAAATCTACAACATAAAAGATAATTAGGAATGAAGCGCAGAGAAATGCAGGCAGTAAATTGAAGCATATTCGGCTTTCAATTCTACCAGCTACTCAGCCACAGTGTGTGTGCTGATTTAATGCTCGTATTTGTTGCCTTCACGTACACCAATTTAATTTAATAGATTTTTATAAAGGTTTTTACAATTGTGGCATTATGAAGAATTTGAGCTCAGGCTAAAAAGGGACTTCAATGTGATAGTATTGATTCCATCCACGTGGGGAGCTAATTGCTGTAAGTATCTCAATGTTAAGGCTGCCACAAGGGCAGTAAACAGGTGCGTGTTTTACACGGGTGGGGATTGAAATACAAGGTGCAGGAAGTCAGGCCACAATGCCCATCATTGATCCAATCTCATCCACAGAATCCCAGGAAGGATAAACTGATTGACCCGAACCTTTTTTGGTCTTCCAGCGGAGCGAGATGTCCGTCAGGGAATGTTGCCGACTGGCCCACTGCAGCCTGCAGGGGTACGTGCTGAGGGATGCACTGGAGCTTGGTGCAGCCAACGCCAAGGCTCTGTGGGGGAGGACCGCAGACTAGGGTCCTCCACTGCTGGACATTGAGGAGCAGAGTCCAGTGGGGACAAGTCTCACACAAGAGAAGGGATATCACCCCGGGGGGCACATGAGTGGAGAAGATGGGTGCACTAGGTACGACAGAGTCTGAAGAAGGGTCTCGACCTGAAACGTCACCTATCCATGTTCTCTCCAGAGATGCTGCCTGACCCGCTGAGTTACTCCAGCACTCCTTTTGTGTCCTTTTGAGTACTACTGAGTATGAGACTATTAAACGTATAGACACTGAGAATGTACAAAGAGTTTTTTCATGTTTTTTTGTATATATTTTATATTCTGAATAATTTATAAAATATATTTAAAACAAGATAAACTGGTCTTGAAGCGGTCACAGCACAAAATCGTACGATTGTACAGAAGCGGTTACAGCACCAAAACCGCATTCAATTGACCAAGGCACAGAGTGCTGGAGTAACTCAGCGGCTCAGGCAGCACCTCTGGAGAACATGGATAGATGACGTTTAAGGTCAGAACCCTCCTGGAACGTCACCTATCCGCTCAGTCCGCCTTAACCTACCTGATCTCCCGGTTGCTCAGCGCTTTAACTCCTCCTCCCATTCCCAATCTGACCTTTCTGTCCTGGGCCTCCTCCATTGTCAGAGTGAGGCCCAGCGCAAATCGGAGGAGCAGCACCTCATATTTCGCTCGGGCGGCTTACACCCCAGCCGTGTGAACATTGACTTCTCTAACTTCAAATAGCCTTTGCTTTCCCTCGCTCTCCATCCCCTCCCCCTTCCCAGTTCTCCCACCAGCCTTACTGTCTCCGACTACATCCTGTCTGTGTCCCGCCCCCTCCCCTGACGTCAGTCTGAAGCAGGGTCTCGACCCGAAACGTCGCCCGTTCCTTCTCTCCTGAGATGCTGGCTGTCCCTTTTGCGGGGAGTTACTCCAGCATTTTGTGTCTGCCTTCGATTTAAACCACCTCTCCATGTTCTCCAGAGATGCTGCCTGAGAGTTACTCCAACGCTTTGTATCTTTTTTGGTTAAACTAGCATTTGCAGTTCCTTCTGCCTATGTTCTACTGAGGTTGTTTGAGCCTTGCTTCAATTCTACGGAGGGTTGTTGAAAAGATTTGCAAGATAGCTTCAATTCCTGCTATCGCGGGCTCAGTGCCAAGGAGGCATCTTTTGAAGAGCTTCCAAAATATACGAAATTAGCAAGTAGGTTTTCTTTCAAAGAGTAGTATAAATTTGTAACTCTCCACTCAAAGACTGAGGATGCTTGATCAATGTGAGCTGCCTCTCAGGCTGATGAGATGCGTCAGAATATTCACTGCACTGACTCCGTTTCTGCAGTTAGAATCTGATAAATGGCCAACAATTAACGAATGGTCGCAAAGCAATAACCCGTGGCCAGCGCAGGCCACAGAGCGCTGGGGCAACTCGGCGGGTCAGGCAGCATCTCTGGAGGACGTGGATGGGCGATGTTTCGGGTCGACTCATGGTGGTGGGGGAGAGAAAGGTGGAAGAGAGGTGGATGCGGAACAAAACCAGGGGAGTGATAGGTGGATACAGGTGAGGGGGTTTAGAATGGTGGACAAAGGGTGATTAAAGGTTATGGGGAGAAGGCAGGAGCATGGGGTTGAGAGAACGGTTAGATCAGCTAAGCTCAAATGGCCTATGAGCTATCACAGACGTGATGGGCTGAATGGCCCAAAACTTCTCCCATGTCTTGTGGTCCAGAGGAGACAAAAAGGGTGTTGATAAGGAGAGAATAACTTTGAAAGAGGAGTGCAGTGTATAGCCAGAGGGAGGATATAGGTGAATGGGGAAGAGAGGGCAAGAGAGGGGTGGGACAGTGGGACAATTGGCATGCACCAGGGTCAGGGAAGGGGGAGGGGGAAGAAATGTGGCTGTAGTTAGGGGACTTTGGCTGCAGCTCGGGGAATTTCGTACAGTGCCCATACGGAGTTTGCACGGAGTAACTCAGCAGCTCAGGCAGCATCTCTGGAGAACATGGATAGGTCATAAGTGATAGGAGCAGAATTAGGGCATTCGGCCCAATAAGTCTACTCCGCCATTCAATCGTGGCTGGTCTATCTCTCCCTCCCAACCCCATTCTCCTGCCTTTTCCCCCATAGCCCCTGACACCCGTACTAATCAAGAATCTATCTATCTCCACCTTAACAATATCCACTGACTTGGCCTCCTCAGCCTTCTGTGGCAAAGAATTCCACAGATTCACCGCCCTCTGACGAAGGAACTCCAGTCGGGAGCAGGGGAGAGAGCTGTTGATGCTGTCAGGAGCAGGTAATTTAGGCCGTGAGGTTTACGTTTTGTACGCATGCTGGCTTGCAATCTCACTCTGTTCTTGTTGTTCCATTTATGCATGACAACAGACAGTCAGCTCAACACCAAAAACTTAATTAGTTCCATCTCCCGAGGTTGCACCTTGCTCAAACCTTACATTGAAAACATGATGAGTTACCAGCAGAAAGATTGTTGGAACATCTGTAAGACTATCAAACGCATGTAACAGAAAATTAACCATTTCAAAGTAACGGTGTATTGTGACTTTGAGCGTGTGAACCACAAAGGTGGAGGATGTCTCTGGAACCTGACTCAAACACAATGGATTTCAGATGAAGGATAAATTAAAATCATAGAGTGATGGACATAGCACATACAACAAATCTTATCAGGCCCCCTCGACTCCATCCAAGGACCCCGCCAGTCCTTTCAGGTGAGGCAGAGGTTCACTTGCACCTCCACCAACCTCATCTCCTGTATCCCCTGTATCCGGTGTGGACTCCTGTACATCAGCGAGACCAAGAGCAGGCTCGGCGATCATTTCGCCGCACACCTCCGCTCAGTCCGCCTAAACCTACCTGATCTCCCGGTTGCCAAACTCTTTAACCCCCCCTCCCATTCCCACACTGACCTTGCAGTCCTGGGCCTCATCTACTGTCAGAGCGAGTGAGGCTCAACGCAAATTGGAGGAACAACACCTCATATTTCGCTTGGGCAGCTTACTACTGACCTCCCATTTACCTAATTGTAAGCCTTTGAACTCTCTATAATGGGACTATATCAGACTTCAATGTTATATCTCGCACTGAATGTTCTGCCCCTTATCCTTTATCCCTGCACTGGGGACTGCTTGATAGTACAGTATTTGCTTTGACTGGATAGCACGCAAACAAAAGGTTTTTTCCTGTACCTCGCTACATGTGACAGTGATAAACTAAAATAAACAAATAGAACAGGGACAGGAACGGGCCCTTCCTTCCACAATGTTTATGCCGAATGTGTTGCCAAGTGACACTGACCTCATCTGCCTGTATGTACATGATCCATATCCCTCTGTTCTCTGCACTTCCATGTGTAAGGGTAGGAAGTGTGGGGGGGGGGAAACGGGACACATTAGGTGTTGGCTCATATTGAAATGACTAATGACCCCCCCCCCATCTCTCTGTCCTCCCCCATAATTTCACCCTCTTGTGCCGCAGAAATACAGTGCCCTTTTGGAAACCGCTGCTCTCCAGATCACAGGCAAGCATTTTGCCATCTGTGCATGGAGAAGATAAAACTGGGCCGTGCGGAGCTAGGGTAAAACCGGGCCGTGCGGGGCTGGGGTACGATACTGTGTCTGGAGGCTGTGGCGGGCGGACAGCCGGAAGTGATAAAATCAGAGATGGACCGAGAGATGATGGCCCGGTGCTCATCCGTGGGGTCTGAAGAAGGTTTTGTGACCCAAAAGGTCACCCCTCCTTTTTCTCCAGAGATGCTGCCTGACCCGCTGAGTTACCCCAGCACTTTGTGTCGACCTATCTTCATTTGGCAATCTGTTCCTGGACATCTTGAGTCCGTGTCCTGTGGGCCGTGTAATGTTGCAGACTTTGATTCAATTTCCCCCTGCTTCCTCTGGTTCAGGGTGAACAGTCCCGGGCTCGGATATTAGATAATGACGTGTGACGCTTTAGAGGTACCGCTGTAGCCGCTCATAAAGGAAGCACTGGCTAGAACCAATAATTGACAATAAAATAATCGCTGCGGTACTCGTGCCTTGATTCATGAAGCCGGGTGAAAGTAAACCAGTTTATGGTTTATGAGCATCCTGCATCTCACACTCATTTCACCCAACATTGCAGGCTTCTTACCTTTAGGTCTCTTCTTGGTTTTCGACCGCAAGGAGGCATAATGGAAGGACTGCAAAAAATGAACAAGATCATTAAACATTTTCAGGCCCTGGTTATGGGTTTGTACAGAAGATATTGTACACCGACAACAGATATTTAGCGTAGAATTGGTAAAAAGAAAAACTGGTAAAATAAATATTGCAAAATAAGAAGAAGCAAGAAGAAGCAAAGTGCTGGAGTAATGCCGCGGGTCTGGAGCACGTCGCACAATGGTGGAACTGCTGCCTCGCAGCGCCAGAGTCCCGGGTTCGATCCTGACTACAGGCGCTGTCAGTATGGAGTTTGTACGTTCTCCCCGTGACCTTGTGGGTTTTCTCAGCGTGCTCTAGTTTCTTCCCACACTCCAAAGACGTGCAGGTTTGTAGATTAATTGGTTTTGGTAAAAATTATAATTTGTCTCTATTATAATTTGTCGCAGGATAGTGCTCGTGCAAGGGGGGGATTGTTGGTCGGCACAGACTTGGTGGGCCGAAGGGCCTGTTTCCATGTTGTATCTCTAAACTAAATGTGGATGGGTGAAGTTTTAAGTTGGGACTGATGGGGGTGGAGGTGGGGATGGGTGGTGGGGGTGGGGATGGGTGTGAGGGTGTGGGGGTGTGGGTGGGGATGTGGGGGTGGGGATGCGGGTGGGGGTGGGGATGGTGGTGGGGATGGGGTGGGGATGGGGGTGGGGGTGCGGATGGGGGTGGGGTGGGGGTGGGGGTGGGGGTGGGGGTGGGGTGGGGATGGGGGTGGGGATGGGGTGGGGATGGGGGTGGGGATGGGGGTGGGGGGGGTGGGGGTGGGGGGGGGGTGGGGTGGGATGGGGGTGGGGGGGGGGTGGGGATGGGGGGGGGATGGGGGTGGGGATGGGGGGGGGATGGGGGGGGATGGGGGTGGGGATGGGGGTGGGGATGGGGGGCTGGGGATGGGGGGGGATGGGGTGGGGATGGGGTGGGGTGGGGATGGGGATGGGGGTGGGGATGGGGTGGGGATGGGGGTGGGGGTGGGGGTGGGGATGGGGGTGGGGATGGGGGTGGGGATGGGGTGGGGATGGGGGTGGGGATGGGGTGGGGATGGGGGTGGGGATGGGGGTGGGGATGGGGGTGGGGATGGGGTGGGGGTGGGGTGGGGGTGGGGGTGGGGATGGGGGTGGGGATGGGGGTGGGGATGGGGGTGGGGATGGGGGTGGGGATGGGGTGGGGGTGGGGGTGGGGATGGGGGTGGGGATGGGGGTGGGGATGGGGTTGGGATGCGGGTGGGGGCGGGTGGGTGGGGATGGGGATGGGGGTGGGGGGGTGGGGGTTGGTGGGGAAGAATGCTAGAAGAGAGGTGATGGCAGGACAAAGCCTGGTGAGTGATAGGTGGATGGGAATGAGGGGACAAGTTCACTGGCAGATGATTGGGCAAAGGCCAGAGATGAAAAGACAGAAAATGTGAGATGAAAGAAATGAAAGAAGAGGTGAGAGTTGAGAAACCAGAGAAGAAATATGGGTGGAAGGGGATGAGTGAAAAGGGAAGGGATAAAATAGGTGAATCCAGGAGGGTAAATAAACAAATAAACAGATAAATAAATAAATAGGTCAACAAAGGGAGGATTAGTTGTAGGCTAGTGATCTAAAATGTGAGAATTCAATGTTCATATAATTGGGTGGTCAGCTACCGATGAGGTGCTGTTCCTCTAGTTTGCGTGTGGTCTCACTCTGGCAATGGAGGAGGCCCAGGATGGAAAGGTCAGTGTGGGAATGGGAAGGAGAGGGGATAGACAATAGACAATAGACAATAGACATTTGGCCCTTCGAGCCAGCACCGCCATCCGATATGATCATGGCTGATCATCCCCAATCAGTACCCCGTTCCTGCCTACTCCCCATATCCCCTGACTCCGCTATCCAGAGAACCGGCCTCCACCGCCCTCTGAGGCAGAGAATTCTACAGACTCGCCACTCTCTGTGAGAAAAAGTGTTTCCTTGTCTCCGTTCTAAATGGCTTACTCCTTATTCTAAACTGTGGCCCCTGGTTCTGGACTCCCCCAATATCGGGAACATAGCAACTGGAAGATCCAACAGGCCTTGGCGGACCAAGCGCACGTGTTCTGCGAAATGGTCGCCGAGTGCATCGCACTTTACATCAAGTTCTGTAGTTCATCCATCATATTAATCTCATGCATTCAAACCAATGGTTCAGATGGACTGTAGTGTGCAGTCAAAGTGATGCAGTTGCTGATGTTACTAGTTTCTCTGCCGGCCCGCAGGTGAGCAGAGGTGTGAACCAGTAGACATGAGTGGCAGAGAGAAGCATTGTACAGACTTGCCCCAGACTCTAGGAATTCTACAGCCGTCCCAACCCATCAACAGCAGCTGGTAATTCAGCACGGGAGCACAGGCCGGCTCCAATCCTGCTTGTGACAAGAGGCAGTGGTGAGAACTCATCACCCAGGAGACACGGGCTACATTTTCCAAAAGAGACCGTGTAATCTGTGATTCTGTTTGCAGGAATTGATTTGACACAGGGCTAGGTTTTCCTACTAAAGATTATGAATGTGAAATGTCTAGCGAGCTTATACACTTCTATTCAGCTGGAATTAAAGAGCCATCTGAATGAACATGGTGGAGTCTAGTTTAATTTTAGTTTGGAGATACAGCGCGGAAACAGGCCCTTTGGCCCACCGGGTCCGCGCCGACCAGCGATCCCCGCACACTAACACTATCCTACACACACCAGGGACAGTTTTTACATTTACCACGCCAATTAACCTACATGTCTGTAGGTCTTTGGAGTGCGGGAGGAAACCGAAGATCTCGGAGAAAACCCACGCAGGTCACTCCAGCGCTTTGTGTCTATCTTTGGTTTAAACCAGCATCTGCAGTTTCTTCCGACACATGTCACAAACAGATAGTACGTTTCAGATTGGGACCCTTCTCCAGTCTGAAGAAGAGTCCCGACATGAAACGTCACTTATTTGTGTTCTCCAGAGAAGCTGCCTGACCCGCTGAGTTACTCCAGTACTTGGTGTTTTTTTTGTGAACCAGCATCTTCAGTTCCTTGTATCTGCAGATGAGCACATAGATTGCAGGTGAATGTTCTGCCATGAGGTAACAGATAGCTCATCCACAGTTCATTATTTCCGCAAAGATGGGGTTTTCATAAAATACGTAAGGTGATCACACATGTGAATCCAGTGGTTTTGCGTGTCACTGAGAACATGCTAAAGACAAAATGGCAGATGGACTTCACAAGTGACGAGTTTCTTTTATCAATAGACGCAGTACAAAAGGCTATTGATTCAGCAAGGTAACATCTGATGCTATCTCCATTGGCCAAATATATCTTGAAATTCCAAATGCTTGGCCAAAAATATGGGAATAAAACAACTCATTCAGGCTGCAACCTTCCCTCCATTGACGAACTGTACTCTGCAAGGGCCAGGAGGCGAGAGGGCAAGACCATCTCTGACCCCTCTCACCCTGGCCACAAACTCTTTGAATCACTTCCCTCTGGAAGGCGACTCCGGACTGTTAAAGCCGCCACAGCCAGACATAAAAACAGCTTTTTTCCACGAGTAGTAACTCTACTCAATAACCAAAAATCTGTAGCCTCCTTTTAACCATATAACCATATAACAATTACAGCACGGAAACAGGCCCTCTCGGCCCTTCCAGTCCGTGCCGACCATTTGTTTTCCCCTAGTCCCATCTACCTGCACTCAGACCATACCCCTCCATTCCCTTCCCGTCCATATACCTATCCACTTTACTTTTAAATGTTAAAATCGATCCTGCCTCCACCACTTCTGCTGGAAGCTCATTCCACACAGCCACCACCCTCTGAGTAAAGAGGTTCCCCCTCACGTTACCCCTAAACTTCTGTCCCTTAATTCTCATGTCATGCCCTCTTGTTTGAATCTTCCCTACCCTCAATGGGAAAAGCTTATCCACGTCAACTCTATCCCTTTCATCATTTTAAAGACCTCAATCAAGTCCCCCCTTAACCTTCTGTGCTCCAAAGAATAAAGACCTAACTTGTTCAACCTTTCTCTGTAACATAGTTGCTGGAACCCTGGCAACATTCTAGTAAATCTCCTCTGTGCTCTCTCTATTTTGTTGACATCCTTCCTATAATTAGGCAACCAAAATTGTACACCATACTCCAGAATTGGTCTTACCAATGCCTTGTACAATTTTAACATTATTTCCCTACTCCTATATTCAATGCTCTGATTTATAAAGGCCAGCAACCAAAGGCTTTCTTTACCACCCTATCTACATGCGATTCCACCTTCAGGGAACTATGCACAGTTATTCCTAGATCCCTCTGTTCCACAGCATTCCTCAATTCCCTACCATTTACCATGTACGTCCTATTTTGATTTGTCCTGCCAAGATGTAGCACTTCACACTTATCAGCATTAAACTCCATCTGCCATCTTTCAGCCCACTTTTCCAAATGGCCCAAATCTCTCTGTAGACTTTGAAAATCTACTTCATTATCCGCAACACCACCTATCTTAGTATCATCTGCATACTTACTTATCCAATTTTCCACCCCATCATCCAGATCATTGATGTACATGACAAACAACAGTGGACCCAACACGGATCCCTGAGGCACCCCACTGGTCACCGGCTTCCAACCTGACAAACAGCCATCCATCATTACTCTCTGACATCTCCCATTCAGCCACTGTTGGATCCATCTTGCTACTCCGCCATTAACACCCAAAGATTGAACCTTCTTAACCAACCTTCCATGGGGAACCTTGTCAAAGGCCTTACTGAAATCCATATAGACAACATCCACTGCTTTACCCTCATCAATTTTTTGCTCTGGTATTTTATTGAATTCACATGTTTAATTAATAATGTTTTATTATTAATGTTTAATGTTTTATGTATTATTCCTAACTGTCACTGTATGTCATGTTGTCACTTGCGGGAGGAGCACCAAGGCAAATTCCTTGTATGTGAATACTTGGCCAATAAACTTATTCATTCATTCATTCATTCAGGCATAATATAATAAATGGATCCATTTGCAGGTAAGCACTTGGGCACTTGGGTAAATATTTGGGCAAGAAAGATTGAGGACTGCAGGGCATGAGACCTGGTTTGGTTGTCCCAGCAATGAATTAGTCGAGATTTAACGGGTCAAAAATCACATTCACTGGTTGAGTTGTCGAAACAAGGAGCTGCAGAGGCTGGTTTACCAAAAAAAAAGTGCATGACCCGCTGAGCTACTCCAGCACTTTCTGTCGAGCCTGAAGAAGGGTCCCGACCCAAAGTGTCACCTATCCGTGTTCTCCAGAGATGCGGCCTGACCCGCTCAGTTACCCCAGCACTTAGCTTAGATTAGTTTAGCGATACAGTGCCGAGTGCCACGCGGTCACAGGGAGAACGTACAAACTCCGTACAGACAGCGGCCGTAGTCAGGATGAAACCCGGATCTCTGGCGCTGCGAGGCAGCGACTCTACCGCTGCGCCACCGTGCCTCCTTTGTGTCTTTTTCTCTCTGTGACTGAATTGGTCTCAATATCCCAAGCAATGCTCATGCAGGTATTGGCGGGATGAACCACGCCAGCCGCTGTCTTGGTGAAGGGATTAGCGCAGCGGACCTAATATGTGCAGGGAGGTGGTTGAGTGGACAGATGGTAATTGCACTGGGCACGCAATGTGCAAAGTGCTGATAAGTTGGAGGCTGACACAAGAGTTTCAGAGCGCTCTGCTGAATGCATCAGCTACGGGGACAGAGTCACATCGACACTATTGAACGGGATCAGCAGTTCCATTCAGGTTAAGTGCCGAGCGCTGCTATCATTCTTGGAAGGTCGGGAGCTGACCCCACTTCTGTGATGGCGCTCTGATTAACGTGGATAGATGTGTCACCTTGGTGCTGCTAATCTTTATCTTGACTTCAATCTTTAGCTGAACCAATTTCTCTCTGACACAGATGCATTAGGAGGCTTTCGCTGTGGGCGCGTTGCAGGGAGAATGAGCTGAGCCTCTACGGAAATGCTGGAGTAACTCAGCGGGTCGGGCAGCATCTCTGGAGAACATGGACAGGTGACGTTTCACAGAGTGCTGGAGTAAAGGGCCTGTCCCACTTTACACGACCTTGGCTGGCAAATTACGTAACCTTGTGGTCGCTTGAGGCGTACGGGGAACGTATGGCCGTGCGGTGCCGGTCCCACTTAGAAGCGCGGAGTTGTGCGGGGCTGTTCCCGATATCGCACGGGGCTCCGAAATTTTGGCAGTGGCCGAAATCTTCACACGCCAACAGCCTGTCGGCACGCAGGCGCATTGCGGTCGTATGCAGCGTCTTGACGGCGTACGCCTAGCGCGTGGCGTTGCGCGATGATGTCACCGCCCGGCGTGGCGTGGCATGATGACGTCACCACCCGACACCTTGCGACGCCCTAATTCAGTCGGCCCGCCTCTTGCCCAGCTGACTGGTAAGCATGACGCAAATGTCGTCACGCGCGAACTTAGCGCGAACTTCGCGTGAACTCCGCTTCTGATTGGTTGCGCCAAATGCACGCAATCGCATGCAAGTGGGACAGGCCCTTAACTCAGCGGGTCAGGCAGCATCTGTGAAGAACATGGATAGGTGACGTTTCACAGAGTGTAACTCAGAGGGTCGGGCAGCATCTGTGGAGAACAATGAAAGGTAACGTTGGCCCCATAGCAGAAGCGTCCAGGTCGCGGGGCTGGGAACTTGAAGTATCCCGAGCTAATTCTGCTACCACCATCATCTATTGCGGCAAGTGATGGCTCCCACTGATTGTCACGGGAAGCTCGCGTCCTTTTCAGGACGGACGATGACAGCGAGGCCAACATTTGTAACAAGATTGACACGAAAGAATAAGAAGGTGTCGTTTGAGATCTGACCCTTCTTCAGACTGATCGTGTTGCGGGGGGGAGGGGGGTGGCATTCTTGTGGAGATGTATCACTCTTATTTAATTTGTAGGATACACCAAATGTCTTTATTCTTCATATTTCACACATGACTTCGCATGGACACTTTTATCCGCAAGATGCAAATCAAGGCATTCAGATACACGAATGATATTTAGTCTTAAATTAGACAATCTGACATGCTGATTGTTTGATGGCTCTGTTGCTGAGCACCTTTGAGGTCTGTGAACAAGGTAGACGTTAATTAAAGTATTATGATGATCACATCAGCAGATATTTCACTGTAAAGGTCACAGCTCTGGAAGAATTTGGCAGAGTTCAGTAAAATAATCATCGTTCTGTTGGAGATAGACTTTCTCATAATCCTCTCAAATAGGAACATCTGTCACTCCAGGACGCTCATCTGCGGCTCCATCTCAAGGCTGTTAAGCTTTATTTTTGATGGGTATTTGAGACATTTCTCCTGTAATAGACGTGTGCTGTTTAATCAACTGAACGCTTAAACTGTTGGGAGATACAGAATACTTCACGGATGGCCCTTTGCAGTCTGTAGATGGGTCCCCACCCGAAACGTCACCCATCCTTTTTCTCCAGAGATGCTGCCTGTCCCGCTGAGTTACTCCGGCATTTTGTGTCTATCTTTGGTGTAAACCAGCATCTGCTGTTTCAGAGAAAACAAACTAACCTCCTCCAATGGCGAGTGCAACCTAATCCAGGCATCTTCAGGAGTATGACAAAAAATGCTGGAGAAACTCAGCGGGTGAGGCAGCTTCTATGGAGAGAAGGAATAGGCGGTGTCTCCGGTCGGTGAGTTTCTCCGGCAATTTTTGTCTACCTTCGATTGTTCCAGCCTCTGCAGTTCTTTCTTTAACATTCTGCAGCAAGTATGTTGCCTGGAATTAGTGTGAGCTACATTGAGATCTAAATCATAATGAGGCAGGGGCTATCACAACCTTTAAGAAACATTGAGACATGTACATGGATAGGACAGGTTTAGAGGGATATGGGCCAAACGTAGGCAGGTGGGACTAGTTTAGTTTAGTTTAGTTTAGAGATACAGCGCAGAAACAGGCCCTTCGGCCCACCGAGTCCGTGCCGACCAGCGAACCCCGCACATTAAAACTATCCTACACACGCTCGGGACAATTTACACGAATACCAAGTATACAAATCCAAGCCAATTAACCTACAAACCTGCACGTCATTGGAGTGTGGGAGGAAACCGAAGATCTTGGAGAAAATCCACGCGTTCACGGGGAGAACGTGCAAACTCCGTACAGACAGCACCCGTAGTCGGGATCGAACCCGGGTCGCTGGCACTGCAAGCGCTGTAAGGCAGCAGCTCTACCGCTGCTCTAAACCATTCTGAACCATTCCCCCCTCAGACCCGATCTGTACATTCTACACACGAGCCTGCCACCTTCCTCAAGGCTCCCTGCTTTCCCGCAGGTAAGATCTGGTTAAAACGAGCAGCAGTGGGGAGGAATCGGTGAGGTTAAGTCTTCCCGACCCCAGTTACTGTTCCGCAGATAGACTCAGAATGCTGGAGTAACTCAGCGGGTCAGGCAGCATCACTGGAGTGCAGGAATGGGTGACGTTTCGGGTCGAGACCTTTCTTCAGACTGAGAGTCAGCGGAGAGAACGTCTAGAGATATGGAAGGGTAAAGGGCCTGTCACACTTTCCCGAGTTATTCACGAATTCTCCCGAGTTTTCAAACTTGCAGAATGTTCGTAACGAGTCCGTAGGAGGCCGTGGGAGTCCGTGGACAGCGTGTTACTCGGACCTTTCCTTCATCAGTCACAGTCCTCCAGCAAGGAAACAGGCCCTTTGGCCCAACGGGTCGACGCCAACCAAGATGCCTCATTTATGCCCGTCCCATTTGCCTGTGTTTTGCCCATCGTTCCAATCCAACACTTTTCCTATCCATGTGACTGTCTAGATGTCTTTTAAATAAACAGGTTACACACCTCATACATCATATGTTAATAGAATGGAGCGGCTGGGCTTGTATACACTGCAATTTAAAAGGATGAGAGGGGATCTTATTGAAACGCATAGGCTTATTAAGGGTTTGGACACGCTAGAGGCTGGAAACATGAACCAGGGGCCACAGTTTAAGAATAAGGGGTAAGCCATTTAGAACGGATATGAGGAAACACTTTTTCACCCAGAGTATTGCGAATCTGTGGAATTCTCTGCCTCAGAGGGCGGTGGAGGCCGGTTCTCTGGATGCTTTCAAGAGAGAGAGCGGAGTCAGGGGATATGGGGAGAAGGCAGGAACGGGATACTGATTGTGGATGATCAGCCATGACCACAGTGAATGTCAGCGCTGGCTCGAAGGGCCGAATGGCACCTATTGTCTATTGTCTATTGTCCTCTGGCTGCTCTTTACATAAATCCACCACCCGCTGTGTGAAAACCTTGCCACTCAGGTTCCCATTAAATCTTTCCTCTATCACCTGAAGCCCACGTTCACTGGTTCTTGATTCCCCAACTCTGAGGGAAAGACTCTGTGCATTCTATTCCCCTCATGATTTTGTACACCTCCATAAGATCACTCTTTATCCTCCTGCGCTCCAAGGAATAAAGGCCTGAAGCTGACCCAACCTCTCTCTCCCTGCAGCTCAGGCCCTCGAGCCGTGCCGTTGCCCTGACTGCCAGATTACTTTGCCCCCGTTGAGTTTCCCCATGCAGAGGAGGAAGTGTGGGCCTTTCATATGTTTATTACAATGTTTGACAACAGAACAAATGAAGCTTTTCATGTTTTGTCGTGTTTGAGGGAACTGAAGTGTGGCAACGTGCAATTATCGCCCTTTGTTTCGTTCTTGCAAGATTAAAAACATTAGTTTAAATCTACACTAATTACAGTTTATTATCTAAACAAGTTCCCATGATTGGGAGGAGGTTGCTGAGCCTACGGCTTCTACAGGAGAAAGGACTTCGTGTATCAAGTCTAACATGGTATTCGTTATGGAATTTGTTATTACCGAGAACAATCTCGGAATCGAACACAGACAGAAAACACTGGAGTAACTCAGCGGGTCGGGCAGCGTCTCTGGAGAAAAGGAATAGCTGACGTTTCGGGTCGAAACACTTCTTCAGATTGAAGAAAGGTCCCGACTCAAGGGACCCTCCCATCTATTTTCTCCAGAGATGCTGCCTGTCCCACTGAGTTACTCCTGCACTTTGTATAAACCAGCATCTGCAGTTCCTTCCCCACACGAGGATCAGTACAAGTTACATTTGAGAGAGTCATCACCCCGCTCAAAAAGACAGTCACAATCAGATTAATAGAATACAAATAATCTCTCAACTCGATGGAACTTTGGATAAAAGATCTAGCGTTAATGGTGGTAATAACATTGTCCTCAAAAGGCAGCAGGAATAAATGTTTACTTTGCCAACAAGCTCTTGTTATTGACATTTGTAAGCAGTAAAAAGATTCCCAAGGCAGCCCAGATGTGAGGAGTACAGAAATGATATTTCAGTGACGAGCGTTGCCATGAATGATAGAGAGGGAATAGTTTTCACATGCCTCACCTTCCTCATTGACGTTCCACCTTGCCTGTCAATGCCAGCACTTGCATACCTGCGGAAAGACAAACACACCCTTTTAGAGCAGAAAGTGCAGGTGGGTTTAACACATCCCAATGCAGCTTTAGCTGAACAAAAGCATTGTTAACTTAATCGGACCTGATGGCTTCACTGAATTTATCTACTTCAGGCTTAGTTCACAAAAAAATAGCAATTGTTTAACCTAAAATATAGACACAAAGTGCTGGATGACTCAGTGGGTCATGCAGCATCTCCGGAGAACATGAAAACATGACGTAGATAGACATAAAATGCTGGAGTAACTCAGCGGCTCCAGAGATGCTGCCTGACCCACTAAGTTACTCCAGCACTTTGTATCGATCTACGGTGTACACCAGCATCTGCAGTTCCTTCCTGCACATGAATACATGATGTTTTTGGTCAGACCATGCATTTGACTGTTTCTTGAGTTCAAAGAAGGGTCTCAACTCAAAACATCACCAATCCAAGTTTAGCAGGGTCGCTGCCTGACCCGCTGAGGTACTCCAGCAACGACTGTCCACTAATGCTGGACGCCGGGTCCCACACCGGCACGTCTACAGAAGGGGATGCTAATCGGATGAAAACAATTCACGTCGAAATCAATGCTCGTGACACAACTTGCAGCGATGGATGGGGCTAGCCTGCATTAGGACCGTCTGACGCGGCAGAATGATAAAACATTGCACTACCCTCAAACCCATTACAAAAGCGCATCAAGCAAATCAATATCTAATTTCATGCCGAATCCTGATTGAAATGGAAAGCGAGATAGAAATGTAAAATAGGTGCGATTCAGATTTGTGGAACTGTTCCGGCCCATGATTATTTATTTCTCGTATGATGTTGCTCAATCAGAGATGTGTCCCAGCTTTGCCATCAGAGTTTGATAAACGTCCGTACGGTCCAACATTCCCTGAGGTTGTACTTGAAGAAGTGTTTCATCTGCCGTAATTTTACTGGAGCTGGCTTCCTTCAGAATCCCATTATTATTTATTTTGTCAAGTCCATGAAATGCAAAAGGACACATTTCTTTCATATTTATGGCCAAAGTGTTTTGAAAGTCATCGCAATGGAATTGCACATAAAATTAAAATATAGCCATGCCGAGCTGTAGAATTTCAGTTTGGAAAGTAGACAAATGTATGAAATTTGGGACCTATCCAATGATTCTGTCGTTTGCAACCTTGCCCCTGGTTATTTTGTGCTCATGAAGCACTGACACACATGGGGAATCGGATATCTGTGGAGTTCAGTGCCCAACGGGTGCAGCTTCTCTGAGGATTGCTGCTCTATTGTGGAGGGGGAGCTAGTCTTGCTGAGATGCTGAGAGGTCAGCTGTGTGAGGGGCCGTGGGCCAGGAAGGGTCACCCGCGGCAGGCCGGTCCAGGGAGCGGCCCCTGACAACCAGCGGCCCAAAAAGAAGACCTCAACGGTGGAAATGGGCGGAGGAAGACCACCGCGGCTGAGAAGGGGCAGGAGGGAGAGACACCCAACCGGGGTGGAGTCCACGGCGTTAGACAATAGACAATAGACAATCGGTGCAGGAGTAGGCCATTCGGCCCTTCGAGCCAGCAGCGCCATTCAATGTGATCATGGCTGATCATCCCCAATCAGTACCCCGTTTCTGCCTTCTCCCCATATCCCCCGACTCTGCTATTTTTAAGAGCCCTATCTAGCTCTCTCTTGAAAGTATCCAGAGAACCGGCCTCCACCGCCCTCTGAGGTAGAGAATTCCACAGACTCACAACTCTCTGTGTGAAAATGCATAGCAACTTACAGAAAAATGATTGTGATACAGTGAGGCTCTGCATAGTGACATGCTCAGGTATAGATCAGTTCATAAGTTCCAGGAGCAGAATTAGACCATTCGGCCCATCTAGTCTACTCTGCCATTCAATCTTGGATGATCTATCTCTCCCTCTCAACCCCATTCTCCCGCCTTCTCCCCATAACCCCTGACACCCGCACTAATCAAGAATCTGTGAATCTGCGCCTTAAAAATATCCATTGACCTCAAGAGATCTCAGTTGTGTGATGAATTTGCCACAATTTACACTATGGAGTATGTAGTCCATGGGAGTCAATGAATGAATTTTCGTCTGGGATTTTTGCCAGCATTTTGGGAGCAAATTACACCAATTAGTCTGTTTATAATCTGTCCGCTGTTTGAAAGAGACTGAATAAACCAGGTCTGCTTTTTAACAAGGGATTGTAAGGTTTTCACTTTTATATGTAAAGAATCACAAATTGATATCCCACTGCAGACAGGGTAGTTAAAAATACAGGGTTGTGAACAATTCAAGTTACAATGTGAATTCCAGCAGTCTGTCGTACATATAAAACACCGCCAATTATAATTCCTTCTGGCTTGAGCTAAAGCCATGGAGTCATACAGCGTGTAAGTAGGAAGGAACTGCAGGTGCTGGTTTAAATCGAAGAAAGACACAAAATGCTGGAGTAATTCAGCGGGTGAGGCAGCATCTCTGGAGAGAAGGAATGGGTCACATTTCAGGTCTGAAGAAGGGTCTCGACCCGAAAAGTCACCTATTCCTTCGCTCCATTGATGCTGCCTCACCCTCTGAGTTTCTCCAGCATTTTTGTCTACTTTCTGACTGCTGACGTTATTCTGAAGGATCAGGAAAACCTCGCTAAATTTTTTTAATTTATTTTTTTGCCCCAAAAGAGGAATCGTTCCAAAGAAATATTGACCAGCCGGTAATCCAGATTCCGTCATGGAGTCAAACAGCACGGAAAGAGGCCCTTTGTCCGAACTTGCCCACGCCAAACTAAATGCCCCATCTACACTAGTCCCACCTGCCTCTGTTTGGCTCATATCCGAGTACCTGCCTCAACTACCTCCTGTGGCAGCTGGTTCCATACACCCACCACCCTCTGCATGAATGCAACAAAAACATCCCAACTTTAACATAGTATCCCAACTTCCATAAGCTAACTTTGTCTGATGTAGGCCAGTGTATTAAAAGTCCTCTTACCACCTTAAAGGGGCTGTCCCACTTTGGCGGTTCTAATTGGCGAGTTTAGAAGAGTTTGAAAAAATGTCACTTTGAAAACCTCCTTCGACTATGTTGAAGACCAGCTTCGACTAGCTACGACCAGCTACGACTAACTTTGGGATAATTGGACACCGAATAGTGGAGAGTGAAGGCAATCTCCTTCGATCTCCTTCGACCTCCCTTCGACTATGATGAAGACTATCTACGACTACCCTCGACTACCCTCGATTACCTACGACTAACATGCCGACCTACTACGACCTTCTACGACAAAAACCTACGAGTAAAAAGAGTATCGATTTTTTCCATTTTTACTCGCGGGCATTTTTTAACATATTGAAAAATACGCCGCGACCTAGCTGAGGCCTCGAGTACACGGGGCCCACTCTCGAGCATGAAGGAGAGTTATTAATACCTCCTACAACCTCGTGTCGACCATGCTGCGAGTATGAGTCGAGGGCAAACTCGCCAGAACTCACGGATTAGGTCGCCCAAGTGGGACAGGCCCTCAACTACTTGTGATGCCGCTTTCATGGAACTGTGCACTTGTATTCCTAGATCCCGCTGCTCTACGCCACTCCCCTTGGCCCAGCCATTCATTGTGACGATACTGTTTGACTTCCCACGATGCAACACCTCACGCTTACCTCCTTAAACTCCATTAATCACTCCGCAGCCCACAACTGATCAAGATCACGCTGAAAATTCTTGATACCCATCTTCACCATCTACGAAACCACCCCACTTTAGTGTGATCTGCAAACTTGCTATCACGCTTTGCACATCCTCAACCAATGGGCAAAGGTACCGAAACCCTTTGGGTCTCGACCCGGAACGTCACCCGTTCCTTCTCCCCAGAGAGGCTGCCTGTCCCGCTGAGTTACTCCAGCTTCTTGTGTCTATCTTTTATTACGGGGATATCACCAGGGCTCAAGAGCTATACTAAACTACAACGTCCCACCAGGCAGCGCATTCCAAGCACCCATCACCATCTGCATTGTTCTACATTCTATGTATAAAAAACGTGCCCCACACATTTCTTTTAAATATTGACCTTCTCACCTTAACGTTACTCCATCTAGTCTTTGACATTCCCACCCTGGAACAAAATAGATTCTAGCTATTTACCATATCTACGCCTTGCATAATTTGATCTATTCCCCTCAACCTCTGACGTTCCAGAGAAAACAGTCCAAGCTTGTTCACGTTCCCGTATAGCTAACACCTTCGGATTAGAAGCATCGTTCTTGTAAACTTCTTCTGCACTCTCTCCATTGAGGCCATGCCCTTCCCATAGTGGGGTGGCCTCTACACACAACACTCCAGATGTGGCCGAACCTAAGCTTTATCGTCTTCCTGACTCTTACATTGAATGGTCCATATAATGAAGGCAAGAATCCCATCTGCTTTCTTCACCATACTGTCCACGTGTTTTGCCACTTTCAGGGAGCTATGTACTTGGTCGCTGTCTCTCTGTAGATCATTACCGTATACTTCTGTGATTTACCCACAGGTTAGAATTTGGGGTTGTTAAACTATTTTTGGAGGTTTCATTCAAGTTAGGATGAGACCTTTCAGATGTAGGGCCGCACGCTGGCGCAGTGGTAGAGTTGCTGCCTTACAGCGCCAGAGACCCAGTTTCGATCCTGACTATGAGTGCTGTCTGTACGGAGTTTGCAGGTTCTTCCCTGTGACTGCGTGGATTTTCTCCAGGTGCTCCGGTTTCCTCCCAGATTCCAAAGACGTGCAGGTTTGTAGTTTAATTGGCTTAGGTAAGAATTGTAAATTGTCCCTCGTGTGTTGGATAGTGCTAGTGTACGGGGTGATCGCTGACCGGCCCACACTCGGTGGGTTGAAGTTTCCACGCTGTATCTCTAAACTAAACTAAAAACGATATAGAATGTTTTTTTTTTATCCTAAAGGGACAGATTAGTAACTAAATGGTGTCAAGTTGGGAATAGGGGAAGTACAATGGAATCTGGGGTCCTTGTCCATTAGTCTCTGAAAGTAAGCATGCAGGTACTGCAGGCAGTGAAGAAAGCAAATGGCATGTTGGCCTTTATAACAAGAGGAATCGAATATAGGAGCCAAGAGGTCCTTCTACAGTTGTACAGAGCCCTAGAGTTGTACAGAGTTGTACAGAGACCACTCCTGGAGTATTGTGTGCAGTTTTGGTCCCCTAATTTGAGGAAGGACATTCTTGCTGTTGAGGGAGTGCAGTGTAGGTTCACCAGGTTAATTCCCGGGATGGCGGGACTGTCGTATGCTGAGAGAATGGAACAGCTGGGCTTGTACACTCTGAAGTTTAGAAGGATGTGAGGGGATCTCATTGAAACATACAAGATTGTTAAGGGCTTGGACACGCTGGAGGCAGGAAATATGTTCCCGATGTAGGGGGAGTCCAGAACCAGGGGCCACAGGTTTAAGAATAAGGAGTAAGCCATTTAGAACGTAGATGAGGAAACACCTTTTCTTACAGAGAGTGGTGAGTGTGTGGAATTCTCTGCCTCAGAGGGCGGTGAAGGCAGGTTCACTGGATGCTTTCAAGAGAGAGCTAGATAGGGCTCTTAAAAATAGCGGAGTCAGGGGATATGGGGAGAAAGCAGGAACGGGGTACTGATTGGGGATGATCACATTGAAAGGCAGTGTTGGCTCGAAGGGCCGAATGGCCTACTCCTGCACCAATTGTCTATTCTCTATTGACCCGCACTCTGCTTAAGCTGCAAGTCATGTATGGTTCACTTTATGCTGTTCCCATGGGTAAAACTGTTCCCTGGCGACAGGAGAGCATGGTGTACTGGTATAAGCTCACACACAACACAAGGAACAGTTAAACCTGACACTGAGGTTTGACATGACTGTGAACAGAGCGCATTTTGCAATTTAAATTCATGTGAACATGTTATAGTACATGACCAAGCCTGCCGTGGCAATGTGGGAAAAAGCACTGTCATGTTTGATTCAAATGAACCTTTTCACAATTGTATTCCAGCCCAGCAGGTCTCTACATTACATCAGACAATCCTCATCACGCAATCCTCACCAGAGTTCACAAACTCTCTCGGTCTGAAGGAGGGTCTCCACCCGGAAGGTCACCTGTCCATGTTCTCCAGAGATGTATAACTGTCCCGCTGAGTTACTCCAGCACTTTGTGCCCTTCTTCACAAACTCCCTGAAGCTTGTGCACTGGTATTAGTAAGATGGCAAGATTTCTAGGTGGACTCCTGGCATAAGAGTGAGGTGAATAGCGAAATATCAGAGAGCCTGATGTCAAGCACAAATAAAAAACAAACGCATCTGAGGTTGATGTTATTTTCTGCACCGATGTTTATGGCGTTCAGATTAGTTTAGTTTGCAGATACTGCGCAGAAACAGGCCCTTCGGGTCCGCGCCGACCAGCGATCCCCGCACTCTGACACGATCCTACACACACTAATTTTACATTTACACCAAGCCAATTAACCGTTTTTGGAGCGTGGGAGAAAACCGAAGATTTCGGAGGAAACCCACGCAAGTCAGGGGGAGAACGTACAAACTCCGTACAGACAGCATCCCGTAGTCAGGATAGAACCCGGGTCTCTCTGGCGCTGTGAGGCAGTAACTTTGCCACTGTGCTACCATTCCTGTCATTCCAAACCCTGAATGAAGATGAGGGAATATTGCAAAGTCCCATTCAGCTATTTCGATTCCAAATTGCCTTTCCTGAAGTCTTTACTTTTTCCTTGTGTGGTGTTGGGTTCCAACCAGATACCTACTGGTCAGAACCTGCTTTTTTTTAAATTTTGAAGATAAATTTTATTTAAAATTGAAAATAGCACAAAATAAATCTTGGGCAAAAGGTGGTCTCAGTGTCCAGACATTCAATATGTCATACTCAGGAGTCACTTCACACAATCTTATACCTTCATTCACACAATGTACCATTGCCAACCATGTGGCCCGCTTGCTTTATTCAAAAAATAAACTTTATTCAGACTTGAAAAATATATACAATATAAAATCCCAACAACAACTCTTCATATGTTCTCAGTGTCCATGAATTCAATAGTGTCATACTCGGTAGTGTCGCACCTATCTTAACACTTTGCCACCCATGTGGCCCCCTGGGGTGATATCCCTTCCCTTGTTAGAGGTTCGTCTCCACCGCACCCTGCCCCCCCCCCCCCCCAATGCCCAGCAGCAGAAGGCTCCCCTTGACTATTGTCCTCCCCCACCGAGCCTTGGCGTTGGCTGCACCGAGCTTCAGTGCGTCCCTCAGCACGTACTCCTGCAGTCTGGAGCGGGCCAGTCGGCAACATTCCCCGACGGACATCTCGCTCCGCTGGGAGACCAACAAGGTTCGAGCAAACCAAAAGAGAGTCTTTCACTGAGGTGATCATCTTCCAGCAGCACTTGAGAAATTCATAAGTGATAGGAGCCCATCGAGTCTACTCAACCATTCAATTGTGGCTGATCTATCTTTCCCTCTCAACCCTATTCTCCTGCCTTCTCCCCATAACCCCTTACACCCGTACTAATCAAGAATTTGTCATATCCAGCTTAAAAAAAACCACTGACTCCACAGCCGTCTGTGGCAATGTATTCCACAGGTTTGCCACCCACTTACAAACTAAATTCCTTCCCATCTCTGTTCTAAAGGTGTGTGGCCTCTGGTCTAGACCTTCCCACGAGTGGGAACACCCTCTCCACATCAACTCTATCCAGGCCTTTCACTATTTGGTAGGTTTCAAAGAGATCCCCCCTCATCCTTCTAATCATGTGTTGTCTTTCCGCTGACTGGTTAGCACACGACAAAAGCTTTCTACTGTACCTCGGAACACGTGACAATAAACTAAACTCAAAAACTCAACTAATTGTCTGTTCCGAACATGATGCCAAGACCAACTCTCATCTGCCTGCACACATCCCTCCCTGAAGAAGGGTCTCGACCCGAAAGGTCACCCATTCCATGTCTCCAGTGATGCTGCCTGACCCGCTGAGTTACTTCAGTATTTTCTGCCTATCTTAGGTGTAAACCAGCACCTGCAGTTCCTTTCTTCAGATATCCCTCCATTCCCTGCATATAGCCACGTGCCTATCCAAACATCTTTTAAATGTCACTAATGTATCTGCTTCCACCCACCCTCTGTGCAAAAAAAAAACCTGCCCCGCACATCTCCTTTAAACTCTGCCCCTCTCACCTTAAAACAATGCCCTCTAGCATTTGATTTTTCCATCCTTGGGATTTCTAGAGGGATATGGGGCAAATGCTGACAAAGCAGGCTAACTTAGATGGGGCATGTTGGTCAGTGTGGGCAAGTTGGACTGAAGGGCCTGTTTCCGTTCTGTAGGACTGTATCCCTCTGCGACTTGAAACCAATAAATGTAGACAAATTCATGAAGGCCCAAATTAATACACTTGGAGAGCAATTTGTCTTTGTAGTCAGCTCCATATCACTTCACTCACTCTGAAATATTTGCAAGCATAAACGTTAACATAGGCTGAAGATAGACACAAAGTGCTGGAGGAACTCGACAGGTCAGGCAGCATCTCTGAAGAAAATGAATGGGTGACGTTTCGGGTCGGGACCATACTTCAGACCTGAAGAAAGGTCCCGACCCGAAACGTCAACCATCCTCTTCCTCCAGAGATGCTGCTTGACCCGCTGAGTTATCCGTAGAAACCAACAGTTCTGCAGTTCTTTGTTTCGACATTAAAATAGCCTGGTTTGAGTTGACTTTGGTTCACATTAGCATGCTCTCTCAGCTTGCGTGAAAAATATTCTTCTTGTACACTTTCAATCAATCATAACTCGAGAAGCAGAAGGGAAGGGAAAGATTTACCTGTCTGTCTCCCCAACAATAGAATCCCCTGCTCGCTGCAACAACAAAAGATGAAAAGAGAGAAAGAAAAAGCTGTTAAAAGATTTTACCAGGAATGGAACCGTCCCCATTTCCCACCATGAAACGTTCATCCCGAACCACGCCGGCATTCCGGAAACATCCGCTGACAAAGCGCTGCAGGTTGGAACAGCACCGACAGAGGAGAAACGAGCTGTAACCCGTGAAATACCTGCCTGCCACATCCACACCTCCACGCAGCGAGCTGTCAGACCACATCGCTGTTCACGGGCTCCATCTATTGTTAGTTAGTCTTAACACAGAGAGCTGGGGTAACTCCAATAGGGATGCTGCCTGGCCCGCTGAGTTACTCCAGCACTCTGAGTCTTCTTTAGTAAACCATTATCTGCAGTTCCGTGTTGCTCGGTTTGTGGGTCGCCACAGCCTCAACTCTATTTCATGACGAGTCTTTCTTGATTAGTACGGGCGTCAGGGGTTATGGGGAGAGGCTGGAGAATGGGGTTTGGGAGGGAGAGATGGGTCGGCCATGATTGAACGGCGGAGTAGACTTGCTGGGCTGAATGTCCTAATTCTGCTCTCATGAACGTATAACTAATGGCTGCAGCGAGAGCTGGCGGCACGGAGCGGTGGAGCAACAGTGGAGACATCGACAGCAACACCAGGCAAAACCGGCCGACTCCGGCAAAACCGGCCCACTGCCACCGCCAGGGCTACAGGTTGGATTTAGGTTTATTATTATTGTTTAAGGGCGGCACAGTGGCGCAGAGGTGGAGTCGCTGCCTAACACCGTTAGAGACCCGGGTTCAATCCTGACCACGGGAGCTGTCTGTACCGAGTTTATACGCTCTCCCCATGACCTGCGTGGGCTTTCTCCGGGTGCTCCTGTTTCCTCCCACAGTCTAAAGACGTGTGGCTTTGTAGGTTAATTGTGGCTTGGTATAATTGTAAATTGTCCCTAGAGTGGGGTGGGAGATTGCAACCTTCACGTGGTCCGCCCTGTTTAGACGAATGCAATCAACCTGGCGTGCACAATCAAATAGGATCAAATAGAACAAGTTGTCCTACAACTTTAGGCTGTGCACGCCATACGCAAGAAGAAGAGGTCCCTAGAGTGTATTTGGATAGCGTTAGTCTACAGGGATCGCTGGTCGGCACGGACTCGGTGGGCCGAAGGGCCTGTTCCTGTGCTGTATCTCTAAACTAAATTAAACTAAACATGTTCTGAGGTACAGTGAAAAGCTTTGTTTTGCATGCTATCCAATCACTTCAGATGTTACTACACACATACAATCAAGTGCAAAGGTGGAGATACAGAGTGCAGGATAGAATAGGAATCATGACAGCAGAGGTTGGGGATGTAGAAGGAACGACCTTTACTCAAAGATGTCCTGCAACACGGCCCATTCACCAAGTTGAATGGTTTACTTAATTACAATTCCTCCATTAGCTCTGTGGAGAGAGGCGTTCACTCAGTCTCGCTGATACATGGCCCAGGTGTCCTGAAGCTTCCACTGACGAGTGGCCTCCTGATGAGAACATCCAGAGTCATCGTCATAGAGACAATGCATGGAAACAGCCCCCTCAGCCCAACCCAGCCATGCCCACCAAAATGCCCCATCTAAGCTGGTCCCATTTGCTCAGCATTGTAGAGCGTCAGTTCCACAGACAAAGTGCCATGTCCACACTGGGACAGAGGGGAATCGGACAGTACCCTTGCTTATCAGAAGCATGATAACAGAAGGGAGTCTGGTGGTGCACGCATTCAAGCTCCTGCACCTTCTGCCCGATAGGTGCTGGGAGAAAAGGAATGACCTTTAAGGCCAAAGTTTATTTTTAAGGATGCAAGATGGCGCTGGAAACATGGCACCTTTCTTTAGGAAGGGCGTTCCTTTAGGAAGGAGATGAGAAGGAATTTATTTAGTCGGAAGGTGGTGAAACTGTGGAATTCTTTCCCACAGAAGGCTGTGGAGTCAGAGAGAGATAGATTCTTGATTAGTACGGGTGTCAGGGGTTATGGGCAGAAGGCAGGAGAATGGGGTTAGGAGGGAGAGATAGATCAGCCATGATTGAATGGCGCAGCAGACTTGATGGGCCGAATGGCCTAATTCTGCTCCCATCACCCATGACCTTATGACCTTATGGTGCGTCTGTTATGGGGAGATCTACTATCCTTATACAACAACAGTACCCTCTTGTGCTCAGCTATGGTTGTGCTTATGTCCAGTGGGATTTTCACTTCAGTCTATGGTCACGTGTACCGAGGTACAGTGAAAAGCTTTTTGTTGCGTGCTAACCAGTCAGCGGAAAGACAACACAATAGACAACAGGCAGTGAAGAAAGCAAATGGTATGTTAGCATTCATAGCGAAAGGATTTGAGTATAGGAGCAGGGAGGTTCTACTGCAGTTGTACAGGGTTTTGGTGAGACCACACCTGGAGTATTGCGTACAGTTTTGGTCTCCAAATCTGAGGAAAGACATTCTTGCCTTGGAGGGAATGCAGAGAAGGTTCACCAGACTGATTCCTGGGATGTCAGGACTTTCATATGAGGAAAGACTGGATAGACTCGGCTTGTACTCACTGGAATTTAGAAGATTGAGGGGGTATCTTATAGAAACTTACAAAATTCTTAAGGGGTTGGACAAGCTAGATGCAGGAAGATTGTTCCCGATGTTGGGGGAGTCCAGAACAAGGGGTCACAGTCTAAGGATAAGGTGGAATTCCTTTAGGACCGAGATGAGAAAAACATTCTTTACACAGAGAGTGGTGAGTCTCTGGAATTCTCTGCCACAGAAGGTCGTTGAGGCCAGTTCATTGGCTATATTCAAGAGGGAGTTGGATGTGGCTCTTGTGGCTAAAGGGATCGGTGTTCTCCCTCTCTGGCCCTGCAGGGATACATTTTCATTTACCTGGGGGGGGGGATTGAGTTCCATTGCTCTTTCGGAATAAATTGGAATTGTCGAGATAAGACCCGATTTCTTTTGTGCAGGGAAACCGTCTTTGTTCCGAACTTCGTGTGACTTTTATCAGCGTCGTGACCAATCAAGGAAAGCGTCTCGGAATGAGAAGCGGTCTTTAACAAAGTGAAAGTGGAAAGCTAATTAAACTGCTGCCGGTGCCAGGCACAGATCAGGCAAGCACTGTGCTAACGAGATCATTAAACCCAAAGCACATAAACACACAGCCTTGTCTCGATGCCGGGGAAACCTGCAGGACTACAGACGACTACAGGCATCTCCGGCTGATTGAATCTATGCCACAATTGGATGATATTTTATGACCAGAGGTCACACGGCCTTTATAAAAATATCATCCAATTGTAGAAAAAGGTCCTCTATTAGTAGACGTGACATTTATAACTCTACAGTTCTGGATTGCAGCCTGAAGATGACATCCTGTCAATGCAGCTCTTCCCACCGATCTTCAAGCCGTAACCCATTTATTTCCAAAAGATTAACTCCTTCTTGGGCAGTAACGAGCTTAGAGTCTCAGTCCAGTTTAGTTCAGCTTTGATTAGCGATACAGCGCGGAAACAGTGCCCTTCGCCACCCGGGCCCGCGCCCGCCAGCCAGCACCCCGTCCACCAGCACCGTCCTACGCACCGGGGACAGATTTACAATCCTGCACGCCTTTGGTGTGTGGGAGGAAACCGGAGCACCCGGAGAAAACCCACGCAGGTCACGGGGAGAAGGTGCAAATTCGGTGCAGACGGCGCCCGTAGCCAGGATGGAACCCGGGTCTCTGGCGCTGAGAGGCAGCGACTCTACCGCTGAGCCACCCTGCCGCCCGTGTCACATGGAAAACAGGCCCTTTGGCCCAACTCGCCCGTTCCGACCAAGATGCCCCATCTAGGCGTCCCATTTGCCAACGTTTGCCCCATTTCCCTCAAAATCTTTCCTATCCAAATGTCTTTTAAGCGATGTTATAGTCCCAGCCTCAACTACCTCCTCTGGCAGCTCGTTCCACACACCCACCACCCTACGAGTGAAAAAGGTGCCCCTCAGGCTCCTATTTAATCTTCCCCCTCCCACCTCAAACCTATGCCCATTAGTCCCCTGGGTAAAAGACGCTGTGCAGAGCTTTAAGGCGAGAGGGGCAAAGTTTAAAGGAGATGTGTGAGGCAGCTTTACAAAAGCGGTTGGTCGGTGCCTGGAATGCACTGCCTGGGATGGTGGTGGAGGCAGATACGATAGCGGTGTTTAAGAGGCAGAGGGTATTAGTTGATCCTGGCATCATTTACAGCACATACATCGTGGGCTGAAGGGCCTGTTTCCCAGTCCGGTCCTGTTCCATGTTCTGTGGCAGAATTCCAAACTGCGCGACTGTTTGATTTCCTGGTGTCATCGTGATCAACTGACAGAGGGCCAGTTATCCCACAAATCCGGGATGGGGGAGGAAACCGGCGCACCCGGAGGAACCCCATGCGGACACACAGGGAGAACGTGCAAACTCCACGCAGACAGCACCTGCGGTCAGGATCGAACCAGGCTCTCTGGCGCTGAGCTACTGTGTCGCCCTGTAAACATTGGTTTGGAGAACAGTACAAAGAACGGGAATGACACCGAAAATCGCAGGAACAAACTACAGAGTCCAATTGTTTAAACAATTTGAGGAGATACAGTTATTATGGATTCATAAAACAATCCAACATGAAGGGCCAATTGAAAAAGGAGGTAGACAAAAGTGCTGGAGAAACTCAGCGGGTGAGGCAGCATCTATGGAGCGAAGGAATAGGTGACGTTTCGGGTCGAGACCCTTCTTCAGACTGATGTGGGGGTGGGGGGGGGGCGGGAAGAAGAAAGGAAGATGTGGAGACAGTGGGCTGTGGGAGAGCTGGGAAGGGGAGGGGATGGTGGGAGAAAGCAAGGACTACCTGAAATTGGAGAAGTCAATGTTCATACCGCTGGGGTGTAAACTACCCAAGCGAAATATGAGGTGCTGCTCCTCCAATTTGCGGTGTTGCTCACTCTGGCCGTGGAGGAGGCCCAGGACAGAAAGGTCGGATACGGAATGGGAGGGGGAGTGCTGAGCCACTGGGAGATCGGGTTCATTAATGCAGACTGTGCGGAGGTGTTGGGCCTAAATGTCACCTATTCCTTCGCTCCATAGATGCTGCCTCACCCGCTGAGTTTCTCCAGCATTTTTGTCTACCTTCGATTTTTCCAGCATCTCCAATTCTTCCTTAAACAATTCAAAAAGGAGAATAGTTTTCAACAATGGATTGCATTTTATAATCTGCTCTGCCAAACAGAAGTCAAGTCACTTTCCTTCTGAGATCTAATGGGTGCTTTGATCAATTGTACTTGCTGAACCCGGCACTTTTCTGCACAAGTGTATTAATAGAATCTTACTATGTTCCCCCTCCAACCTCTCTAATCCTTTAACGCCGCCAGGTTTGCCCACGCAATCATTAAAATAACCACATCACCTTTTTTTCCCTCAACATGTGCCTTACGCCACTCTGCAAATAAATGTCCCCACATCAAAAGATTCATCTTCTCAGCACAGAGATGCAACAATAGCTATTCATCGCCTCTGTTTTAACGCATAACATTTGAGACCGATTTGAGACAGAAAAATACATTTTCAACTCAGTACCACCCGAGGACAGTAATTTTAATAGAATGATCTTTTCTGAGATCTTTTCTGAGACAATTTTAGTGTCGTTTATTTTCATTGTTCTTTGATAATATCTCCTAATAACAAATTATTCCATGTTGTATTGTTAATTCTGCAATGATGTTATAATTTAAAAAACTGCACTAATTATGGGCCCAGTGTTATAGTTCATTTCAGTCTATTGGCTGAAATTCCATTCACACTGTCCAACAATGTAATGCTTTTAACAGGGTACACAAAAAGCTGGAGAAACTCAGCGGGTGCAGCAGCATCTAAGGAGCAAAGGAGATAGGCGACGTTTCGGGACGAGACCCTTCTTCAGACACTTTTAACACTTATTTAGAACCGCTGCTACAGAGGGCAGTGACTCACAGTTGCGCAGTAAACAATACCCTCCCCGTTTAGAAAATGATTTGCATTCCATTCTGCAGAAATGAATGCTGTTTAACATCCGTGCATAACCTCAGTGGACAGAACTCCGCGCCAACCAGCGATCCCCGCACACTAACACTATCCCACACACTAGGGCCAATTTTTACATTTGCCAGGCCAATTTACCCACACTCCCATCTTTGGAGTGTGGGAGGAAATGGAAGATCTCGGAAAAAAACCCATGGAGGTCATGGGGAGAACGTACAAACTCCCCGCAGACAGCGCCCGTAGTCAGGTTCGAGCCCGGGTCTCCGGTGCTGCAAGCGCTGTAAGGCGGCAACTCAAACGCTGCCATGTTGCTGTTTATCTGCTTCCACCACTTCCCACACCCCTGGCAGCACCTTCCAGGCACACGCCAATTTCAGTGCCAAAAACATACCTCCTTTAAACGTACCCCCCCTCACCTTGAAGCCACGCCCTCTAGAAAAAGGTTCTGACTGTCTACCCTATCTATGCCTCTCGTAATTTTATATACTTCTGTCAGGACTCTCCTCAAACTCCGACGCTCCAAGGAAAACATTCCATGTTTGTCCAACCCCTCCTTGTAGCCAACACTCTCTCAAGGGGTTTGCATAGGAACATAATAATGTTCCCTTTGTGTCTCTGTAGCTGTTTGCTACAATAGTCCATCCTCCAGCACCCACCGATGACCTTCATAGGCTCAAGTACTTCCTAATTTCCCCAGTCAGCACCTTTAACTGAGGATACCTGCCAGTTACAGAGATGTGTGTGTGTGTGAGAGAGAGGGAGAGAGAGAGGGAGAGACAGAATGTGTAGGAAGGAGCTGCAGATGCTAGTATAAACTGAAGATAGACACAAAATGCTGGAGTAACTCAGCGGGTCAGGCAGCATCTCCGGAGAGAAGGAATGGGTGAAGTTTTGGGTCGAGAGACATCACCCATTCCTTCTCTCTGGAGATGCTGCCTGACCCGCTGAGTTACATCAGCTTTTTGTGTTTGTCATCGAGAGGGAGACAGAGACCGACAGTTTCAATGGAGAACCTGCATACGTGTCGGTTTAGTGGGGATCTTGTGTATGTGACAGTTTCATTGGGGTCCTGAGTGTGTGACAGTTTCTGCAGGTGGTCCGGGGTCACTCCTAGCCAGTGCATTAACATCAGTAGAGTGTGTGAGAGACGCAAGGAACGGCAGATGGACACAAAGTGCTGCCATAACCTGGCGGGTCAGGCAGCATCTCTGGAGGGCGTGGATGGGTGGCGTTTGGGGTCGGGTTCATCAGCGGAGTATATCAGTGGGTTTGGGTGGTCTACCCACACAAGACTGATAGCTGCCGGATCAGAGCGTCGGCAGTGGAATCCAGTCGTCCACAGATACTGCTGTTTCAGTGTTTGCCTACTTAACACAAACTGAATGAAATAAGATTCATTCATCTGGCTAATTTGCATTAAATGGCGTATAAGATTCTTGATGAAGGCACTTGAAATGGTAAATATATCCTTGTTAACTGTTCTTTATATACTGGGACAACATTGCAGTGGCTACTAGTGCTGGCCCCGGTAGCGTTCATTGCTTTTACCGAGTTTTCTCCAGGTTCATGGGTTTTCTCCGGGTGCTCCGGTTTCATAAGGTCATAAGTGATAGGAGCAGAATTAGGCCATTCGGCCCATCAAATCTACTCCACCATTCAATCAGGGCTGATCTATCTCTCCCTCCCTAACCCCATTCTCCTGCCTTCTCCCCGTAACCTCTGACACCCGTACTAATCAAGAATCTATCTATCTCTGCCTGAAAAATACCAGTGACTAGGCCTGCACATTTACTGCCACATCTCTAAGACATGCGGGTTTGTAGGTCAATTGGCTTCAGTAAATTGTCCCCAGTGTGTAGGATGGAGCTAATGTACGGGTTATCGTTGGTCAGCACAGACTTGGTGTGCCGAAGGGCCTGTATCCACGCTGTATCTCCACTAAACCAAACAAAATGTTAATCTATGACCATGAGGCAAGAGGAATGAATTGTTTGGATGCCAAAGTGGACAGTTAATGACAGCCTGATAATAGACAATAGATAATAGGTGCAGGAGTAGGCCATTCGGCCCTTTGGGCCAGCACCGCCATTCAATGTGATCATGGCTGATCATCCCCAATCAGTACCCCGTTCCTGCCTTCTCCCCATATCCCCTGACTCCGTTATCCTTAAGAGCCCTATTCTAGCTCTTTCTTGAAAGTATCCAGAGAACCGGCCTCCACCGCCCCGGGGAATTCCACAGACTCACAACTCTGTGTGTGAAAAAGTGTTTCCTCATCTCCGTTCTAAATGGCTTACCCCTTATTCTTAAACTGTGGCCCCTGGTTCTGGACTCCCCCAACATCGGGAACATGTTTCCTGCCTCTAGCAAGTCCAAAACCTTAATAATCTTATATGTTTCAATAAGATCCCCTCTCATCCTTCTAAACTCCAGAGTGTACAAGCCCAGCGGCTCTATGCTCTCAGCATATGACAGTCCCGCCATCCCGGGAATTAACCTTGCAAACCTACGCTGCACTCCCTCAGTAGCAAGAATGTCCTTCCTCAAATTAGGGGACCAAAACTGCACACAATACTCCAGGTGTGTTCTCACAGATTTTGGAAAATCACGGCCTGTTATGAGGAGGTAAAATTAAATCGGCGCAAGTCATCTGAGCCGAAAATCATCACGAAAATCATGCGTGCTGGATGGGGTCTTCACGTAATCCTTCATCATAACTCCTCATAAAATACAGATCAAACTTCGAACTGGTAAGTTCTCATTTAATCTTACTATTTTACACTCAGTTTCATTTATATTCAATTTTTCCATTTACTTTGTCGAAAAGGGCCTTGAACATTCAAAGATCGACAACTTCCACTTAATCTTTTGAGCTGAATAAAGAAAGTACTTTTCCTTGAACTGTAACTTCTAACAGAGCAAGAAATATTTGGGCGAGTGTTGTGTGGATCTGATCTGAGGAGAAGGACAAATGCTTTGTGCAGCTTTTATTGTGACCAGAACTGAACACAGTACATGAACTGTGGCCTCACCGATGTCTTGTACAACTGTAGCATAATGTCCCAACCTCTAAACTCATCATCCTGGCTGATGAAGGCCAATGTACCAAAAGCCTCCGTGAACCATCCTATGTCAGTGAAAACGATAGCGAGATTGGTCTTTTGATTTGAGATTGAGAGGTGAGTGAGTGTACTGGAGACTTCAGGCTAGAGTCATAGTCAGAGTCATACAGTGTGGAATCAGGCCCTTTGGCTCAACTTTCCCACACCGGCCAACATGTCCCATCTACACTAGTCCCACCTGCCTGCGTTTGGCCCATATCCCTTTAAACCTGTCCTGTCCAAGTACCTTCCCAAATGTTTCTTAAACGTTGCAATGATACCTGTCTCAACTACCTCCTCCGGCAAATTGTTCCTGACACCCACCACCCTTTGTGTAAAAAAGTTACTCCTCAGGTTCCTATTAAATGTTTCCCCAACTCACCTTAAAGCTATGTCCTCTGGTCCTCGATTCCCCTACTCAATAGTTCATTTACCCGAACTATTCCTCTCATGATTTTGTACACTTCTATAACCTCTATAGAATTAAGGGACGGGAAAGACTTATGTGAGAATTTTTCACATGTTTCCGGGAACAGCTGCCGAATGGCAGGATTCACCAATGCAAAAAAATAAGCAAATGTGTTTCAAAGGCAGAATGGAAGTAATGAAGGATTTGGATATGCAAATAAACGAGTGCAAGAAAGGTCATAGATTTCCATTTGTACATACAAGCTTCTCTTCTGGAATTACATCTCCTATAACGAACAAGGGAGGTGGCCCCATTACATTTAGAAACATGTTTAGGGGTGGCATGGTGGCGCAGCGGTAGAGTTGCCGCCTTACAGCGAATGCAGCGCCGGAGACACGGGTTCCATCCCGACTACGGGTGCTTGTCCGTACGGGGTTTGTACGTTCTCCCCGTGACCTGCGTGGGTTTTCTCTGAGATCTTCGGTTTCCTCCCACACTCCAAAGACATGCAGGTCTGTAGGTAAATTGGCTTGGTATAGATGTAAATTGTCCCCAGTGTGTGTGTGGGATAGCATTAATGTGCGGGGATCGCTGGTCGGTGCGGAAGGCATTGTATCTGTAAACTATACTAAACTAAACACTGTGGCTCTGTACGGTCCATGGGATGCTGTATATTCTCCAAATCTGTCTGTTTCTATGGACAACTAAAGAGGAACGTTAGGGGCAAACATAAAACTACAAGAGAAGGATATAAAGAACAGAATGAGGTAATAAAACAGTTGCGGTTACAAACGTAAAGAATCTTTAGTCATAGAGTCAGAGAGCACGGAAACAGGCCCTTGAATGAATGATGGCAAAACTCATTTTTTTTGTCATTTGGCCTTCATCCACCTATTTACCAATCAAACCCCACCTCACCTGTGTCCACCTGTTTTGTGGACACGCTCAGTTTGGAGATTCTGGTATTTTACTGAACGAAACATGTAAAGTCCAGTAAAGAGTCCAACAGGTCAGGCAGCTTCTGTAGAGAGTGAAGCAGAATTAATGTTCCAAGTTGATGATCTATTATTAAAATTAGGAAATGGCTTTTCAAACTATTCTAATTCAACCTGAAACACAAACTCTCACCACATGGGCTCCTTGACCTGCTGCCTATTTCTGCTCATTCTTGGTCTGTTCATTCCCTCCACAGACGCTGCCTGACCCGCTGAGTTCCTCCAGCACTTTGTGCTTTGCTCAAGGTTCCACATATCTGCAGTTCCTTGTGTATCTACAGCAACTAATCTTGATTGTTCGCCGGTAGATATGTGAAGCCCTGAAAGTACGCTTGGCGGTGGCCCGCGGTCTCCGGTAAGAAGCGGCCGACTTGGGAGCTCCGTGCCGCGGAGTGTTCCAATCCATCCCGACTCCTGAGCTTCGATCATCCTGACGAGAGGGCTTGGACATCGGACCGTCGGCAGCGGCAGGTGCGGAGGGTTCAAAGGGCCCCGACCACGGGTGAACAAAGGAGCAAGATGACTGAACTTTAATGCCTTCCATCACAGCGGGGAATGTTGATTCCACTGTGGTGGATGTTTATGTTAAATGTATTTTCTGTGTGTATTGTGTTCTTTACACTTAGTATGGCTGTATGGTCAAACTTCACTGTACCTTAATTAGTTAAGTGACAAGAAATGCAAACTTGAACTCGAACTTGAATGAGCAGGTGCAGCTCATGTCTTGTGTACACATTCCTCCACCAACTACCTCCAGAGACCTGTTGGAATGCCTCCTATCAATTCTCCACTTTCAATTCAATGCGGATTTCTAATTAGCAGGGATCCTCTGAAAGACTTGTCTGTGACGATAGACACAAAATACTGGAGTAACTCAGCGAGACAGGCAGCATCTCTGGAGAGAAGGAATTCCTCTCAGTCACACGAGAGAGAAACTAGAGATATGGAAAGGTTCAGAACCAAGCTAAACTCATTCCTTCTCTCCAGAGATGCTGCCTGTCCCGCTGAGTTACTCCCAGCATTTTGTGTCTATCTTCGGTTTAAACCAGCATCTGCAGTTCTTTCCCACACAAAGACTTCTCTCTGCTAGAACAACTCTGCATGTTTGTATTATGTGCAGTCCCTTCTCATCTCGCCCCTTTCCATAAGTCCTTTCAACTAAATTTCAGCTTCCTGCAATCTAGGCAGCAGTATTTGGAAAGTCATAATTTATTTGCAATTGAAACTTCTCCAAAAAAAAATCACAAACAAAGAGGATTGATTAAACAATTTACAGCAATGTCTCAAAATATAGAAACAACGACTAAATTTCAAATAGAACAGAGAGGAGTACAGCACAGGAACAGGCCCTTTGGCCCACAGTGTCCATCCCAACATGATGCCCGGTTAAACTGTGAAGGAACCGCGGATGCTGGTTTACACCAAATACAGACACACTCAGCAGGTCAGGCAGCATCTCTGGAGAGAAGGAATAGGTGACGTTGCTGGTCCAGGCCCTTCTTCAAAGTGAGAGTCAGGGGAGAGGGAAACTAGAGATATGAAGAGGTACAGAACCAAGTTAAACTAATCTCCTCTGCCGTTACGTGATGCATATCCCTCCATTCCCTGCATAAATCCATGTGCCTATTTAAAAACCTCAACACCACTGTCATATCTGCCTCCACCACCCTCCCCCCCCCCCCCACCCCCCGCAGCGCAAACCAGGCACCCACCACCCTTTGTGTACAAAAACCTGCCCCACACAACTCCTTCAAACTTTGTCCCTCTCACCTTAAAGCTATGCCACCTAGCATTTGATTCTACCATCCTGGGAAAAAGATTCTGAGTGTCTACCCTATCTATGCTTCTCAAAAATGTATATATACATACTTCTGTCAGGTGCTCAGCGAATCAGGCAACATCTGTGGAGGGAAAGGACACAGGACGTTTGGGCCTTGGACCGCTGCTGCAGACTCTTTATCCGTGTCCTCCAGAGATGCTGCGTGACCCGATGAGTTTCTCCAGTGCTGGGTATAATGAACGAGCTTCCAGAGGAGGTAGCTGGGGCAGGTCCAGTGACAGCATTAAGAGATACTCGGATAGATACACGGACTGTAAATGTTTGGAGGAAATGCAATAAAAATAAATTGCAGATGCTGGTTTATACCAAAGAAGGACGCAGAGTGCTGGGGTGACTCAATGGGCCAGGCAACATCTCTGGAGTTTCTGGTGACGTTTCTGGTCGGGATCCTTCTTCAGTCTGAGTGTAAGGGGGGGGGGGGGGGGGGGGGGAATCTAGAGATAAGAAAAGACCGGACAAATCAGAGCCGGCAATAGATGACCTCAGACAGGGTGGTTCACTGATAGGCTAATTGTTGGCTGGGGTCAGTGTGATCCCACGAGCGGGCCAAGCTCAGATGGGCACCTTAGTCAGCATGGACGAGTTGGGCCGAAGGGCCTGTTGCCGTGCTGTATGGCTCTCTGGCTCTCATCGCCCTGCTCTGGACACAGTAGAATGGTAGGTACACAAAAAGCTGGAGAAACTCAGCGGGTGCAGCAGCATCTAAGGAGCGAAGGAGATAGGCAATGTTTCGGGCCGAAACCCTTTGTGTACCCTCGATTTTCCAGCATCTGCAGTTCCTTCTTTAACACAGTAGAATGGTATTCCAATCATCATCAGCATGTGTGCCTTGTCTGAGAAAATCGTCCAGGTTTCATTCAATAATCTGCCTCACGCCTCAGCTGAATAAAAACAGGGCAGTAACATCCATGCACTGTGGTGAACAAAATATGTAGGAAAGATCTGCAGACACTGGTTTAAACCAAAGATAGATACGAACTGCTGGAGTAACTCAGCGGGACAGGCAGCATCTCTGGAGAGAAGGAACGGGTGACGTTTCGGGTCGAGACCCTCCTTCAGACTGATGTCAGGGGAGTGGGCGATAATAGACAATAGACAATAGACAATCGGTGCAGGAGTAGGCCATTCGGCCCTTCGAGCCAGCACCGCCATTCAATGTGATCATGGCTGTTCATCCACAATCTGTACCCCGTTCCTGCCTTCTCCCAGGCGGGACAGAACTAGAATGTACTCAGCGACTGGTGGGAGAGCTGGGAAGGGGGAGGGGGCGGGATTTTTTAGACGACTGCCGGCGACTGTCATAGTCGAAGCAGTTCGCCGAAAAACCGGCGACTGGACTAATGGGCCTGTCCCACTTGGGCGATTTATTAGGCGACTGTCGGTGACTACGACAATGGAATTCACCGAAGTCAGCACCGGCGACAACCTACGTCACCTGGCGACAAGCTACGACAGCACCTTACGTCAGGAGACGACAAGCTACGACAAGCCCACGGTCGCAGACTGTCGCCGAAAACCTTTGAACATTTCAAAATCCAGCGGCGGCCAGAAAAACGCTACGATTCTATGGGCGACTGAGGAGACGAGTCACGACCGTACAGGCGACACCCCGGGGACCATGTGGCGACAGCCTAGTCGTTGGCAGTCGCCTAAAAAATCGCCTAAGTGGGACAGGGGCTTCAATGTTCATACCTCTGGGGAGTAAGCTGCCCAAGCGAAATATGAGGGGCTGTCCCTCCAATTTGCGCTGGGCCTCACTCTGACAATGGGGAAGGCCCAGGGCAGGAAGGTCAGTGTGGGAATGGGAGGGGAGTTAAAGTGTTGGGCAACCGGTAATCGGTTGAGCAGCCAGCTGGCCGGGATAAGCAGTCTGCTCTCTCTTGCACCAAGAATGTGTGACCAACAGTGGGTTTATCTCTGTTTCTGGTGGTGATGTTCTTTTGGTTTTCCTTTCATCGACTGCTCGTTTTACTTTCATTTTATTCTCCATTCCACTCCAATCCCAGAGTCGGTGTTTCATATTCTTTGAGGTTGTTGCATTTCCATGCTTCATATTTGATGTTAGTCACCCTGAAATTGTGTTTCAAGCAGCCTGTAGTCTTGTAACAAGCAGAACTCTTTCACATCGCAACACCGGAATTTCAATTCAGCATTAATATCTGGACATTGGGTGGCAAACCGCTGTCTTTTACAGCACCAACTAAGGTTTAGTTTAGAGATACAGCAAGAAAACAGGCCCTTCGGCCCACCGTGTCCATGCTGACCATCGATCACCTCTTTACACTCGTTCTATGTTATCCCACTTTAGGTAGTTGAGGCAGGTACCAGAATAGCATTTAAATGACACTTGGACAGGTAGATGGATAGGAAAGGTTTAGTGGGATATGAGCCAAATACAGGTAGGTTGGACTAGCATGGATGGCGCACCTTGGTTGTCATGGGTGAGTTGGGCCGAAGGGCCTGTTTCTGTGCTGTATGACTCTATGACCATATAAATGTTAAGCTTTGGGTACTTTTCATGAAAAGCAGTTTAATTAAAGTGAGTAGAATCAATTCTCTCTCAGTTGGCATTTTTCATCCTTCAGACATTGGAGCGGTTGTGATTTTTGTGATGTAGATTGCATCTTCACACGGTCACAACCTATAGTAGAATTAGGCCATTCGGCCCATCAAGTTTACTCCGCCATTGCTGCTCTTTGCCTCCACCATGGCTGCTCTTTGCCTCCTAATCCCATTTTCCTGCCTTCTCCTCATAGCCCTTGACACCCGTCCCAATCAAGAATTTGCCAATCTCTGCCTTCAAAATATCCACTGACTTGGCCTCCACAGCTCTCTGAGGCAATGCGTTCCACAGATCTACCCAGTCGATCAAATCTCGGTGAAGTATTCACAAAAACTGCATCAAGAAGTATTCTTTGCACTTCTCCGAGAATTCACGCTGCATCAGCAAGGCCAACAGCATAATCGAAGAGCAGTCTCATTCTCTCCTCTCCCCTCTCCCATCAGGCAAGAGGTACAGAAGTGTTGAATACGCACACCTCCACATTCAGGGACAGTTTCTTCCTAGCTGTTATCAGGCAACTGATCCATCCTACCACAACCAGAGAGCAGTCCTGACCTCCCATCCACTTTATTGGAGACCCTCGGACTATCTTGAATCTGACCTTACTGGATTTAAATATTGCACTAAAATATCTTGTTATTCTCTTTATCCTGCATCTGTACACCGTGAATGGCTTGGTTGTAATCGCGTCTAGTCTTTTCACTAGGTCTAGTCTGAAGAAGGGTCTCGACCCGAAACGTCGCCTATCTCCTTCGCTCCTTAGATGCTGCTGCACCCGCTGAGTTTCTCCAGCTTTTTGTGTAGCGTCTAGTCTTTTCACTGACTGGATAGCACTTCACAGAAAAGCTTTTTATTGTATCTCGATACACTTGACCATAGTAATAAACTAAACTAAACTAAGATTTCAGACTGCCGAGGTTATTGTGAAGGATCACAAAATCCTCAGCAAAAAAACGCAATTTATTTCCTTGCTCCAAACAATGAATCGAAATTTGGTCGAAATATTGACCAGCCGGTAATCCAGGATTCAGAGTCACAGAGACATACAGCACAGAAAGAGGCCCTTCAGCCCATCTCGTCCGTGCCACCCAAGATGCTTCATCTACACTAGTTAGAAACATAGAAACATAGAAACATAGAAATTAGGTGCAGGAGCAGGCCATTCGGCCCTTCGAGCCTGCACCGCCATTCAATATGATCATGGCTGATCATCCAACTCAGTATCCTGTACCTGCCTTCTCTCCATACCCCCTGATCCCTTCAGCCACAAGGGCCACATCCAACTCCCTCTTAAATATGGCCACAAACTGGTCTCAACTACCTTCTGTGGCAGAGAATTCCACAGATTCACCACTCTCTGTGTGAAAAACGATTTTCTCATTTGTGTTTAGTTGAGTTAGATAGAGTTAGTTGAGTTAGATAGAGCTCTTATGGATAGTGGAGTTAAGGGAAATGGAGAGAAGGCAGGAACGGGGTACTGATTGGGGATGATCAGCCATGATCACATTGAATGGCGGTGCTGGCTCGAAGGGCCGAATGGCCTACTCCTGCACCTATTGTCCATTGTCTAGTCCCATTTGCTCATGTTTGACCCTAATACCTTCTTTTTTAGAGATACCGCCAGGAAACAGGCCCTTCGGCCCACCGAGTCCGCACCGACCAGCGATTCCCACACATCAACGCTGTCCTACACACACTAGGGACAATTTACACATACACCAAGCTAATTAACCTACATACAGGTACGTCTTTGGAGTGTGGGAGGAAACCGAAGATTTCGGAGAAAACCCACGTGGGTCACGGGGAGAACGTACAAACTCCGTACAGACAGCACCCGTAGTTGGGATCGAACCCAGGTCTCTGGTGCTGCAAGCGCTGTAATGCCCCTGTCCCACTTAGGAAACCTGAACGGAAACCTCTGGAGACTTTGCGTCCCACCCAAGGTTTCCGTGCGGTTCCCGGAGGTTCTTGTCCTCCGGCAACCACCTTCCACTAGCATCGCAACCGGCTTCGACTAAAAAATTACCGATTTTTAAAACGGAAACCACTTTCGACCATTACGGAGACTGACAAAAACCTCTGGGAACCCCCGGGAACCGTACGGAAATCTTGGGTGGGGCGCAAAGTCTCCAGAGGTTTCCGTTCAGGTTTCCTAAGTGGGACAGGGGCCTAAGGCAGCCGCTCTACCTCTGCGCCACTGTGGCCACCTGACCGTACCTCTAAACCTATCCTGGCCACGTACCTGTCCAAGTATCTTGTAAATGTCTTTACAGAACCTGCCTCAAGTGCCCCCTCTGGCAGATCCACCCATATCCCCACCACCCTCTGTGTGGAAAGGTTGCCCCTCAGCATGCTATTACATCTTCCCTTCTGAAATCTTTGCTCTTTTGAGTTTGACAACAAACACAATCAAAGGTTGGTTAGATTTAGTTGGCAATGGGGAGGGGGGGGGGGGGGGGGTTATGTATTCGTTATGTTTTGTATTCAGACCATGAGAGGCCATGTCTTTGTGTGCGGGAGGTGGGGGGGGTGGGGGGGGGAGATGCTGAGGCCAGAAGGCTGCCGTGAAGTGAATGAATACCAAAAAAGGGTTGAGATGCTGAATAACCTCCATCTGAGTTATTTGGTGGTTGGTGACAAGATTATTTCACAGCTTGCAGAGATGACTTTTAAATTAAGTTGGTGGGACCTGCGGGTTTGTAGGTTAATTGCCTTGGGTAAAAAAAAGTGTGAATTTTCCCCAGTGTGTGTGTGTGTGGCAGTGTACGGGGTCATCGCAGGTCGGCGTGGACTTGGTGGGCCGAAGGGCCTGTTTCTGCGATGTATCTCTAAAGTCTAGAGCGCAAAAGAGCTGACACGAACATGATGGGCTAAATGGCCACTGTTTGTACTGTAATAATTCAATAAATATTGCAAGCATTTCACCATCCATTATTCTCTTTTTCAGTGAGAAAACGTACACTTTATATTATCATAATCACATTCCACCCCCTGCATTGAATAATTCAGTTTGTTCTTGTTTGGCACAGAGTGCAATCTTTGTCATTCCCCATTCAAGGATGTTCTTTACAAGAATTCATTGCCCTTTTCTGTCTGAAGTGCTGTTATAGTCTGCAAAAATATTCCTGGCTCAAATATCAAAAAATATTAAAGTGCACTTAATCTAAAATTCAATGTCAAGAATTTCCTTGGGGGTTTCCTGCTGGAAATTGGCAGCAATCTAGCACGAATTGTCGAAATATACGTTGGGAATGATAGTGGAGACCTGGGTGAACTGTACCGGAGATGGCCACCAGCAATGTACAGGGCACTGTGGCGACGAAGATGCCAGAGCAACTTGGAGACACAAGAAGCTGCAGATGCTGCAGGCTTTAACAAAACGCGAACTGCTGGAGGAACTCAGCGAGTCAGGCAGACTTTAGACTTTAGAGATGCAGCGCAGAAACTGGCCCTTCAGCCCACTGAGTCCGTGCCGACCAGCGATCACCCCGTACACTAGCACTACCCTACACGCCAGGGCCAAGTTACAATTTTTACCAAGGCCAATTAACCTACAAACCTCTATGTCTTTGGAATGTGGGAGGAGCCCGGAGCACCTGGAGAAAACCCACGTGGTCACAGGGAGAACGTGTAAACTCCGTGTAGACAGTGCCCATGTCAGGATTGAACCGGGGTGAAGGAAAGAGCGTTCACGTCGCGGCCCTGTGTCCACCAATCCTTCCACCGCCCCGCACAAGAAGCAGAAGAGGCGACAAGACGGACACCGTTGTGTGCGGACGCAGAGACGTGCGCTCAGCTCTGGCTGAACAACTTCTAATCTTGTGTGTGGACTCGTTACGAAGAAGAAGGATTGAACCCGTATCTCTGGCGGCGTAAGGCAGCAACTCTGCCGCTGCGCCACCATGCCGACTCTGACAGTCTGAAGAAGGGTCCCGGGTCAAAACGTCACCTGTCCACAGATGCTGCCTGACCCGCTGAGTCCCTCCTACACTTTCTGTTTCGTCAGGGTGACTGAAAAGTGGGCGGGGAGCTCATACCAAGGTTCCTCAGCACAGAGTACAGTGGCAGAGCCATCCATATGAAGATCGAACCTCATGCTTCATATTTCTCAATTAAAAGATTTCTACCAATCATGAAGCTTGTTGCCGAGTAAGTACATTTTGTTTAGCCTGTTGAGATGTTTCGTTTCACTTCTTTCCAGTGGTTTGTCCACACAACCCACTGCTGTACCTGTAAAGGTTTAGGATGCAGACACAAAAAGCTGGAGAAACTCAGTGGGCCAAGGCTATGGGCAAATGGGATTGTCTTAAGATGGGGCATCCTGGTTAGCAGGGACGAGTTGGGCTGAAGGGACTCCATGAACATCCTATCATGTCATAACATAACAGAGGTGGATGATCTAAGAAAAAGAGCCAAAGTGCTGGAGGAACTCAGTGGGTCGGGCGGCACCTGAGGAGGGAATAGATAGGAGGCAACGTTTCGGGTCGCGAGCCTTCCTGAGACCCACCATCGATTCCCTCCACAGATGCTGCCTGACCTGCTGAGTTCCACCTGCACTTTGTGTTTTACTCAAGGTTCCAGCATCTGCAGTTCTTTGTGTCTCTCTGAACTAAATATGCATTTAATTACCAACAGTGAAAACACCCATTAATCCGTATGCACCATCTACACTAGTCCCAGCCCGCGTTTGGTCCATATCCCTCCAAACCTGTCCTATTGATGTACCTGTCTAAATGTCTCTTAAACATTGCGATAGTCCCTGCCTCAACTACCTTCTCTGGCAGCTCGTTCCACACACCCACCACCCTTTGTGTGAAAAAGTTACCCTTCAGATTCCTATTAATTCTTTCTCCCTTCGCCTTAAACGTATGTCCACTGGTTTTCAATTCAATTCCGCACCTTATATTTTTACAGTCCACTCGAGTTTTACTGCACATTACATTCTTGCTCCCATTTCACCCTTTGTGTGAATGCGTTGCCCCTCAGATTCCTATTAAACCTTTTCCTCTTCGCCTTAAGCCGATGTCCTCTGGTCCTCCTTTCAGTTTGTTATATTTTTACAGCATATTAGTGTTTTACTGTACATTATATCTTGCTTCTTTCTCACGTCGCCATTTGACGACATCATTGCAGTAATTGCAGTGGGATATCAGAGACCATTCCCAGCCGATTTGTGTCTGCTCTTTACTCCTGCTGTCGCACTTCCACTGGCTGGTTAGCCTGGGCTGGGGAATTGCCACCTACCTGCCGCCCTCCACATCAATCCACTTCATCAATCTGCACAGACAGCGCTGGCAGATTTATTACATTACGGCTAAAAATAGCCGCGGCTGGTGAACCGAGACTGATGTCTTCAGTTCCCCTCTCCTTCGGATATCTCGGGCAAAGGGGGGAAAACTGGAAGGCACATCACAGAACGAACCAGCGGCTGTGTACGGTAAATTATTCAGCACCTTCACTCTGACTTTTATTGCCAAGCCACTTTTTATTAAATCCAAAGATTAGTGCAGAATTGAGAGGCAGAAATCCTGCTTTTTAATAAGCCGCAGTGATGAACCGATTTACAAAATAGCCCACATTACTTACGAGCATTACCATACCCGAGGACAACACCGGACTATTAATACACATCATAAGGAACATTCTTAGAAGGAGGGGTGGGGAGGGGAGGAGACAGCAAGGGTTAACAGAATTGAGAAAATTCAATGTTCAAGCCCAGAGGATGCAGACTCCCCAAGCGGAATATGAGGTGCTGTTCCTCCAACTTGCGGTGTTGCTCACTCTGGCCGTGGAGGAGGCCCAGCACCGAGAGGTCGGATACGGAATGGGAGGGGGAGTTGCTGAGCCACCAACCCGACCTCCCTCGGGCCCTGGCATTCCCTCTCTCTCTATCTCTCTCCCCCACCCTAGTAGCACTAGCTTCTCATTTTCACACTACAAACAGCTTACAATGGCTTGTTCCCTTTATCATCGATACTTTTTTGCATATCTTTCATTCATTGTTCTTTATCTCTCCACATCACCGTCTATATCTCTCGTTTCCCTGATCCCTGACCAGTCTGAAGAAGGGTCTCGGCCCGAAACGTCGCCTATCTCCTTCGCTCCTTAGATGCTGCTGCACCCGCTGAGTTTCTCCAGCCTTTTGTGTACCCTCGATTCTCCAGCATCTGCAGTTCCTTCTTTCACACTTAATTAACATAGAAACATAGAAATTAGGTGCAGGAGTAGGCCATTCAGCCCTTCGAGCCTGCACCGCCATTCAATATGATCATGGCTGATCATCCAACTCAGTATCCCGTACCTGCCTTCTCTCCATACCCTCTGATCCCCTTAGCCACAAGGGCCACATCAACTCACTCTTAAATATAGCCAATGAACTGGCCTCAACTACCCTCTGTGGCAGAGAGTTCCAGAGACTCACCACTCTGTGTGAAGAAAGTCTTTCTCATCTCGGTCTTAAAGGATTTCCCCCTTATCCTTAAGCTGTGACCCTTGTCCTGGACTTGGGAACAATCTTCCTGCATCTAGTTAAGAATTTTGTAAGTTTCTATAAGATCCCCTCTTAATCTCCTAAATTCCAGAGAGTATAAACCAAGTCTATCCAGTCTTTCTTCATAAGACAGTCCTGACATCCCAGGAATCAGTCTGGTGAACCTTCTCTGCACTCCCTCTATGGCAATAATGTCCTTCCTTAGAAGGACATTATTGCCATAGAGGGAGTGCAGAGAATTCTTAGAAGGAGATCTCTAAACTCTGGTTTACTTTGAGGATATCGGCAGGTATTTGATGATTGCTCAACATTCAGGCATATTTCATTCAGATCTGTAACCAGCTTCTTAAAGCTGTAAAAGGCTCACTGTTTAAAGTGACAAGGGAACATTGTAGTCGAGAAACCTTTGCTTTCATAGTTGAGTGGGTGAGGAATTGTTTCATAGGAGAGTCCAGCTTGTTAGGGAGGATGTGGAGAAAAATAAAAATTGCAGATGCTACCTTGCACAAAATGTCCAGACCTGAAACATCACCTATCCATGTTCCCAAGAGATGCTGCCTGACCCGCTGAGTTGCTCCAGCACTTTGTGTCCTTTTAGCTATATTTAATCTTGGTTTTCAATTTTGTTTACAATTTATGCTGTTCCATTTCATTTTATTCCCTGTTTATTTGGCCATCAAGGGGCTGTGAGTTTAATTTCCTATATCTTGCTCTCATGAGAATGTAGCGAGATTGCAACTTTAGCCTAGTTTATTGTCACGTGCAACAAGGAACAGCGAAAAGCTTCCACTGTAAATCACTGATAACCTTGCTAACGGAAGGCAATCATACCACACCATTCTTTACCACTCTAACTACCTGTGTTGCCACTTTCCCCAAGATCCCTCTGTACAAGAGTCTTTCCATTAATTGACAATCAACCTTCCAAAGTCACACTTGCTTGGATTAAACTCCATCAGCCATGTTGTTGCCCATTTCTGCAGCTGATCGAGATCCTGCTGTATACTTTCACAGCCTTGCTCACAGTCCATAACTCCAGTAATCTTGGTCATTCTACACATTGCCGAAACACGTCTGCCTGCTGCTTAAGACAAGGATGAGACTTTCACCCATCCTGGCATTCCCATTCCCATTACTCCCCCAAGCTGGCTTCCTCCCATTCCCCTTACTCCCCCCCCCAAGCTGGCCACCTCCCATTACCCTTACTCCCCCAAGCTGGCTTCCTCCAAACCCTTACTCCCCCAAGCTGGCCACCTCCCATTCCCATTACTCCCCCAAGCTCCCCAAGCTGGCTACCTCCCATTCCCCTTACTCCCCCTAAGCTGGCTACCTCCCATTCCCCTGGCTTCCTCCCATTCCATTACCCCCAAGCTGGCTAAGCTGGCTACCTCCCATTCCCCCATTACTCCCCCAAGCTGGCTTCCTCCTTACTCCCCCCAAGCTGGCTACCTCCCAACCCCTGGCTTCCATTCCCCTTACTCCCCCAAACCCTTACTCCCCATCTTCCCCCAAGCCCCCCCCTCCCATTCCCCTTACTCCCCCCCAAGCTGGCTACCTCCCATTCCCCCCCCCATTTACTCCCCAAGCTGGCTTGCTTGCCCAAGTTGGATTCAATTTCCCAACATTTTTATTTATCATTAATCACGCAGTCATTAATTACGGTTATTAGCACCACATGTACCGAGGTACAGTGAAAAGCTTTGCGTTTGTGTGCCATCCAATTAGATCAGACACACCATACATAAATACAATGACTTGATTGTACAATAGGTAGAGTTAAAGTGAAGATACAGAGTGCAGAATGTAATTCTCAGCATTGTAGCACATCAGTTCCAGAGACAAAGTCTAATATCCGCAATGGGGTACGAATAGGAATAGGAATACTTGATTGTCACATGTGACTAGGCAGAGTGAAATCATTTGCTTGCATACACAATGTATGCAATGTAGAGGTGAATCCGTCAGCACCCTAGCTAATGGAAGGACCATTCAGAAGCCGATAACAGAGGGGAAGAAGCTATTCCTGAGTCTGGTGGTGCGCGCTTTCAAGCTTCTGTACTTTCTGCTCGACGGGAGTTGGGAGAAGGAGGAATGACCGGGGTGGGACAAGACTTTGATTCTTTTCCGACAAGGCTGCTTTTCCGAGGCATCGTGAAGTGTAGATGGAGTCAATGGTGGGGAGTCTGGTCCGTGTGATGGACTGGGCTACATCCACAATTCTCAGCAATTTCTTGCGGTCTGTTCCCCAAACCAAGTTGTGATGTGAGCCGACAGTGCACCATCAGTGGAGGTTTGTGGGTGCCAATGGGGACATGGCAGAATTTCATCAGTCTCCCGGCCCCAGAGCAGAAGCGTCCAGGTCGCGGGGCTGGAAACGGGAAGTATCCCGAGCTAATTCTGCTACCGCCGTCATCCATTGTGACAAGTGATGGCTTCCACTGATTGTCGCCGGCAGCTTGCATCCCTCTCAGGACGGACGATGACAGCGAGGTCAACACTTGTGACATGGAAGATGGACACGGAAGTTTCCTCAGGACATAGAGGAAGTGGTCTGCTTTGGCACCTGTATAACGACTGGCTGCTTCCTCTGTAGCTTCATCAATGTGTAATATTAACTCACTCCAGAGACACTAAACGCTGGAGAAACTCAGCGGGACAGGCAACATCTCTGGAGAGAAGGAATGGGTGATATTTCGGGTCGAGGCCCTGCTTCAGACTGATAGTCTGGGGGAGAAGGAGTCTGGAGATGTGGAAGTGTGAGGTGTGAAAGCAGACAAGAGCCAAGGAAAATATAGAATGAACCATTGTTAGTGCAGGGGAAGGTGACATTGAGGCAGACAAACAGTAACATTAACCAAGAGGACCGTGAAACTGGTGGGAGAAATAGGAAGGGGGAGGGATGGAGAGAGAGGGAAAGCAAGGGTTACTTGAAATTAGAGAAGTCAATGTTCATGCCGCTGGGGTGTGAGCTGCCTGAGCGAAATATGAGGTACTGTTCCTCCGATTTGCGCTGGGCCTCACTCTGGCATTGGAGGAGGCCCAGGACAGAAAGGTCAGTGTGGGAATGGAAGGGGGAGCTAAGGTGCTGAGCCACCGGGAGAACAGAGGTGTTCAGCTAAACGTGCTCAGTCTTTCTCCCTGGGCAGACACAGCTTGGTCTAGTTGGACATTTCCGGCACTTTCCTTCTGTTCTGGGTTTTTGAGGCAGCTCTGGCCTGTGCACGTGGCTTTTACTTGTCCATTTGTCTGATCTCTCTTCCCGTCACTGTCCCCATTAAACAGACGCACCTGTGAACGCTGAGGGCTCCTCGTCACCCTTCTTGATCGGACCCTGTCACAGACTCTCCCTTTGCCCAGCCACACCTCTCCCCCTCTCCTTGCACCTTAACACTAACCTATCCCCCACATTATTCCCTGTGCCCTACCTGGGCTCGCCACTATTTCTCCCCCGTCCACCGATATTCCTTCCTCCAGCTTCACAATTTGAACCTTTGTTACCTGTCACCCACACCTGTTGTCTTTGTGCAATCATCTGCCAATCAAATATCACCCGCAACTGTATCCACCTATCACTCACCATGCTCTGTCCCGCCACTCCTCCCTCCCACCTTTCGTAGGTTCACACGTTCAGTCCATTTGGCCCATCAAGTCTACTCCGCCAATTAATCACGGCTGATCTATCTCTCCCTCTCAATCCCATTCTCCTGCCTTCACCCCATAACCCCTGTCATCAGTATTAATCAAGAATCTATCGATCTCTGCCTTAAAAATATCTACTGACTTGGTCCCCATAGCCTTCTCCACCTCCTTCCCGCCACCAACCTCATCAGAATCAGTCTGTAGAAGGGTACTGATTCAAAACATCTCCTATCCATGTCCTCCAGAGATGCTGCCTGACCCGCTGAGTTACTCCAGCACTGTGTGAAACGTCACCTATCCATGTTCTCCAGAGATGCTGCCTGACCCGCTGAGTTACTCCAGCACTGTGTGAAACGTCACCTATCCATGTTCTCCAGAGATGCTGCCTGACCCGCTGAGTTACTCCAGCACTGTGTGAAACGTCACCTATCCATGTTCTCCAGAGATGCTGCCTGACCCGCTGAGTTACTCCAGCACTGTGTGAAACGTCACCTATCCATGTTCTCCACAGATGCTGCCTGACCCGCTGAGTTACTCCAGCACTCTGTGAAACGTCACCTATCCATGTTCTCCACAGATGCTGCCTGACCCGCTGAGTTACTCCAGCACTCTGTGCCTATTTTTACCTTCTCCCTTTGTGAGGTGCCATGAAGGGCCTTCGACCTGAATCATTAATTCTGCTTCTCTTTCCACCGATGCTGCCTCGTCTGCTGAGAGCACTCTCTGATTATATTTCAGCAAACACTCAGCTCTGAAGTGGAATTATACATTTAAAAAAAACAAACATGTCTTGACTCGAGTGTATTCTGACAAAGGGCGACAGTGCGTGGCATCTATTTTGGTGCTGAGTGCTTCACCTGTACTCAGGAAACAATGACTTTCATCAGCACTAAACAGGTGATGTTTCCACAGAGGCCGCTCACACCTGTTGTGGCCGGACTGCAGGAGATAACGGGTCTTGAAATTGATATGCAAAGTGCGTTTGTTTGCAACTAAACATCATAAGTTCATAAGTCACAGGAGTAGAATTAGGCCATTCGGCCCATCAGGTCTACTCCGCCATTCAATCATGGCGGATCTATCTCTCCCTCCTAACCTCATGCTCCTGCCTTCTCCCCATAACCCCTGATACCCGCACTCATCAAGCATCTATCTGCCTTCAATATACCCATTGACTTGGCCTCCACAGAATTCCGTGGCAATGACTTCCACAGATTCACCACCCTCTGACTAAAGAAGTTCCTCCGCATATCCATCCTAAAGGAACGTCCTTTAATTCTGAGGCTGTGACCTCTGGTCCTACACACTCCTAAAGGTGGAAACCTACACATCAACGCTATCCAGGCCTTACCTCTAGAGTGGAACATAATTGCTACAATCTCTCAGGCGGTACGGTAGTGCATCAGTGAAGTCGCTGCCTCTGGAGTTGCGGTTTAGAGAGATGCTGTATAGGCCAAGCACTGACAGCTGGGCCATGTTGGACGGCACGGGCAAGTTGGGCCGAAGGGCCAGGTTCCACGCTGTATGACTCTATGACTATGACTATCCTGAAGATTCATCATCCCCAAAACAAGGTTTTCAGATTCAGGGACAGTTTCTTCCCAGCTGTTATCAGGCAGCTGAACCATCCCACCACAACCAGAGAGCAGTCCTGAACTACTATCTACCTCATTGGTGACCCTCGGACTATCTTTGATCACACGTTGGTGCCTTTACCTTCCACTAACCGTTATTCCCTTATCATGTATCTGTACACTGTAAATGGCTCGATTGTAATCATGTATTGTCTTTCCTCTGGCTGGTTAGCTCGCAACAAAAACTTTTCACTGTACCTCGGTACACGTGACAATCAACTCAACTGAACTGGACTAATCTGAACTGGTGAGCAGCAACATTTCAGAGAAGATGGGAAAGAGAAGGAGAAATGGAGAATGCGGGAGGGAAGGGAAGATCAGAGGTAGATCCATTCTCAACGGGAGATGCTGGCAGGGATTGCGTAAGGGGTTGTGGGGTTGGGAGAATGGGGTTAAGATGGAGAGATAGATAGATCAGCCATGATTGAATGGCAGAGTAGGCACGATGGGCCGAATGTCCTCATTCTGCTCCTATCATTTATGAACGCTCTGTTGAGCACAGGAACTATGATATTTGTGGGAGATAAGACCAGGGCTGTAACTGCGGGTCTAATGGCATTCTGATGTAACATTACCATTGCCATTCAGATCCTGAATGAAGCATAAATCTTGGGCTAATCAACAATTATCGCTTATTCAGCACCATTAAAATAGTTTAAAGTACTCTCTGCTACCCAGAGCATGTTAAAATTCCATTTAAATCCATGTCTTCCTCTGCATCACTTTTGGACTTTCGACTTTAGAGATACAGCTCGGAAACAGGCCCTTCGGCCCATCGAGCGATCACCCCGTGCACCAGCACTACCCCACACACTGGGGACAATTTACAATCCTGTGCGTCTTTGGAGTGTGGGAGGAAACCGGAGCACCCGGAGAAAACCCACGTGGTCACCGGGAGAACATGCAACCTCTGTGGAGACCGCACCCGTAGTCCAGCATCGAACCCGAGGGTCTCTGGCGCTGTCAGGAAGCAACTCTACCGCTGCGCCGTCAGTAATTGGCAAATAACTTGGTTAATGCCCCTGAAGAATCATAACTTAAAACTTTATCTTATGCCTTGGATATCTGAAATATTGGCTACATCACCAATGAGATTAAAGGTCTGAATATGAAACCAAAATTCAATTTTTTAGCTGCCCAAAATGCAGAATTCACGTGGACTAATTTTGCTCAGCTAATCCTCTCCACGTGTTGAGAATGGATTCGCTTATTGTCACATACACCAGGGTGCAATGGAATTCTTGGTTCATTAGGAGCTCACTGAGCCAACAGTATATGTCCAACAATGATGAGAGACACAACAGTAAATACACGGTGGGCCTGAGCGACCTTTGGAGGCGGAATGTAAGAGGAGAGGATACAGGTTATGGCAAGACCCTCAACAGCATTGGTGGACAGACAGATCTTGGGGTTGAAGTTCATAGGCTCCCTGAAACTGACAACACAGGGAAGTCGTGTGATAAAGAAGGCATATGGTATGTGTAGGAAGGAACTGCTGATGCTGGCTTAAAAAACTGAAGATAGATACAAAGAAAGTTGGAGTAATTCAGCAGGTAAGACAGCATCTCTGGAGAAAGAATAGATGATGTTTTGGGTCGAGACCCTTCTTCTGTCTGAGGACGGGTCTTGACCTGAAACGTCATCCATTCGGTCTGAAGAAGGGCTTCGACTCGAAACATAGAAACATAGAAAATATGTGCAGGAGTAGGCCATTCAGCCCTTCGAGCCTGCACCGCCATTCAATATGATCATGGCTGATCATCCAACTCAGTATCGTGTACCTGCCTTCTCTCCATACCCCCTGATCCCTTTAGCCACAAGGGCCACATCTAACTCCCTCTTAAATATAGCCAATGAACTGGCCTCAACTACCTTCTGTGGCAGAGAATTCCAGAGACTCACCACTCTCTGTGTGAAAAATGTTTTCCTCATCTCGGTCCTAAAGGAATTCCTCCTTATCCTTAGACTGTGACCCCTTGTTCTGGACCTCCCCAACATCGGGAACAATCTTCCTGCATCTAGCCTATCCAACCCCTTAAGAATTTTGTACGTTTCTATAAGATGCCCCCTCAGTCTTCTAAATTCTAGCGAGTACAAGCCAAGTCTATCCAGTCTTTCCTCATGTGAAAGTCCTGACATCCCAGGAATCAGTCTGGTGAACCTTCTCTGTACTCTCCTCTATGGCAAGAATTTGAAATCTTTTCTCAGATTAGGAGACCAAAACTGTATGCAATACTCCAGGTGTGGTCTCACCAAAACCCTGTACAACTGCAGTAGAACCTCCCTGCTCCTATACTCAAATCCTTTCGCTATGAATGCTAACATATCATTTGTTTTCTTCACAGCCTGCTGCACCTGCATGCCTACTTTCAATGATCGGTGTACCATGACACCCAGGTCTCGTTGCATCTCCACTTTTCCTAATTTGCCACCATTCAGATAATAGTCTACCCTTCTGTTTTTGCCACCAAAGTGGATAACCTCACATTTATACTGCATCTGTCATGCATTTCCCACTCACCCAGCCTATCCAAGTCACCTTGCAGCCTCCTAGCATCCTCCTCACACCTAACACTACCCCCCAGCATAGTGTCATCCGCAAACTTGGAGATGTTGCATTCAATTCCCTCGTCCAAATCATTAATATATATTGTAAATAGCTGGGGTCCTAGCACTGAGCCTTGCGGTACCCCACTAGTCACTGCCTGCCATTCTGAAAAGGACCCGTTTACTCCTACTCTTTGCTTCCTGTCTGCCAGCCAGTTCTCTATCCACATCAATACTGAACCCCCAATACCCTGTGCTTTAAGTTTGTATACTAATCTCTTATGTGGGACCTTGTCTAAAGCCTTCTGAAAGTCTAGATATAACACATCCACTGGTTCTCCCTTATCCACTCTGCTAGTTACATCCTCGAAAAATTCTATAAGATTCGTCAGACATGATTTACCTTTCGTAAATCCATGCTGACTTTGTCTAATGATTTCACCACTTTCCAAATGTACTGCAGTTTCCCCACTACCGATGTTAGACTAACTGGTCTGTAATTCCCCGTTTTCTCTCTCCCTCCTTTTTTTAAAAGTGGGGTTACATTAGCTAACCTCCAATCCTCAGGAACTACTCCAGAATCTAAGGAGTTTTGAAAAATTATCACTAATGCATCCAATATTTCTGTGGCTACTTCCTTGAGTACTCTGGGATGCAGACTATCTGGCCCTGGGGATTTATCGGCCTTTAATCCATTCAATTTACCCAACACCACTTCCTGGCTAAACTGGATGTCACTCAGTTTCTCCACCTTATTTGACCTCCGGTCTGCTGCTATTTCCGGCAGATTATTTATGTCTTCCTTAGTGAAGACAGAACCAAAGTAGTTATTCAATTGGTCTGCCATGTTCATGATCAATTCACCTGTTTCTGACTGCAAGGGACCTACATTTGTTTTATCTCTTTCTCTTCACATATCTATAAAAACATTTGCAGTCAGTTTTTATGTTCCCTGCCAGTTTTCTTTCATAATCTATTTTCCCTTTCCTAATTAAGTCCTTTGTCCTCCTCTGCTGGACTGAATTTCTCCCAGTCCTCTGGTAGGCTGCTTTTTCTGGCTAATTTGTATGCTTCATCTTTTGTTTTTATACTATCCCTGATTTCCCTTGTTATCCATGGATGCACTACCTTCCCTGATTTATTTTTTTGCCAAACTGGGATGAACAATTGTTGTAGTTCATCCATGCAGTCTTTAAATACCTTCCATTGCACATCCACTGTCAACCCTTTAAGAATCACATGCCAGTCTATCTTGGCCAATTCACTTCTCATACCTCCAAAGTTACCTTTGTTTAAGTTCAGAACCCTTGTTTCTGACTTAATGTCACTCTCCATCCTAACGAAGAACTCAACCATATTATGGTCACTCTTACCCAAGGGGCCATGCACAACAAGACTGCTAACCCTTCCTCATTACTCAATACCCAGTCTAGAATAGCCTGCTCTCTCGTTTGTTCCTCTACATGTTGGTTTAGAAAACTATCCCGCATACATTCCAAGAAATCCTCTTCTTCAACACCCCTGCCCATTTCATTCACCCAATCTACATGTAGATTGAAGTCACCCATTATAACTGTTTTCCCCCGTACATGTTTGATGCCATCCCCAACTCCACTATTACTGTTAGGTGGCCTGTACACAACTCCCACTAGCGTTTTCTGCCCTTTAGAGTTTCGCAGCTCTACGCATATCGATTCCACATCCTCCAAGCTAATGTCCTTCCTTCATATTGCATTAATCTCCTCTATCACCAGCAACGCTATCCCACCGCCCTTTCCTTTCTGTCTATCCCTCCTGAATATTGAATATCCCTGGATGTTCAGCTCCCAGCCTTGGTCCCCCTGGAGCCACGTCTCCGTGATCCCAACTATAGCATAGTCATTAATAGCTATCTGCACATTCAACTCGTCTACCTTATTACGAAAATTCCTTGCATTGAGACACAAATCCTTCAGGCTTGTTTTTACAACACTCTTACTCCTTATACAATTATGTTGACAAATGGTCCCTTTTGATTTTTGCCCTGGAAACCCACCACCTCTTATTCTCTGTTTATTATTTTTTTCTTCTTTCCCCCCTATATGTTGGGTCTGAGTGCTTCCCTTCTCTGCCTCCTGCCTCAGACCCTGCCTACTGGCTTTCTCTATTTGAGTCCCTCCCCCCAACCGTTGTAGTTTAAAGTCCCCCCGGTAGCCTTTGCAAATTTCCCTGCCAGGATACTGGTCCCCCTCGGGTTCAAGTGCAACCCGTCTTTTTTATACAGGTCACTCCTTCCCCAAAAGAGGTTCCATTGATCCAGAAAATTGAATCCCTGCCTTCTGCACCAGTCCTTCAGCCAGGCATCTATCCTCCACCTTGTTCCATTCCTACTCTCACTGTCGCGTGGCACAGGAAGTAATCCCGAGATTGTTATGTTTGCGGTTCTTTTCGTTAACTCTCTTCCTAACTCCCTAAATTCTCCTTTCAGGATCTCTTCTCTTTTTTTACCTATGTCATTGGTACCAATATGTACCACGACCTCAGGCTCCTCTCCCTCCCTTTTCAGGATATCTTGGACACGTTCAGACACATCCCGAACCCTGGCACCAGGGAGGCAAACTACCATCCGGGTCTCCGGACTGCGTCCACAGAATCGCCTATCTGACCCCCTAACTATAGAGTCCCCTATTACTAATGCCCTCCTCTTCTTTTCCTTACCCTTCCTCACCCAGAGATGCTGTCTGACCCGTTGGATTTCTCTGGCTTTATGCGTCTATCCAAGGCATATGGTGTGCTTGCTTTCACTGGTTGGGACATTGAGTATAAGCATCAGGCAGCCATGTCGCAGGTTTATAGGACTTTAGTTAGGCCGCATTTGAAGTTTTGTGTGCGATTCTGTTCGCCCCATTATTTAATAGGCTTTTAGATAGGCACATGGGTATGCAGGGAATGGAGGGATATGGATCACATGCAGGTCAGTTCTCCCTGTGACCACGTGGGTTTTCTCCGAGTGCTCCGGTTTCCTCCTACAATCCAAAGACATGCGGGTTTGAAGGTTAATTGGCTTCTGTAAACTGTCCCGAGTGTCTAGGATAGAAATGGTGTATTTATGGTTGGTCAGCATGGACTTGGTGGGCTGAAGGGCCTGTTTCCTTGCTGTGTCTCTATAAACTAAACTGCGTGCAGTGAGGAAAGGCAATGTGAGCTTATTTATCCACAAATGATGGACACTTTGCTTTCTCAATATTCTAAGTGTTCGTGCAATTTCCTCCTGCCCTTCAATCATCATTTACTTACTCTCTAGACATCCGTTACACAATGCCATTTAAACACCATTTTACTTCGGAGTCACATGAGTGACTTCGTGAAGACCCCGCCAGCACGCATGCGCGGCATATCGTCGCGCGCATTTGCATCGGCAGGCTGGGGGGGGGGAGTGCGCTCTCTCCTCGGGCTCCTTCATAAAAGGCCGGCAGGTAAGTACTTACCTTTACTCCACAGGATGGACAAGGGCAAGAGGAAGGCGACGCTGTCGAGGAGCCGAGCTTCGACCAGCCAACGGCCCTTGTCCCCGGAGCTGCAAACAACACCGGCAGCTTCGAGGATTGTGGGGGCAGGAATGCGGAAGTCGGGCGCTCCCGCTACTTTAGCACCCGACTCACCCGAGTGGTTTACCGCCCCGGAGCTGGATGCAACGGATCCAGACTTCGAGCCCCCTTCCCCCAAGAAAAGAGGGGGGAAGCAGGTACGTGGCAAGGGGTCTCGCTTTTCACAAGCGACCTCTCCCCGAGTTCCAGAAGACCCGAGGGGGCTGGGCCGGGGGACAGCTGCACGACAGGGGAGCCCTGCAAAAGTGCAACACGTACCACTGCCAGGGAGATCTGCCGTAGTGCAGCCTGGCAACACCACTGCTGCGTCGTGTAGGCCTGCTGGAGCAGATACCGCCGACAACACACCCCGTCAGGCTGCGGTCAAGGGCGGAGGTGGCAGCAGGAAGCGGTCGGTCAGCTCAGCTCTGGGAGCAGCCGACCATGCGCCTCCACGCCAAAAGATGGGCAAGTGTGGAGGTAAGCCTGCACGGACTCCGGGGAGCCAGGTTCCGGGGCCGGCGCCGATTCAACTCACCTGCCTTCATATCAGACAGGTGGGCCGCCACAGTCTGGGAGAAGACAGACTAGCGGAGAGTCCGTGCGGGAGTCGTATGATCCTACTTGGGCTGTAGGTCACGACGACCTGCCATTGGACCCTAGACAGCACCTTACGGAGGTGTGGTCCGATGGTGGAAGCCCCAGTGAGTTCGCAGGGCCTGGGGAAGTCGGCTTGTCCGCTGCGTATAGCAGGGACGGTCGCATTGAGCGGTTGGAGCTCTTAGTGGAGCAACTCCTCCAGCGGGACCGGGAACGAGAAGAGCGGGACTCGCGGGCATCCACTAGCCGTGCGAGGACCCCACTCAGCATCTCCTCGTCTCCAGCCAGAAGCGTTAGCGATTGCCCAGCTGCTGTGTTTGAAGACGACCCGGGACAGCCAGTGACCGCTGAGCCAGAGCATGAGGAGGATATGCTGGATGTGGTGAGTAAGTTTGCCGCTACCACCCAGACAGGTGAACCTCTGCACCACAAATTGGCGGGCACCATTGATTACCTGACTACGCACCAACTTCAGAGTCAAGTTCTCAATGATACCTTGGAGAAAATAAAACCGCCCGAGAACTGCATCAACCTCAGTGTGCCCTTGGTTAATGCCCAGCTCTGGGGACACTTGAGTACACGGCCACCAGGATGCAGGATGTCCGCCTCCAGCGTATCTTAAAGGTTCTCTCCACGGGCATAACGGCGTTTTGCTAGGACCCTGGACGGGGATAATGTGTCCAGTGAACAGCAAGATGCACTGGCACTCCTATGCAACGCCCAGTATGAGATAAACTGCCTGCGTAAGAGCTCCATAAAGCCCACACTCAACCCCAAATTCGCGGGGTTGTGCCGACCATCACAGCTCCCGCCGCACAGGACACAAAGGTCCTACCCAAAACAGCTATGAAACCTCCACTTCAACAAACACAACGACCTTTTTTAGGGCAAGGCCATCAGCGGCCTGCATGGAAGATGCGGCCGACACCCATCCGTCAACCTCCACAACCTCCACCCAAAACACCGTACGTACGGAACCGCCGTTAACCATGGAGGTCAGGGGTCTGGTTCCTCTCACGCCGTAGCAATCCCCTCCTGCACGAATAGTGGGCGATTGCGGCTTTCTTGGACATATGGAAAACTGTCACCACAGATGATTTATTTTACAAAGTGTTCAAGGGTATGGTATAAATTTATTGGAGGTATAAATCCCCCTACCCAGCATTCGCCTCATAGGAATTTTACTCTATCCCAAAAAGAGGTGGAGGCAGGACATGCTGAAATTATACGGCTAGCAGCAAAAGGGGTAATTGGCAAAACCAAGCATGAACCTATTGAGTTTGTGTCCAACATCTTCACCAGAATTAAAAAAGATGGGGGATAGTCGGATTATAATAGACTTAACTGAGTTGAACACTTTTGTACAATATACCCATTTCAAAATGGATACTTTTGAAACAGCTAAGCAGATGCTTTACCCAGGATACTTTATGGCATGCATCGATTTAAAAGATGCATACTATACGGTGCCCATCGCTGAGGCTCACAGGAAATTCCTGAAGTTTGTCTGGAAGGATCAATTATGGGAATACAAGGCATTGCCCAATGGAATCACCACAGCCCCTAGGCTGTTTACCAAAATTGGTAAAACCCATATTGGCTCTCCTCCGACAACAAAATTATATAGTAATGGCATATTTGGATGATATCCTTATAGTGGGTCAGACCCTCCAATTTGCAATTCAAGGAGTGGCTGCAACTAAGGCTCTGTTCGAGAAACTGGGGTTTGTAATCCATCCAGACAAATCAAAACTGCACCCGGTACGGGTTATGGATTATTTGGGGTTCACCCTAGACACCAATTTAATGAAGATTACCATCCCAACCAATAAAGCTACTGCTATAATGGAAGAGTGCCACAATCTTGCTTGCGCCAGGGTACCAACCATTCGGCAAACAGTAAATGTTATAGGAAAATTGGTAGCTACATTCCCAGCAGCACGATTCGGACTGCTACACTACCGAAATTTACAAAGAACAAAGATCACAGCATTAAAAACAAATGCTGGGCACTTTGATCGGCCAATTTGGTTACCACCGGAAGCTAGAAACGAGCTACAATGGTGGGTTGACAATATTAGAGAGTGTCATAGACCCATCATAGTGAGCAACCCTGATGTTGTGCTACAAACTGACCAAGCGCACCAGGCTGGGAAGTAACTGATACGATGTCCAGTTGTGGTGGCAGATGGAACTCTCATGAGTCTACATTTCTGGATCACATGGGATAAACTATATAGAAATGCTGGGGGCATTTCATGGACTGCGGGCTTACTGTACTAATTCACGGATTTACATGTCCGCCTTCAAATAGATAATACTACAGTGGTGGCTTACATCAATCATATGGGTGGTATCAGGTCGCTATCTTGTGATGAATTGGCTAATACGATTTGTCACTGGTGCATTGAAAGAAATATTTGAATTACTGCGACCTATTTGCCTGGGAAGCTTAATACAGTGGCGGACACCAGGTCACGAGTCTTCAATGACAACATCGAGTGGATGTTGAACCCCCAAATTTTTAGAGATATTATAGCTCACTTTGGGACACCAGATATTGACCCATTTGCGTCCAGGCTGAACCATCAGATACCAACGTATGTGTCGTGGGAACCAGACCCTGGGGCAATAGCAATGGATGCGTTTTCTATCCATTGGGGGAAATGGTTTTGCCATTCTGCCTCATCAGTCGGGTATTGCAGAAAATTAAACTAGACTCTGCAACTGGCATATTGATCATTCCCGACTGGCCTACACAACCATGGTACCCGATGGTCGTTAAAATTTTAAAACAACCATGGATGGCGATTGGGAAACATCCCAAATTGATTACTCACCCCATTACGGGGGTCAGTCATCCTTGCCATGGTCATTTAAACTTGTTGGCCTGCAGGTTCTGAAAAGACCACTCATCCAGGCGGCATCTCATCACGAGCCATAGACCTTATCGCCGCATCATGCCGGGAATCAACTCGGAAACAATACCTCACCTAAATCAGGAAGTGGGAGGCATTCTGTGCCCGGACCAACAAGTCCTTCCAACTCGCAACAATAGCTGATGTCCTGGAGTTTCTAGCAGGCCTCCATTTCGATGCTGGCCTCAGCTACAGTGCCATCAACAGCGCCAGGAGTGCGCTGTCCTCATACCTGGATATAGGTATCAGCTCCAACCACCTGGTGTCCTAAACTAATAAGGGGAGTGTTCAACACCAACCCTCCGCGACCCAGATATACAGTAACATGGGATGTGGGGATCGTGCTGACCCTACTGAGGAGCTGGGCTCCAATGAATGAGCTACCACTGAAACAGCTCACCCTCAAGGTGGTGATGCTGATGGCACTGACTACAGCCCAACGAGTCCAGATGTTACAAAAAACTGCGACTGGACAGCATGGTGGCCACCCCTGGTCAAATAAATTTATTTGTCGAAGAATTATTGAAGCAGCACAGGCCAGGGGCGCATGGGCTGCAGCTGGAATTTCGGGCGTACCCTGTAGATGCCACTCTCTGCATAGTCACCCATCTCCACCACTACATCCGAGTTACAGGAGTTATCAGGATGAAGGAACAGGGGCTCCTCATCAGCCACAACCCTCCGCATCATCGGGTGACTGTACAGACTATCGCCAGGTGGCTCAGGGTGGTGCTGGATGCAGCAGGAGTTGCTACTAACATTTTTAAGTCTCATTCCACCAGGGCTGCATCCACATCAGCGGCGAGGGCCATGGATGTGCCCATGGACCACATCCTCGCCACTGCGGGCAGGGCCAGTGAAGAAACCTTTCAACGGTTCTACAACAAGCCACTGGTCGCCCCTGCGACATTCGCAGAAGCTATCCTGGGAACCGCTCAGTGAATGTCTGTCCCCGGTGGGACTCACTCCATGGCCAGAGTGAGTCCCACCGCAAATTGGAGGAGCAGCACTTCATATTTTGCTTGGGTAGTTTACGCCCCAGCAGTATGAACATTGACTTCTCCAATTTCAGGTAGTCCTTGCTTTCTCCCTCCTTTCCCTCCCCTTCCCAGCTCTCCCACAGCCCACTGTCTCCGCCTCTTCCTTTCTTCTTCCCGCCCCCCCCCCCCCACTTCAGTCTGAAGAAGGGTCTTGACCCAAAACGTCACCTATTCCTTCGCTCCATAGATGCTGCCTCACCCGCTGAGTTTCTACAGTAATTTTGTCTACTTTCGATTTCTCCAGCATCCGCAGTTCTTTCTTAAACACCTGATAGTCTCATCAGGGATGGGAACACCCTCTTCCATTCCAATTGAAAAGTTTCATAGAAACATAGAAACATAGAAATTAGGTGCAGGAGTAGGCCATTCAGCCCTTCGAGCCTGCACCGCCATTCAATATGATCATGGCTGATCATCCAACTCAGTATCCCGTACCTGCCTTCTCTCCATACCCTCTGATCCCCTTAGCCACAAGGGCCACATCCAACTCACTCTTAAATATAGCCAATGAACTGGCCTCAACTACCCTCTGTGGCAGAGAGTTCCACAGACTCACCACTCTCTGTGTGAAGAAAGTCTTTCTCATCTCGGTCTTAAAGGATTTCCCCCTTATCCTTAAGCTGTGACCCCTTGTCCTGGACTTCCCCAACATCGGGAACAATCTTCCTGCATCTAGCCTGTCCAACCCCTTAAGAATTTTGTAAGTTTCTATAAGATCCCCTCTTAATCTCCTAAATTCCAGAGAGTATAAACCGAGTCTATCCAGTCTTTCTTCATAAGACAGTCCTGACATCCCAGGAATCAGTCTGGTGAACCTTCTCTGCACTCCCTCTATGGCAATAATGTCCTTCCTCAGATTTGGAGACCAAAACTGCACGCAATACTCCAGGTGTGGTCTCACCAAGACCCTGTACAACTGAAGTAGAACCTCCCTGCTCCTGTACTCAAATCCTTTTGCTATGAAAGCTAACATACCATTCGCTTTTTTCACTGCCTGCTGCACCTGCATGCCTACTTTCAATGACTGGTGTACCATGACACCCAGGTCTCGCTGCATCTCCCCTTTTCCCAATCGGCCACCATTTAAATAATAGTCCGCTTTCCTGTTTTTGCCACCAAAGTGGATAACCTCACATTTATCCACATTATACTGCATCTGCCAAACATTTGCCCACTCACCCAGCCTATCCAAGTCACCCTGCAGTCTCCTAGCATCCTCCTCACAGCGAACACTGCCCCCCAGCTTAGTGTCATCCGCAAACTTGGAGATATTGCCTTCAATTCCCTCATCCAGATCATTAATATATATTGTAAATAGCTGGGGTCCCAGCACTGAGCCCTGCGGTACCCCACTAGTTACTGCCTGCCATTGTGAAAAGGACCCGTTTACTCCTACTCTTTGCTTCCTGTTTGCCAGCCAGTTCTCTATCCACATCAATACTGAACCCCTAATACCGTATGCTTTAAGTTTGTATACTAATCTCTTATGTGGGACCTTGTCGAAAGCCTTCTGGAAGTCCAGATATACCACATCCACTGGTTCTCCCTTATCCACGCTACTAGTTACATCCTCGAAAAATTCCACAATATTCGTCAGACATGATTTACCTTTTGTAAATCCATGCTGACTTTGTCCAATGATTTCACCACTTTCCAAATGTGCTGCTATCCCATCTTTAATAACTGACTCTAGCAGTTTCCCCACTACCGATGTTAGACTAACTGGTCTGTAATTCCCCGTTTTCTCTCTCCCTCCCTCCCTTCTTAAAAAGAGGGGTTACATTTGCTACCCGCCAATCCTCAGGAACTACTCCAGAATCTAAAGAGTTTTGAAAGATTATCACTAATGCATCCACTATTTCCTGAGCTACTTCCTTAAGTACTCTGGGATGCAGCCTATCTGGCCCTGGGGATTTATCGGCCTTTAATCTATTCAATTTACCCAACACCACTTCCCGACTGACCTGGATTTCACTCAATTCCTCCTTTGACCCACAGTCCCCTGCTATTTCAGGCAGATTATTTATGTCTTCCTTAGTGAAGACGGAACCAAAGTAGTTATTCAATTGGTCCGCCATATCCTTGTTCCCCATGATCAACTCACCCGTTTCTGACTGCAAGGGACCTACATTTGTTTTAACTAACCTCTTTCTCTTCACATATCTATAAAAACTTTTGCAGTCAGTTTTTATGTTCCCTGCCAGTTTTTCTTTCATAATCTATTTTCCTTTCCTAATTAAGCCCTTTGTCCTCCTCTGCTGGTCTCTGAATTTCTCCCAGTCCTCTGGTATGCTGCTTTTTCTGGCTACTTTGTACGCATCATCCTTTGCTTTGATACTATCCCTGATTTCCCTTGTTATCCACGGATGCACTACCTTCCCCGATTTATTCTTTTGCCAAACTGGGATGAACAATTTTTGTAGTTCATCCATGCAGTCTTTAAATGTCTTCCATTGTATATCCACCGTCAACCCTTTTAGAATTAATTGCCAGTCAATCTTGGCCAATTCACGTCTTATACCCTCAAAGTTTACCTTTCTTTAAGTTCAGAACCATTGTTTCTGAATTAACAATGTCACTCTCCATTCTAATGAAGAACTCAACCATATTATGGTCACTCTTGCCCAAGGGGGCACGTACAACAAGACGGCTAATTACCCCTTCCTCATTACTCAAAACCCAGTCTAAAATAGCCTGCTCTCTCGTTGGTTCCTCTACATGTTGATTTAGATAACTATCCCGCATACATTCCAAAAAATCCTCTTCCTCAGCACCCCTGCCAATTTGATTAACCCAATCTATATGTAGATTGAAGTCACCCATTATAACTGTTTTGCCTTTGTCGCACGCATTTCTAATTTCCCGTTTGATACCATCCCCAACTTCTCTGCTACTGTTAGGTGGCCTGTACACAACACCCACCAGCGTTTTCTGCCCCTTAGTGTTTTGTAGCTCTACCCATACCGATTCCACATCCTCCAAGCTAATGTCCTTCCTTTCCATTGCTTTAATCTCCTCTCTAACCAGCAACGCTACCCCACCTCCTTTTCCTTTCTCTCTATCCCTCCTGAATATTGAATATCCCTGGATGTTCAGCTCCCAGCCTACGTCACCCTGGAGCCATGTCTCCGTGATCCCAACTATATCATAATCATTAATATCTATTTCATCTGATTCCTGATCATTTATTTATGAAATTGATCTTCAAAACAGTTCTTCTCACTTGGGTCTGTTTTTCTTTGAAATAACCAAGAGGCAGAATATTCTTTGCATGTGCTTGGGTTTTGTTTCTTGCGCAGCTCCGCAGTGAGGGATTGACTTGAAGCAGTCTCCCATAAACCAGCGTTCTCTGGGGGGCTGTTTGGTTGCTTGGTTGCAACGTGGATCTGTTCATTAATGCGTGAGCTGACTTTCAATTAGGCAGAACTTTCTACAAGAAGAAAAGGTTGGATAGTAGACGCACAGAGTCCCTTGCCCAGAGTAGGTGAATCGAGGACCAGAGGAAGTAGGTTTAAGGTGAAGGGGAATAGATTTGCACATAAATTGGTGATGGGTGTATGGAACAAGCTGCCAGAGGAGTTGAGGCAGGGACTATCCCAGTGTTTAAGAAACAATTGGACAGGTACATGGCTAGGACAGGTTTGGTGGGATATGGACCAAGCGCAGGCAGGTAGGACTAGTGTAAATGGGACATGTTTGCCGGTATGGGCGAGTTGGGCCGAAGGGCCTGTTTCCACACTGTGTCACTCTATGGCTCTATGAGTAACATGGGCAAGGTGTCCCCAATCAAAGAGCTATGGTACTGCCCAGGACTGCTGCAGTGTGGGCACTAGAGGTGGAAGTAATCCCTGACCTTCAGAGATACAGCGAGGAAACAGGTGATGGGTGTATGGAACAAGCAGCCAGAGGAGTATCTGCACCGACCAGCGATCCCCGAACACTCGCACCATCCTACATCCTTGGGACAATTTGCATTTTCTTTTACCGAAGCCAATTGACCAACAAACCTTTAGTTTTAGACTTTACTTTAGAGATATAGCGTGGAAAGAGGTCCTTGGGTCCAATTCGACCAGCGCTCACCCCATACACTATCCTACACACTAGGGACAGATTTACAATTTTTACCAAAGCCAATTAGCCCACAAATCTGAACGTCTTTGGAGGGTGGGTGGAAACCAGAGCATCCGGAGAAAGCCCACGAGGTCACAGGGAGAACGTTCAAGCTCTGTAGAGACAGTGTCCGCAGTCAGGATCGAACCAGGGTCTCTGGCACTGTAAGGCGGTGACTCTTGCCACATCCTTGGCTGGTCGGTGATTACCAGGACAGTTGAGTCCCAGTGGAACCAGGCTTCCAAAGAATTCCCAGCATTCAGATGGGATGCTCACGAATTATGCGAGAGTGAATGAGTTTACTTTAGAGATACAGTGTGGAAACAGGCCCTTCAGCCAAGGGAGTCTGGGCCGACCAGTGATCATCCGTTTACACTTGTTACCTCACTGCACACAAAGCAGAATTTACAGAAGCCAATTAACCTGCAAACTTGGGATGTGGGAGGAAACTGGAGAGCCCGAGGGAAACCCACGCGGTCACAGGGAGAACGTGCAAACTCCACAGAGACAGCACCCGAGGCAGGATGAAACCCGTGTCTCTGGCGCGGGGAGGCAGACGTTCCACTGGTTGTGCCACTGTGCCGCTCATTCTGGTGCAAGTCCATTCATCACCAGATAAAGAAATCGCCTCGGAGAGAAGGGAAAGAGACGAGTGATAGACAGTAGGTGCAGGAGTAGGCCATTCGGCCCTTTGAGCCAGCACCACCATTCAATGTGATCATGGCTGATCATCCCCAATCACTACCCCGTTCCTGCCTTCTCCCCATATCCCCTGACTCCGCTATCTTTAAGAGCCCTATCTCGCTCCCTCTTGAAAGTATCCAAAGAACCGGCCTCCACCGCCCTCTGAGGCAGAGAATTCCACAGACTCACCACTCTCTGCAAGAAAAAGTGTTTCCTCATCTCCGTTCTAAATGGCTTACCCCTTATTCTTAAACCGTGGCCCCTGGTTCTGGACTCCCCCAACATCGGGAACATGTTCCTTCAGTTTCAATTGCATTGAGTAAGAAGTTTGCTTTTGATACCGTGTTTCTTATTTTTACATTATATTAAGTTAAAGTGCTGGAGTAACTCAGCGATTCCCTGTGTCCACGTCTTAGTATTTTCAAAGTATTTTAACCTGTTAAGGGCATGTCCCACTTACGCGATTTTTTCGGCGCCTTGCCAGCACCCGTCATAGTCGCAGTAGGTGGCTGAAAATGTTCAACATGTTTAACTGAACTAAATCCAGCGGCGACCAGAAAAAGGTACGATTCATTGGACGACTACTCACAACATGTCGCGGGGTGACGCCTGTATGGTCGTGGGTAGTCGTCCGTAGAGTCGCACCTTTGTCTGGTCGCCGCTGGGACATGCCCTTGAGAGTTTTCAAATGTGAATCTTAGAGACATTCACAGTTGTTCATTGACAACACCTTCCCAGTTGGGGGGCACGGTGGTGCAGCGACAGAAGTGATGCCTTACGGCGACAGAGACCTTGGTTCGATCCTGACTGCGGGTGTCGCCTGTGTTGAGTTTGTACGTTCTCCCCGCATGGGTTTCCTCCGGATGCTCCGGTTTCCTCCCACACTTCAAAGACGTGCAGGTTTGTAGGTTAATCGGCTTTGGTAAAAATTGTAAAGTGTCCCTAGTGTGTGGGATAGTGCTAGTGAACGGGGACTTCTGGTCGGCGCGGGCCCGGTGGGCCGAAGGGCCTGTTTCCGCGCTGTATCTCTAAACTAAACTCAAAAAACTGGACAGGCCGGTAATTCTGTAGGGTGGGGAGTGGGTGGATTGCTACTCAGACACAAGCCCCCACAACACTCCTCAGCAGCGGACCCCACATAGGAGGTCTCTCACACACCTGCCCTCCTTGCCGTTGTGTACATCATGTGAAGGGTTTCCAATGCGGGCGGCTCCTCCACCTCCCTGCTCTCCTCCGTCACCCAGACATGCTCTGGTGGTCCGCTCTCCAATCTGGCAGAGAGGGGGAGGTCTCCATTGCAGGTCTGTCCATGTGAGCATCTTCCCCTTTACATTGGGAACCAGGGGTAGGGGGTGTTGCACGGACCAGTGTGTGACAGATTTTTGAGTCAATTCCAGGTCACCTAGTCTGAAGAAGGGTCTCGACCCGAAACGTCGCCTATCTCCTTCGCTCCTTAGATGCTGCTGCACCCGCTGAGTTTCTCCAGCTTTTTGTGTAACCCTCGATTCTCCAGCATCTGCAGTTTCTTCGTTAACACCTAGTTTTGGACATCTCCTACCTGGGAACAGGGTTCGGACTGTCTATCCTCTCTATGCCTCTCACAATTTGATATATCTACCAGGTCTTCCCCCAGCCTGCAATGCTCCTGAGGCAGCAATCCAAGTCTGTCTAACCTCTCCGTGCAGTTAATGCTTCCCAAGCCAGACAGTTCCCTGGTAAACCTCTGCTGCACCTTCTCCAAAGCCTCCCCACCCTTCCCTGCAAAGGGGGAACCAGCAATGCATGCAATGCTCCAAATGCGGCCTGACCAGAGTCCTGTAAAGTTGCAGCGCGATTCCAGACTCTTCCTGATGTTCATCACTCTTGCCCGTTCCACCATTCACGAAGGTGATGGGAGATCTTTAACCGCAGAACCTCTTTTCTGCCCCAACCAACAGTCAGAACTTTCCCAGGATGTAAAAATCAAAAATAAGAGAGCATAGCTGTAAGATGAGCAGGATAAAGATCTAAGGAGATGTATGGGGCAGGTATTTTACTGAGGGTGGGGTGTGTTTGCAATGCACTGGTTAAGGCAGACACAATGGTGGTGTTTAAGAGACTTTAGATAGGGATATCTTTTTCTTCGGTATTCACCAAGGAGAAGGATATTGAACTCTGTGAGGTAAGGGAAAAAAGTAGAGTAGCTATGGAAACTATGAGATTCAAAGAGGAGGAAGTACTGATACTTTTGAAAAATATAAAAGTGGACAAGTCTCCAGGTCCTGACAGGATATTCCCTAGGACATTGAGGGAAGTTAGTGTAGAAATAGCAGGAGCTATGACAGAAATATTTCAAATGTCATTAGAAACGGGAATAGTGCCGGAGGATTGGCGTACTGCGCATGTTGTTCCATTGTTTAAAAAGGGTTCAAACCTAGCAATTATAGACCTATTAGTTTGACGTCAGTGGTGGGCAAATTAATGGAAAGGATACTTAGAGATAATATATATAAGCATCTGGATAAACAGGGTCTGATCAGGAACAGTCAACATGGATTTGTGCCTGGAAGGTCATGTTTGACAAACCTTCTTGAATTTTTTGAAGCGGTAACTAGGGAAATTGATGAGGGTAAAGCAGTGGATGTTGTCTATATGGATTTCAGTAAGGCCTTTGACAAGGTTCCCCATGGAAGGTTGGTTAAGAAGGTTCAATCTTTGGGTGTAAATGGCGGAGTAGCAAGATGGATCCAACAGTGGCTGAATGGGAGATGTCAGAGAGTAATGGTGGATGGCTGTTTGTCAGGTTGGAAGCCGGTGACCAGTGGGGTGCCTCAGGGATCTGTGTTGGGTCCACTGTTGTTTGTCATGTACATCAATGATCTGGATGATGGGGTGGAAAATTGGATAAGTAAGTATGCAGATGATACTAAGATAGGTGGTGTTGTGGATAATGAAGTAGATTTTCAAAGTCTACAGAGAGATTTGGGCCATTTGGAAAAGTGGGCTGAAAGATGGCAGATGGAGTTTAATGCTGATAAGTGTGAAGTGCTACATCTTGGCAGGACAATTGTACAAGGCATTGGTAAGACCAATTCTGGAGTATGGTGTACAATTTTGGTCGCCTAATTATAGGAAGGTGTCAACAAAATAGAGAGTACAGAGGAGATTTACTAGAATGTTGCCTGGGTTCCAGCAACTATGTTACAGAGAAAGGTTGAACAAGTTAGGTCTTTATTCTTTGGAGCGCAGAAGGTTAAGGGGGGACTTGATTGAGGTCTTTAAAGTGATGAAAGGGATAGACAGAGTTGACGTGGATAAGCTTTTCCCATTGAAGGTAGGGAAGATTCAAACAAGAGGGCATGACATGAGAATTAAGGGACAGAAGTTTAGGGGTAACGTGAGGGGGAACTTCTTTACTCAGAGGGTGGTGGCTGTGTGGAATGAGCTTCCAGCAGAAGTGGTGGAGGCAGGATCGATTTTAACATTTAAAAGTAAAGTGGATAGGTATATGGACGTGAAGGGAATGGAGGGGTATGGTCTGAGTGCAGGTAGATGGGACTAGGGGAAAACAAATGGTCGGCACGGACTGGAAGGGCCGAGAGGGCCTGTTTCCGTGCTGGAATTGTTATATGGTTATATGGTTTATATGGTTATATGGCTATGCAGCGAACAGGGGATATGGATTATGTGCAGACAGTTAGGAGTTGGTCTTAACATTGTGTTTGGAGCAGACATTGTGAGCCAAGGACCTGTTCCTGTGCTGTACTGTTCAATGTTCTATGATTCTCTCAATACCTAAAACATTCTCCCATCCCCTCCCAACTACACCCGGTGACTGAGCCTCCACAGCCCTGATGGGTGGAGAATTCTAAAGATTCACATCCGCTTTTAGGCTGGCCTCCAATCATGTTTTATTACTAATATTTAATGTTTTATGTGTCATTCTTAACTGTCACTGTATGTCATGTTGTCACTTGTGGGCGGAGCACCAAGGCAAATTCTTTGTATGTGAATACTTGGCCAATAAACTTATTCATTCATTTATTCATTCATTCATTCAGGCATAATATAATAATTTATTCATTTATTCATTCCTGCTGAGGCAGCATCAGGTGTGATCTCTGTTCTGAAGGCTGACATCTCACATTGGAACTGTGACACTCGGTTCTGGAGACTGAGAAAATAGCTTAGATTATTATTGTCATGTGTACTGAGGTACAGTGAAAAGCTTCTCTGTAGCTTGCTATCCAGTCAGCGGAAAGGCCATATGTCATTACAATCTAGCCACCCACAGTGTAGAGATGCAGGATAAAGGGAATAACGTTTAGTGCAAGGTAAAATCTAGTAAAGTCTAATTATAGATAGTTTGAGGGTCTCCAATGAGGTAGATGTTAGGTCAGGACTGCTCTCTAGTTGTTGGTAGGAAGATTCAGTTGCCTGATAACAGCTGGAAAGAAACTGTCCCTGAATCTGGAGGTGTGTGTTTTCACACTTCTGTGCCTCTTACCCCATGGGAGAGGGGGGATGAGGGAGTGGCCAGGGTGCGACTGGTCCTTGCCGAGGCAGTGCGAAGTGTAATCTCTGTTCTGGATGCTGGCCCCTGATATTGAATCTGTGACACTTGGTTCTGGTGATCCCAGCCAGAGCAAACATTAGCTGGAACTTTAACAGGTGACGTTTCGGGGTGGAGGCTCTTCTTCGGGTTGAGACTCAGTCTGAAGAAGGGTCTCGACCCAAAACGTCACCTATTCCTTTTAATCTGAGATGTTGCCTGACCCGCTGAGTTACTCCAGCAATTTGTGTCCATCTTCAGCTGTACCTTTTCCCTGTCAATCCCCATTAAGATGTTGTATGCTTTGATGAAATGGCCTCTCATTCTTGTAAACTCTGAAGAGTAAAACTAGCTGTGGGAGAACATTTATCTCAATTCCAGTCGATCCAACCAGAAATCTTTTAAACTGACTCACTCTTGAGACGTGTCTGTCAATTTTGAGCTCAATTTCGCTGCTTGCTATTTGGTGACAAATCTGAGCATCGTGTCAGGGAACACCAAGGCTGTGTAATTCAGCAGAACAGCTCGTACGTGTTTTGTGAAAGTTGTCAAAATCTTGTCATCAAGTCAACTCCTTATCCTTTCTCATTCAAGATGTATAAATATGTGTAATTTGAGAGTAAGGTATGGCAGTAGAGATTGGCCCCGTGGTTTGTTCAGCCTGCAACATGTGGGAGATCAGGGAGATGGTCGGTGTCCCTGGTGACTATGTTTGCAGGAAGTGTGTCCAGCTGCAGCTCCTGGCAGACCGCATTGAACGATTGGAACTGCGGCTGGATTCATACTGGAGCATCCACGATGCGGAGAAAGTCGTGGATAGCACGTACAGTGAGTTGGTCACACCGCAGGCAAACGGTAAGAGGACAAGAAGGGAACGGGTGGCCAATAGCCAGCAAAGCAGTAGGCAGGTAGTGCAGGAGTCCCCTGCGGTCATCTCCCTCCTAAACAGGTATACCATTTTGGATACTGTTGAGGGAGATGGCTCATCAGGGGAATGCAGCAGCAGCCAGGTTCATGGCACCATGGGTGGCTCTGCAGCATATGAGGGGGGAAAAAAGAGGGGAAGGGCAATAGTAATAGGGGATTCAATTGTCAGGGGAATAGATAGGCGTTTCTGCGGCCGCAAACGAGACTCCAGGATGGTATGTTGCCTCCCTGGTGCAAAGGTCAGGGATGTCACTGAACGGCTGCAGAACATTCTGGAGGGGGAGGGTGAACAGCCAGTTGTTGTGGTGCATGTTGGCACCAACGATATAGGTAAAAAAAGGGATGAGGTCCTACAAGGTGAATTTAGGGAGCTAGGAGATAAACTTAAAAGTAGGACCTCAAAGGTAGTAATCTCCGGATTACTACCAGTACCACGGGCCAGTCAGAGTAGAAATAGGAGGATAATGCAAATGAATACGTGGCTTGAAAAGTGGTGCAAGGGGGAGGGATTCAAATTTTTAGGGCACTGGGACCAGTTCTGGGGGAGGTGGGACCGGTACAAACAGGACGGTTTGCACCTGGAATGGAATGGAACCAATGTTCTTGGGGGAGTGTTTGCTAGTGCTGTCGGGGAGGATTTAAACTAAGGTGGCAGGGGGATGGGTACAAGAGCAGAGAGGCAGGAGGGTGTAAAATGAGGGTAGAAGCATTAGGTAGCAAGGTGAAAGGTAAAAGTGGCAGGCAGACAAAACCAGGGCAAAAATCAAAAAGGGCCACTTTTCAGCAAAATTGTATAAGGGGTAAATGCGTTGTAAAGACAAGCCTGAAGGCTTTGTGTCTCAATGCAAGGAGTATTCGTAATAAGGTGGACGAGTTGAACGTGCAGATAGATATTAATGATTATGATATAGTTGGGATCACGGAGACATGGCTCCAGGGTGACGTAGGCTGGGAGCTGAACATCCAGGGATATTCAATATTCAGGAGGGATAGAGAGAAAGGAAAAGGAGGTGGGGTAGCGTTGCTGGTTAGAGAGGAGATTAAAGCAATGGAAAGGAAGGACATTAGCTTGGAGGATGTGGAATCGGTATGGGTAGAGCTACAAAACACTAAGGGGCAGAAAACGCTGGTGGGTGTTGTGTACAGGCCACCTAACAGTAGCAGAGAAGTTGGGGATGGTATCAAACAGGAAATTAGAAATGCGTGCGACAAAGGCAAAACAGTTATAATGGGTGACTTCAATCTACATATAGATTGGGTTAATCAAATTGGCAGGGGTGCTGAGGAAGAGGATTTTTTGGAATGTATGCGGGATAGTTATCTAAATCAACATGTAGAGGAACCAACGAGAGAGCAGGCTATTTTAGACTGGGTTTTGAGTAATGAGGAAGGGGTAATTAGCCGTCTTGTTGTACGTGCCCCCTTGGGCAAGAGTGACCATAATATGGTTGAGTTCTTCATTAGGATGGAGAGTGACATTGTTAATTCAGAAACAATGGTTCTGAACTTAAAGAAAGGTAACTTTGAGGGTATGAGACGAGAATTGGCCAAGATTGACTGGCAATTAATTCTAAAAGGGTTGACGGTGGATATACAATGGAATACATTTAAAGACTGCATGGATGAACTACAAAAATTGTTCATCCCAGTTTGGCAAAAGAATAAATCGGGGAAGGTAGTGCATCCGTGGATAACAAGGGAAATCAGGGATAGTATCAAAGCAAAGGATGATGCGTACAAAGTAGCCAGAAAAAGCAGCATACCAGAGGACTGGGAGAAATTCAGAGACCAGCAGAGGAGGACAAAGGGCTTAATTAGGAAAGGAAAAATAGATTATGAAAGAAAACTGGCAGGGAACATAAAAACTGACTGCAAAAGTTTTTATAGATATGTGAAGAGAAAGAGGTTAGTTAAAACAAATGTAGGTCCCTTGCAGTCAGAAACAGGTGAGTTGATCATGGGGAACAAGGATATGGCGGACCAATTGAATAACTACTTTGGTTCCGTCTTCACTAAGGAAGACATAAATAATCTGCCGGAAATAGCAGGGGACTGTGGGTCAAAGGAGGAATTGAGTGAAATCCAGGTCAGTCGGGAAGTGTGTTGGGTAAATTGAATAGATTAAAGGCCGATAAATCCCCAGGGCCAGATAGGCTGCATCCCAGAGTACTTAAGGAAGTAGCTCAGGAAATAGTGGATGCATTAGTGATAATCTTTCAAAACTCTTTAGATTCTGGAGTAGTTCCTGAGGATTGGAGGGTAGCAAATGTAACCCCTCTTTTTAAGAAGGGAGGGAGAAAGAAAACGGGGAATTACAGACCAGTTAGTCTAACATAGGTAGTGGGGAAACTGCTAGAGTCAGTTATTAAAGATGGGATAGCAGCACATTTGGAAAGTGGTGAAATCATTGGACAAAGTCAGCATGGATTTACAAAAGGTAAATCATGTCTGACGAATCTTGTGGAATTTTTCGAGGATGTAACTAGTAGCGTGGATAAGGGAGAACCAGTGGATGTGGTATATCTGGACTTCCAGAAGGCTTTCGACAAGGTCCCACATAAGAGATTAGTATACAAACTTAAAGCATACGGTATTAGGGGTTCAGTATTGATGTGGATAGAGAACTGGCTGGCAAACAGGAAGCAAAGAGTAGGAGTAAACGGGTCCTTTTCACAATGGCAGGCAGTAACTAGTGGGGTACCGCAGGGCTCAGTGCTGGGACCCCAGCTGTTTACAATATATATTAATGATCTGGATGAGGGAATTGAAGGCAATATCTCCAAGTTTGCGGATGACACTAAGCTGGGGGGCAGTTTTCGCTGTGAGGAGGATGCTAGGAGACTGCAAGGTGACTTGGATAGGCTGGGTGAGTGGGCAAATGTTTGGCAGATGCAGTATAATGTGGATAAATGTGAGGTTATCCACTTTGGTGGCAAAAACAGGAAAGCAGACTATTATTTAAATGGTGGCCGATTAGGAAAAGGGGAGATGCAGCGAGACCTGGGTGTCATGGTACACCAGTCATTGAAAGTAGGCATGCAGGTGCAGCAGGCAGTGAAAAAAGCGAATGGTATGTTAGCTTTCATAGCAAAAGGATTTGAGTACAGGAGCAGGGAGGTTCTACTTCAGTTGTACAGGGTCTTGGTGAGACCACACCTGGAGTATTGCGTACAGTTTTGGTCTCCAAATCTGAGGAAGGACATTATTGCCATAGAGGGAGTGCAGAGAAGGTTCACCAGACTGATTCCTGGGATGTCAGGACTGTCTTATGAAGAAAGACTGGATAGACTCGGTTTATACTCTCTGGAATTTAGGAGATTGAGAGGGGATCTTATAGAAACTTACAAAATTCTTAAGGGGTTGGACAGGCTAGATGCAGGAAGATTGTTCCCGATGTTGGGAAGTCCAGGACAAGGGGTCACAGCTTAAGGATAAGGGGGAAATCCTTTAAGACCGAGATGAGAAAGACTTTTTTCACACAGAGAGTGGTGAGTCTCTGGAACTCTCTGCCACAGAGGGTAGTTGAGGCCAGTTCATTGGCTATATTTAAGAGTGAGTTGGATGTGGCCCTTGTGGCTAAGGGGATCAGAGGGTATGGAGAGAAGGCAGGTACGGGATACTGAGTTGGATGATCAGCCATGATCATATTGAATGGCGGTGCAGGCTCGAAGGGCTGAATGGCCTACTCCTGCACCTAATTTCTATGTTTCTATGTTTCTAGGTGTATAAATATGCAGAACGCAGCGTTTCAGCAAATTAACTCATTCTTCATTGTTTTAAGCAGGAATCTGTCAGCATAATCCTGGTTCACTTAATTTAGCAGAATCTCGAGCTATTTTCCCACATGGCAAAGATGAGGTTTATGTTTGTTAGTGTCACGTGTACCGAGGGACAGTTAAAGGCTTTGTTTTGCGTGCTATCCAAATAGATCAGATACTACCACACATAAATACACTCAAGTCACACTCCAGTACAGTAGGTAGAGCAAAGGGGAAGATACAGAGTGCAGAATATAGTTCTCAGCATTGTAGCGCACCAGTTCCAGAGACAAAGTCCAATGTCCGCAATGGGGTAGAGGTGAATTGGACAGTACCCTAGCTTTGGACACGCTAGAGCCAGGAAACATGTTCCCGATGTTGGGGGATTCCAGAACCAGGAGCCACAGTTTAAGAATAAGGGGTAAGCCATTTAGAACGGAGACGAGGAAACACTTTTTCTCACAGAGAGTGGCGAGTCTGTGGAATTCTCTGCCTCAGAGGGCGGTGGAGGCCGGTTCTCTGGATACTTTCAAGATAACACAGTCCAATGATAGCGGAGTCAGGGGATATGGGGAGAAGGCAGGAACGGGGTACTGATTGAGGATGGTCAGCCATGATCACATTCAGTGGCAGTGCTGGCTCGAGGGGCCGAATGGCCTACTCCTGCACCTATTGTCTATTGTCTATTATGGAAGGACTAGTCAGAAGCCTGATGACAGAGGGGAGACACGGGATGGGTGACATGTTGGGTGGGGACCCTTCTTCAGGGTCTGCTTTGTGCTGTGTCTGTTTAGCATGAATCTTCTGGATCATAAGGGGCAAATTAATTCAGAAACTGAACTGTGCACTTTGAACCACAGTCCAATGACTGCTGAACATCAGGCAAGTGATTGATGGTGTAATATAGAGGCTTTTAGCAGGAAGTTGTAGATCTCTGCCACAGACTTCACCCCTCAGCACCATTATAGATGCAAATTAATTAAGATTACACACCATGTACAGCTCTCCGTTGATTTCCGTTTTGTCAGCATTCCTTAATGCTGGTGACACCTCATTTGCTGAGGACTGAGAGGAGTTTGACATGAGGACTATTTCCTGGTAGATTTTGTTTTGCACTGTGCGGAGGTTTTTAGGTGAGAGGGGCAAGATTTAATGGGAACCTGGAGGACAACCGTTTCCCTCAGAGGGTGGTGGGCACATGGACTGGGATGCCAAGGTGATGTCAATACCAGGAACTGCTCGGAAATGCTGCTTTGCAAAACAAGACACAAAATGCGCGGGGCGACTCTGCGGTGAAGGCAGTTGAATCCGAACCGTCACCTCTCCATGTTCTCCAGGGATGCTGCCTGACCCGCTGAGTTTTTGTTTAACCATCACGTGTTGATTTAGCAGAGGATGTCGTTGAGGTGGGAACTATGCCAGTGCTTATGAGGCATTTGAGTCATAACGTCACAGAGTCTAAACCTCATGGCCTATTCATTGTACCCATCCTACCCACTAAAACGTTTCACTCCTCCTCTCTATGTTTTTGAAACTTGAAAGATGGAAACAAGCCCTTCAGCCCATCGAGCCCACGCCCGCCAGCGATCATCTCTTCCCACTAGTTCTATGTTATCCCACTTTCTCTTCCACTCCCTGCACACAGGGCCAATCAACCAGCAAGCCCGCATGACTTTTGGGATGCGAGAGGAAGGCGGAGTACCTGGAGAAAGCCCACGCAGTGACAAGGAGGGCGTGCAAACTCCACGCGGACAGCAGGCGGAGTCAGGATCGAACCCACGTCTCTGGTGCTGTGAGGCAGCACTCTACCAGCTGTGCCACGTTGCATATTTGAATCTCCATGTACCCATCACCAGCATGCCATGTTCTTAAGCTTATCTTTGCAACACCGAAAGAGGCCATTCGGTCAATTCAGCTGACCCTCAGGTTCCTATTAAATCTTTCCTGTCGCATCTTCAAACCATGTCCTCTGGTTCTTGATCGCCCTACTCAGGGTACAAGACTCATTCACCTTATTCATTCACCACGTGATTTCTACACCTCTGTAAGATCACCCCTCAGCCTCTTGCGCTCCAAGGAGCAAAGTCTTGGCCTCCCAACCTCTCCCTGTCATTCAGGCCCGTGGGTTCTGGCAACATCAAAGCACCTATCTCTATGCTGTTTCACTCCTTGACTCCAGACTTTGGAGATATAGCACGAGAACAGACCGTTCGGCCCACCGAGCCCGCGCCGACCAGCGATCACCCCGTACACTAACACTCGGGACAATTTACAGTTCTGCCAAAGCCAATTAAGCTACAAACCTGTCCGGTTCGGGAGTGTGGGAGGAAACCGGAGCACCCTATGCGGTCACAGGGAGAACGTACAAAATATGTACAGGCAGCACCGTAGTCAGGATCGAACCCGGGTGTCTGGTGCTGTGAGGCAGCAACTCTACCGCTGTGCCTCTGTGCCGCCATCTTGTCTGTGCCGTGACTCTGTGTTGCATTCAGATTGCACTGGAATTCACCTTCGTGGTCTCTTTTGCCAGCATCAGCACCGTGAGGGTCACGGGCAACAGAAGTCACCTCAAGTTCCAGGCGCCATCCTTCTTGTGACAATGTCAGCCTTTTCTTCCATGTCACCTGGTGCAAACGCTCACCACAGCTCATCAATATTGCAGAAGGTCCCTCAGCAACTTCCCGATGGCAGCCATGGACAAACGAATGTCAGCATCCGCGGAGTTCTGTTTTAACCCTCTTGTCTCTTCTCCCCGCTGAAAGTGAGAATGTCCACAATTTGCATTCTCTCCGATTTCCTTTGTTGTGTGCAGTAGTCCCTGGCTCCTCTGGGAACCTCCACGCAGTTTGTCCCCTTTTCCATTCTCTTCTGCTGTTCCGTGAACTATTTTATGCAGCACATCAGCCTCCGTGTGAACCTCAAGAATTATATCTCAGTCTAATTCGCACCTTTTTATATTTCAGAGTGTGTTTTTTTATTTATATTTAAGAGTGAGTTGGATGTGGCCCTTGTGGCTAAGTGGATCAGAGGGTATGGAGAGAAAGCAGGTACGGGATACTGAGTTGGATGATCAGCCATGATCATATTGAATGGCGGTGCGGGCTCGAAGGGCTGAATGGCCTACTCCTGCACCTAATTTCTATGTTTCTATGTTTCTATGTTTTTAAAATTTTTATTTTTTGATTATGCAAATTCTTTTATTCAGAAAATAAAAACATACAGATTATTAACACGATCGACGGCTGCCTATATCGACAGTTTACTAACAAATGGTCATCAGATTAATATAACGGCAACTTTATCAACAATACACTCGACCTCCCGCGGTGACCAGCGTTCACGGAAGGCCTCCAAGGTCCACGTGGACACCGCGTATTCCCTCTCCAGGGACACACGGGCACGGACGTATGCCCGGGAAAGGGGCAGGCAGCTGACTCCAGTGAGGTCGTCGGCTACCTGTGTCTGTGAAACATGTTTCCCTGCTCTCAGTCAAAGTGGGATCAGTTCTGACAGGGCTTTCCGTCTGGGAGAGTTGCCACAGACATTGGCCGGTAGCAAACTTTGGCAGCACCATTCTGAGACTGCATTTCTTTTGGTTGTATTCCCACTTAGGGTTAGTTTTAAGAAGGGAACTGCAGGTGATGGTTTAAACCGAAGGTGGGCACAAAAAGCTGGAGTAACTCAGCGGGTCAGGCAGCATCGATGGAGGAAAGGAACAGGTGACGTTTCGGGTCGAGACCTTCCTTCAGTCTGAGAGTCAGGGAAAGGGAAACCAGAGATATCACAGAGGGGGGGAGCAGCGAGAGAGAGGATGGTTCAGAACTTTCGTCGGAGAGAGGAGGAGAATCTCTTCAAAGTAGGCATACCTTGAGGAAATTTCGCAGTGGACAACAGACAAAATGTATAGGAAGGAACTGCAGATGCTGGTTTAGTTTATTGTCGCGTGCACCCAAGTAAAGTGAAAATATTTGTGTTGCGTGCTAACCAGTCAGTGGTTTACAGTCACGTCATCCACACTGTACAGGTACAGAATAAAGAGAATGATGTTTAGTGCAAAATAAACTCCAGTAAAGACAGCCCGAGGGTTGTCAGTGAGATAGATGGGAGATAGACCGCTCTCTAGCTATTGATAGAGGTTGCCTGATAACAGCTGGGAAGAAAGTGTCCGTGAATGTGGAAGGGTGCGTTTTCACACTTCTGTGCCTCTTGCCTGATGGGAGAGGGGAGAAGATGGAGTGACCGGGGTGAGACTGGTCCTTGGTTATGTTGGCAGCTTTGAAAGTTCCCTGATTTCCAAAGGATTCAGGATAGCGCACTTAAGCCCGAGTATTGCTTACGGGTCGGTAGTAATAAATAAAGCACTGAGTCCTGTTTCAGCATGTTAACACGTCCAGGCTGCAGATTACTAAACTGATGCTCAGCACACTGGAACCGCTGGGAGGTGTGAATTGCACTGCTGAATACACTCCATGGGTGTGAACCATTTGATTAGGATGACACTGTAGTTTGGCTGGCTGCTGACACATTCACCCAAAAAGGACACAAAGTGCTGGAGTAACGGGCCTGTCCCACTTAGGCGATTATTTCGGCGACTGTCATAGTCGTAGCAGGTTGCCGAAAAACGGCGACTGGACCTCCCCCCTACGACAATGTCTACAACAACCTACCTCCTAGTCGACGGCAAGCTACAGCAAGCTACCGACAACCGACGACCCATTAGGAAGTCCACCTATGGCCACACCTACGACAACCTATGTCCACCCGTGACAAGCTACGACAAGCAACGACCCTGTCAGCGACAACGGAAGACATAGAAACATAGAAACATGGAAAATAGGTGCAGGAGGAGGCCATTCGGCCCTTCGAGCCTGCACCGCCATTCAATATGATCATGGCTGATCATCCAACTCAGTATCCTGTACCTGCCTTCTCTCCATACCCCCTGATCCCTTTACCCACAAGGGCCACATCTAACTCCCTCTTAAATATAGCCAATGAAATGGCCTCAACTACCAACTAAGACAATTCAGTCGCCGCTACCTGTTGCCGGTTGACGTAGGTTGACGTCGGTAGTCGCCAATGGAATTCACCAAAGTCAGCACCGGCAACAACCCACGTCATCCTGGCGACAACCTATGACAAGCCCACAGTCGTCGAAAAGTTTTGAACATTTCAAAATCCAACGGCGACCAGAAAAACGCTACGATTCTTTGGGCGACTAAGGAGACGACTCACAACCATACAGGCGTCACCCCGGCGACCATGTGGCAACAGCCTAGTCGCCTGTAGTCACCTAAAAAATCTCCTAAGTGGGACAGGGGCTTAACTCAACGGCCAGGCAGTATCTCTGGAGAACACGCATAGGTGATGTTTTGGGCCGAGACCTTCTGCACCTTTTCAGTTCCAACTGTCTTGAATTCTCTATTAATCCAAGAGTTAGTGGATCATTTTTCTGTTGGTGGTTAGGGACAGGGTTCCTCCTTATCTGATAGGAAGCTTCTTTGCCTCACTCCCACCCCTCAGCTTCCAGCGGTCTACGGAATAAAGCCCTAGCCTGCCCGTCCTCTCTGTATACCTTCAGTCAAGCTGTGTATTGATTATTCAAGGTTGCCATTGATCCACACATTTGGCATCTATTCATAGACTACAGCTCTGCTTTCAACACCATCCAACGCCCATCGCCAATCTCACAGGACGTGGGTCAGCACTCACCTCTGCAACTGGATCCTCGACTTCCCGACCAACAGACCCTAATCAGTGAGGAGAGGGGACAAATCATCCCCCACGATACTCCACAATGCTGGCGCTCCGCAAGGATGTGTTCTCAGCCCCCTTCGTGACTGCTTATACACCCACGACAGCGCTGACATGTACAAATCCAACTCAATTTGCAAATATGCAGAACGGATATCAAATAATGATGAAACATAGTGCAGGATGGAGATTCTTTGTGCAAGGTTCTTTAGCAACTTGTCAGTTGAACTAAATTAAGGCGCATGTTGCATTCAAAAGCGCTTGAACAATGGGTTGGGAAGAAAGCCAAACTGTAAGAAAGAGGACTGCGCCTCCTTAGAGAACCTCGCTACCTGATGCCAAGACAGCAACTTGGCAACTAGGGGGCGCCGTCCTGTACGGGTATGGCTGCCCAGCCTGCAGCTGTCCGTTTATTCTCTCTTTTTTTTATTTTTAGTTAGTTGCGTTTTTCTGTTTATCGGAGTCCTAGCCTTTTTTATGTGGGGGTGGGGGAGGGGAAGGGGGGGAAACTACTTTCTAGGATCCCTACCTGGTCGGAGAGGCAGCTTTCTCCGGGCTACACCGTCGACCCGTCTTCGTGGCCTACCAGCAGGCCTGGAGCGGCGTTTCCTGGGGGGACCGCCCAGAACCACGGCTTCGGCAGCGGCGCAGCGCTGGAGCGCCATCGCGGAGCGGAGCGGGCGATGCCTTGCCTGTGTCGCCGCGCTGGAGCTCCGGTGAGCTGAAGACCGCAGGAGAACATCGCGGAGCTGCGGGACTGTGGGGTGGCCGGCCACGGGCGGCGGCGCTGAACTCTAACATCGGGAGCCTGGGATCTCTCGGCGAGATCGCCAGTTGTGGAGCTCCATCCAGCGTGGCCTGTTGGCGTCGGAAGCCGCGGTTCCCGGCAAGGAAGCGGCCGTTACAGGCACCCCGAGCCGCTGAGAGGGTTCTCCCAACGCCGGAGCATCATCACCCGGCGAAGAAGGGCCTGGAACATCGGCCCCCGTAGAGGCGACTGTGGAGGCCTCAATAGGCCCGACTATGGGTGAACTGGGGATGGGGTCTGGACTTTGTGCCTTCCCTCATAATGGGAACCATTGTGGGGGGATGTTTTTTATGTTTTATGTTAAATTATTTATGTCTTAGAAACATAGAAACATAGAAATTAGGTGCAGGAGCAGGCCATTCGGCCATTCGAGCCTGCACCGCCATTCAATATGATCATGGCTGATCATCCAACTCAGTATCCTGTACCTGCCTTCTCTCCATACCCCCCGATCCCTTCAGCCACAAGGGCCACATCTAACTCCCTCTTAAATATAGCCAATGAACTGGCCTCAACTACCTTCTGTGGCAGAGAATTCCACAGATTCACCACTCTCTGTGTGAAAAACGATTTTCTCATCTCGGTCCTAAAAGACTTTGCCCTTATCCTTAAACTGTGACCCCTTGTCCTGGACTTCCCCAACATCGGGAACAATCTTCCTGCATCTAGACTGTCCAACCCCTTAAGAATTTTGTAAGTCTCTATGAGATCACCCCTCAATCTTCTAAATTCCAGCGAGTACAAGCCGAGTCTATCCAGTCTTTCTTCATATGGAAGTCCTGCCATCCCAGGAATCAGTCTGGTGAACCTTCTCTGTACTCCCTCTATGGTACAGGGGGTCTTATCTTTATCTATGTGCTGCATGGGAAGACAAATTTCACTACACCATTTGGTGTATGTGACAATAAATGTCCTTTGTCCTTTGTCCAACCTTACTCTCAACTTCAGCAAGACAAGGAGATTGTGATTGACTTCACAAAGCAAAGGGGCACACATGATAACACATGATAACATGATGAGCATTTGACGGCACTGGGCCTGTACTCGCTGGCGTTTAGGGGGATGAGGAAGGTACCTCATTGAAACATACCGACAGTGACAGACCTGGATAGAGTGGTGAATCTGTGGAATTCGTTGCCACAGAAGGCTGTGGAGGCCAAGTCAGTGGATACGTTTAAGGCAGAGATAGATTTGATTACTACGGGTGTCAGTGGTTATGGGAAGAAGGAAGGAGAATGGGTTAGGAGAGAGAGATAGGTCAGCCATGATTGAATGGTGGAGTAGACTTGATGGGCCGAATGGCCTTATTCTACCCCTATTCTTTATGACCTTATGGCCTTATGAGTGGATGTGGAGAGGATGTTTCCACTACTGGGAGAGTCTAGGACCAGAGGTCATAACCTCAGAATAAAAGGACGTTCCTTTAGAAAGGAGGTGAGGAGGAATTTCTTTGGTCAGAGGGTGGTGAATCAGTGGAATTCTTTGCCACAGAAGACTGCGGAGGCCAAGTCAGTGGATATTTTTAAGGCGGAGATAGATAGATTCTTGATTAGTTCAGGGCTATGGGGAGAAGGCAGGAGAATGGGGTTAGGAGGGGCAGATAGATCAGCCATGATTGAATGGTGGAGTACACTTGATGGGCCAAATGGCCTAATTCTGCTCCTATCAGTTATGAATGGGTGAACAACGTGTTACGATTTGGAATTAATAAGCTGTATGGATGGGGTAGAAATGTGTATGGATGCTGGAAGCAGATTCTACTTTCATTTCTCGAGTTAATCGAACGAACAAACAAAAATAAAAAAACACTGTTGTGAGAGCAGACAGTGGAGAGCACTAATTCGATCAGCGTTCAGTTTCCTGTCACCATCCTTCATGGAAGAGCTCTCTTCCCCAATGAATCGATACATCAACCTGCATGACTTCAGAAAGTCTGAGAGAGTCCAGAAGCCAATGCAGTCACTGGCGGAGAAGCAGCCAACCTTCAAGTGGCGTGATTCCAAAAATATCACTGAGCAATAGCTGTTGCTTGGGAGAAAAATATTGAACTTTAAATTAAAAAGCTGCACAGCAGAGAGATAAGTAATTGCCTTAGAAAATACTAAATAAATCTGAATCATCCTACCACAACCAAAGAGCAGTGCTGAACTACTATCTACCTCACTGGTGACCCTCGGACTATCCTTGATCAGACTTTGCTGGCTTTACCTTGCATTAAACATTATTCCCTTATCATATACCTGCTGTACACGCTGTAAATGGTTCGATTGTAATCATGTATTGTCTTTCCGCTGGCTGGCCACGCAACAAAGGCTTTTCACTGTACCTCGGTACACGTGACAATAAACTAAACTGAGACTGAAATAGGGTGGCACCGTGGTGCAGCTGCCACCAGAGAACCAGGTTCGATCCTGACCTCAGGTGCTGCCTTTGTGGAGTTCACCCTGCGACTGCGTGGGTTTTTTTCCGGGTGCTCCAGTTTCCTCTGACATTCCAAAGGCGTGCGGGTTTGCAGGTTAATCGGCCCTGTATAAAATTGCCCTTTGAGTGTCGGGGGTGAGTGAGAAAGCGAGGTCGCGTGGAACTGCTGAGAACCGATGGTTGGCATGGATTCAGTGGGTCTGAGGGCCTGTTTCCGTGCCGTATCATCCAGTCAGTTCAATCGGTCAGGAGCTGACTAGAAATAGACCAGAAGTGACAGCAAGCCAGCAGAGGTGAAGTACCACATCAACTGCCGGTGACAGCAACAAACTGGCAAGCTTTTTATAGAAGTATTGTATATAAATTCTGACATCTCCAATCTCTCTCCGGGCTGCTGTGACCATGTTGTGCATTACTCGGGCTCCTTCATGCCCTGGCCTGATCTACACAATATTTCACTGCTTCCATTTCCATGCTGTTCCATCTTGTTTACTTTTCTTTCTCCGAACTCCTTCAGAATAAATTAGGCACAACGGAATGCAGTTGTGATATTGATACCGCTTGACTTGAATCATTTAAAATCAATTAGTACCCAACAGTTAGCGAACATTTATGTGAACAGACGTTCTTTACAATCAGAATCCTGAGCTAACCTTTCTGAGCTTGCTAGATAACCATTCTCTGCTCTCAATGAAGCTCTTGATGAATTACAGCAATCCTGCAGAAACACAAGGCTCAGAAAGGTCTCGACCCGAAACGTCACCTGTCCATGTTCTCCTCAGATGCTGCCTGACCCGCTGAGTTACTCCAGCACTCTGTGAAACGCCACCTAACCATGTTCTCCACAGATGCTGCCTGACTTGCAGAGTTACTCCAGCACTCTGTGAAACGTCACCTATCCATGTTCTCCACAGATGCTGCCTGACCCGCTGAGTTACTCCAGCACTCTGTGAAACGTCACCTATCCATGTTCTCCACAGATGCTGCCTGACCCGCTGAGTTACTCCAGCACTCTGCGAAATGTCACCTATCCATGTTCTCCACAGATGCTGCCTGACCCGCTGAGTTACTCCAGCACTCTGTGAAACGTCACCTAACCATGTTCTCCACAGATGCTGCCTGACCCGCTGAGTTACTCCAGCACTCTGTGAAACGTCACCTATCCATGTTCTCCACAGATGCTGCCTGACCCGCTGAGTTACTCCAGCACTTTGCGTCCTTACAATAATTCTGCATTTATTGATCCTGAAATAAGTTAAATATTGGTCACTGGCTTCTTTGGTAAATATTTGATTGAACACCAGAAAATAAGAAGACACAGAGTGCTGGAGTAACTCAGCGGGTCAGGCAGTATCTCTGGAGAACGTTCTAGGTGACGTTCTGGGTCAGGATCCTTCTTCAGACCAAACATGACCTGAAATGTCACCTATCCATGTTCTCCAGAGGTGCTGCCTTCCTGACCCGCTGAGTTACTCCAGCACTTTGTGCCTTTTTTTGTAAACCAGCCGTCTGCAGTTCCTTGTTTCGACATGAACACCATGTGGTGGAGAGCATGGATTTCTGACTGCATCGTCAGCAGACTCTGGCAAACGTTGCAAGCCATGAACGAACCAAATGAGTGCCGCAGAATACGTCTTCGCAGCTCAAATGATACTTGCTTTCAAAAGCAACAAGTTAGACTACAGAGCAGCCATCCAAATTACTGAAGGATTATTAAACGCCCAAGTTAAGATGCACTTGACGCCTATGACCCATACAATGCTAACTGATTTCTATGAGGAAGAGACAATGAGACGATTTACACACAGTTTATGCAGAAAGGGAAGTTAAGGCTGTGCTTTCTTTTCCTTTGGGGCACGTCTAAGAGGGACCAAAAGCATAAATTTGCCACTAATAGAAATAATGTCTGCTTCTGGAGTGCTAAATAACTTACATTGGCATTCCGCATACACTTGAAGTGCTTTTTTAAACCATCATTGCCGACACTATTATCCTGGAAGATTACAGATAAATTACAGCGAGAACCGTCGACTGCGTTTCATAATGCGAGGTTAATGCGTTTTGCTCTTTATATATCACAGGTTAAATCTGAGCACGAGAAGCAAAGTGGAAGATAAAACAAAGAGAGTTTTATAACTTACGTGATAGAGAGGCACGGTGTTGCTTTCAGGCAGTGGGAAGCTCAAGATGTCTTGCGGACTGGGCTCGAGTCTCACTGGGGCCGTGAGGACAGAAGGGCTGATGGGGTAGCTGGGACTCCCCTGGTTCTTTCTCCGGCGAGACCTCCTGCCCGTGTCCCTCTTGCTGTCCCTCTGGGTCATAGGATCCTCTTGGATGATCAGAATCTTGTCGTCGCTCAGGTACTGCAGCAGTGGGTCCTCTGGGCCAAAGGAGGAAAGCAGCAAACAAAGTGACGAGTTTAATGTAGCGAAAACGCAGCGGAACGCACAAACTAAGCGAAAGAATGACTTCCTTTAAAAGTTCAGGCGACCACAAGGCAACATCCTCACAGCCCGCAGCTGTGTGATGTGAGTTGTATACGCAGCCACCCAATCAAAACATATTCCACTGCAGCTATAAATGGTTATTCTGGTGGCACTGGTGAAGTCCCAGTTTTAACCGGTCCTGTTGCCCATGAGACAGAGCAAAATGTGGTCACAGATAGTTATGTTCTGTGCCGTAACTCTTTCCTGCAGAGAGCTCACACAACACCTACATGATCTATTTTAGGCACTGCCTTGATGGTAATGCTAACATGTTTTGGATGATGTTCGCGTGCTCTTTCAGTTATACAATCACGAAAACGAAAAAAAAAATGCTGGAAAAGCCTCGCAGGTCAGGCAGCATCTGCGGGAGGGGAAGGGAGGCAGCAAGTGTTTCAGGCCTGGAGATCATTCCCACGAACGGCGCCTGAACCTGAAATATTAACCGTTTCTCTTTCCACAGGTGCTGCTCAACCTGCTGAGTCTTTCCAGCCTCTTGTGTATATAGAACATAGAACAGCACAGCACAGGAACAGGCCCTTCAGCCCACACTGTCTGTGTTGAAATGATGCCAAGACCAATGCTTATCTGTCTGCAGGTGATCCACATCATTGCCTGCAAACCCTCGTGCCTATCCATGAATCTCTTCGATGCCACTATCGTCTCTGTCTCCACCACTACCCCCAGTAGCAGGTTCCAGCCACTCTCCCCGGAGTGCATGGTGTACCACAGCCCTTGTTTGGGGCGATCAAAACTGCACACAATACTCTAAATGCGGCCTAACCGACGGCCTCCACAGTCGCATCGTGACTTCCTGGATCTTATGCACGGTGGCGTAGCGGTAGAGTTGTTGCTGTACACAACCAGAGACCCAGGTTCGATCCTGACTACGGGTGCTGTCTGTACGGAGTTTGCATGTGGAGTGGCGGCGCTGCCCTGGCAGCTGCGGCTCGCCTGCAGTCCGTCTGTTTTTTTCTTTTTTTGTTGTTTTCTTGTCTAGTATGGCGTGTTAATTTGAGTTATTATGTTGTGTATGTGTGTGGGACGGGGTGGGAGAAACGTTTTAGTCTCTTCCTTCGGGGGGACGCGACTCTTCTTGTCGTATTCCCCGTCTCCGTGTCCGTCTCCGTCTGCGCTGAGGCCTAATGGTGGAGCTGGCGGCCTCCAACTGCGACCGACCTTGTGGCTCCGGAGGCAGAGCTAGCCAGGACTTACCAGCGCGGACTTCGGGGCTGTGGCGGGTTCAGGCGTTCCGGCGGCCCGACTCGGAGCTGTGGCGGCTTTCCGGTGGCGGCGGCAGCGACTTCGGAGGTTCGGGCCGTGGGCCCAGTGGACGACATCGGCGGGGGCTCGCAGGTCACAGGTTGGTGACCTGTTTTTCCGGAGCTCCCGCGGCAACAGCTGCGTCCGCTGGACTGGAGGGCGGCAGCTTCGGCAGCTTCGACCGCCCCGGAGCGCGGTTCAGCCGCGGGACTTACTTACATCACTCGGTGCGGTCACAACATCGGAGGCCCGGGTCGCCTCAGCGCAGAGGAAGAGGAAGAACAAGAAGGGAAGAGACAAGGACAAGATGTTTGCCTTCCACCACAGTGAGGAGGTGTCTGGTGAACTCACTGTGGTGGATGTTAAATATGTGTTTATTGTGTGTTTTGTTATTTACTATATGTATGACTGCAAGATGTTGCTATAAGGTGTTTAGACTGAAGGGTTGTTGATCGACTTGCCTGCGTAGTGGATGAGAGATAAAAGCATTTTATTGCTCATTTAGGCTGCTAAGCTGCAAGATGAGCAGCAGTCTCTGGCCATATGGTGAGCATTTGATTAATATGCTTTTCCCTACTAAAGATTTTATTTTTAATTTAGCTCCCACTGCACAAAACGGAATGCAAACAGACTAATGTATCGAGGTTTGCGAATATAGCTGGATAATCAGCTGAATACATAATCACAGAAACTGTAAATGCTGGGCCTTGAGATTGCAGATACAGAGTGCTGGAGTAACTCAGCGGGTCAGGCAGCATCACTGGACAACATGGTCCAGGTGGGCCGAAGGGCCTGTTTCCGTGCTGTATCTTTCAAGCAATCGACCAAGACTTTGCCCAGAGCCACACAAGAGGGAGGAGCTGGGTGCAAGAGCAGGCAATCGACAGGCCCTTGGTTTGATGAAGATCCAACCTGTCATTTAAATGCTAACATTATTAGTGGAAAGTGACATACTCCAACATATCACCTCTCCATGTTCTCCAGAGACACTGCCTGGCCTGCTGAGATACTCCAGCTCTTTGTGTCTTTTCTTTTAAAACACTTGTGCAGTGCACTTTGCGATCGTGTTTTTGCTAACTCACGAGCAGTAACAAGCACGCTAGTATTTAACTTAGTTTTAGTTTCGAGATATAGCTCAGAAACAGGCCCTTCGGCCAAATGAGTCCGCCATTACCAGCGATCCCCGCACATTAACACTACCCTGCACATACTGAGGACAGTTTTACATTTACATCAGGCCAATTAACCTGCAGGTCGTTGGGGTGTGGGAGGAAACCGAAGGTCTCGGAGAAAACCCACGCAGGTCACGGGGAGAGCGTACAAACTCCGTACAGACAGCGCCCGTGGTCAGGGTGGAACCTGGGTCTCTGGCGCTGTGAGGCAGCAACTCTACCATCGTGCTGCCCCTAATAACTGCTCAAACAGACTGCTGGCCAAGTGTTCTCAACATGTGGACAGGTTATCACTGGCTGCTCACAGTGCATCGTGATAGAGCTGCCAGATGCATGGGACTGCAGTGCTGAGAGTACACGCCACACCCGCAGCTGTACATGAGCTCCGCACAGCTCTGGGACCAATGCACAGTTCTGAAGGTCGTTAGAGTTCCGCATCTTTGCAGACTTTATCTTATTTGGTTCTACAAGTGGCAGCCGCACAGCAGATCCAGGGGATATTTTTCACTTATAGAGGAGACCAAACTTATAGAGGGCTACAAATAGAGAATACAGAAGTACTGGAATTTTCTGTTCGAGCTTTGCAGTTTTCTGTGTGTTTGGGTTTGGTTTAGTTTAGTTTATTGTCACATGTACCAAGGTCAGCGGAAAGACAATACATGATTACAATCGGGCCATTGACAGTGCACAGATACATGATAAGAGGAGAATGATTGGTACAAGGTAAATCTGATCAAAGATAGTCTGTTAGCAGGTAGACACAAAAAGCTGGAGTAACTCAGCGGGTGAGGCAGCATCTCTGGAGAGAAGGAATGGGTGACGTTTCAGGTCGAGACCCTTCTTCAGGACTGCTCTCTGCTTGCGGTAGAATGGTGCGCGTTTTCACACGTCTATGCCTTTTGCCCGATGGGAGGGGGGAGAAGAGGGAGTGGCCGGGGTGCGACTGGTCCTTGATGATGCTGCTGGCCTTGCCGAGGCAGCGTGAGGTGTAGATGGAGTCAATGGAAGGGAGGTTGGCTTGTGTGATGGTCTGGGCTGCGTCCACAATTCACTGCAATTTCTTGCGGTCTTGGATGGAGCTGTTCCCAAACTATGCTGTGATGCATCCGGATAAAATGCTTTCTCTGGTGCATCTATGGAAGTTGGTGAGAGTTGTAGGGGACGTGCCAAACATTCCTCAGCCGTCAAAGGCAGTAGAGGCGTTGGCGTGCTGTCTTGGTCAGAGTCTCAATATGGGTGGTCCAGGAGAAGTTAAGTTTAGTGTAGAGATGAAGCGTGGAAACAGGCCTTTCATCCCACTGAGTCAGTGCCGACCATCCTTTGTCACCCAATTAACCTACAAACCTGCACGTCTTTGGGCTGTGGGAGGAACCCGGAGCACCCGCAGAAAACCCACGCTGTAACAGTGAGAACATGGGATCATGGAATCATGGGATCATGGAAACTTTATTGTCACTCAGACCTTTCGGTCTGAATGAAATGTTGTTGCCTAGCAGTCATACATATAGTAAATAACAAAACACAGGGTGGGGGGAGGGGGGCGGCGGGAAGGAGAAAGGAAGAGGCGGAGACAGCCCAGCTCTCCCTCAGCCCACTGTCTCCGCCTCTTCCTTCCTTCTTCCCGCCCTCACATCAGTCTGAAGAAGGGTCTCGCCCCGAAACGTCGCCTATTTCCTTCGCTTCAAGCTGTCAATGATTGATGAAAGATTCATCTTGGACACAGGCCCTATGGCCACCGGGTCCGCCCCGACCATCGATCACCCGTTCACACTGGCTCTATGTTATCCCACTTTCTCATCCACTCCCTGCTCACGAGGGGCAAGTTACAAATGGGGCAATTAGCCTACAAGCCCGCACGTCCTTGGGATGTGGGAGGAAACTGGACCACCTGGAGGAAACCCACGTGATCACAGGGAGAACATGCAACCTCCACACAGACAGCAATCGAGGTCAGGATCGAACCAGAATCTGTGGCGTTGTGAAGGCAGCACCCCTTGTGGGCCTGAGCTAGGAGGAGGCTAGAACTTCAGTCCTTGGAGCGCAGGAGGAGGAGGAGAGGTGATCTTACAGAGGAGCATAACATCACAAGGGGAATACATTGGGCAAACGCACACAGTCTTTTACCCAGGGGAATCAAAAACAAGAGGACATAGGATTAGGGTGAGGGGGGCAAGATTTAATGTGGACCTGAGGGGCAACTTTTTGACTCCGAAGGTGGTGGGTATATGGAACGAGCTGCTCAAATATAATCAATATTTAAATGATGTATGCACATTGTTCGTGACATGTTAGCTTCATTTTCTATTTAGCACTATTAAAATGTCAAATTTGAATTTAAATTTTGCCTTTGCCTTCCTGGTTTGCTAGCCATGTCTGAGTTTGATGACGTACCTGCACTGGAACGTCACCTATCCACGTGCTCCATAGATGCTGCCTGACCTGCTGAGTTACTCCTGCGCTTTGTGCCTATCTTCAGTATATACCAGCATCTGCAGTTCCTTTCTACACATGCATACGTAAGAATCTTTCTACCATTCTACATTTTCTTATCATTATCTGCTTTGATCTGTCGTTTCACACCTCACCCTTCCATATCTCTAGACTCCCTCTCCCCTGACTCTCAGCCTGAAGAAGGGTCTCGACCCGAAACGTCACACATTCCTTCTTCCCAGAGGCGCTGCCCGTCCTGCTGAGTTACTCTAGCATTTTGTGTATATCTTTGATGTAAAACAGCATCTGCAGTATTTTCTTATACTAAAGAGTCAGTTTAGCCTACCTTCAAAATAGTTATAAGTTGCAAAGCCACTCCCTCTTCTCCCCTATCCCATCGGGCAAAAGGTACAGAAGTGTGAAAATGCACACCTCCAGATTCAGGGACAGTTTCTTCCCAGCTGTTATCAGGCAACTGAATGATCCTACCACAACCAGAGAGCAGTCCTGAACTGCTATCTACCACATTGGAGATCCTCGGACTATCTATGATCAGACATTGCTGGACTTAGATATTACACTAAAATATCTTGTTATTCCCTTTATCATGTATCTGTCCACTGTGAACGGCTCGATTGTAATCATGTATTGTCTTTCCACTGACTGGTTAGCACGGAACACAAGCTGTTCACTGTACCTCGGCACACGTGACAGTAAACTAAACTAAGTTGTTCAACTGTGATTTATACATCCTTTCATGGAAGCTTCCAGATCTGTGTTTGATTCTGTTTAAAAATACAGCGTGCTAACTGTGCAAATTCTTCGAAGACAGACACAAAATGCTGGAGTAACTCAGCGGGGCAGGCAACATCTCGGAGGAGAAGGAACGTGTGACGTTTCGGGTCGAGACGCTTCTTCAACAGTCTCCTAGCCTGCGATTGAACGTCTGCAGAAAAGGGGAACTCCACCCCACCCTGAGGCGGCAACTATTTTTGGCTGCTTTCTTCAAGTTCAGTCACACATTAGAGTCGGTGACTGAACTGTGGGCCTCACCTACCCTGTAATCTGTGACCGAGGACATATAGCTTCCTCTCCGCACTGACACCTTGCAAGCGCTCACCATTTAAAATGATTACCACACCCTAAATCCGACGCTGTAATAGACACACCGTGTGGTACAGCTTCAGAGCAGACCACCCCGACACTCACCACACCGTTAAAGCAGTGGTCCTCCGCGGAAACCAGCCCACAAATTGTGAAAGGAAACATTTGCACATGTTGTCTCCAACCACCAAGTGCATGTCTAGCCATTAAAGGGATCTAAAACCGGTTGTTTTGCTGAAAAACCGACGTTACATTCAGAGTTATGAGTCAGCGCTTGACCAAGAACAAGATCCGGCCAGTGAAAGATTCTGCAGACACGGCCACGGAAACGATTCAAAACATGACTGAGACATGGCTGCACAAACACTTTCTGGGCCTCGTTACGCAAGATGACTCTTCACGTGGTGGCAAGGAAGTGAGCGACCAAAACAGTGCACGAAAGCAGAGCAGAAATTGTTTTGATGGAAAAAGAAATGTAATTAAAAGGAAATACATTGAAGCACAGCTCCTCGAAATTGGAAACTGAAATGTATTCACCACCTTGCGATGGACAGGAGGATAAAAACGGTTTATGCTTCAGGAACAAATCCGCAAGATATTGTAGGGAATTGTGGACGCAGCCCAGACCGTCACACAAACCAACCTCCCTTCCATTGACTCCATCTACACCTCGCGCTGCCTGGGCAAGGCCAGCAGCATCATCAAGGACCAGTCGCACCCCGGCCACTCCCTCTTCTCCCCTCTCCCATCGGGCAATAGGTACAGAAGTGTGAAAACGCACCCCTCCAGATTCACGGACAGTTTCTGTTTCTTCCCAGCCGTTATCAGGCAACTGAATCATCCGACCACAACCAGCGAGCAGCGCTGAACTACTACCTACCTCATTGGAGATCCTCGGACTATCTTTGATGGGACTTTACTGGCTTTACATTGCACTAAACGTTCCCTTAAGGGCCTGTCCCACTTGGCCGTAATTTGCGCGCCATTTACGCGACCTCCAAAAATGTTGTAGTCGCGTTGTGATGCACGGGTAGCGTATGGGCAGCGCGGGACGGGCGCATGGAGAGGCGTGCAGAAGTGTGGAGTTGAGCGTGGTATCGCGCGGCGCTCCAGGATTTCGTGCTGCACAAAATCCTTGCGCGCCACCCGCGTGACGTATCGCGTACGCACGCTGGCGCATTGGGAGCGCACGCTGACGCATTGGCGTCGCACGCTGGTGTCCCTGAGTCTCACGTGTATCGCGTAGTGACGTGTGGTTACGTCACCGTGCGTATCCATGCATCGCCGCGTGCCGCAGGGTATTCTAATGACGTCACGCGCGCCAGACGGCATGACGATGCGTGATTTGCACGCGATGCCGCGCGACCTATTTTACATATGACGCTTAAATGAAGCGCAAATGACGCCCAAGTGGGACAGGCCCTTTATCCTGTATCTGTACAATGTGAATGGCTCGATTGTAATCATGTCTTTCTGCTGACTGGATAGCACGCAACAAAAGCTTTGCACTGTACCTCAGTACACGTGACAATAAACTAAACAGAACTGAACAAATCAAAAAACTATTAGCTACCAAATACTTTTACAAATGGGCCTGTCCCACTTAGGCGTTTTTTTTAGGCAACTACAGGCGACTAGTTCGTCACCACATGTTCGCCGGTGGCTGCCGGGTGTCGTCTCCTCAGTCGCGCAAAATGTCGTTGCGTCTTTCCGGTCGCCGCTAAATTTTCAACATGTTGAAAAAACTTTGCCGACAGCGTGTTTGATGCCAATGACCCGTAGCTTGACTTCTCCTGATGTAGGCGCTGTCGAAGGTTGTGGCCAGGATGACCTTTTTTTGGCGACCTGCTACGACTGTGACAGTCGCCGGTAGTTGTCTAAAAAATCGCCAAGCGGGACTGGTCAGTAAACATCACTCACTGATCGGAGGATCTACAAACTGAAATATTAAATTGGTTTCTCTTTCAGCAGATGCTGTCTCTTCTGTTAAGTATTTCCAGCACACTACGCACTTTCTTATACCCACACGATTGTGCGGCCAAATTCTGCTCAGATTCCATTGACTCATTTGTAGATGACACCAGATCATAAATGATGAGGCAGCGTTCAGCAAGGAATTACAGTCATGGTGTGAAGGCAACAATCTTTGCCCGCAGGGTCAGCAAAAGAAACAGGCTGCTCGTTGACTCATTTATTTTCATTAAAGTGGTCACTAAACTGTCCATGGGCACAAAATGTTGGAGTAACTCAGCGGGTCAGGCAGCATCTCCGGAGAAAAGGAATAGGTGACGTTTTAGGTCGAGACCCTTCTTCGGACCGAGATTCAAGGACCTCAACCCGAAACGTCAGCCATGGTTCTCAGTCTGAAGAAGAGTCGTGACCCAAAATGTCACCTGTTCCTTTGCTCCAGAGATGCCGCCTGAGTTATTCTACCATTTTATGTCTATCATCGGTGTGAAAGAGCATCACTAAACTGGCCAGTCTGTTCAATTTCCAATTGTCTGGTTGCTTTATTCCACCGTAGCTTGCTTGCTTCAGCTGTTTACTGCTTGCTCAGCCAAACATCAAATTATCAAAGCTATGGTGCGAGACTACTTGTGGCAAATTTCAGTGAATAGTCCCAGGTGAAATAACTCTGCAAAGTCTAACAAAGGCTTAATGAGTTTTTCCGACACGTTCGGTAAAAGGGAACAGGAAAGAAAGGGATAAACAAGTTAACAATTTGTTAACAAATTGTCAACAAGTAACCCTTGCTTTCCCTCTCTCTCCATCCCTCCCCTTCCCAGTTCTCCCACCTTTCTGACTGTCCCCGATTACATTTTATCTCTTGTCTGCTTTGTCGTCACCTTCTCCCAGCTACCAATGATCTATTCTACATTTTCCTTGAACTGCATCTCATTTTCACACCTTACTATTCCTTGTCTCTGCGTCTCCCTCTCCCCTGACTCTCAGTCTGAAAAAGGGTCTCGACCCGAAACGTCACCCATTCCTTCTCTCCAGAGATGCTGCCTGATCCGCTGAGTTACTCCAGCCATTTGTGTCTATCTTCGATTTAAACCAGCATCTAAAGTTCCTTGATGTGTTATTTCATAGTAACGGGTAGGGTTTTAAAGGTATTTTGGGCTGCACTAAGAACTTTGGGTTATTTTTGCACACTATTGCAGCTATTAATTTACATGACGTTTGCGTATTATATATATTATCTCTGTATATTGTGTTTACAGGCCTGTTATGAAATTCATTGTTCTGTTGGTTACATGGCAATTCAACATTCTTGACTCGGCAGAGTTGCTGCCTCACAGCACCAGGGTCCCAGGTTCGATCCTGACTGCCGGAGCTGCCTGTACGGAGTTTGCATGTTGTCCCCGTGACCTGCGTGGGTTTTCTCCGAGATCTTCGGTTTCCTCCTGCACTCCAAAGACGTACAGGTTTGTGGGTTAATTGGCTTGGTACAAATTGTCCCTAGTGGGTGTAGGATAGTGTTAGTGTGCGGGGATCGCTGGTCGGTGCGGACTCAGTAGGCCGAAGGGCCTGTTTCCCGGCTGTATCTCTAAAACTAAACAAAACTAAATATTCCCTCCGTGTATTATGTTTACAGGCTTGTTATGCTGCTGCAAGTATGAAATTCATTGTTCTCTTGTCGGTACACATGACAATTATGGGCCTGTCCCACTTAGGCAATTTTTCAGCAGACTGCCGGCGACTGTCAAGTTGCCGGCAGTTGCCAGAAAAACCGGCAACTGGAACGGTGACTGTTAGAGTGGAACACACACACACACACACAAACACATCGCTTCCTTCACCAGCCCATTATGCAGGCGGGGGGAGCGTTATCTGAGTTAAATTCACGCAAAAATGTGATACAGACACACACCGCGATGAACAGGAAGGTTGGCCAGTGTACGGTAAGTTCTTTAAAAGAGGGGGGAGAGTGGGGAGAAGGGGGGAGATTAGCAAAAGGATGGAGAAGGAGTGGAGACAACTTTTAAGAAGCCAGAAATACACGGCTGTGAAGCTCGGTGGACATTTAACATTACCGGTCGGTTCCTTGGTTCTGAAAACTACTGCTTACGTTTTTTTTTCCCAAAGAGCCAATGAAATTCACCGGTCAGCACCAGCTACAACCTACGAGAACCTACGGGAACCTTCGACCTCCTGGCAACCCACTAGGACCTCCTCGCGACCCACCTACGGTACGAGAATTCTCGCTACTCTCCATGGCGGCTTCATTCTGGTCGCCGCTAATTTTTCATAATGAGGCCGCGACTAGTTCCCCGAATGCGGGAACTCCTCACGACCTCCCCGGCAACCACCCGCGAACATGTGGCGACCATGTGGCGACGGCATAGTCTCCTGCAGTCACATAAACAGTCACCTAAGTGGGACAGGCCCATGAGCCATTCTTTACTCTTGACTCAATTGACACAATATATTAAGGCCAACCTGGAAAATCGCAGGTTAAATGGGGACAGCAGTAAGGATGTACAGGCTATCCCTGGCTTACGTAAGGCTGATGTACTGTGGATTAAGAATAAGGGGTAAGCCTTTGAGAACGGTGACGAGGAAACACTTTTTCACACAGAGAGTTGTGAGTCTGTGGGTTCTCTGCTTCAGAGGGCGGTGGAGGCCGGTTCTCTGGATACTTTCAAGAGAGAGCTAGATAGGGTTCTTAAAGATAGCGGAGTCAGGGGATATGGATGATCGGCTATGATCACATTGAATGGCAGTGCTGGCTCGAAGGGCCGAATGGGCTACTCCTGCACCTATTGTCTCTTGCGTAAGTCAGATATTCTGCAGGTCGGGTGATCACGGGGGAACTCTGATGCGGAGACAACGAGGGGACGTCGGTGAGAACAGCCGACTGCCTGATGGAAACGGCCGCATGTGACGGCAGTGGCTCACTGTCACCGAAACTACCGCGACACGCAGCTCGGAAATAAGACACTGGAATCAGGGAATTGCTCAGGCAAGTGTGAACTTACGCAAGTTGCCTATCACATAAATCGAGGAGTGCCTGTATACAAACCAAGCTACAAGTTGCACTGAGAACCTAGACAAAAAACAACAGACAAACTGATAAAGTCTCGGCACAAAGAACTGCAGATGCTGGTTTACAAAATAAGGCAAAGTGCTGGAGTAACTCAGCGGGTCAGGCAGCATTTCTGGAGAACATGGCAGTGAAATTGACTTTGCGGCAGTGAGCCTTCCGCATGATGTCTGGTAATTCTCCTTTCAGGTGTCTGAAGAATAAGAATGAGCCAAATGGTATTAAGGGATTTGTGGCAGATTTCTTCTTCTGAATCACTTGGAGATTTTTTTCGGCAACTGCCGGCATCATTGACTGACGTATCAGGTCACCGAAAAATTTGCCGTGTGATGCAGCGTGACTTGCCGTGACGCGGCCGTGAGGCGGCATGGCGGCGTTCTGACGCGCGATGTTTTTTCAAGTGTAGCCACATTTTTCTTGTCGCCGCTGAATTTTGAAATGTTCAAAATCTTTTGGCGCCACTGATACGACGCCGGCAGTCGCCGAGAAAAATCGGCAAGTGGGCCAGGCCCTTTAAAGACAAAGGTGGTTAATGAATGCCTTTGAGAGTGAGGGAGTGAATCAGTCCCAACGCCCTGAAGTGGACAAGCACTTTTATAATAAGATCATAAATGCACTGAAGAAAGGCAGGGAGGAAGAGAGGAGGGACGGGGGTAGAGATGTGATGGAGGTGTAACAGCTGATTGGGCTGTTGTGTGGTAACATTCTCTGCTTCCATTAGATAAGGATTAAAAAAAACAAGGGACTGCAAGGGAGAGGCTCAACGAACAGCAGGTTGGAGAAATATCCTCAAAACCTGACCCTAATTCAAGTGCAAAAGAAAATGTGTAGGAAGGAACTGCAGATGCTGGTTTACACCGAAGATAGACACAGAGTGCTGGAGTAACTCAGCGGGACTGGCAGCAACTCGGGAGAGAAGGAATGGGCGACGTTTCGGGTTGGAATGTTCTTCAGACGTCCGAGATTTCTTCACAATCTATCTTATACTGCCTCCTTGAATTACTTAACTCTGGGCATTACTTAACTCTGAGCTCCAGATTACTCTCAGGATTTCAAATAACCAATCTACTTTTGTCGCAGGGAATTGGTGTAAAATTTCATAAAGTAACTTTTTTCTCAATGCTGCCTTGTTTCTTTGGTCGGACCCGAAACGTCAACCATTCGATCTCTCCGGAGATGCTGCCTGCCCTGCTGAGTTACGCCACCATTTTGTGTCTGTCTTCAAAGCAGATGTAAGTTGGGACAAAGACATAATCTGGGGGTAAAAGTAAAGTGCTGGAGGAACTCAGCAAGTCAGGTAGCCATGGAGGAAATGTACAGGCAACGCTTCAGGTCGGGATCCTTCCTTCGGACCGAAATGTCGCCTATCCAGCCCCGTCACGGATGCTGCCTGACCCCCTGCATTTTTCCAGCACTTTGTGTTTGTTCAACATCCCATCAACTGCAGTCTCTCGGGGTCTCCGAGTTTTATTTTGGGGGGGAGGGGCTTTGAAGGAAGGCAAAATCGTTCTGTTACATTAGGAACATCTATTCCAAATTTGAATTAAATAGAGTAGAAAGATATACCTTGGAGCACTGGAGTGCTGTGAACTGTGGAAAATGAAGCCAATTAAACACATTTCAGAAGAAAGGAATTGAAGAAGGCTGCTGGCCACAGCTTCAGGGAAAAGAAAAACTGAAAACAATGAACAGAAAAAGCACAAAGCTTTGAAATCAAAAACGGAAAGGAAAGGATGGCGCACACATTAAAAAAAAGATAAATTAAAATAATTATTGATTACACCTGGATTAATTAATTATTTTATTTAATTTCCACTTAATTTATTATGATTTATATATTTATTATTCTACTTAATTTATTGTTTTATTTTCTATTTCAAATGTAGAAATAGAATTGCAAGATAAAAGTTCTGTAAAATATACTTAATGTATTTTATTGAAGGGGGATCAGCCTCTATTGTGTTGCGGGGGACCAGACAGAAATATGTAACACAATGAGAGACATAGAGAGGCAGAACCTGTGTCCCAGTGTGGAGGTGTCAAAGATGAGAGAGCATTGCTTGAAGGTGAGAGGGGCAAATTTAAAGGGGATTTTGAGGGCGGCAGAGTGGCGCAGCGGTAGAGTTGCTGCCTAACAGCAAATGCAGCGCCGGAGACCCGGGTTCGATCCCGACCACGGGTGCTGTCTGGACGGAGTTTGTACCTTCATCCCCGTGACCTGCGTGGGTTTTCTCCGAGAACTTCTGTTTCCTCCCACACTCCAAAGACGTACAGGTTTGTAGGTTAATTGGCTTGAAAAACGTAAAAATTGTCCCTGGTGCGTGTAGAATAGTGTGTGTGCGCGGGGATCGCGGGTCGGTGCGGACTCGGTAGGCCGAAGGGCCTGTTTCCGCGCTGTATCTCTAAACTAAACTAAACTGAGATGTGTGGTGAAATTTTAATTTTAATACAGAGGGTGGTGGGTGCCTGGAACGTGTTGCCAGGGGTGGTGGTCGAGGCAGATATGGTCGTGGCTTTTAGACAGTCACGTGGATACGCAGAGAATAGAAGCATATGGATCATCTGGTCAGGGGAGATTAGATTAGCTTGACATTGCGTTCAGCACAGACATTGCGGGCCAAAGGGACTGCTCCTGTACCTTTATGCTTCACAAATTGAACCCTTGCTAGATTGTCTAACATAACCCTTCTCAATCATTGTGAACCATACAACTGTGAACAATTATAAAGATGGCACATCATCTCCTCTACTTCCTCAGAAGATTACGGAGGCTCGGCACGTCAAGGATGATTCTCTTGACCCTCTACAGGTGCACAGTAGAGAGCTTGCTGACCGGTTGCATCGTGGCCTGGTTCGGCAACTTGAACGTCCAGGAGCGGAAAAGACTGCAGAAAGTTGTGACCGCTGCCCCGTCCATCGCCGGCTCTGACCTCCCCACCGTCAAAGGGATCTATCGCAGTCGCTGCCTCACAAAGGCAGCCAACATCATCAAGGACCCACACCATCCTGGCCACACACTCATGTCTCCGTTGCCACCGGGAAGAAGGTACAGGAGCCTGAAAACTGTAACGTCCAGGTTCAGGAACAGCTTCTTCCCTACAGCCATCAGGCTATTAAATACAACATCATATAAGCTCTGAACAATAAGAGTATTAATATTATGATTGCACTACACCTGTTTATTTATTGTGTATATACATGGTCTATGGTCAATAGACACACTGAACTTTTATCTCCAGTTCAGCTCCAGTTATATAGCACAGAAGAGGGGGTCCTCAGGGGCACCGTCCTGCACGGGTATGGCTGCCCAGCCTAAAGATGTCCGTTTTTTCTCTCTTTTTATTAGTTAGTTGAGTTTTTCTGTTTTCGGAGTCCTAGCCTTTTTTATGTGGGGGTGGGGGGGGGGAAGGGGAAACTGCTTTCTAGGGTCCCTACCTGGTCGGAGAGGCGGCTTTGTCCGGGCTGCACCGTCGACCCGTCCTCGCGGCCTACCAGCGGGCCTGGAGCGGCGTTGCCTGGGTCGGCGCGCTGGAGCTCCGGTGAGCTAAAGACCGCAGGTGAACTTCGCGGAGCTGCGGGGCTGTGGGGCGGCCGGCCGCGGGCGGCGGCGCTGAGCTTTAACTTTAACGTCGGGGGCCTAGGATCTCTCGGCGAGATCGCCAGTTGTGGAGCTCCATCCAGCGCGGCCTGTTGGCAACGGAAGCCGCGGTCTCCAGCAAGGAAGCGGCCGTTGCAGGCACCCCGAGCCGCTGAGAGGGTTCCCCCGACGCCGGAGCACCATCACCCGGCGAAGAAGGGCCTGGAACATCGGCCCCCGTAGCAGCGACTGTGGAGGCCTCAATAGGCCCGACTATGGGTGGACAAGGGGATGGGGACTGGACTTTGTGGGAACCATTGTGGGGGGATGTTTTTTATGTTTATTGTTAAATTCTTTTATGTTATGTCTTATCTTTATCTGTGTGCTGCATGGCAAGGCAAATTTCACTACACCAATTGGTGTATGTGACAATAAATGTCCTTTGTCCTTTGTCAGTTCTGTATTATGTTTACATGTTGTGTTGTGCTGCAGCAAGCAAGAATGTCATTGTCCTATCTGGGACACATGACAATAAAACTCTCTTGACTCTCGACTCTTGAAGATGCAACTAAATGATAAAATATTGTTTAATCCTGCGCCGAGCAGTTACATAAAAAGCACCCGTCAGAAGCTGCTATTTAGATATTATTGCATTCACCTGGCGATTGGTTATCGAGTCATCTAAGTGGCAATTCAATTGACTGACAAAACATCACCTCGGTGTTGACCTTTTATCTACAAATGAATGGAAAGTGGCACTAATACACTAGCGTCTAACTGTACAGGATCAGGCCAATGACTGCACAGTTATGCTACACAGGTTCATAACTTATAGTAGAATTAGAATCAAGTCCCCTCCGCCATTCAATCATGGCTGATCTCTGCCTCCTAATCCCATTTTCCTGCCTTCTCCCCATAACCCTTGATACCAGTACTAATCAAGAATTGGTCTATCTCTGCCTTACTGACTAGGCCTCCACAGCCCTCTGTGGCAATGAGTTCCACAGATTCACTACCCTCTGACTAAAGAAGTTCCTCCTCACCTCCTTTCTAAAAGAGCGCCCTTTAATTCTGAGGCTATGACCTCTGGTCCTAGACTCTCCCACCAGAGGGAACATCCTCTCCACATCCGCTCTATCTACGCCTTTCATTATTCTGTAAGTTTTAATGAGGTTCCCCCTCAACCTTCTAAACTCCAGCGAGTACAGGCCCAGTGATGTCAAACGCTCATCATATGCCAACCCACTCATCCCTGGGATCATTCTTGTAAACCTCCTCTGGACCCTCTCGTGTTATGGAGTGGATCAAAAAAGATGTTGCTACGTTGGAGAGGATGCAGAAAAGGAGAGTCACAAAGATGTTGCCTGGTCTAGGCTGGGTGATACAGAGAGATATGGACCAAACGCAGGCAGGAGGGACTAGTGTAGATGGGACATGTTGGTCAGTGTGGGCAAGTTCTGCTCTGTATGAGTCTATGATGTAGTGGTAGAGTATATTGAATTATGAGAGGCATCGATATTGCAGATAGCAAATGTTCCCTCGTGTAGGAGTAACTAAAACTAGGGGGGGATAGGTTTAAGTTGAGGGGGAAGAGACAAGAGGTTTAAAGATCTGAGAGGTAACATTTTCACACAAAGAGTTGATGGCATCTGGAATAAGGGGACAGAGACTGTGGTGGAGACAGGAACAGTAGCAATGATAAGGAAGCATTTTAGCAGGTATTTGAAGGAGCTGGGCAAGGGGTGATATGGAATGAATACGGAGTGGGGTTAGTATAGATGGGCAGGCTGGTCAGAACAGGTGCGCTGGGCCGAAGGGCCTGTTTCTATGCTGTATAGCACTATAATACACATTGTTTTGTCTCATTGGTGCAGACACAAGGAACTGCAGCTGCTGATTTACGTGAGAAGATAACAAGTGCTGGAGTAATTCAGCGGGTCACGCAGCAGTACTGATGATCACGGTCTGTAGAAGTGTCCCGACCTCACCTATCCACGTCCTCCAGAAATGCTGCCTTACCCGCTCAGCCACTCCAGCATTTTGTGTTTACATTTTTGTAAGTAGGGTTTAAGTGCAAGATGAAACATATGATTTATCAGCCAAATATCGACACAAAATACTGGAGTAACTCAGCGGCTCAGGCAACATCTCTGGAGAAAAAGAGCAGATGACCTTTCAGGTCGGGACCCTTCTTCAGACTGAAAGTAGAGGGGGGGTTGGGGGAAATAGATTGGAGGCGAGGAATGGCCAGAACAAATCAGGGCCAGCAATAGATGATCTCAGGAAGCGTGGAGCCCACAATGGCCCATTGTTGGTTGGGGACGATGTGAAAACAAGAGAGATACAAGGACGTGAACAATGGAACAGGTAGGAGGACTAGGGTGGGGGAAGTGTGTGGGGGTGGGGGGGGGGAAGAGAGGAGTCTGAAGAAGGGTCTCGACCCGAAACGTCACCCATTCCTTCCCTCCAGAGATGCTGCCTGTCCCGCTGAGTTACTCCAGCAATTTGTGTCTATCTTTGGTGTAAACCAGCATCTGCAGTTCCTTCCGACACATGATACATCAGCAATCAGTTCACGTTGCAGCCAGGCATTGAATGCTGCTGCTGCTGCTGCTGCTGCCATGAAACCATTGGCAATTAAATATTGCAAGTGGTGAGCGGTGAGGAGTGGAATCATTGGATTAACGATCCCCTTCAGGTAGCGAGCTGTTGGCAGAATCTGCACTTGGGCCACTGACAACATCAAGTGCCGCAAAAAGACTAAACTGTGCCGCCAACTGCGTGAGTACTTTCTAAACTGGCAAGAGGCTAGATAATCACTGTTGGATCTGCAGATATGAGACCCTTCTCGCATCCTGCATTGTCCCATCTCCAATCATCTTCAGCTTTTCCCATTGCTCACTGAAATAACACAATTTGGTGACGAGCTCAAAAGTACATTCCGAACCGTGAGGTTTGAAGGAGGATTAACGCTGAACCTTGGAACACAACAACATTCCAGGGTGATGGCTGGGCTTTAATGTGTGCTGATGCAGCTGCTCAGTCTGAAGTGAATTAATTTGCTGCAGGTTTTTCCTGCTGGAGCTCAACAGATACTTACAGCCCGGCGGTACAAATATTGATCTCTCCAACTTCAAGCAACCCTTACACCCCTCTCCCTCTGTCCCTCCACCCCCCCCCCCCCACCATAAGTCGTCATACTTGCTCCACTGTCGTCCTGCTGAGTTTCACAGTTTGTATCACTCGTTATCACAGCCAACAACAGACCATTGTGGGCTCAACCTTTCGTTGATCATCGTTGCTGGCTTTGATTTGTCCTTTGTACCTTGTATTCATTTGTTCAATCTTCCTTTCCTTATCTCTCGTTTCCCCTCTACCCTGACTCTTGATCTGAAGAAGGATCTCAACCCGAAACGTCACCCATCCTTTTCCTCTTCGGGACAAACCCGCACCTGCAATTCCATTCTACACACTAAAGAGTGAAGGATTGTTTGACCCTAATTTGCTGGAATGTGTGAGAGGTCACGTTGTTCTGAGAGGCATCAGCGATTGTAAACAATGTCATTCCTGGGGTTGTACTTTCCCCACAATTTGGATTTGAACCCAATGCAAAAACACAAAAAACTTTAGAGACTCAGAAAGTCAGCGAGCATTTGCAGAAGGAGAAAAAACAATAATGTTTCTGGCAAAGAAAAGATACAAAGTGCTGGAGTAACTCAGCGGGTCAGGCAGCGTCTCTGGAGAACGTGGATAGGGGACGTTTTGGGTCAGGAATCGTCTTTAGACTGTTTAGTTTAGTTCAGAGGGAGAGGCCTCACGCAAACTGCAAGAAGAGCACATCATTCGGTTTAGGTAGCTTACAACCCAGTGACCTAATGCAACGTCCGTGCTGCATGAACATTGAATTCTCCAATTTCAGGCAAGCTTCTCCCCTACGTCTCATCGAGCAGCTCCCAATCCTCTACCCCTCCCCTGCACAAGGCACGGTGGTGCAGCGGTAGGGTTGCTGCCTCACAGCGCCAGAGACCCGGGTTCGATCCTGACTACAGGTGCTGTCTGTACGGAGTTTGTGGCCTAAAAAACCACCTAAGTGGGACAGGTCCATCAGGTAGAGCAATGGAATAGAAAGCAAGAAAAATATCCGGATAGATCTCAAAATACATTTATTAGATCTTGTGCTTTTATTAACACAAATGACCTTGGACACCATTAATAGATTTTTACCATCTATTATGGGGATGCATGTAATTTATCCTTTGGTGAATATTATTAATATTTATTAAGCAAATGAATTGCAATCACCAAGGAGAGGGGATATGAATTTAGGATAATCAATCTTCACGCAAGGCAAGGGAGAAGTAGGTCTTTTTTTCTCTTTGGATTAATTGAAGTGTATTAAGCAGTCCTTTATGAGGTGTCAGAGTTGTTCTGCAGCTCTTTTCAAAAGATGTTGGATGATAAAATGATGCGGTGAATGATGGAAATCATAATGGTTTTCAAGTTCAGAGAGCTAAGTAACTTATTGAAGAGCAATGTAGTATTCTGTTAGCATTTCTTAATAAGAGTTAACAGTTTTGGGTTTGGAGGTTTTTGGAGGATGGTTTTAAATAATTCAGACTGCCTGCAGTAAGATGTTTTAATCCGAGTTAAATATAGGACTTGACAGTTTGGTTAGATGGCACATGGGAGGTAATGGACCTGTGCTTGGGAAGGGAACTGTCCAAGTATTTTCTGTGACTAGGACCATGGATAAATTGTTTAGGAAGGAACAGCAGATGCTTGAAAAAAAAAATCGAAGGTAAACAAAAATGCTGGGAAAACCTCAGCGGTTAGGGCAGCATCTATGTAGCAAAGGAATAGCGACGTTTCGTTCGAGACCTTCTTCCAGACTGATGTGAGGTATGGGTGGGGGGGGGGGGGGCGGGAAGAAGAAAGGAAAGGCGGAGACTAGTGGGCTGAGGTAGAGCTGGGAAGGGAGGAGAAAGCAGGACTACCTCGAAATAGAGAAGACAATGGTCATACCGCTGGTGGTGTCAAACAGCCCAATCGAAATATGAGGTGCCCCCACTGTAACTTGAACAATGAATCAGTGGAGCATGGACAGCCCGGTTTACTAAAGTTCAAACAGTCAAAACTTGTAAATATATACATCATTCTGAAACGAAACTTGCTAGTAGACTCCGCATGACAATGTGAGTAAACTAGAAACTAGACCAAACGCAGTTGGGGGAGGGTTGCAGTGTGTCTGTAGTTGCCTAAAAAATCGCCTACGTGGGACAGGCCCATTACAGTCACCAGTTTAAAAGATTTTGCAAACACATAATTGGTTTACAACATGATGCAAAATAAATTAATCTCATCTGCTTGCACATGATCCCGATCCCTTCAGTTACTGCATATCTCTGTGACACTCTAAAAGCTTTCGACTTTATTTTAGACTTCAAAGATACAGAGTGGAAACAGGCCGCTCGCCCCACTGACTCCACGTCGACCAGCGATGACCCTGTACACTAGCACTATCCTACACACTAGGGACAATTGGCAATTTACCAAACCCCATTAACCTTCAAAACCTGCACATCTTAGGAGGTGGAGAAACCTGAGCGCATTGAGAGAAAAAAACCCACGCTGTCATAGGGGAAACGTACAAACTCCATACAGACAACACCCAAAATACAGGAAAAAAACCCAGGTCACCGCCGCTAGTCAGGCAGCCTCACAAACCACAGTGGGGGCGTGCCTCTCCTTAAAATAACATCACTATCGTAACTGCCAAACACCCCACACAAACCATGCACCCGCCAATCTGAGAACGAAACAACTACACACCCCACAGCACCACACTGTAGTGTATGTAAAACGAATCTTGCTTTTCCAGCAGTAAAAACCATAAGTAATGCCCCACCCTCATTCAGCATGCAGTCCCCCCTGATATGTTGAGACATTTACCAAAAGCCACTTTAGAGACGTGTAAATGTTTGGGGGGGAAAAAAACAAGAGTGATTTGGGAAAAGGAGTGTAATACATTATCAGAACTAGTAATATAATGCGATTTACCCAGACTGGATTGCAGAGGTAGAATTTGTGACACCAAAACTTTCACAATTGATAAGAGGGGATTAAAGATATGCAGAGCCAAAAAGCTGAAAACAACTTAATTAATCGAGCAAGAAGCAAGAAAAATGTCAAGAAGACAAAATAATTAGTGCATTGTGTGTCGCTACCTCGAATGCCTAGAAATAAAGCATGAAAGGCCTAGTTAATAAGTCTGCTTTTTATAAGGCCCCAAAACAACTTGCATCTATGCAATGCCTTAAATATTAAAAAAAAAACAAAAAAAAAGGAAGAAAATGGTAGAAAGAAGCCTGGAAAGATCGCAGATAAATTTGCAAAGATTTTTCCAGGACTAGATGGGGCCAGAGCCAGGATTTTATATCCTGGAGCACGGGATTCCTGAGGAGTGATTTTATCGAGTGCCTAAATGTGAAATCATGAGGGGGAATAGATGTGGTAATGGACAGTTTATGTTTAAACCATAAACAAGGCCAACACATTCAAGATCAAGAGAGTATATTTTCATGTGTTCCCTGATAGTACGATGAAATTCTGCTTTGCTTCAGCACACAGAACGTAGACAGCATTTACCATACAAAACAGTTCAGTGTGTCCATATACAACCATAATATAATAACTATATTCGCACCATGACTAATAAACCTAATAAAAGTGCAAAAATACCAGATAATGGGTTATTATTAGTTTTCAGAGTTTTGTCCAGCAGGTTTTTCTTCCCACGCACTATAAAGGATGGAAAAAATCCTCACCAAACCACGGGGGTTGCCCAGCGCAGCTGCAACAACATTAAAGTGCACATTCTTCCAATAACCCTACACAGGCTAAACGCCTCCCTCACTCCCCTCCAGTTTAAATTCCATTTTGGAATATTTTTGGAAGGACCATAGAGAGATAGTATTACCAAGAAGCCCCCCCCCAAGAATAGCCCTGATGACTGTGTGGGGAAGTAGCCTATTCCTGAACCAGGTTGTTGCAGTCTTTAGGCTTCCCTTTACCTTCTACCTGAAGTAGAGGTGGAGATGAGTGTGGGCCAGGGTGGTGTGGGCCCTTGATGATGCTGCCATCCTTTTTGAGGCAGCGACTGCGATAGAACCCCCGTCGATGGAAGGAAAGTCAAGAGCCGATGATGGACTGGGCATATGGTTTTCTACTACTTTTTGTAGTCCTTTTTCCTCTCCAGTGGCGTTCAATTTGCCGAACCAGAGCGCACGATGCAAACCGGTCAGCAACTCTCTACTTGCACCTGTAGAAGTTAGAGAGAGTCCGCCTTGAGACAGACCGACTCTCCGTAATCTTCTCAGGAAAAAAAAAGTAGAGCGCTGTGACTTCCTTTATAATTGGCATCATGTTCTCGGACCAGGAAAGATCTTCGATAGGATGATGTCAACCCCAGGAATGTGTAGCTCTTACCCTTTTCGACCATCGACTCCGTTGTTATTTTCATTGTTTTTAGACAGGTTAGCACCTTTGACAAGTTCAGACCACCGGTTATATGTCCTTATGAACAAAATAGATCGATGAATGCACGAATCTATTTACCCAGTAAATGTGGAATCAAGAACCAGCGGAAATAGTGTAAGTTGACAGGGGAAAGATTTAATAGGAACCCGAGGGGCTCAGAGCTGCCAGGAAGGTAGTTGGCCGTACACCAACAACCTTTAAAAAGAATTGGACAGTACATGGAAGGGGAAAGGTTTAGGAGGATATGGCCAAACGCAGGCAAATGGGGCTAGCTTCTGATGTAGGAGAATCTTGTTGGCGATGGACCGATTTGGGCTAAGGGCCTTGTTCCCCGGACTTGTAAATGACTATGAGCTAATTACCTCAGAATGCACAGTAGACGCGAGTGTCTCCTTCTATTATATTTGAGCTTGACACGATTCCAAGGCCAGCAGCATAATCAAGGACGAGTCGCACCCCGGCCACTCCCTCTTCTCCCCTCTCCCATCGGGCAAAAGGTATGGAAATGTAAAAAAACGCACATCTCCAAATTCAGGGACTGAATCTGACGGTCTGATGGAGTGTCTCGACTCGAAACATAACCCGTTCCTTCTCTCCAGAGATGTTGCCTGTCCCGCTGAGTTACTCCAGCATTTTGTGTCTACCTTAGATAGATTCTCGATTAGCACGGGTGTCAGAGGTTATGGGGAGAAGGCAGGAGAATTATGTTAGGAGGGAGGGATAGATCAGCCGTGAGTAGACTTGATGAAGGCCAAATGGCCTAATCCTACTGCTATCACTCATGATCTTATGATATTTCCACAACCTCAAGGTGGGCGTCGAGAGGTGCCCGCTCCCCTGGGGCACGAAGGCTCGAGGCTCGGAGAGGAGAGAAAGACGGCTCGCTGTGTGATTACTGAATGAGTGAAATGGCGGAAATGGGCCCTGTGGCCTAATTCAGCCTGAGGACTGTGTAAATAGTGGTGCCAAAAATCTGTTGCAGCTGATCATATGGACTCTAAGGGGGGCTGTTTATGCATGGGGCACTTAACCATGGATTGTCTTCACATATGGCAATAATCACACTGATCCATGGGCAAAACGCAATTCACTGTCGCTTTGGTACACGTGACAATAAAAAGAACCATCGAAGAGGCAAGACAAAAATGCTGGAGAAACTCAGCGGGTGAGGCAGCGATCTATGGAGTGAAGGAATAGGTGAAGTTTTGGTCGAGACCCTCTCAGACTGAATGTGGGGTGGGGGGGGAAGAAGGAAAGGAAAGTAGGCGGAGACAGTAGGCTGTGTGAGAGCTGGTGAAGGGAGGGGAAGGAGGGAGAAAGCGCAAAGGACTACCTTGAAACTTGGAGAAGTCCATGTTCATACCGGCTGGTGTGTAAACGCCAGCGTAATATGAAGTGCCTTGCCCTCCAATTTGCGGTGGGACTTCACTCTGGGCCAGGAGGAGTCGATTCGAATGGGAGGGGGAGTTGAAGTGCTGAGCCACTGGGATCAGGTTGGTTTAATGCGAGCTGTGCGGAGTAGTTGGATGAAGCGTTCACCAAGCCCTGCGCTTGGGGTCTCACCGATGTAGAGCAGCTGATTACCTAGAGCAAGCGTGATGCAATAGATAGAGCAAAGTGACTACACTTATCACAAAATGCATCGCTCATGAGTCTCAAAGGATCTAGCAATCTCATACAAAATTGCTTTTTACAATTTTTGCTTGCTGACAGCTTTCAGCGGGAAAGGAAACACGGCATTCAGCTGTAGTGAAGCTGAGCAGGCGAAGCACTACATATTTTTCCACCGAGAAAATTGCAGAACTTTAAAATATTTGTTCAATATTTTAACAAAGTGTTTAAAGAATAAGAAAACATACAATATATGAAACACTGGTAGCTGCTGAAGGCAGCGTAGTCCAAGAAACCACTCCCTCTTCTCCCCTCCTCCCAACGGCAAAAAGGTACAGAAGTGTATGAAAACGCACACCTCTCAGAATTCCTGGAAAGTTTCGTCCCAGCTGTTATCAGGCAACTGAATCATCTACCACAACAAGAGCGGTCATGAACTACCTGGTGACCCTCGACTATCTGTAATAGACTTTGCTGGCTTTTAACCTTTGCGCACTAAACGTTAATTAACCCTACCAGGGTATCCTGTAAACGGCTCGATTGAAATCCATGTATTGTGTTTTCCCGCTGACTGGTTGGCGCTCAACACAGGCTTTTCACTGCACCTCGGTACCATGTGACAATAAACTAAACTGTAGCTGAACCAGACTTAATTATAGATGACGTTAAAATTTTAAAAAGGTTCATTTATGTTTTGGATATTTTATTGCAATGGGTAGATATTATAAAACCGCGCTCAATCTATCGACAAACTAATCATGAAAGACAAATAGAAGCTCTGCTATGACGGATGCCGAAAGATCTAAGGCTCTGGTTTCAGGAGATATCCTTGCTGAAGCCAAGCAGCGGAGTGATCAGAGACGGATCGAGGGAACCATCAGAGGCGGGAACGGTGACGGGACGCACACACATCTCTGCCTCCAGTACCTGCGGACTTCCGCCGCTGGAGGTGCTAGGATTTTGGTATGGTGCTTTATCATCGTCCCTTACAATGCTACGTATGATAGTGAAGTGTGGATGGCCCGTGCGGCTTGTTAGAAGCTCATCCCCTTTGACAGGTCATGTTTTTGGTCTGCTAGGGGGTCCACAGCCCCCTCCTCACCTTGCAAACAGGTGGGGGAGACCGGTTAGTCGCCACGGAGCAGTAGCACGGGATTAACATGGTACCCATGGCTGGAGGGAACTCCCCTCCGACCTGAACCTGATGGCATCTTGAAACTAAAACTTAAATATTATTTTACAATGTTATTTAGACCTGTGGTAGAGCTCAGTTCAGCTGAATGTGCCCCTTGAATAAGTTAGGCGGAGAACAGAATTCAACTATGCCACATCCGAACGTACACAGCCCCTGGAATTAATGGTAATTACTATGGGATAGGGTGAGTCAGCTTAAATACCTACAGTCCACAGTCACAGAGGATCTGACATGGACAACACCACACTGCCGCACTGGTGAGTAAGAGCAAGGCAGCGCCTTTACCACCTCGGGCCTGAGGAAATTCAGAGTCTCTCTGAGGATCCTTCAAGTGCTTCTACTCCAGGGGCTGTAGTAAAGCATCTTGTCGGCAACATCACGATCTGGTTGGGAACAGCTCTGCGCCAGGAGAGGAAGCTCTGCAGAGTAGTAGTGCTGTTCGGGCCAACGCATGATGGGAACTACGCTCGCCGCCCCCCTCCCCCCCCCCCCACTGCAGGACCTATACAGCGGAGGTGCAGATCCAGATGCAGCAACATAATGATTGACCCCAACACCCCAGCACGACTGTTCCAGCTGCTTACGGTCAGCGTACGCTGCCGCTGTCACGCTGTGTAAAACGGGGGAAGGATGAGACAGAGTTTCTTCCCACAGGCCGTCAGGACTGGAAACTCTTATCTCACCAGGGACTAATTTACTGTTATGTTGTATCTTTAAAAAAGAAAAATTCTACAATGTAAATGCTGATTTTACTTCGGAGTCACGTGAGTGACTACGTGGAGAAGCCCCGCCAGGTGCATGCGCGTCATTACGTCGACGCGTGTCGCACTGAACGGGCTGGAGAGCGCAGCTCCACCAGCGGAAAGTAGAAACTTTGCAGATAAGTGAGCTTTACAAACTTTACTGCAAGTATTTAAGCTCCATAAATCTGGCTCGTGAGTCAGTAGGAGCTAGTGGTCATGGAGAGTGGTGGTAAAAAGTATGTTCGTAATAAGTGTGGGTCGCGCAGCGATGCGACTCCATCTCAACGATCGAGTTGGGAGATAAGTGCGGTTACGCCGGTTCCGATACCGGCGGCCGTTTCCCCCGGTAATTGGAACATGCCCCAGCTGCTCCAGTGTCGCAGGACAGATTTTTGTGTAGTGAGTTTTTCTGAGGCCCACGACAATAGGAAAGAAAGCTAAATGAAAGTCTGTCAGACCCGTTGGGTTTTTTTTTTTCTGACGGGTCTGATGAAGAACAGGACGCCCCTCCACATTGGAAGAAAATATGGGGGAGGCTCAATCAAATGGAGCAAATGCTCCACACCCTCATCAGCCAGGGGTTCAAAGCCCCATGAGGAAGATCACCATTCGGCCAACCTTAAATCCAAGGTTCGCAGGCCTGTGTAAGGCTAGTAATATTCAACCACCGGATTACTCATTCGGCGAAGACCTCCCCAAGCAAATTAAAGACATTGATGAGGAGGAAAGACAATTGGGCTTTTAAAACCCTTCATCCCTGCTCCCAGGACGGCATATAAACAGCCGGGTGGGATACGCAGGGGGTCGGATCCTGGGGCAGGGCCCAGCAGAGGGAGGCAGACAGGTCGAAGATATTATTCACCAGTACAGCCCACCTACAACCACAATATCGGCAGAAGGAGCACCTTCCCAGGCCGGGTGTCCGAGGTTACAGGACCTTCATTCCATCACAGATAAAGATTCAGGGTACAACCTCCGGTTGGGATAGATTGCAATTGTTTTATGATGAATGGTGCTAGCAGTAACGTCTTATCGGATTATACTATAAACTGTCCAGGGTCTACAATAGAAGTTTACTTGCAGGTGTTGAACCACCTGAACAGCCATATGCCTAATAAGAATCTTGGTGTTTGCTGCACCAGAAACTAGCAGGTAAAAAGAAGAAATTTAAATTTTTTTTTTTCCAGAAAGGGGGGGGATTGAGAGGACGATTAAACCATCCACAACAATTTGTTCCAATATATTCCCCAGACCGAAAAAGATGGGGTAGTAGAGTCAGTCTGGAGTCTTACCCCTTAATTTCCTACATTCATATAAGGCCCCATTTTAAAATGGACACTTCGATACTGCAAAAACACTGTTATCACAAGGCTGGCTATATGGCAACTATAGATCTAAAAGATGCATATTATTCAGTTCCAATTCATCATCATTATCGCAGATACTTTAAATTTGGTTTGATGGGACAGCTGCAGCAATTTAAAGCATTACCTAATGGGTTAACTTCATCTCCTAGGCTGTTCACAAAATGATTGATAACCAAGTGCTTGCGCTACTGGGCCCCAAGAATCACATTGCAATGGCTTATCTAGATGATATTTTAATCGTAAGTAAAACTCAGGAGACAGCTGAAGAACCGATTTCAGCAAACACATGCCTGTTTGAAAGGTTAGGGTTTCTGGTCCATCCAACAAAATCTAAGTTACAGCCATCCCAAACAATTGATTATTTGGGCTTTGTCATTGATTCAGTTGATATGTCAGTAACTTTGCCAACAGCCAAGGCTTTGGATAACAGAAATGCCTGTACTTGTCCTCGCTGAGAACCATATCCCTCCATCCGAGAAGTAGACCATAAAGAAGTGTTCTTGGTAAATTGTAGCACTTTTCCTGCTGAGAGTTTGGACTCTTCTTCATCAAAGTTCTACAACGATCCAGAAAACAAGCACTAAAAGAGCGTGCAGGCCATTTTGATAGTCCATGCAGTTACCAACCAGAGCCTTAGCTGAATTGCGAATGGTGGATTACAATGTTGCACAAGCTACTAAAATATTTGGTTCGGCAACCTTACAGACTGATTGAGCGCTATCGGATGGGAGAGCTACGGACACGAGTCTAGCCTGTGTTGGTAGATGGAGTGTCCAAGAGGAATTAATTCTCCACAGGCATGGTATAAATTATTTGTGAGTTATTGGGGTCATTTTATGGATTAAAAGCTTATATTTCCACAATGAATAATTTTGCACGATCAACTCCAGGTTGTTAATAACAATCAATATATCATCACATGGGCGGGAGTAAGTCACTATCATGTGATAATCAGGCTAACCACATGTGGCACTGGTGTATCTCCATGAACAACTGCTCTCCAGCTATCTACCAACCCGGTAGGACAATGAGGTGGCAGACGACAGGCACGAAAGTTCAATGACAATATATAATGATGTTAAATTCCAGAAGTATTTTTAAATGATTGTTAGCCGCTTGGGTTGCCAGATATAGATCTGTTTCGCATCACAGGCTAAATCACCAGTTGCCTAAAATATGTTACATGGGAACCGGATCCAGGAGCAGTAGGCCGTGGATGCATTCTCGCCACGGTACGTACATTCTCCTATGCTTTTACCCCCCCATTCTGCCTGATTAGTGCAATTGTCTACACCAAAAATAGAGCAGGACTCCGTCCACAGCGTTTTGGTGGTTCCAGACTGGCCTACACAGCCATGGTTCCATTGGTGCTCAGAATGAATGACTCAGCCATACAGACATAATAAAAAATAAATTGATCCCCAGGCGGCAGTAATCTGTTGATGCATCCATAACAGGAAAAGTCCCATCCGTTAATGACCTATTAATTTTATTGAGATCTGCAGGTTCTGACTCAGACCGTTCCAATCCTTGGACTGTCGGATAGGACCCTGGATATGTTCAAACTGCAGCTTGGATAGATAGGACTAAGAAACATATGTTTCTCATATTAAAGAAATGGGAGATGTTTTGTGTACATTCAGATATATCTTATCATACTGCAAACATACCGATTCATGAGAGTGAATTTTTATTAAAAAATCTTCCTAAACACTATATATACAGAAATCTGGGATGTCAGTATAGTTCTCACACTGCTTCGGCAATGGGCTCCAATTACGTCACTGTCTTTTCAGAAGTTAACACTTAAAGTGGTTATGCTCATGGCGCTAGTATCAGCACAAAGAGTACAAACATTGCAAATGTTACGACTATATTGTATGCATTTGTCTGTAGATAAAATTACTTTTTATGTCTATGATCTAATCAAGCAAAGCAGGCCAGGAATGGCTGGAATCTTTAAAGCGTACCCTGCTGACCAAGCGTTATGTGTAGTTAAGCATCTGAGTCAATATATTGAGGTAACTAAGAGTCTCAGAGGTTCTGAGACAGCAATGCTCATTACCCACAAAAAAACATATTTAAAAAGTGTCAGTACAAACTATTTCTAGATGGTTAAAACAGGTTCTGGATTACGCTGGAGTAGACATTCATGTGTTTAAATCTCACTCCGCCAGGGCGGCATGATGTGCCGCTAGACCAAATCCTCGGGGCCGCAGGATGGTCTGAAGAAGCAACATTTTCTAAGTTTTATGACAAACCTGTTTTGACAGTGCCTGGGTTTGGGCATGCTGTGTTGGGTTCCGTTTAATTTATTTGCTTTGTTTCATATCATTTTCTTTGTAATTTCCCCCCGGGGATAGAGGGGTTATTACTGTTTTTGTTATTATTGTTATTAAAATAGTTATTGAATAGTTCGAAGCAATGTTCAATATATTATTTATTCACTACTATGTTAACTGAAGCAGTGTGTCGTATGGAGTGGATTCAACGGCATGAAATCACAGAGCTTTGAAATCTTCACGTAGTCACTCACGTGACTCCGAAGTAAAATAATAAGATTAAACGAGAACTTACCAGTTCGAAGTTTGATCCTTATTTTATGAGGAGTTACGATGAGGGATTACGTGCCCTCCGCTCCTGGCCCTCATAATCGAAAGGATCACCTGGTAGTTCTAGTCTTCTCAAAGCCTTACTATGTTACTTCGGCTATTGTTTCTGTGTTTTCACGCCGCTGGTTTGAAGTATGATGCGCATGCGCCTGGCGGGGCTTCTTCGCGTAATCCCTCATCGTAACGCCTCATAAAATAAAGATCAAACTTCGAACTGGTTTGTTTTCGTTTAATCTTACTATTCTGTTCTATTCTGTTGTTTTTGCATAATCCACAGGCATCGCCACTTTCATTCCACTGCACATGTTGTATGTGTATGTGACAAATAAACCTGACTTGACATGACCTGGATTAGAAGGCTTCACCTACAGGGTGGGTTGGAAAGACCAGGATTGTTTTCTCTGGAACTCAGAGGTTACGGGGAGACCTGATAGAAGTTTATAAAAACTTGAGATGCATAGACAAGTTGGACAGTCATGGCCCTGTACCACGGTACAAGTTCATTCCAAGAGCCGTCCCGAGTTTGCCCTGATTCGAACTTGGAGATTTACGGTAATGGCCGCTCGTCGGTACTCGGGGCTCTCGTGGACATTTTTCAACATGTTGAAAAATCTTCACGAGTCTTCCCGAGCTTACCTGCCGTTAGCGAGTCTTCCCGAGTACCTGCCGTTAGTGTTACGAGCCGCTAAGAGACGTCCCCGAGCTCCGATGTACCCCGCTACATTCATTCTTCGTGTTTACCACGAGTTTGATTTTGTTTTAAAACTCGGGAGAGCTCTTGGAATGAACTCGTACCGTGGGACAGGGCCATAAGAAACGTATTCCTAGGGTGGAGCTATCCAATATTAGGGCTCGAAGGTGAGAGGGAGAAAGTGTAATGGAGATGCACAGGGCAGGTTTTTTACACAGAGTGCTGGGGACTGGAACTCATTGCCAGGGGTGGTGGTGGAAGCCACTATAATAGTGACGTTTAAGAGGCTTTTCGATAAGTACATGGTTATGCAGGGAATAGAGGAATATAGATCACGTGCAGGCAGATGTGGGCAGTTGAACTTGGCATGTTCATCACAAACATTGTGGGCTGAAGGGCCCGTTCCTGTGTGTACTGTGGTCTTTGTTCTAGTTACAAACTTTGTTTTTTTCCTCTTATTTTGCTTTCCCTTCAGGTCTTTCACCATTGCGTGGAAAACCCAGCAGACAGGATGTATCTTGCAGACCAACTGGGAAAAAAACATGAGCCACTCAAAATAGCAGTGAAACACTGCGAGATATACGAGAGTTACCAACCATGTGTTGGGGTCTTCTCTCTTCGCCGCAGACCAGTTGCTCGCCCTCTCTCGTACTCCGAGCTCACCCCCAAGCTCTCGCCTTCCATCAGGGTGTAATACTTCCCGCTCTCGTGGTTCAGGAAGTAGCTGGAAGAGTCGGAGCCTTTCATGCCAGACTTTGCCATACCGTACTTGCTGAAGTCATCGCAAGGCATTATCCCCAACTCATCCCTAAAGCAAAGGGGAAATAAACAGTCAGGAGCCAGCAAGCAACTTTGATAACTACCATTAAAATGGTACCATCAATAATGTTTTATTATTAAAGTTTAATGTTTTATTTGTCATTCCTAACTGTCACTGTACGTCATGTTGTCACTTGCGGGCGGAGCACCAAGGCAAATTCCTTGTGTGTGAATACTTGGCCAATAAACTTATTCACTCATTCATTCATTCATTCATTCATTCATTCATTCATTCATTCAAAAAGACACACAGAGTGCTGGAGTAACTCAGCGGGTCAGGCAGCATCTCTGGGGAACATGGAGAGGTGACATTCTGGGGCAGGAATTCTTCTTCAGACCTGTTAATGGCCGCCATGTAGAAACAAGAAACTGCAGATGCTTGTTTACCTTGGAAAGACAAAATGCTGGAGTAACTCAGTGGGTCAGGCGACATCCCTGTCAAACATGGATAGGTGACATTTGGGAATGGAGCATCTTCTCCAGGGCTACCATGGCAGATTGGTTGGCAGGTCCTGCTGCAGAATGTGAGTATCTTGTTTGTACATTCTTCTACAGGTTGTGAGGTTTAACCAGAATGGAGCAGTCCAGATCTATATCTACCTCATCGGGGACCCTTTGACTACCTTTGATCGGACTTTACTAGCTTTACCTTGCACTAAACAATATCCCTTTATCATGGTAGACTAAAATGCTGGAGAAACTCAGCAGGTGAGGCCCTATCTATGGAGCGAAGGAATAGGTGACGTTTCGGGTCAAGACCCTTCTTCAGACTGCTACAGCAGTATAGATTCCTTTATCATGCATCTGCACACTGTGTGCGGCTCAATTATAATCCTGTATTGTCTGACTGGCAACGAAAGCTTTTCACTGTACCTTGCATTGTGAGGCAAATGAAACTTTTACGCTACTCATAATTGACTTAAACTTTATCTAAGCTTTAAGCAACTAATTTCCCTAATACATAACTTCAAAGCGTCTGAAAAATATCGCTGATTCCGCAGGCCTTGCCGGCCCGAGACCCCGCACATGCGCACTCTCTAGAAAGGCCCCGCACATGCGCCCACTTCATTCTCCCCTCCTATTTATAAGTTGAGACGGTCAGGAGGTTTAACATCTTGATGACCGTCGCAGCACTGGAGCTTCAGGAGGTAATGGCGTTTCAATAGCTGGTGGTAGATATATTGCTTGGTCATCAACTTCACTCATATTGTTATTTACATTTTCAATTTTAGAATTACTTATAGAAGTTTCCATAGGGGATGATGGGAGTGTTGAAGGAAGTTCTCGATTAATGTTATCAAGGAGTGACGGAGCTGATGGAGAAGACGGACATGGTGCAAGGTCACGAAGTGAGACAGTTGACTGGCGTCCATCCTGATACTTGATAGTTGCATAAGATGGGTTGACATCAGTCAGTTAAACTTCATCAACAAAAGGCTCGTTCTTATTTAATCGGACATAACGACGAAGCAACACGGTCCCAGGGCTAGTCAACCATGATGGCAGAGAAGTACCACTAGAAGAACGCCGTTTGAAGTTAAAGAACCGCTCATGTGGAGTAGTATTGGTAGCAGTTGACAGTAGAGATCTGATGGAGTGTAATGCATCTGGAAGAACACATTCCCACTGCTGATCTGATATGTTATTTGAATTTAAAGCCAGTTTCACTGCTTTCCAAATGATTCCGTTATACCTCTCAACCTGACCATTTCCAAAAGGATGATATGGTGTTGTTTTACTTGTTGCAATTCATCTATTAGAAGGTAGTCCTTTAAATCTTTCAACATGAATGAGGTGCCCCTATCAGAATGTATATAACTTGGAAATCCACAGAATGAAAACAGTTGATCTAAACATTTGATAACCATAGCAGCTGACATATTTGGACAAGGAAAGGCAAATGGGAACCTCAAATATTCGTCAACTAAGGTAAGTATATAAACATTTTGAGAGGAGGATGGCAAAGGCCCTTTGAAGTCAATACTCAAACGTTCCATGGGTTGAGTAGCTTTGATCAATCTTCCTTCTTCAGGACGGAAGAACCTTAGTTTTAGTTCAGCACAGATTCTACATGAAGCACACGTCATCTTCACATCTTCTGTAGAGAAAGGTAAGTTTTTGGAACGAACATAGTGTAACAAACGAGTGACTCCAGGATGACACAGCCCATTGTGAAGATCAGTGAGTGCAGAAGAATGAACAGAGGCACAAAATGCTCGGGTTAATGTATCTGGAGCAACATTATCCTTACCAGGGCGGTACTCAGTTGAATAACTATATGCAAATAATTCAATCCTCTATTCACGAATTTGACTGTTTTTAATCTTCATTCGTTTCCGATTATCCAGCGTAAAAGCTACTGAACGCTGATCTGTTATCAAAGTGAAGTGCTGGCGAGCAAGGAAATGACTCCATTTTCTCACTGCTTCAATAATTGCTGTAGCTTCCTTTTCGACGGGTGGGTAGTGCAATTCACTACCTTGGAGAGTACGAGACATGAAAGCCACTGGCCGTCCTCCTTGATTTAATGTTGCTGATACTGCTAAATCAGAGGCATCACATTCAACAACAAAGGGGAGATCCTCATCGATGGCGTCTAATGTCGCAGATTCCAATTGTTTCTTTAAAGAAGTAAAGGCACCAATTGCTGTAGAGTCAAGGGGGAAAGATTTTGCTCTAATCAAAGGTTGAATTTTGTCAGAAAAATGTGGTATCCATTTAGCATAATATGCAAACATCCCAAGGACCCTTCATAGAGAGTTTAATGTAACTGGGACAGGCATCTCTTGAAGTGGATGCAGTCTTTCTGGATCAGGCTTGATTTTATCATTTCCAACCCAATAACCAAGAATATTAATTGATGACACTGATGTTATTGATTTAGCCTCATTTAATGTTAGATTTTTAGAATGTACAAGATCTGAAAACTGTTCATCATGTTCAGCTTGGTCTTTTCCTGCAATAGTTATATTATCAAGATAAGGGAAAGTATCTTTAAGGTTTTCCTGTTCAACAAGTTTGTCCATCTCTCTCTGAAAAACAGCCACGCCATTAGTTACACCAAAAGGAACTCTGCAGTAGTGATATAATTTCCCATTTGCTTCAAACGCAGTGTATTTCTTCTCTGATTCCTTCAAAGGAATTTGCTAGTACGCACCTTTTAAGTCAAAAGTTGAGAATATCTTATACTTAGCTAATGTATTGATAATCTCTTCTATACGAGGTAGTGGATATGCATCAAGGTCCGTGAACTGGTTTATAGTTTGAGAGTAATCAATGCAGAATCTTTTCCTATGTCTCTCCAAGGGGTCCTTAACCACAATAACTTGTGCCCTCCAAGGGGAAGAGCTGGGTTCTATGATACCTTCTTGTAAAAGATTAGTCACTTCTGTGTTGATAAAGTTCCTATCATCTTTACTAAAGTGTCTTGATCTTGTAGCAATTGGCTTGCACTTGGAGGATAATGAGTGAATAATGAAGGACATTCAACAGATGCAGCAGAAAAACCACACAATACTGGTGGCTTTGACAATACAAGATCAGGCATAGATCCTTCATACATTATTTGAAGTGATCTGTGCAGTTTCTGGAGATCCTGACCTAGAATTATATCGCTACACCAATTTTTCAAAATACCAAGACATACAGATTTATAGCTAGTTTTGTTCAGAATAAAGTCTACAATACAAGATCCTATAATTTCAGTATTGAAAGCTGTCAGAGCCATTGAGATTTCTCTATTTGAAGGAATTATGGTTAGATTTAGTCGAGACACAACTTGTTCACATAAAACGTTCTGAACTGCCAGAATCAAGTAATACATTAAGTGTATGGCCATTAATGGATACCATTGTAGCTGCATGAGTCAAGCTCTGAGGAAATGCAGCTGTAATTGTACATAAAGAAGGTGTATACATGGCAGCAGTCACAATTTTAGTAGTTGCTTTGGACTTGCATACTCTAGAATAATGTCCCTTCTTGCCACAACTATTACAAGTTGCCTCTCGAGCAGGGCATATCTCTCTATTATGAATATTACCCCCGCAAAAGTAACACTTCCTTTTTGAATAAGTACATGCTGCAGCAAGGGCCCCTTTATCAGTAGAAATTGTTTTAGCTTGCTCCATATTAGTACTTGGGTGAAATTCTTTTGCACTTGTTTCAGCAGAACACACATTAGATGAGCCAAAAACATCTGAATTTTTCTGAGCCAAGTCTAATGAGTAAGCTTGATTGTAAGCTGACTGTAAATCCAAGGTTTTGTTTTCTAATATTCTCTGTCGTACTAAAGGCGATGCCAAAACATTGATAAATAAGTTCCTGTCGATATTGATCAGCTGTAACTGCTTTGAAGGCACAGTCTTTACTCAGTCTTTGAAGTTCTTGTAAAAATTCATCAAGAGACTCTCCAGGTTTTCGTTTATGAGTAGCAAGGAGGTGTCGAGCGAATATCACGTTGGGTGTCTTAACGAAGAGTCTGCTTAGTACATCAATAGCAGAATCATAAGTTATACATTCCGCTATGTAATCATATACATCATTAGAGACGGAGCTTATTAATGTCCTGAATCTGTCTGGTGCATTGTCGCCACATTCATCAAAGAAGTTATTTAGTGTACGAAGCCAGTGCTTCCGATTCCTGTCAGCAGCAGGTGAGTCGGGATCCAGATCCAAGCGAGTTTCTCCATCTCGATGTCACACTGCTTAACTTCTGAGATCGAGTTGTTTAAATTGTTGTGAGGCAAATTAAACTTTTAAGCTTCTTGTAATTTACTTTACTAAAACTTTATTTAAGCTTTAAGCAACTTGTAATTTACTTTACTAAAACTTTATTTAAGCTTTAAGCAACTCATTTCTGTAATATATAACTTCAAAGCGTCTGGAAAAAAATCGCTGATTCCACAGGCCTCACCGACCCGAGACCCCGCACATGCGCACATTCTGGAAAAGCCCCACACATGCGCGCACTTCACCTTCGTACACGTGACAAGAAACTAAACTAAGACTAAACTAGTGGGTATTTTCTACAAGGAGAGTTTGGACAAACCTGGATTGTTTTCTCCAGAATGTTGGAGATTGAGGGAACACCTGATAAAAGTGCACTAAATGATGAGAAGCATAGACAGGGTAGACAGTCAGAACCTTTTTCCCCCCCCAGGATGGAAGTGTCAAAGATTAGCGGGAATTGCTTTAATGTGAGATTGCATATCCATGTTACTTAAATAGACAATAGGTGCAGAAGTAGGCCATTCGGCCCTTCGAGCCAGCAACGTCATTCAATGTGATCATGCTGATCATCCCAGTTCCTGCCTTCTCCCCATATCCCCTGACTCCGCTATCTTTAAGAGCCCTATCTAGCTCTCTCCTGAAAATATCCAGAGAACCGCCCTCCACAGCCCTCTGAGGCAGAGAATTCCACAGACTCACAACTCTCTGTTGGAAAAAGTGTTTCCTCGTTCTAAATGGCTTACCCCTTATTGTTAAACTGTGGCCCCTGGTTCTGGATTCCCCCCAACATCGGGAACATGTTTCCTGCCTCTAGCATGTCCAAACCCTTAATAATCTTATATGTTTCAATAAGATAGCCTCTCATCCTTCTAAACTCCAGAGTGTACAAGCCCAGCCGCTCCATTCTCTCAGCATCTGACAGTCCCGCCATCCCGGGAATTAACCTCGTAAATGCCACTATCGTGTCTGCCTCGACCAACAGCATTGCCAGAAATTCACCACCCTCTGTGTAAAAAATAACTTGTCCCGCGCATCCCCTTTAAACTTTATCCCTCTCACCTGAAAGATACATCTTTAGTATTTGATATTTCGACCCTGAATAAAAGGCTCTGATGCTCTACGCTCGACATGACTTCCAGAGTCTCATGCCCTGACCAATTAAGGCAAGTATACATAAGCATTCTTTAGCACCCAGGTCTATTGACGCCTTCAGGGAATTGTGACTTGGGCCCCCAGGCTCATTCACACACTTCGTTTAGTTTAGAGTTGCAGCAAGGAAACAGGCCCTTCGGCCCATCAGGTCCATGCCAACCATCGATCACCTGTTCAAACCACTTTTCCATCCACTCCTGACACACTAGGGGGCAAGTAAGACCAGTTCTGGAGTATGGTGTACAATTTTGGTCGCCTAATTATAGGAAGGATGTCAACAAAATAGAGAGAGTACAGAGGAGATTTACTAGAATGTTGCCAGGGTTCCAGCAACTATGTTACAGAGAAAGGTTGAACAAGTTAGGTCTTTATTCTTTGGAGCGCAGAAGGTTAAGGGGGGACTTGATTGAGGTCTTTAAAATGATGAAAGGGATAGACAGAGTTGACGTGGATAAGCTTTTCCCATTGAGGGTAGGGAAGATTCAAACAAGAGGGCATGACATGAGAATTAAGGGACAGAAGTTTAGGGGTAACGTGAGGGGAACTTCTTTACTCAGAGGGTGGTGGCTGTGTGGAATGAGCTTCCAGCAGAAGTGGTGGAGGCAGGATCGATTTTAACATTTAAAAGTAAAGTGGATAGGTATATGGACGGGAAGGGAATGGAGGGGTATGGTCTGAGTGCAGGCAGATGGGACTAGGGGAAAACAAATGGTCGGCACGGACTGGAAGGGCCGAGAGGGCCTGTTTCCGTGCTGTAATTGTTATATGGTTATATGGTTATATGGTAATATATAGAGGCCAATAAACCTACAAACCCGTACATCTTTGGGATGTGGGAGGAAACCGGAGCACCTGGAGGTAACTCACACGGTCTCAGGGAGAACGTGCAAACTCCACACAGACAGCGGCCATAGTCGCAATCATACCCGGGTCTCTGGCGCTGTGCGGCAGTGGTACGACCCTGTAATGATTGGCCAGTGTTTAGAATAGGGACTCACCTGGGATTGTAGATCCCTGACAGCGGAGACAGGATGAATACGTCGTGGAGCGTGGAGCTGTCGTACTTGGACGGCATGCCGATAGTGCTGCTTGGTGTCGTGGAGCTGCTGGTCGGGCTGGTTGGAATTACTGGCTGTTAAAGACCAAAATGAAGCGTGATTAGTGCCAAAGACAAACGCTGCTGATAAACCCCGAGCCGTCTACTCCATCACCGATAGAGCCGTCACTGTGGAGGCCCGGCACGGGGGAGCTGCTGCCTCACAGCGCCAGGGTCCCGGGTTCGATCCTGACTACGGGTGCTGTCTGTATGGAGTTTGGACGTACACCTCGTGACCTGCGCGGGTTTTCCTCCCGGTGCTCCGGTTTCCTCCCACATTCCAAAAATGTGCAGGGGGTTATAGATTAATTAGCTTTGATAAAAGTATTAATTGTCCCCAGTGTGTAGGATAGTGCTCGTGTGGTTACTGGTCAGTGCAGACTCGGTGCACCAAAGGGCCTGTTTGCACATTGTACACCAAAGTCTAAAGTAGATTAGGGCTGCTCAGTGGAACAACTGTTAGAAATGGTGTCTCACAGCGTCAGAGACCCAGGTTCAATCCTGTCCTCAGGTGCTGTCTGTATGGTGTTTGCACGTTCCTCCTGTGACCTGCGTGGGTTTCCTCTGGGTGCTCTGGCTTCACATCCCAAAGATGTGTGGGGTTTGTGGTTAATTGGCCCTCTGTAATTTGCCCTTAGTGTGTAGGGAGTGAATGAGAAACTGGGATAACACTAGAACTCGCGTGAATGGGTGACCGACGGTCGGCATGGACTTGGTGGGCCGAAGGGCCTGTTCCCATGCTGTATTTTTGAGACAAAAGCTAAACCAGATACATGGATGGGAAAGATTCGAGGGCTAAATGCAGGAGAATGGGACATCTCATGTAAGCCAGCCAATGCTCTGCCCTTGAAGATATTTTACAGCAGAGAATGCTGGATGGGCCGAAGGGTCTCCTCCTGCCTCCATTCCTTTTGTCCTTATTTAGGTAGCTCTCCGGGACAGCACAGGGATGAATAATTGAGTCGGCACTGAGAGTAAAACGAGTAATGACCTTGCGATTCGTTAAAAGATTACAACAGAAAATTGTTGCACGTTTACTTGCCTGGAAAGGGAATGTTGCCATTGATCTGTGTTTTAAATGAGATCGAAAATCTTGTCTAAAAATAGAACTCACAGTGCAAGCCTTGTAATTAGTTACCATGGTGTTGTATAAAGTCACTCGCCCATCTGTGTGCAAGATGAACTTGTCACTGATTTTATTGGACACATTTGTCATGCTGACAGACGTTCAAACTGATGGCGTCAGGTTGTAGATACAAGGAACTGTGGATACTGGCACAGTAAACCCTCGTTTTAATGGACTTTGGGGAGGGGAGGGGGAATGGTGTTTGTTATTAACTCAGCGGGTCAGAGAGCATCTCTCGAGAAAAGGCATAGGTGACGTTTCGGGTCAAGACAGACTGAAGAAGGGTCTCGAACCGATTCATTTTCTCCATTGATGCTGCCTGACCCGCTGAGTTAACGGGCCTGTCGCACTTAGGAGGTTTTTCAGGCGACTGTCAAGTTCCCGGCAGTCGCCTGAAAAACCAGCAACTGGGACGGCGACCGTCAGAGTGGAGTACGCACACACACATATCGCAAAGGCAGGGGACAGGGCAAGCGGGGGGAGCGCTGTCTGAAATTCACACGGTGCAAAGCCACGGTGATACAGACACACACCGCGCTGAACAGGGAGGTTGGCGCTGTAATTACGACGGCTAAAGCACAGCGTACGGTAAGTCCTTTAAAAGAGGGGGGGAGGAAGGGGGGAGGAGTGGGCGAAAGGGGCGGGGAGAGGGGGGAGAAGGAGCGGAGACAACTTTTAAGAAGCCAGGGATACACGGCTGTGAAGCTCGGCGGACATTTAACATTACCGGTCAGTTATCCTTTGGTTCTGAAAACTACTGCTTACGTTTTTTTCCCCAATGAGCCAATGAAATTCACCGGTCAGCACCGTCAACAACCTACACGAGCCTCCGAGAACCTTCTAGACCATCAACCCATTCGGACCTCCTGGCGACCCACCTACGTACGGCACAAGAATTCTCGCTACTCTCCATGGCGGCTTCATTCTAATCGCCGCTAAATTTGTCAACATGTTGAAATATTTGCGGCAACCATAATGAGGCCGCGACTGGTTCCCAGAATGCGGGAACTCCGCACGGCCACGACTCCCCGGCAACCACCCGCGAACATGTGGCGACCGCATAGTCTCCTGCAGTCGCCAAAAAAGTGGGACAGGCCTATTACTCCAGCATTTTGTCTATTTTTGGTTTAAACCGGCATTTGCAGTTCCTTCCTATACATGGAGTCTGATAAAAACAACTGCTGGTTAATCCTCAAAAGGACACAATGTACATTGATAGGACAGTTTGGAGGGATATGGGCTAAACGCAGGTAAGTGGGACTAGTGTAGATGGGACATGTTGGTCGGTGTGGGCAAGATGGGCCGAAGGGCCTGTTTCCACACCGTGTGACTGTGATGTGCTGGAGTAACTCAGCGGGTCAGGCAGCATCTCTGGAGAACAGGGATAGACGGCGTTTCGGTTCGGAACCCTTCAGATGGATTGTAGGAGAAAACTAAAAGAGAGGACGGGAAAAAACCTGGCAAAGGATAGGTGGATGCGGGTAAAGGGAGTGTTGGTTGGCTGATGGTTAGACAAAGACCAAAAAAATTTCCAAAACTGAGTTTCTATCATAGAACATTCCAAATGTTGTTATTCCAACGTTGTTCGCTGCTGTTGATGTCGATGGCAGATTAATGACACTCACGGCCTTCGACAAATCCCCAGGACCCTTTAGACGTTAGAGCTACAGAGGGGGAGCAGGCCCCCTCGGCCCACTGGGTCCGCACCACCCCGTCCACTGGCACGTTCTACCACCATCATCAGCGGCGGTCACTCGAAACGAGTATGACTGTCCTCTCATGGAGGACGCCTGTGCGTGACTTTGATTAACGCGGGGAGACTGGTGCACAGACGACCGGAGACCCTTTTCTGCTGCCGCCTTCATCCGCCTTCCCAGCCATTGTAACGCTCCACTAAGGTCAGCCAACGTTCTCCGCCTGTTCCAACGTTGAGGTCTTGGTTGGATCGCTCTTTGTCAGAGTCCTCCCCCTCGACCTTACCGCCATGGGTGGCCCTACCAGGAGCGTAGCTCCAGACGGCATCGCTCTCAGGGTCTCAGGGCCACACAAGCTTCTCCACCACGACAAGGGGACAATCCACGGAGCACTGTCCTACACGCTGGGGACAATTTACAATTTTTTTTTACCCAAAGACAATTAACCGAGTTACCTGCACATCTCTGGAGCGTAGGAGGAAACCGGAGCACCCGGGGAAAACTCACGCGGTCACAGGGAGAACGTGTAGACTATGTACAGGCAGCACTTGAGGTCAGGATGGAACCCGGGTCTCTGGCGCTGTGAGGCAGCGACTCTACCGGACTGATCAAAATCTATCCCTATGGGAAGCAGGGAAAGAGAGGGCCGAGGGTCTGACAGAGACTATTGCTGTAACTTTACCCCTGCATAAGGCACCCAAACTCTTGTGGATAGCTAATGTTGTTCCCATATTCAGGAAGGGCAATTGGGATAAGCCAGCATAAGGTAGCGAGATAAGGCTAGAAGGAGGAATATGTGGAAGTGGGCAGGGTGGGGTTGTGTGTGTGTGTGTGTGTGTGTGTGTGTGTGTGTGTGTGTGTGTGTGTGTGTGTGTGTGTGTGTGTGTGTGTGTGTGTGTGTGTGTGTGTGTGTGTGTGTGTGTGTGTGTGTGTGAGGGTGGGGGGGGGGGGGGGGGGGGGGGGGGGGGGGGGGGGGGGCGGTGGGGGAGGGGAAGAGGGGAAAGAGAGGAATGGGTGCAAAATTCAGATGGGGCACAGGGTAGAAAGGGCGGGGGGGGGGGTTATTTGGGGGTTAGTGAACGAAAATTGGAGAATTCAATGTTCATACGATTAGGTTGCAAACCTAGTTTGCGTGTGGCCTCACTCAGGCAATGGAGGAGGCCCTGGACAGAAAGGATTAATAGACAATAGACAATAGATGCAGGAATAGGCCATTCGGCCCTTCGAGCCAACACTGCCATTCACTGTGATCATGGCTGATCATCCACAATCAGTACCCCGTTCCTGCCTTCTCCCCATAATCCCTTGATTCCACAATCTTTAAGATCTCAATCTAACTCTCTCTTGAAAGCATCCAGAGAATTGGCCTCCACTGCCTTCTGAGGAAGAGATTTCCACAGAGTTACAACTCTCTGGGTGAAAAAGTGTTTCCTCATCCCTGTTCTAATTGGCCTACTCCTTATTCTTAAACTGTGGCCCCTAGTTCTGGACTCCCCCAACATCGGGAACATGTTTCCTGCATCCAGCGCGTCCAAACCCTTAATAATCTTATATGTTTCAATAAGATCCCCTCTCATCCTTCTAAATTCCAGCGTACACAAGCCCAGCCGCTCCATTCTATCAACATATGCCGGTCCCACCATCCCGGGAATTAACCTGGTGAACCTACGCTGCACTCCCTCAATAGCAAGAATGTCCTTCCACAAATTTGGAGATCAAAACTGCACACAATACTCCATGCAGGGGGTTGGCAACCGGGAGACCCAGCAGGACTTGGCGGACTGAGTGCTCGAGTTTGTTGCCGGGTCTACGCTCGGTGTTGGCGGTGTAAAGGATGCAGTGGGGGGATGGGGTTGTGTCTCAGCAGGACCCGGCTCACCTGCAGCGCTAAAGGTTTCCACCGCACGTTCTTCAGGAGCGCGGGGGCAGAGGTCAGCATGTTCTGCGGCCGCTTTTTCAGAGTCAGCATGACCCCACTGGGATCTTCTCTCAGCGTGTTGACGAGATTCTTCAATTGCCATCCCACCTGTGGCCGAGAAACAGGAGAGAGACCGATTACATTCGTTGAGTCACAAGGAACTGTAGATGCTGGGACCATAAGATCATAAGTCTACGAAGGAACTGCAGATGCTGGCTTAAACTGAAGATAGACACAAAGTCAAATTCCTCGTACATTTCCTTGCAAAACATACTTGGCTAATAAAGTAAGTATGAGTGTGAAAATGTTGGAGTAAAGGTCTCGGCCCGAAACGTCACCCATTCCTTTTCTCCAGAGATAGACAATAGACAATAGGTGCAGGAGTAGGCCGTTCAGCCCTTCAAGCCAGCACCGCCATTCAATGTGATCATGGCTGATCATCCCCAATCAGTACCCCGTTCCTGCCTTCTCCCCATATCCCCTGACTGCGCTATCTTTAAGAGCCCTATCTAGCTCCCTCTTGATGCTGCCTGTCTTGCTGAGTTACTCCAATATTTTGTGTCAATATTAGATCATAAGTGCGAGGAGCAGAATTAGGCCATTCGGCCCGTCAAGTCTACTCCGCCGTTCGATCATGGCTGATCTATCTCTCCCTCCTAACCCCATTCCCCTGCCGTCTCCCCGTAACCTCTGACACCCTGATCCCGAGTAAAGCACAAAGTGCCGGAGGACCTCAGCAGGTCAGGCGGCATCTGTGGAGGGAATGGAACAGGTGACCTTTCAGTTCAGCACCATAAAAAAATTGCCTTCTCCCGAACTAAAAATTTCGAAAATTTGTTTTTAATTCTGAAGATGCAACATGGAAAGAGGGCTTTTGATCCACCATCGATCACCCGTTTGCATGCTGTGTCTCTAAATTAAATTAAAGCATGCTAGGCAGTCACACTGCTTTGATGCAGACAGATGTGGTGAAGAATGAGAGGATGGTTTGTGCAGGTGTGGAGATGAAGGTGAGCCTTGGAGGAGGAGCCTTATCCCTTGCACTTCTGACCTCTAGTGTGCTGCAAGCGGGCACAGAGTGCCACAGTGGCACAGCGCTAGAGTTGCAGCCTTGCAGCGCCAGGGGACCCAGGTTCCATCCTGACCACGGGTGCTGTCTGTACAGAGTTTGCACGTTCTCCCCGTGACCTGCGAGGGCTTTTCCCCAAAATGTGCAAGAAAGAACTGCAGGTGCTGGCTAAAATCGGAGGCAGGTGCAACATATGACCTGCTGAGGTCCTCCAGCACTTTGTGCTTTACTCGGGATCAGGGTGTCAGAGGTTACGGGGAGACGGCAGGAGAATGGGGTTAGGAGGGAGAGATAGATCAGCCATGATTGAACGGCGGAGTAGACTTGACGGGCCGAATGGCCTAATTCTGCTCCTCACACTTATGATGTAATATTGACACAAAATATTGTAGTTACTCCAGAAACTCAGCGGGTGAGGCAACATCTATGGAGAGAAGGAATGGGCGACGTTTTGTGTCTACCTTGGATTTTCTCCGAGATATTTGTTTCCCTCTTACACTCCAAAGACGTGCAGGTTTGTAGGTTAATTGGCTTGTGATAAGTATTAATTGTCTCCGGCGTGTGTAGGATAGTGTGCGGGGATCGCTGGTCAGTGCAGGCTCGGTGGGCCAAAGGGCCGGTTTCCGCGCTGTATCTCTAAACTAAACAATGTGCAAGGGGGCAGCTGCAGGTGCGGTTGGTGCTGCCCTCTGGCGGCCACAGTGTATGTGGCCATTGCCAAGGACCTGCCGTACCTGGCCCATGCAGGGGATGGAGGGACATGGAACATGCGTGGACAGACGACAATAGTTGTTTATCTTGACATCAAAATATTTTGGGCCCAAGGGCCTGTTTTTGTGCTGTACTGATCCATGTCACTGTCAATGTGAAACAAATGCATTATTTGGGCAATAGCTCTCTAGGAAGGTGGGTAGGAAGTATTGAGAAGGATAGGGGTAGAGGCGAGAGGTCTATAGTCAGTGGAGGATTTCATGGGGTTGGTAGCACATGTTAACATAGATGATAGATGATACAGCACAGGAACAGGCCCTTCGGCCCACAATGTCGGTGTCGAACGTAAAGCCAATACTATCTCTTACCTATCTGCACATAATGCAAGTTTTTCCATTCCCTGCATATCCATATTCCTATCCAAAAGCTACTTCACCAAGTATTCTCTACCTTCTTGTGTAAAATACCCATATGTCTCCTTTAGACTTTGCCCCTCTCACCTGAAACTTTTGCCCTCTAATATTTAACTTTCTATCTTTGGGAAAATGTTCCGACTGTCTATCCTATCTATGCACCTCAATATTTTTTATACTGCTATCAGGTCTCTTTCGTGTTCATTTTCTAGGTCTGCACAAAACTTGAGAGTCTTTAATTTACAACAAAAATTTTTAATGCTTTGCTCAATGCTGGCAGCAAGACAACTCAAAATGTCTACACACACAGACAGGATAAACTATAAACAAAACATCTCCCTTTGTCCTGTGCAGTGCCACCTGCTGCATGGGAGGAGCAACGGGTCCTCACACCCCACACAGTCCACCAAACATCACAGTCTCCACTTGATCTTTGGTGTTCCATGGAAAAACATTCCAAGTCTGTCCATTCTCTGTGTAAAACCTTGCCTTTAAACATGCAAACTCAGCACCCGAGGTCAGGATTGAACCTGGGTCTCCGGCGCTCAGAGGCAGCAGCTCTACCAGCTGCCCCACTGCGCCACTCTGAAGATACCAACTTTAGGAGAAAAAAAGCAGATGATATGTGATAGACAGTGGTCGGCATGCCTACACACAGGAGTTCTCAGGTGGAATGACTTGTCTCAAGGGCCATGCACACATGTCCGATGCTGCAGCTGTCTGTGCACCTGGGCTACAAGACAACATTCCCCTGGTTAAGGCTCAAAGATGAAAGGCAGCAGTGAATGAGTGAATGCATTCGGGTTGTGAAGTTGCATTAACGCCTGCTGCCTACGTGAATTAAAAAGTTCAATTTCATTCATCCAATATTTTTAATCTTGAAAATGACTACCACGCTTAATGTTTGCTGGATCTCCAACACATCAAAGGCTCGTTCAGTCACAGCTGTATAAGCAACCAAGGATTCATATAACAGCTTTCAGCGTTAATAAGTGAAGCATGTTTCCATGGCAATGGAAGCAGCTCACATAAAGGATGACTGATTTCTCACTTGTCACTTCAATGCTGCCTTTTGGAATCCTCCATGTATAAATTCACAGAACAATCACTATCTTATTACGTCAGGAAGCTCTGGCACCCAGCCAGAAAAATACTCATGTACTTCTGGGACAATTCTGTTCATTATCTCCCGACAGTTTCTTTCCACAGTTAATGCATTAAACTAAAACAACCACTGCTGGAAATGAAACAACACTTCCAAAAGAAAGATGACTGCTTAACATTTAGTTTGGCAAAGACCCTTCATTAGGACAAGCCTTGACCAAGAACCTTTGGTTTGAAGAGTTTACTTGTTTCTCCATATTGGGCAGGAGAAGCAATTCACTGTCGTGTTATTATCATTGTGCTGATAGACTCGTCATATTGATGCTAATCAAAATGCTAATATAACCGCAGGAAATGCAACACTTGTCGCTTTACCTCCCCCCTCGACTCCATCCAAGGACCCAAGCAGTCTTCCCAGGTGCGGCAGAGGTTCACCTGCACCTCCTCCAACCTCATCTCTTGCATCCGCTGCTCTGGGTATCAACTGCTCTACAGCGGCGAGACCAAGCGAGGGCTTGGCGATCGCTTCGCCCAACACCTCCGCTCAGTTCTCAATAACCAACCTGATCTCCTGGTGGCCCAGCGCTTCAACTCCCCCTCCCATTCCAAATCCGACCTTTCTGTCCTGGGCCTCCTCCACGGCCAGAGTGAGTCCCACCGCAAAATGGAGGAGCAGCACCTCATATTTTGCTTGGGTAGTTTACACCCCAGTGGTATGAACATTGACTTCTCCAATTTCAGGTAGTCCTTGCTTTCTCCCTCCTTCCCCTCCCCTTCCCAGCGCTCCCACAGTCCACTGTCTCCGCCTCTTCCTTTCTTTTTCCCGCCCCCCACCCCGACATCACTCTGAACAAGGGCCTCGACCCAAATTCCTTTGCACCATAGATGCTGCCTCACCCACTGAGTTTCTCCAGCATTTTGTCTACCTTTGATTTTTCCAGCATCTGCAGTTCTTTCTTAAACATATTGTTGCTAATGTTACTGAACACATTTTATTTATTCTGTTTATATTTCAGGTTGACATAATTTGTACTTTCACTACACATTTCCCATGGAGTTCTCTTGTTTAATGTCGATGTCACAGGCAATGGGAAACCAGTGTTATACAGCGGCTGAACAATCTAATTTCCATTTGTATCATATTCTAATATCTTCCCAAAGGTTTTTGTCATTGAATTCCATCATGGCGCAATGAATTTTACCTGTGTGTTTAAGAAAGAACTGCATGCTGGAAAAAAAGAGCTAGATAGGGCTCTTAAAAATAGTGGAGTCAGGGGATATGGGGAGAAGGCAGGAACGGGGTACTGATTGGGGAGGATCAGCCATGATCACATTGAATGGTGGTGCTGGCTCGAAGGGCCGAATGGCCTACTCCTGCACCTATTGTCTATTTTCTACAAAAATCGAAGGTGGACAAAAATGCTGGAGAAACTCAGCGGGTGTGGCAGCATCTATGGAGTGAAGGAACAGGTGACGTTTCTTGTGAACCGAAACGTCACCTATCCTTCGTCCATAGATACTGCCTCACCCGCTGAGAGCATGAGATGTCGTTTCAAAGTGGAGTAAATTGGGTGGAAATGTCCTTATGGCCAGGGCACAGGTGATTGATATCAGGTTTGTGCTGGGGGAGGCAGATTAGTGATGAGGCTTTTGGCTTGGCAGGTGGTGGCGGGGAACTCACCTCAGGCAGAGGAGATGCCATTAGCAATACCCTAGTGAAGGGAGTGGGGATTAGGGGTACTGAGGAACCGTTGACAATTTGGGAATTGGGACAATGGTATAATTGGCCTCCAGCAAGGGGTGGTTTTGTAAACAGGCTACGGATTGGCAGTATTTACGGTTTGGCAGCAACGTACGATCCCTTGTGTTTGGCATAATCGCCTGGGACTCTGCAAAAAAATATGTGAATGACATCTCACTGGTAGATTGTCAATCAGAAAAATAATTTTCCGATGCAATCACGTGTCACTGGCCCGGGATAGTATTCCACGGCTAAATTTCAGTTCCAGTGGTACGAATAAGATGAATATCAAAGTCAGAGAACCAAGTGTTGATCTCCAACAGGGGTGCTGTCTGTGGAGTTTGTACGTTTTCACTTTGACCGCGTGGGTTTTCACCCGATGCTCCGGTTTCCTTTCACACTCCAAAGACGTACAGGTTTGTAGGTTAATTGACCAGTAAAATTGTACATTGTCCCTAATGTGTAGGATGGTGCTGGTGTATGGGGTTAGCGCTGGTCGGTGCGGACTCAGGGGGACAAAGGGCCCGTCTCTGCGCTCTATCGCTAAAGTCTAAAATCGTGGATCATGTGTTTGTAACCAGTACGTTTGTGCTGTGGAAACGCACTGCTAAAAAGAAAATGGCGGTAGTTTCAATTACAGCTCTGGTTTGTAATTGGCAGGAAGATGTTTCCAAAACCAGTTCCTCTTTGCGCTTGATTCCCACATGTGTTACGACACATACAGAAGCAATTGGACAGGTACATGGATAGGACAGGTGTAGAGGGATGTGGGCCAGATGCAGGCAAGTGGGACTCGTGTAGATAGGACATGTCGGTAAGTTCAGTTTAGTATATGTTTAGTTTATTGTCATGTGTACTGAGGTACGGTGAAAAGCTTTTGTTGCGTGCTAACCAGTCAGCGGAAAGACAATATGTGATTACAATCGATCCATTCACAATGTGTAGCTGGGCTGAAGGGCTGTGTCCACACTGCGTGGCTCTAGGGCACGTCCTTCTTAGTTTGCGCCACTCAGCCTGCGCCTCCATATGTTTATCTCTTTGTTAGGAGTACTTTCATTTTGCAGTTTTGCAATAAGACGCCTGTGTTTTCAATAAAATGAAAGGAAATGATCAGGGCGCTTATCTGGGGAATTGCTTTTTAATGCTAAGTACATTATGCACCTGGCACACACTTAATCGTAAGCGTGTAGAACCACCACCGCGGGAAAACGATCTTACTGCAGGCCTCTGGGCCGGGCTGCAGCCAGCACGGAATAATGTGAACAGACAATAGACAATAGGTGGAATGTGGCGCGGGTCCTTCGAGCCCGCACCGCAGGGCAGTGATGGCAATAGACACAAAATATAATGTCATTAATAAATTGAAAATGGTGTTGTGAACTAGATTTGAATGTGTTCTCATTTATAATGCAATACCGTACAGAAATATTTATTCATGGGGAAATGAAAAAAAAACAGGCAATTATTTCCAAAACAAATTCAGATTCGCTTAAAGCCACGAGCAAGAATTGATAGATTTACCACTGATGTTTTCTCCATGTAAATATGTCACCTTGTTTTATGGCAGGAGCAAAATAAAATGTGGATTATTGCCTTACATTATCAGGTGCAGGAATTAAAGGTTCATATATAATGGAAATGTGAAAGATTTTTATATATACAGATTAATATATCACAAATGGGGATTGATAGATTCTTGATTAGTACGCGTGTCAAGGGTTATGGGGAGAAGGCAGCAGAATGGAGTTGGGGGGGAGAGATAGATTAGCCGTGATTGAATGGTGGAGTAGACTTGATGGGCTGAATGGCCTAATTCACCTTCTGAGAACCTATGATCATATCTGTGTGAGGTGGCGACAGAAGGATGTTGGAATCTTCAGCAAAATAAAGCGCTGGAAGAACTCAGTCGGTCAGGCAGCATCTGTGGAGGGTGTGGACAGATGACATTTTGGGTCGATGCCTTTCTTCAAGACCGATTGCAATGGGGGGGGAGGGGAAAGCTGAGAAATTTGAGAGAGGCAAAAAAGCAGGTCCTTCAGCCCAATTTGACCACCCGGACCAACATGCCCCACCTGCCTGCTTTTGGTCCATATCCTACTAAACCTATCCCATCCATGTACCTGTCCAAATGCTTTTTAAACCTGGTGTTAGTAACTGCTTCAACTACATCCTCTGGAAGCGTGCAGGAAGGGACTGCAGATGCTGGTTTAAACCGAAGATAGACATTAAAAGCTGGAGTAACTCAGCGGGACAGGCAGCATCTCTGGAGAGAAGGAATGGGTGACGTTTCGGGTTGAGACATCCTCTGGAAGCTTGTTCCAAATACCCTCCGGCCTCCATGAGAAAAAGTTACCCCTCAGGTTCCTATTAAATCTTCCACACCCCTCACCTTGAACCCTTGTCCTCTGGTTCTTGATTCCCCAACTCTGGGTAAAAGACTATTTCCTTCATGATCTTGTACACCTCGATAAGATCACACCGCATCTTCCCGTGCTCCAAGGAATAGAGTCCCAGCGTGCCGAACCTCTCCCTATAGACAATAGATAATAGGTGCAGGAGTAGGCCATTCGGCCCTTCGAGCCAGCATCTGGCCCTCGAGCACTGGCTTTGTCTAGCTCTGGCCCTCGAGTCCTGGCAACATCCTTGTTAAATCTTCTCATCTTCTTTACGGTTTAGCCACGTGGCAACTCAAGTGTCCCCTTGCCCCACCCTTCAACACTATGACCAGAAACCTTAACTCTGTTTTCCTTCCTTCCTTCCCTCCTTGTCATTTGTGCAGCTTAAGTACTCTATAATAAGCTGTTGGTTTTTATGTTAGACCTTTTTGATCTGTAATTTCAGGGCGGTTCTCCTCCCAGCTGAGTTTCGTGGCGTGCTAATTTGAGGAAGGACATCCTTGTGATTGAGGCAGTGCAGCGTAGGTTCACGAGATTGATCCCTGGGATGGCGGGACTGTCCTATGAGGAAGGATTGAAAAGACTAGGCTTGTATTCACTGGAGTTTAGAAGGATGAGGATATCTTAGAAGGATATCTTTAGAATTTATAGAAACATATAAAATTATAAAAGGACTGGACAAGCTAGATGCAGGAAAAATGTTCCCAATGTTGGGCGAGTCCAGAACCAGGGGCCACAGTCTTAGAATAAAGGGGAGGCCATTTAAGACTGAGGTGAGAGTTGTGAATTTGTGGAATTCCCTGCCACAGAGGGCAGTGGAGGCCAAATCATTGGATGGATTTAAGAGTTAGATAGAGCTCTAGGGGCTAGTGGAGTCAAGGGATATGGGGAGAAGGCAGGCACGGGTTATTGATCGGGGACGATCGGCCATGATCAATAATGAATGGTGGTGCTGGCTAAAAGGGTCGAATGGCCTCCTCCTGCACCTATTTTCTATGTTTCTATGTTTCTATGCTGCAGTTAAACCTGACCCACGGATCCAACAATGGAACCAGAGGCCTCGACGCCGGGGGAAGGAAGAGCTGAACACAGAGCGAGTGCGTGGGAGTAATGTTTCAGCGAGGCCCGTACTCAATCTGTGAGATAATTTCCCGAAAGGATTGGGGAGAAGCCATTAGCCGGATTAAATAAAAGGAACGCTTTCTATCAGAAAAATAGCATTTTGCGAGACGGGTGCGCGTAATTTGAGGGAGAACATGTAAAATGTAGGACGTGTGTGTGGAAATAAATGACTGTGTCTGGAACATGGAACAGGACAGCACAGGAACAGGTCCGGTTAGTTCACTCTATGGCCAATTGCATCGTGCTACAGTGGAAGGCTATTTTTAGCCCAATGTCCCTGCTGCTTCTTCTTTCGTGTCCTCATGCTATACATTGGCTCACCACTGCCGGACACATCTTGCGCTATTGGCGTGTCAAGTGCAAGGTCTACAGTGGTACATGGATTATCCAGCAATGGGCACTGCAGTAGGTGTTGCATTGTCCGGGTCTGTGTGCCACAGTCGCAGGTCGTCGTGCCCTCGATGTAGCCCCACATGTGCATTGTCACCCTTGGCCGCCCGACCCCGGTTCGCAGTCGGTTGAGACATCTCCAGCTCAGCCAGTGTTCATCAACAGCTGGTGGTTTCTGCCCATCTTGGTGGAAATAGGGACAGTGGCTCGTCTGTCCTTCCACATCTGGAGGCCAGCATCAGTCGGTGTTGTTTCCAATGGGGGTGACGCTGGCTAGGAAGCTCTGACGGGATTTTAACCGTCTAGGAGGGGCACGCGGTTGTGTAATGGGTGTCTATCATCTGTCAGTTGTGTCAGGCGCTCCGTCCTACTCTCTCCTCATGTCTGGGGGAGCGAAGCCAGCCAGTAGGTAGATGGATTATCCATCCTTGTCTATGTCCGTAGATCGGAGGCAACAGTGATGCTACGGCAGCTGGCATTCAAGGATGGGTCCTGCTGAACATGATGTCACAGAGTGATAGAGTGATACAGTGTGGAAACAGGCCATTCGGCCCAACTTGCCCACACTGGCCAACAATGCGCAGCTACACTAGTCCCACTTGCCTGCGCCTGGTCCATATCCCTCCAAACCTGTCCTATCCATGTACCTGTCCAACTGTTTCTTAAATGATGGGATAGTCCCAGCCTCAGCTACCTCCTCTGGCAGCTTGTTCCATACACCCACTGCCCTCTGTGTGGAGAAAGTTACCCCTCGAATTCCTATTAAATCTTTTCCTCCTTCACCTTGAACATATGTCCTCTGGCTCTCGATCCCCCTACTCTGGGTAAAAGATTCTACCATGGATCTACCTGATCTATTCCTCTCATGATGTTGTACACCTCTATAAGATCTCCCCTCATCCTCCTGTGCTCCATGGAATAGAGACCCAGCCTGCTCAACCTCTCCCTATAGCTCACACCCTCTAGTCCTGGCAACATCCTTGTAAAACTTGACAATAAGCTTGACTCGCTGAGTTACTCCAGCATTTTGTGTCTATCAAGTTAAACTAATCCCCTCTGCTTGCAGGCGATCTGTATTCCCTCAAGTCTTTGTACATCCGTGTACCGTTGAGGAAGGACATTCTTGCTATTGAGGGAGTGCAGCGTAGGTTCACGAGGTTAATTCCCAGATGGTGAGACTGTCATATGTTGAAAGAATGGAGTGGCTGGGCTTGTAAACTCTGGAGTTTAGAAGGATGGGAGGGAATCTTATTGAAACATATAAGATTATTAAGGGTTTGGACACGCTCGAGGCAGGAAACATGTTCCCGATGTTGGGGGAGTCCAGAACCAGGGGCCACAGTTTAAGACTAAGTGGTAAGCCATTTAGAACGGAGACGAGGAAACACTTTTTCTCACAGAGAGTGGTGAGTCTGTGGAATTATCTGCCTCAGAGGGCGGTGGAGGCAGGTTCTCTGGATGCTTTCAAGAGAGAGCTAGATAGGGCTCTTGAAGATAGTGGAGCCAGGGGATATGGGGAGAAGGCAGGAACGGGGTACTGATTGGGGATGATCAGCCATGATCACATTGAATGGCGGTGCTGGCTCGAAGGGCCGAATGGCCTCCACCTGCACCTATTGTCTATTGTCTACCCGTCCGGAAGCCTCAGAAAACCCATTGTATCTGCCTCCGCCACCACCCCCAGCAATGTGTTCCAGTCACAAAATCGTTCTATGTAACAAAACCTTCCCCACACATCTCCTTTAAACTTTGTCCCTCTCACAAACATACGTCCTTCAACCATTGACATTTCCACCCACCCTGGGGAAAAGGTTCTGACTGATCCCCCAAAAAACTGCACCTCCGGCAGCTCGTTCCACACAATCACTACCCTTTGTGTGAAAAAAGCTACCCCTCAGATTCCTATTAAATCTCTTCCCCTTCACCTTAAAATTCACCAATGGAAGTTGAATCAACACAGCTGACCAGGAACATCAATTTATCTTCATTTCAAACGAATATCAATGACTAATAAAGCACAGATCTTGTCTGGAGTTTGGGCTGCTTACCACAGTTTGGTGGTTGACTTGAATGACTTCATCCCCTGCGTGAATCTTCTTGCACTGGTCTGCAGGAGACTGATACAGAGAAAGACAGAGTTAGATTTAGCTCGTCGGGCTAACGGAATCATGGGATATGGGGAGAAAGCAGGAACAGGGTACTGATTTTGGACGATCAGCCATGATCATTTTGTGTGGCGGTGCTGGCTCGAACGGGCTACTCCTGCACCTATTCTCCATGTTTCTTTGTTTCTATGAGAGTGTGGATTCACATAATTGACTCTCCCGATCGAAACATGGATGAATTTTTGGGGTTATCGTGTTCAGCTTTGGCCACCTGCCTGTAGGAAGGGGTCATTAAGCTGGAAAGGGAGCAGGGCAGATTTAATGAGGATGTTGCCAGGAGGCGATGGCCTGAGCTGTAGAGAGAGGTGGGACAGGCTAGGACTCTACTCCTTGCAGTGCTCAAAGTCAAGGGGTGATCTTATAGAGATGTATAGAAACAAGAGAAAAATAGATTGGTTGAATGCGCGGAGTCTTTTACCCAGACTTGGGGAATCCCAGCTACAAGTGACAATACAGTGTCCGTTCAGTCATTCATTCACAACCAAAGGACATAGGTGTACGGCTAGAAGGACTTTTTCCACAGTAGATGGAAGGAGCTGTCAGAATAGGTAGTTGAGGCATTTAAAAGACACTTGGACAGGTTCATGGATAAGAAAGGTTCAAAGGAATATGGGCCAAACAAAGGCAAATGGGACGAGCTTAGATGGGGCATCCTGGGCCACATGGATTTGGGCCGATTTCCATGCTGTATGACTCCATGGGGAGGGATTTCTTATGCCAGAGGGTGGTGAATCTGTGGAATTCGTTGCCACAGACAGCTGTGGAGGCCAAGTCATTGGGTACGACAGATTCTAGATTGGAGAAGGCAGGAGAATAGGGGTTCAGAGGGAGAGATAGATTAGCCACGATTGAATGGCAGAGCAAGACTCGATCAACCAAATGGTATCGTTCTGCTCCAATGAGATGGACACAATGGATAGCAGACACGAGATTTACAATATTCTCAATCAGCAACCTGTGAATGGTTAACGAATTAGGAAACTATAGATCTAACAAGCAGTTTCATTGTAATTGAGAGAAAGAGTGTTTTATTGTAATTTGTCCAAAAATGGACCAATGAAAATCTTATGTTTAATATTCTCTTAGACAGCCACAAAGTGCTTTTGAAAAAGTAATCTTCAAACTTCAGCCCCATTAGATAACATGACACAAGAGTACATTATTAGTCTGAAACTCCAAACTTTACAGTCTGAAGAACGGTCTCGACCCGAAACGTCGCCCATTCCTTCTCTCCAGAGATGCTTGCCTGACCCGCTGAGTTACTCCAGCATTTTGCGCCTACCTTTACTATTCTCAAAGCAGGATGCCTGTCGCACAATGACAAAACAAAATATGTAGTTCGTAGGGTTCTCCTTCCAACGAGGAGATTGGCCTGGAGACACGAGAAACCACACGAGCAAAACACAAAGTGCTGGAGGAACTCAGCGGGTCAGGCAGCATCCGTGGAGGGAAATGGACAGGTGTCGGGAAATGTTTTGGGTCGAGATCCTTCTTCAGACTGAAGAGATTGGCTTAATGAGCTTCTGGGTGGTGGAAGTAGCCTTATTGTTAAAATAGTGTATACAATTCACAACTGCATGTCCAAAAGTGAAAAGCACAAAGCCATTCGCAGAGAAGGACATTTATTTTTCTGGACTTGGTGTCCGCATCATCATTGTTCTGCGAGATATGTGTTTTTTTGTTATACATTGTAGAACAGAGTTAACGCAGAGATTGATAGATTAGTCATGGAGTCAGAGTCATACAGTGTGGAAACAGGCCCTATGGCCCAACTTACACACACTGACCAACATGTCCCATCTACACTAGTCCCACCTGCCTGCGTTTGGCCCATATCCCTCTAAACCCATCCTATCCATGTACCTGTCTAACTGTTTCTCAAACGTTGTAATAGTCCCTACCTCTACTACTTTCTCCAGCAGCTCGTTCCATACACCCACCACCCTTTGTGTTAATGTTACCCCTCAGGTTCCTCTCTTACCTTAAACCTCCCTTATTTTAAACCTATGTCCTTGATCCTTGATTAGTACGCGTGTCAGGGTTTATGTGGAGAAGGAAGGAGAATGGGGATGAGAGGGAAACATAGATCAGCCATGATTGAATGGCGGAGTAGACTTGATGAGCCAAATGGCCTCATTCTGCTCCTATGACTTATGAACAAAAGCCTTTCGACAGTTTTAACAGCTCTTTGCCTGCTTTAGTGAGGTCGTTTTGAGTGACGCCAAGAGCCTGACAAATGCAGCAACTACTCGGTGTGACTGAGAAATACATCTATATTTAATGAGCAGTTTGCACTCAATCTGTCAAGCTAGGAGACCGGCCAGAAGTATCTCTCATTTACAAGCGACGGCAGTGCAACAAGCCAGTCTAGAAATGAATCAAAACGAAAAACAAAAGGGAAAGTTCAAAGACAATTGACAGCTCAGTTAAAAACAAAATGAACAGGGAATGATAAAGGTCACAGAAGAACAAACAACGTGACCTGGAATCTTGAAAGCAAAACTGAGACGGTGGAATGAACAGAACTTGGAACTGTACAGCACAGGAGCAAGACCTTCGGCCCACTATGTCCGTGCTGGACATGCCAGGTTAAACTAATCTCATCTACCTGCACGCGATACATATCCCTCCATTCCCTGCATAGCCATGTGCTTCTCTACAAGCCTCCAAGAAGCATCCACCGCCATCCCTGGCAGTGAACTCCAAGCGGAACTCCGAGCCGCTGAGAGGGTTCTTCCATTCCGACGTCGGAGTTCCATCATCCCGGCGAGAGGGCCTGAACATCGGGCCGTCCGTAGCGTAGACTGCGGAGGGTTCAAAGGCCCGACCACGGGTGAACAAAGAGGAAGATGACAGAACTTTATTGCCTTCACTCACAATGGGAAACGTTGATTCCGCTGTGTGGGGATGTTCATGTTAAATCCTATCGTGTGTTGTGTCCTTTTTATCCATGTGGCTGTATGGCAACTCAAATCTCACTGCACGTGATAATAAATGTAAACTTGAATTTGAACTAGAACAAGCACCCATCACTCTGTCTAAAATAAACACCCCGTATACCTCCTTTAACTGTTGCACCTCTCATCTGGTCTTTGATATCTCCCCCATTGGGAGCGAGGTTCCGACTGTCTACCCTATCCATGCCACAATGAAACGCAAACACAATGAAGTCACCCCGATAAGACACCGTTGACCAAGACACTGGGGCGATACAGTGGTGCAGCGGGTAGAGCTGCTGCCTCACAGTGCCCAAGGCCCGGCGTCCATCACGACCTCGGGTGCTGTCCGTGTGGAGTTTGCACGTTCTCCATGAGTGCGTGTTTTTTATCCCGAGTGCTCAGAATAGTTTCGTTTATTGTCACGTGTACTGAATTACACACACACGCTTTTTGTTGCGAGCCATCCACTCAGTGGAGAAACTGTACATGATTACAATGGAGTTGCCCACAGTGTACGGGCGCAGGGTAAAGGGAATAACGCTTGCCGCAAGGTAAGGTCCAGTACAGTCCAAATAAAGATAGCCCGTGTGTCTCCAATCAGGTAGATGGTAGCTCAATGAATGGAGGATTCAGTTGCTTGAAAACAGCTGGGAAGAAACTGTCCCCGAATCTGGAGGTGTGCGTTTTCACACCTCTGTACCTCTTGCCCGATGGGAGAGGGGAGAAGAGGGAGTGGCCGGGGTGAGGCTGGTCCTTGATGATGCTGCTGGCCTTATCATCCGCTCAGAGTGCAGTTTGGTTGGTTGACTTGTCACAATAAATTGCCTCTAATGCTTTGGTTGGGGACCTATTAAGAATGTAGCGAGAAGGAAAAAAATGTGCTTTTAACATTGGGTTAGTGTAAATGAGTGGTTGACGGTCGGCAATGATTGGTGGGCCGAAGGGCCTGTTTCTGTTCTCTAATTCACTCTGAATAGCATTTCCAGCATCAAGATTTTCATCAAAATAAAACACCAGGTATTAAATAGGTAAGTCACAAAAATATTCTTCAGATAGAGAACTGGAGTACAAGTTCTTTGAAGGGGAGATTGATGCTGGAAAAGGAATAAATTGTTAGGGAACTGGATTTGAGAGTGGGGATGAGATTAGATGTCTCGTGCGCTATGAAGCAGTGGGTACAAATCTCATGAAACATCTGGCTTTAGAGTCTGCATCCTTTGGGCTTGAATATTGAATTTTCTCAATTCTGTTAACCCTTGCTGTCTCCTCCCCTTCCCACCTCTCCCTCAGCCCTCGGGCCCTGGCAGTCGCACCAGCTTCTCATTTTCACACCACAAACAGCTTACAATGGCTTGTTCCCTTTATCACCAATACTTTTTTGCATATCTTTCACTCATTGTTCCTTATCTCTCCACATCACCATCTATATCTCTCGTTTCCCTGATCCTGACCAGTCTGAAGAAGGGTCTCGACCCGAAACGTCGCCTATCTCCTTCGCTCCTTAGATGCTGCTGCACCCGCTGAGTTTCTCCAGCTTTTTGTGTACCCTCGATTCTCCAGCATCTGCAGTTCCTTCTTTAAAAAAAATCTGGCTTTAGACGTCTAGTGGTGCAGCATGGAAACCGTCCCCTCAGCCCACTCAGTGCGTGCTCACGTGTGATCACCACGTACACCAGCACTATCCTACACACTGGGAACAATTTACCATCTACAGGAGCCCAATTAACCCTGTGCGTGTTGGGAGTGTGGGGGGAAACTGGAGCTCCCGGGGAGAGCCCATGCGGTCACGGGGAGAACGTACAAACTCCACGAGGACAGCACCTGTGGTCAGGGTCGAACCCGGGGCTCTGTGAAGCGGGAAGTCTACCACTGCGCCACAGTGCCTCCGCTGGCTTGCGATAGATTACATGGTGTCAGGATTAGCTTCACGCCAATACGAATTAGCTCGCGGGGTGAACCTGCTGTAAACTAGCAGCACTATTCAGCAGCGCCAGGTAATGTGGTGGATCTGAGGTTAAATTACCAAACCATTAAACCTGAGATCCGAGTTCTAATCCCATCGGGGTAGAAAGGGAATTTAAATTTAGTTCATTATCTAGAATTTTGACATGGCAATAATTGCCACAAAATCAGTTATCATCAAAACTGATGTTCTCTTATTGCAACCCCTGGGTCAGGGTCTCAACCCGTCAACACGTGGCACGGTGGCGCAGCGGTAGAGACCCGGGTTCGATCCCGACTACGGGCGCTGTCTGGACGGAGTTTGTACGTTCTCCCCGTGACCTGCGCGGGTTTTCTCCGAGATCTTCGGTTTCCTCCCACACTCCAAAGACGTGCAGGTTTGTAGGTTAATTGACTTGGAATAAATGTATAAATGTAAAATAGGCCCCAGTGTGTGTAGGGTAGTGTTAACACGCAGGGACCTCTGGTCGGTGCGGACCCAGTGGGCCGAAGGGCCTGTTTCCATGCTGTATCTGTAAACTAAACTAAACTAAACAACCCCTTTGCCTCCACAGATGCTGCCTGGCCCACTGAGTTCCTTCAGCGGTTTGCTTTAGTGCAGTCTGCAGTCACTTGTATCTCCATCACAAAAAAACTCATCTTGTCCCATCTCCATTCCTTTGTCGAGCTTCACAATTCACAACTCTTCAATCCTTTTGTCTCATGCCTTCTGTCATAACTCCTTGCATCCGGCCCCCTCCTCCTCCTTCTCCACGCCGCCCTCTCCCCTCCCCATATCCAACATTAAATTAGATTACAGAATAATTGGTTGCAGGTAGTGGAAGGTAAGACCTCCCTGGTGGAATAAAAAATGGGTGAAAAAAAGGTCACCTTCCACTACCTGCAACCTCCGGCAACCACCTTCAACTAGCATCGCAACTGGCTTCGACTAAATAATTACCGATTTTTAAAACGGCAACCTATTTTTAGTCGCGGCTGGTTTTGAATTTTTTGAAATAATCGCCGTAACATAGAAGAAGCGGAAACCACTTTCGACCATTAGGGAGACTGACAAAAACCTTCGGGAACCTCCGGGAACCGCGTGAAAACCTTAGGTGGGGCGCAAAGTCACCAGAGGTTTCCATTCAGGTTTCCTAAGTGGGACAGGGGCATTAGGCTTAGCTCTTAGGGTTGAAGGAATCAAGGGATATGGGGAAAAAAAACAGGAATGGGGCTACTGATTTTAGATGATCAGTCATGATCATACTGAATGTAGACAAAAAATGCTGGAGAAACTCAGCGGGCGAGGCAGCATGTGTGGAGCGAAGGAATAGGTGACGTTTCGGGTCGAGACCCTTCTTCAGACTGGAGTCAAAGGAAAAGTTGTTGAAGGGGGAAAAATCCGACCCGTCTCGACCCAAAACGTCGCCTATTCCTTCGCTCCATAGATGCTGCTTGACCCGCTGAGTTTCTCCAGCATTTTCGTCTACCTTCGATTTTTCCAGCATCTGCAGTTCCTTGTTAAACAAATGTCTTTTAAATGATGTTAACAGTGCCGCTACTTTGTAGGGTATCCTTTACAGTGACTGACAGACTGACTGTCACACATCCTGGGGGAATCGAGCCTTTGGCAGAGGTGAGAACACAAGTACATTTGTCACATCACTTGTTCTGTACATTTTCTGTATTTTCTGTCAATCATTAAAAGTAAAGCTAGTTGAAGAATGTTGCCGTGACAGATATATTTTTATCATTGGCTTTGTTTTAATTCGCCCTGACTCAACTGAGCTCAGCTCCCACGGAATATCTGCAGATCGCTATGGGCAAAGATCTCCCAGGAAGAATATGTAAAAATAAATAGAACAAAATAGTGCAATGAAACAGCACCTCATATTCCGCTTGCTAAACAAAAATGCTGGAGGAACTCAGGGGGTGAGGCAGCATCTATGGAGAGAAGGAATAGGCGATGTTTCGGGTCGAGACCCTCCTTCAGACTTACCCACCGCTGAGTTACTCCAGCATTTTTGTCTACCTTCGATTTTTCCAGCATCTGCAGTTCTTTCTTAATCATCTTTCTTAGGTAGCCTTCAACCCAGCTGTATGAAGAGTGAAGATAGGCACAGAATGCTGGAACAACTCAACGGGACAGGCGGCATCTCTGGAGAGAAGAAATAGGCGACGTTTCGGGTCGAGACCCTTCTTCAGACATCTTCTCGACTCGAAACGTCGCCCGTTCCTTCTCTCCAGAGATGCTGCCTGTCCCGCTGAGTTACTCCAACATGTTGCGTCTATCTTTGGTGTAAACCAGCAGTTCCTTCCTACACATCTCAATGAGGTGACTCCTGGCAGCAACAAACATTGGATAAAGGACGTTTTTTGCACCAGCTCTGTCTGGGAAACTGTTTTTTGCTCTGGTCATAGAAGTGTGTTCAGTCTGCTGATCACTGCACAATTTGGACCATCATTCTGAATGCACACTGCTGACTTGACAGGTACGTATTCTGCAGAGAGCAGTGCGATCTATTTCAAGCGCTGCGTTCTATTTTAGGAACTGGGTTCTATTCCAAGACACACGTATATTTGAGACACAGAATCCAATTTGAGCTCTTGCATTCTATTTTAAAGCATTACATTCTAATTCAATAACAATCAGCTTTGACTGCTGTGTTTACACAAGACACAGAAGACAGAAATAAAGGTAGACACAAAAAGCTGGAGTAACTCAACGGGTGAGGCAGCATCTCTGGAGAGAAGGAATGGGCGATGTTTCGGGTCGACGTCTCAGTCTGAAGAAGGGTCTCGACCCGAAATGTCGCCCGTTCCTTTTCTCCCAAGATGCTGCCTCACCCGCTGAGTGACTCCAGCATTTTGTGTCTACCTTCGATTTCCCAGCCCTGCATTATGCCCATAGCAAGACTCCAGTCATTTGTGTCAGGTCACCCTTTGGTTTAGGTTAGAGATACAGCGTGGAAACAGGCTCTTCGGCCCAACAAGTCCCTGCCGACCAGCGATTCCCACATACTCAACCTATCCTATTCACTAAAGGGCCTGTCCCACTTGGGCATCATCTGCGTGTCACACAGGCGGCGCGTAAGGATTTTGAGAATCCCAAAATCCTGGGGCGCTGCGCACTACCGCGCGTCACTGCCTACGCCACCACGTCTCACCACGTGCCTTGCGCGAGTAATGCACGCCATGCACGGGTCGTGATGCGTAAATGATGTCGCGTAAATGACTCGCAAATAACGCCCAAGTGGGACAGGCCCTTAAGGACAACTTGACATTGATACCAAGCCAATTAACCTACAAACCAGTACGTCTTTGGAGTGTGGGAGGAAACCCGAGATTCTGGAGAAAACCCACGCTGTAACAAGGGGTCAAAGTCAATCTTGTTCGTCATATGCACCCGAGGGTGCAGTGAAATGAATTTGCCAGCAGCGATGCACTTAAAAAGAACACACAATACACAATAAAAATTTAACACAAACATCCGCCGCAGCATTCTTCACTGTGGTGGAAGCACAACGTTCAGCCAGTCCTCCTCCTTTGTTCACCCTGAACGTACAAGCTTCGTACAGACAGCACCCCTAGTCTCAGGAACAGAGATTGCCTTGTCGGTTTCCAAAGCAAATCCCTTAAATGGCCTCCCACAGTAAACCACAGTATGTGGAACGTTGCCCTTGGTAAACCCGTTCAGTTGCTTGTGTAAATTTAGTGTTTTGTTTTTACACAAATTTTGTACGTGTTAATTTTTAGACCTTGTCACAAATTTTACTGACACAGAGAAACTTTGTAAAAAAATGCTGATACAGCGATCCCAGTGGGTGCCTTGCAAACTAATGGTGCCAGGACTAGAATAATCCCATTGATGCATGGTTTAACTTATGATGAGTGTTTGACGGCACTGGGCCTGTACTCGCTGGAGTTTAGATGGATGAGAGGGGAATCTTTGAAACTTATCGAAGTGAAAGGCCTGCATAGAATGGATGTGGAGAGTCTAGGACCAGAGGCCATAGCCTCAGAATAAAAGGACGTTCCTTCAGAAAGGAGATTCGGAGGAATTTCTTTAGCCAGAGGGTGGTGAATCTATGGAATTTATTACCACAGAAGGCTGTGGAGGCCAAGTCAATGGATATTTTTAAGGTGCAGATTCGTGATTAGTACAGGAGTAAGGGGTTATGGGGAGAAGGCAGGGGAATGGGGTTAGGAGGGAGAGATAGATCAGCCATGATTGAATGGCGGAGTAGACTCGATGGGCCGAATGGCCTTATTCTGCTCCTATGAACTTATGAACAGATGCCAGACCACAAGAGGCACCGGACTACAGAATGTCAGGAACGGGAGCTTCAAACCGGGAAGGAAAGCTGAACTTCTCAACAGCGGCCAGATCCGCCTGCAACAGTCTCACTGCACTAGGCTCAGTGTCATGAAGAGGATCTGAGACCACAAACCCCTGGACATGCAATCCCGCTGATAATTCTCAAATTGAATTGAAATGGTGAAGGAAGGGCCTGTCCCACTTGCCGATTTTTTCGGCGACTGCCGGCGTCATTGACTGACGTGTCAAGAGTCGCCGAATGATTTTGAACATTTCAAAATCTAGCGACGACAAAAAAAAATGCTGCAACACCTGAGGTAACACCGCGCGTCAACACGTCGTCACGCCGCGTCACGCCGCGTCACGCCGCGTCACGTGGCTTCTCCGCCGTGTCACACCACATCACGCCGCAACTTCTTCGGTGAGACGATACGTCGGTCAATGATGCCGGCAGTCGCTGAAAAAAACGCCAGGTGGGACAGGCCCTTAAGAGAACTAAAGACAACGTGGAATTCAAAATTAAATAAACTGCACCAAAAAAAACGACGCCACATGGATAGAAATAAGGCAACAAGTGGCAAATGGCACAAAATAGAACAGTGCTTAAAAATAGTAAAGCTCCTGCTGGAATTGTAATGTATAGCTCAAAATAGAATCAGGACAAGATGGAGGTATAGTGGTGGTTGAATAAAATATATCCCCTGAATTAGAGTGGGGATTCAGAGCACCACAAAGTTTTTTTAAATTTCAAACACCATGCACTATTATATATTTAAGAAGGAACTGCAGATGCTGGAAAATCGAAGGTGGACAAAAATGCTGGAGAAACTCAGCGGGTGCGGCAGCATCTATGGAGCGGAGGAGTCTGAAGAAGGGTCTCTTCCCGAAAACGTCGCCTATTTCCTTCGCTCCATAGATGCTGCCTCACCCGCTGAGTTTCTCCAGCATTTGTGTCTATGCTCTATGATATGTTCTCCACTACATTACATGCTTCTGCATTACATTTGATTTTGTGCACTCTGTCCTGTCGAGAGATGTAATTTGTTTCAAGCATCTTATTTTACGTCGGGTGATGCCTGCAATCTGCAGGTTGGTGAAAGGCATAACCGAGTCCTTCAGATGTGGCATCTTCCAGTGCAGACATTAAACCTATCTTCACGTGGCAATGGATGAAGAGAATGTAAACTGGGCTGTTCGTGATATCCGCCACCAGGAAAACTCACGGAATGTACCAGAAATCTCTGCCATTTCCCCCCGAGCGAAATCAAGGGATATGGGGAGAAGGCAGGCACGGGTTACTGATTGGGGATGATCAGCCATGATCACAATGAATGGCGGTGCAGGTTCGAAGGGCCGAATGGCCTCCTCCTGCACCTGTTTCTGTGTTTCTATGTAAACAATTTCCCCATCGCAAGTCTCATTCCTCCTCACGGGACCAATGCTCCTTTGCAGAAACAAAGAACAGCAGATGCTGGTTTATTTAAAAAAAAAAGACAAAGTGCTGGAGTAACTCTGTGGATCAACGCCCATGTTACTCCAGCACTTCACGCTCATTTGATTGGTAAGGGTGTCAGGGGTCATGGGGAGAAGGCAGGTGAATGGGGTTGAGAGGGAAAAGATAGATCAGCCATGATTGAATAGAAAAACAGAAACATAGAAAAAAAACATAGAAAATAGGTGCAGGCCATTCGGCCCCTGGAGCCTGCACCGCCATTCGATATGATCATGGCAGATCATCCAAAATCAGTGCCCCGTTCCGGCCTTTTCCCCATATCCCTTGATTCCCTTAGCCCTAAGAGCTAAATCTAACTCTTGAAAACATCCAGAGAACCGGCCTCCACTGCCTTCTGTGGCAGAGAATTTCACTGATTCACAACTCTCTGGGTGAAAACGTTTTTTCTCAGCTCGGTCCTAAATGGCCTAAATGGTGGAGCAGACTTGATGGGCCGAATGGCCTAATTCTGCTCCTAGAATTATGAACTTTTTTGGACTTCCTTTATAATCCGAAAGAACTTCTTGTCTGTTTTTGTAATCTCGTCACTTTACCATCAAATTATTTTTTGTCTCAATTAGTTTTTTTGATCTCTGCTGAATTTTGAACTTATTCCCAGTCTTGTGTTTAGATTCACTTTAGTTTAGAGATGCAGCGTGGAAACTAGTCCTTCGGCTCACCAAGTCCCCACCGATCATCGATCACTCGCATGCTAATTCGATGTTATTCGTCTTTCGCATCCCACACACTACAGAAGTCAATTTAACCTACAAAACCTGTACATCTTTGGCATGTGGGAGGAAACTGGAGCACCCGGAGAAAACCCACATGGTCCACTGGGAGAATGCAAAGACAGCATTTATAGTCGGGATCGAGCGCAGGTCTCTGACACTGGGTGAATCAGTAGCTCTACCACTGCACCCCTGTGCTACCTACTGCTAACTTTCACCTCCATACACGTTTTGCTTTTCATTGCATTTCATTGGAGGTGACTCCTGCAACACAGCCATTCAAGTTACATAAATGCATCCTTGCAGTATTCACAAATTACACGGTGGCGCAGCGGTAGAGTTGCTGCCTCACAGCGCCAGAGACCCGGGTTCGGTCCCGCCACGGGTGCTGTCTGTACGGAGTTTGTACGTTCTCCCCGTGACCCGCGAGGGGTTGTCTCCGAGATCTTCGGTTTCCTCCCACACTCCAAAGACATGCAGGTTTGTAGGTCAATTGGCTTGGTGTGTGTGTAAATTGTCCCTAGTGTGTGTAGGATAGTGTTAGTGCGTGGGGATCGCTGGTCCACCCGGACCCGGTGGGCCGAAAGGCTTGTTTCCGCGCTGTATCTCTAAACTAAACTGCCCACGGGGGTTTCCTCCAGGCGCTCCGGATTCCTCCCACATCCCAAAGACATGAGGGATTTATTTGTAGGTTAATCGGCCTCTAAATCGCCCCTAATGTACAGGCAATGGATGAGAAAGTGGGATAATATAAAGTAGTGTGGACGGCTGATGAATGGTTGGCGTGGACTGGGTGGGCCAAAGGGCCCATTTCCACGCTCTATCACTAATCTCTAATCTAAATAACAAGCACTCTCTGGTTTTCCCATGCTTTAACAGTTGCATCCTCAGTATCTACACATGCTTTTCCAAGTGTGCCATCTAGAATGTTTATCAGCCTTGTCAAGCCGCCAGGCCGCGCTCCGTGATCCGTCTCTTTGGTCCAATACCCCTCCCCCAACGCCGCAGAAGTGTACAATGATTTACAATGGAGGTTCCTTTCTTAATGCCCGGCGAAACAGCCTCACAATTATCATTTCAGAAATCCATCACCAGTTTCTCAAAGCAATCAGGAAGGAGCCATAAATGTTACTTTGCAGCAACATGCTACTACTTCCTGACGAGGGTTGAATTGAGTGCTCGCCTGCTTATAGCAGCGGGGGAGAAGGGTCTTAAACACCTCGCAGTTTCCTCTGAAGGACAGGAGAGGTTCAGGACAGGAAACATAAAATAGACACGCTGAAAGGTGGCGTGGTGGTGTAGCGGCACAGTTGCTGCTCACAGCGCCAGAGACCCGGGTTCGATCCTAACTACGGGCGCTGTCTGTACGGTTTTGCACGTTCTCCCCGTGACCTGCGTGGGTTTTCCCCGAGATCTTCGGTATCCACCCACACTCCAAAGACGAACAGGTTTGTACGTTAATAGGCTTGGTATAAATATAAATTGTCCCTAGTGTGTGTAGGGTAGTGTTAGTGTGTAAGACAGAACTGCAGATGCTGGTAAAATCGAAGGTAGACACAAAATGCTGGAGTAACTCAGTGGGTGAAGCAGCATCTCTGGAGACAAGGAATGGGCGATGTTTCGGGTCGAGTCTGACGAAGGGTCGCGACCCGAAACGTCGCCCATTCCTTCTCTCCAGAGATGCTGCCTGTTCCGCTGAGTTACTCTGGATAGTGTTAGTGTGCAGGGATCGCTGGTCGGTGCGGACTCGGTTGGCGGAAGGGCCTGTTTCGGCGCTGTATGTCTGAACTAAACTAAACTAAACACCTAACCAAGCGACCAAGGAAAAGGAAAAGTGAAAAGAAGAACTGAGAAAAGGAATCAGATTTTAAAAAAATACACCTATTCGGCCAAGAATATTAAAACATCAGCATTCGGAGCAGGAGATGGAAATCCGACCGGGTTTGCTCGACAATTCATTGAGATCATGGTTGTTCTCACCACAGCCTTAACTCTCTCTCAATGCTTCGATGGTGATTTGTTGTCACGTGTGAAAATGCACATGAAATTCTCTACAGTCCTGTAAAGGCCGTTGGCACTGTTGCTAGCTGCCTCTGCCCACGGTCTGGCTGTCTTTTTTAATTTTGTAATGTTTAGAGTGTGTTTTTTTAGTTTTTACTGTTTTTATCGGTATTTTATGTGGGGGGAAGCGGGTAGGGTAAGGGAGAAACCGTCCTTCAGTCGCTTCCTGGCGAGGATGCGGCTATTTTCCGAGTCGTGTCCACGCCCGCCCCTCCCCCTCGCGGCCTACCGGCTGGATTGGCGTGGCGTTTCCTGCCGGGACCGGACCAGAGTTTCAACAGCGGCGGCGAGGCGCTGGAAACATCGCGGAGCGGGCGAGGCTTTGCCTGGGTTCGCCGCTTGGAGCTCCGGAGTGTTGGCCCGCTGCTCCAACATCGCGGAGCTCTGGCTGCGGAGCTCAAAACGCGGGCAGCGCTGACCTCAACATCGCGAAGTCCTGGGACCCTTTGCCGGGGGTCGCCAGTGCGAATCTCCGCCCAGCACGGCCTGTGGACATCGGGAGCCGCGGACTCCGGTGGAAGGTGGCCGACGAGAGGTTCCCGGCGAGAGGGCCTGACCATCGGGCCGCCCGGAGCGGCGACTACGGGGGGCTCGGGAGGCCCCGACCACGGGTGAACATTGGGCAACATCGGCGAGGAGGTTGACTGGACTTTGGTTCCTTCCCTCACAGTGGGGAACTTTGGTGCCGCTGTGGGGATGTTTGTGTTGTGGACTGCTGGGTTCTGTGTTTTGTGGGGGGTTTTTGTATGACTGTAAGGGAAAAAGAATGTTGTTGTCTCTTCATTGAACACAATGACAATAAATTAAATCAAATCAAATCAAGTATTGCCTGTCCCAAGCACAACCTGCGACTGGCAAAGTGTACACAAATAGTCCACTGGGCCCGCAGGCAAGAGGTAGACAAAAATACTGGAGAAACTCAGCGGGTGAGGCAGCATCTATGGAGCGAAGGAAATAGGTGGCGTTTCGGGTCGAGACCCTTCTACAGACTGATGTGGGGGTGGGGGGGGGGGGGAGAAGAAAGGAAGAGGCGGAGATAGTGGGCTGTGGGAGAGCTGGGAAGGGGAGGGGAAGGAGGGAGAAAGCAAGGACTACCTGAAATTGGAGAAGTCAATGTTCATACCGCTGGGGCGTAAACTACCCAAGCAAAATATGAGGTGCTGCTCCTCCAATTTGCGTGGGACTCACTCTGGCCATGGAGGAGGCCCAGGACAGAAAGGTCGGATTCGGAATGGGAGGGGGAGTTGAAGTGCTGGGCCACCTGGAGATCAGGTTGGTTATTGCGAACTGAGCGGAGGTGTTGGGCGAAGCGATCGCCAAGCCTGCGCTTGGTCTCACCAATGTAGAGCAGTTGACACCTAGAGCAGCGGATGCAATAGATGAGTTTGGAGGAGGTGCAGGTGAACCACTGCCTCACCTGGAAAGACTGCTTGGGTCCGCATGCAAGAGACGTCAGGTTGAGGCACCATTTTCAAACTCCAGTCTGGGTTCAGTCTGAAGAAGGGTCTTGACCCGAAATGTCAAAAGACAATAGACAATAGGTGCAGGAGTAGGCCATTCGGCCCTTCGAGCAAGCACCGCCTTCAATGTGATCATCCTCAATCAGTACCCCGTTCCTGCCTTCTCCTCATATCCCCTGACTCCGCTATCTGTAAAGGCTCTGTCTACCTCTCTCTTGAAAGTATCCAGAGAACCGGCCTCCACAGCCCTCTGAGGCAGAGAATTCCAAACTCACAACTCTGTGTGAAAAAGTGTTTCCTCGTCTCTGTTCTAAATGGCTTACTCCTTATTCTTAAACTGTGGCCCCTGGTTCTGGACTCCCCCACCATCGGGACCATGTTTCCTGCCTCTGGCGTGTCCAAACCTTTAATAATCTTATATGTTTCAATAAGATCCCCTCTCATCCTTCTAAACTCCAGAGTGTACCTATTCCTTTTCTCCAGAGATGCTGCCCATCTCGCTGAGTTACTCCAGAATTGTATCTAATCTCTCTCTGCTAATATAGATGCACAAACTTCTACAGATTTACACTTTAGAGATACAGCGTGAAAACAGGCCCTTCGGCCCACCAAGCCCATTCCAACCAGCGGTCACACCATACACTAGCTCCATCCTACACTGGGGACAATTTACAATTTTACCAAAGCCAATTAACCTGCAACCCTGTTGGTCTTTGGAGTGTGGGAGGAAAGTGGAGCATCCGCAGATGACCCACACGGTCACAGGGAGAACAGATAAACTCTGTGCGTTCGATGTTTCTGCGTATTCAGAACAAAGTGCAGGAACACACGGGGCAGCAATGACCTCGGTGCAGATAATGAGAGAAATTCCGTACCTCTTTAGTGTGACTCGGCATCTAAAATATTAATATTAAACAATTCTGGTTGCAAAGAGACGGCGTAAAGAAAAGGAAGGTAGTGAGAAAAGTAATCAGACTCGGGAGGGACAATGTGCAGAGCTGTCTATCAGGTTGAAGACAGCACTGGGACAGGAACACACAGGACTCTGGCCTGGCACCAATCGCATCCAATTTACACAAAAAAGCCGCCATTTTGAAACCGGGCAGAAACTAACTGGATTCAAGTCTGTGACCAATGAGCTGAATAGTCCAGAGGAAGAACAGTATCCTCTGCGAGACGATATACAAACAGTCTGGTCAGATGTACATAAAATGCTGGAGCAACTCAGCGGGACAGGCAGCATCTCTGGAGAGAAGGAGCGGGCGACGTTTCGGGTCGAGACCCTTCTGCAGACTCAGATGTGACAATAAATGTGAACTTGAGGTTTACTTGTCAAATGTACCAAGAACAGGACAAGGACATTCTTACGTGCAGCAGCGCACAGGCCTGTAAACACGTGTACATTACATATCACAAACAAAAATGTGATCAATTAATAACCACAAACTGAATTCAAAAAGCTAATCCAGCAATGTTGTGGAAAATACCAGCAGTTGTGATCCTTTCCTGATCTGAAGCTTCATCAGTAATCGTATCAGCCTTCCAGCCGCGGGTTGCACGGAGGCGCAGCGCTAGAGGTGCTGCCTCACAGCGCCAGAGACAAAGATTCCATCCCGACTATGCGTGCTGTCTGTGTGGAGTTTGCACGTTCTCCCTGTGACCATATAACATTGTAAAAAAGGACTGGACAGGCTAGATGCAGAACAAATGTTCCTTGTGTGGGGCGAGTCCAGAACCAGGGGCCACAGTCTTAGAATAAAGGGGAGGCCATTTAAGACTGAGGTGAGAAAAAACTTTTTCACCCAGAGAGTTGTGAATTTGTGGAATTCCCTGCCACAGAGGGCAGTGGAGGCCAAGTCACTGGATGGATTTAAGAGAGAGTTAGATAGAGATCTAGGGGCTAGTGGAGTCGAGGGATATGGGGAGAAGGCAGGCACTGATTATTGATTGGGGACGATCAGCCATGATCACAATGAATGGCGGTGCTGGCTCGAAGGGCCGAATGGCCTCCCCCTGCACCTATTTTCTATGTTTCTATGACCACGTGGGTTTTCTTTTGGTTTCCTCTCACACTCCAAAGACGTGCAGAGTTTGTAGGTTAATCGACTCCTGTAAACTGCTCCTTGTGCGAAGGATGCGAAACTGGACTGGATGGGCCGAAGAGCCTGTTTCCACGCTGATTCTCCAAAGTATAAATCTAAACAATATTTGCTTTGATCCTCTGTTGCTGTTGATGTGTGATAATTGCCCATGAACTCGACATCCTCTTTTTTCATCTGACTGCTGTTTTAGGTGCATTAAATTAATAATTTAGATATCTTGACAAGAATATAAGCTCTTTTAAATTATTCCATTTTCTTTTACCCTCCCAGTATGAATGGCAATCAAATGTAAGGGATGAGACTGTCAGTGAATATTTCACAATCAATATTTTAGTTTCTCAGCAATGTTATTGCTATATTCAGTATTATTACAAAATAGTATTTTATATAAAACAATGACAGGCAAAATTACATTCAGGTCAACATGCAGGACTCAACCAATTCACCTGCCTTTCTTCATTTAATAACCCTTCCATAATCTTCGATATTTGTCCGTCTCAGCTTATAAACATTCAGTCTACTTTCCCTTCCATTGCAAGCACAGAGGCATCACAATACTATATTTAGTTTGAAGACAGGCACAAAATGCTGGATGAACTCAGAGCGTCAGGCAGCAACTCTGGAGAAAAAGAATAGGTGACGTTTCCTATTCCTTTTCTCCAGAGATGCTGCCTCACCCGCTGAGTTCCTTCTCTCCATAGATACTGCCTCACCCGCTGAGTTTCTCCAGCATTTTTGTCCTCCTTTGATTTTCCAGCATCTGCAGTTCCTTCTTGAACAGTATATTTAATTTTCTGAGTTGCCCAGAATCTATTTTTTCTTTCTCCAGATGTTTAGTTCAATACGATTAAAAAGGCTTGTGTAAAACTAAATGCTGGAGTAAGGCTGCATCTGTGGAGGATGTGGATAGGCGATCCATGTCAGAGGCCTATCCATGTTCTCCACCGCTGCTGCCTGACCCACTGAGTTTCTCCAGCTTTGCTGATGATTCCAGGCTGTGTCTCTGTGATTAACCACAATTCACAGGTAGGTAAAAATGCTGGAGAAACTCGGCAGGTGAGGCAGCATCTATGGAGCGAAGGAAAAGGTGATGTTTCGGGTCGAGACCCTTCTTCAACCCGAAACGTCAGTTTTCCATTCGCTCCATAGGTGCTGCCTCGCCCGCTGAGTTTCTCCAGCATTTTTATCTACCTTCGATTTTCCCAGCGTCTGCAGTTCCTTCCTAAACAAAGGCAATGCACAAGTAACTGTGTGCAGTTTCTCCCTGGCTCTTGGTGCCATGAATCCAAAACAGTCCCTCGATTCTAATTAGTAAGTTCACTCATGAATAAAGTGCGTTCAAATATACCCTACACTCCGGGGACTGGCAAATCCTAGTGATGAAGTTGACCACGGAGCAGAATGGGTTAATGGAGAAAGCACACTTTATAATGACCAGTAGTTTAGAGTTTAGAGAAACCGCCATGGAAACAGGCCCCATGCCCCGCGGGCTGAGTCCACACCGACCATCGGCCACCCGTTCACACTAGTTCTATGTTAATCCACTTTCGCATCCACTCCATACACACTAGGGGCAATTTTACAGAGGGCCGATTAACCAACAAACCTGCACGCCTTTGGGATGTGGGAAGAAACCGGAAGGAATCAATGCAGTCACGGGGAGAACAATAGACAATAGACAATAGGTGCAGGAGTAGTCCATTCTTCGAGCCAGCACCGCCATTCAATGTGATCATGGCTGATCATCCCCAATCAGTACCCCGTTCCTGCCTTCTCCCCATATCCCTTGACTCCGCTATCTTTAAGAGCCCTATCTTGCTCTCTCTTGCAAGCATCCAGAGAACCGGCCTCCACCGCCCTCTGAGGCAAAGAATTCCACAGACTCACAACTCTCTGTGTGAAAAAGGAGAGTTGTGAGAACGTGCAAACTTCTCACAGACAGCACCCGAGGTCAGGATCGACCCCAGGCCTCTGGCACCGTGAGGCAGCAGCACTACCCGCTGTGCCACTGTGCCGCCCATTGTGTGGCTGACCCAGCGTCACAGTGATACATTTCCAAAGTCAGAATAATATTAGATTGTGCATGGAGGTGTTAACGTTTTGTTTTAACATTAGAAGAAAAACTCGTGAATGTTGAAGAAGATTTCTTCAGGGACGATCTCAACGTTTATAAAACAGTTGGACAGGTACGTGAATAGGACAGGTTTGGAGCGATATGGGCCAAACGCAGGCAGGTAGGACTAGTGCAGATGGGGCATGCTGGCCGGTGCGGGAACGTTGGGCCGAAGGGCCTGTTTCCACGCTGAATGACTCTATGACTAAGATTTTGAAAGACCTTGCAATAAGGGTTGTGAATGTGGATGGAAGAGTTAAAACGGAATAAAAATAAACCAAAACCAGATGCAAAATGCTGGAGTAACTCAGCAGGTCAGGCAGCATCTCTGGAGAAAATGGATGCGTGACATTTTGGGTCGGGACCCTGTTGAGACTAATTTGAGGGGGGCGGGCCTGGGTGCAAGAAACCTTATCAGGGAATCTCCCTGCATGAGGTCATCTGTTGCCGGCCCGGATTTGTCCCGGTCTTTCCTTGTTTCCAGTTCCTTCCCACCCCCTACAATCAGCCTGAAGCAGGGTCCCGACCCGAAACATCACCTATCCATGTTCTCCAGAGATGCTAGCTTGACACAAAATGCTGGAGTAACGCAATGGGACAGGCAGGGTCTCTGGAGGGAAGGGAATGAGTGACATTTCGGGTCGAGACCCTTCATCTTCATTGTAAACCAGCACCTGCAGCTCCTTCCCACACATTTCTCCAGAGATGCTGCCTGACCTGCTGAGATACTCCAGCACTTTGTGTCTATCTTTGGATGGAAGAGTAATTTATTTGAGCTTTTTGGTTGGTGTATTGACATGGGCCATGGTGAGGCTTGATACTCCGTGGCCTTGACAGAAACCAACCGAGTATCAGTTTCTCGGTCCCGGGAGAGTAAGTCCAATTTGTCAGCGCTGGGCCACACCTGCCTGGTGTTATTAATGAAAGCGAGGAAGCAGATAGAGATTGGAAACAGCCAGAATCAATTTGTCCCGCACTCCTGTGCTCTTTGTGGTTGTTAGGATGGTTTACCTTATCTCACTGAGCACCGTTAGAAAAATTGTCAGGCGTGCTTCAGATCAAAGTCGCTTGAAATAAGGTGCATAAAGTGAAACCATTTGCAGACGTGACAGGAGACTAACCTGAGGACATCGTTTTAAGTGGCAACGTGGTGCAGAGATAGAGTTGCTGCCTTACAGCGCCAGAGACCCAGGTCCGAACCTGACTACGGGTGCCGTCCGTACTGAGCTTTTACGTTCACCCTGTGACCACGTGGGTTTCCTCCGGGTGCTCCGGTCTCCTTCCACACACCAAAGACATGCGGGTTTGTAGGTTAATTGGCCTCTGTAAACTGTCCCTAGTGTGTCGGATGTGAAACTGGGATAACATGGAACGAGTGTAGGGGTGATCGTTGGTCGGTGTGAGGGGCCGAACGGCCTCTTTCCATGCTGTATCTCTAAACTAAACTAAACAAAAACGGAACTAAACTAAACACAGATCCCTGTAGAACTCCAGTGCTCCTGCCCGAATATTGTCTTCCCATCACAATGCTCTGTCTTCTCTCGGTAAGCCAGCTCCGCATCCAAACAACCAAGTCACTGTTGATCCCATGCATCTGAATGTTCTACATCGGTCTACCATCGGGGCCTTACCAACATCCATCTAGACAATATCCACCACTCTCTCCTCATCGAGCACCATGCTCACCTCCTCAAAAAACTCAATCAAGTAGGTAACATCAATTCGATCGACTTTCTTTCAGAAGTTGACACCTTAGTTCCAAAACCAAAATTAAATAAACCTCAGGTGGACACAAAACGCGTGGAGTAACTCAGCGGCTGAGGCAGCATCTCTGGAGAGAAGGTCGACCCGAAACATCACCCATTCCTTCTCTCCAGAGACGCTGCCTCACCCGCTGAGTTACTCCACGCATTTTGTGTCTACCTTCGATTTTACCAGCATCGGCAGTTCTTTCTTACTAAATAAACCTCTCCCGCTTGCAACAACAGTGCACCAATAAACTGATCGAGAGAGAATAACTGTGCTTTTGGTTACATTTAATTTAGTGATGGAAACACTAGAAACAATCCCATTCAGCCAACCATGACCATGCCAACCAGCGATCACTCACACACGGCAGTAATGCAATATTATCCCAGTTCGGCATCCTACATACTAGGGAGCAATTTACAGAAGCCAACTAACCTACAAAACTGCACATCTTTAGAATGTGGGAGGAAACTGGAGCACCCGGAGAAAACCCACATGGTCACGGGGAGAACGTACAAACTCCACACAGACAGCACCCGTAGTCAGGGTTTGACCCGGGCCTCTGGCGAGTGAGGCAGCGCCAAGCACATAATGCAGCCCATTAAACACATGTCACACCAGCAGGGTGGAGACAGGGTATTCTTGCGATGAGTGACTCCCCATCACCTCCAAAGTAAAAGGCAGGACTACCATGGAATGCACTGCACTTGCCAGGGTGGCTTCAGCTCCAACTGCACGCAAGAGGTTGAACTCTATCAAGGACAGCGCAGCCTGGCACCCATCCACAACAAACGGTCACGCACTCACTCTACCGCTGTCCGTGGCTTCATGGTTATTATCTGAAAATCACTGATGTGGGGCGCCAACCCCCCTCCCCCACATCAGTCTGAAGAAGGGTCTCAACCCGAAACGTCACCCATTCCTTCGCTCCGTAGATGCTGCCTCACCGCTGAGTTTCTCCTGCTCTTTGTCTACCCTCGACTATTCCAGCATCTGCAGTTCTTTCTTACACATGCTGGAGGAACTCAGTAGGTCAGGCAGCACCTGCAGGAGGGTATGGGCAGACGATGTTTCAGATTGGGAGCCTACTTCAGGGTCGACACTCAACAGTCGAAAAATAGGGTCCAAACCCCAAACATCATCGCTCCATTCCTTCCACAGATGCTGCCTGCCCTGCGAGGTTCATTCTGCACTTTGTCTATTTTGCTGAAGATTTAAACATCTGCTGTTGCTTGAGTTTCGAACTCCTACATCATGGAACATAGAACAGTGCAGGACATGAACGGGCCCTTCCGCCCCCATTGTCTGTGTCGAACCAGATGCCAAGACCATCTCTGACCTACCTGCACATAACCCTCAGCCCTCCGTTCCCTGCAGGCCTCCAGTCGTTCAGTAGAGTTCTCACCCACCTTTCTCACGGCAATTAGGAAAGAGCAATCAACTGCCTGTTTCCGACATCTCATGAAGAGATAACAGAAGTCTTCCTCTGCTATCATTCGCAATCGGCCGCTCCAGAAACTGGTGACTCTTCGTGTTGTAACGCTTCTCCTATCAACTCTGATAAAGTCATAAACTCTGATAACGTCTCCGTGTTTGAGCCTCGGCTGATCACGGCATTCAAGGTTTAGTTTAGCCGCTGCCTTTCATATCCCATTACGTGTGAGCGCTCTGAATCTGAGAGCTGTTTTCACACATAATGAAGCGAGATGTCCTTAACTCAGTTTTCTGAAGCTGCAGTGCTTTCCTGTAGCTAGAATTGGCACCATTTCCATGGCTTCGTTGGTCTCTTATTGAAGGAAAGATGACAATTATGAAGGTGGACACAAAAAGCTGGAGTAACTCAACAGGACGGGCAGCATCTCTGCAGAGAAGGGAATGGGTGACGTTTCGGGTCGACACCCTTCTTTGACAATGATGAATTCTGTTTTCCATATAATTACTGTTTTCAATGTACGGTGGTAAATGCTAATCATAAATTTTACAAGTTTGTGCAGGTTTTTTTCTGAAAATCTTAATGAGATTGCTAAACTTCGGTAACAATATTGGAAAATAAAGTCTGAAGGAGGGTCCAATGGCATCTGTGCATTCCCTCCATAGATGCTGCCTGACCTGCTTCCTTTAGTTCAGACATACAGCGTGGAAACAGGTTCTTCGGCTCACCGTGTCTGCACCGACCAGCAATCCCCGTACTCTAGCACTATCCTGGGACACACACACACACTAGGGACAATTTACAAAATTTACTGAACCCAATTAACCTGCATCCAAAGTGTGCATGTTGGTAGGTCTATCAGTGTCTAGTGTGCAGGTGAGTGATGGGATCCGGGGCAGGGTCGGGATTGCCGATGGGAATGTGGGGAGAATAAATGGGTTAGGTTAGGGCTAGCATGGAAATAGGTACTCAGTGATCAGTGCAGACCTAGTGGGCCAAAGGGCCTGTTTCCAATCTGTACCACTCCATGGCTCTACGCTGGGCATCAATCTGAAATAACCATCAGTCTGAAGTGCCCATCTGGGTTGGCACGAGCAAGTTGGGCCAAAGGGCCGGTTTCCCTGTTGTGTGACTCTATGACTAATTGGTTGAAGCCACATCTCCAGAAAGTTGTACAACTCGCTCAAGGATTTCCGCTAGACTTCATTTCTCTGAATTTTAGAAGGATGAGAGGGAATCTCATTGAAACATATAAGATTGTTAAGGGCTTGGACACACTAGAGGCAGGAAACATGTTCCTGATGTTGGGGGAGTCCAGAACCATGGGTCACAGTTTAAGAATAAGGAGTAAGCCATTTAGAATGGAGGCAGAGGAAACACTTGTTCTCACAGAGAGTGGTGAGTCTGTGGAATTCTCTGCCTCAGAGGGCGGTGTTGGCCGGTTCTCTGGATGCTTTCAAGAGAGAGCTAGATAGGGCTCTTAAAGATAGCGGAGTCAGAGGATATGGGGAGAAGGCAGGAACGGGGTACTGATTGGGGATGATCAGCCACGATCACATAGAATGGCGGTGCTGGCTCGAAGGCCTACTCCTGCACCTATTGTCTAGTGTCTATTGTCGATTTCAAAATGAACAGATATCAAATTAGATTTGGCTACTCATTATGTCACGCATTCCACAGACTGTTCTTCAGGAAAACATGGGGGCGAGAGATTGCAACCTTCACGTGGTCCGCCAGGTTTCGACGAATGCAATCAACCTGGCGTGCACAATCAAATAAGATCAAATAGAACAAGTTGCCCTACAACGTTAGGCTGCGCACGCCACACGCAAGAGGAAGACGTAGAACGTGAAACAATGAAAGCCTGGGTGTGTGTGATGCTCAGCGAGGAGTTTGCAACTTACATTTTCGGTTGTCCCTGTGATGACATGGAGGCCATCGTAGGTTGATTTGATGTACATACCCTACAACAAGACCAGACACAAGATCTATGAGACAAAGGTGCCCAACAACCCCACCTGCACACATCGGTTACTGCGTACCCGCCCACCAACCAGCGCTGCAAACTACTGAAGGTCACATCATCAACATCAGACGGATATTAATGCCCACAACTTTGGAATCAATAAAAAAAAACAGAACGGCAAAGAACATATGTTCATAAGTCATAGGAGCAGAATGTGGCCATTTGGCCTATCGACTCCACTCTGGCTACACTCTACCTCTCCCTCTCAACCCCATTCTCCCGCTTTCCCCCTATAACCCCTGACACTCTTTACTGCGTCCACAATTTGCTGCAATTCCTTGCGCTATTGGGTGAAGCTGTTGTTCCCACACCAGGATACTGAGTGCCCACACAATCTACACAGAGTATCAGAATACCCGCAGAAGTCTGAAGAAAGAGCTATCTGAGTGAGTGGCTGACTTTGTATAATTGCTTAGCCTCACATTGAAAGCCACCTGGGGTTCAGATACAGGGCGGTTAATCCCCATCAGATTAATCAGCGATGAGAGCCGCTGCTTCAGGGAGATGAGGTAATTGGCCCATTTCACGGTCTCATTCATTACAATGTTCGCATAGTGGCACTGAAAATTATTTTCAGTCTTGCCAACAATATGATCTTATTATGACATAATCCATCTTCACTCTAAAATTTAGTGCGCTCTTGATGTAATCATTTGATTTCCCCCTTATCTGAATCTGCTGTTCTTATACAGCCTTGCCTCGTCACCCCTTTGTATTACTACCCTCTGCTGAATTACTCCAGCACTGTGCCTTTTTCTGTAAAACAGCATCTGCAGTTCTTTCTCAACAGGCTCCCCTTGTACACAGTTTATACACAGCTCACCCTCCAAGGAATAAAGCCCCAGCCTGCTCAACCTCTCCCGATAGCTCAGGCCCTCGAGTCCTGGCAACATCCTGGTAAATCTTCTCTGAACCCTTTCAAACTTGACAACATCTTCCTGATGTTCTGACTGCATCACCCATCCCTTCTCCCCAGAGATGCTTGCTGTCCCGCTGAGTTACTCCAGCATGTTGCGGCTTTCTTCGGTTTAAACCAGCATCTGCAGTTCCTTCCTACTACAATCTTTCCTATAACATGGTGACCAAAACCGAACACAATACTCTAAATGTGGCCTCACCAACGTCTTACTTACAGTAACTGTAACAGGACATTCCAACTTCGATACTCAACGCTCTGACTGATGAAGGCCAATGAGCCAATTTAAAATAATTTCTTTCATGCTAGTGCTAGGGTCTTTCTTGATTAGTACGGGTGTCTAGGGTTACGAGGAGGAGGAAGGGGAATGGGGGAGAGAGGGAAAGATAAATTAGCTATCATTAATGGCGGAGTAGACTTGATGGGCCGAATGGCGTATTTCTGCTCCTAGAACGTAAGAACTTCATCATGTTGACTGGTGAGAAACCAATTCCTGGCGCTTAGTTTTTAATCAAATTCTGGGCCGTGTACAAAGGAAGTCTGTTGAGGGCCCAAATCAAGGAACTGCAGATACTGTTTTACAGAAAAGGACACAAAGTGCTGGAGTAACTCAGCGGGTCAGGCTGCATCTCATGTAGCATCTCTGGAGAACGTGGATAGGTGACGTACGTTAACTGCAGATGCTGGTTTGCAGAAAAAGAGTCTGAAGAAGGGTCCTGACTCGAAACATCACCTATCCATGTCCTCCAGAAATGCTGCCTGACCCGCTGAGTTACCCGTCGTGGGATAATATTGTCATTGCAAACTCTGGGCTCTTGTCCTATGTTAATTCTGCTTTCTCCCCTAAACTTTCAGGTGCTCAGGCTAAAATAATGAATGTGGGAATAATCACTGAGATTTTGCACTCCCACACGTAGAGATCTGTAGATAAAAAGGTGGCTGGGCGAGGGGAAGGACGTGGGTTGACAGCTTGACCCACACGTCCAGGCGATGTCTGGAGGCCCGCAGGAGCCTGGGGCTCGCCTAGAACGGGCACCGCTCATAATACAGTGGCACGGTGGTAGAGTTGCTGCCGTCACCAGAGACCTGGGTTCTGACCTGTCTGTACGGCGTTTGTACGTTCTCCCGGTGACCTGCGTGTTTTTTTTCCGGGATCTCCGGTTTCCTCCCACACTCCAAAGACGTACAGGTTTGTAGTTTAATTGGCTCAGTCTAATTGTAAATTGTCCCTGGCGTGTGTAGGATAGTGTTAGCGTGCGGGGATCACTGGTCGGCACGGACTCGGTGGGCCGAAGGGCCTGTTTCCGTGCTGTATCTCTAAATTAAACTCAACTAATACCTAGAAAATGGATTGAAAACGGTGCCAAAACCTACCGCGTGTTCAATAGACCATTTCTGTACAATTTGCTAATCGGGCATGTGCTTGGGTAGGGCAATACTCTACTGGACTGTATGTAATACAGGAATTTCACAAAATGCTGGAGTAACTCAGCGGGACAGGCAGCATCTCGGGATAGAAGGAGTGGGTGACGTTTCGGGTCGAGGCCCTTTGTCAGTGTGTGTATGCACTTCACACAGGACAATACAAACACCACTGAACATGACACATCACTGCCCGATAGTTTGATCAAACAAAGGCATTAGCAGTAGGTAGACAAAAATGCTGGAGAAACTCAGCGGGTGCGGCAGCATCTATGGAGTGAAGGAATAGGTGACGTTTCGAGTCGAGACCTATTCCTTCGCTCCATAGATGCTTCCTCACCCGCTGAGTTTCTCCAGCATTTTTGACTACCTTCGATTTTTCCAGCTTCTGCAGTTCTTTCGTAAACATCGAGTGGAAGATTGCATTTCAATTCCCTGACTGAATGTAGCCACCTGTAAACAGAGGTTTATTGTCGATGATCGAGCACGACTCGTAATGATATGGAAGACTTGTCTCCTTACCAATCCCTCACTTGGCATAATGTTCGTCAGGTGGACAACTTCAAGATGCGCAGACTGAGACACCAAGGAGTCAGATGAAAGTGAGATGATGTGATCACAGATCCCTGATAATGTTTTACACTGTAAACAGGCAAAGAATCCAAGACAGGTGTTAGTACAGTGAATCAACAAGGAGGTGCAGATGCTTGTTTACAAAAAAAGACACAAAGAATATTCAATTCCCCAATTATAGGTGAACTCCAACCAACCCCCCCCCCCCCAATCTATGTTCCCCTCCCGCTCTCCTTTCCCTCCAATCCCCCCACCCTTTATTTTCCCTCCCTTCCCTCTGCCCCACATGTTCCCCCCGCACCTACATTCCCTCCTCTGGCTTCACATTTACGCCTCAATCCTTTTGTCTCGCTCCTTCTGTTTTTTTCAACTCAGGCCTTATCTCCTATTACCTACTGTGCTTTGTCCTGCATCCCCCCCCCCCCCCCCCTTTCGAGCTTTCTTCTCCCCCCCCTCCCCCACATCGCTCTGAAGTAGGGTCGCGACCCAAAATGTCACCTATCCATGTTCTCCAGAGATGCTGCTTGACCCGTTGAGTTACTCCAGCACTCTGTGTCTTCTTTGTTAGTAAAAATGAACTGCTATTCTCTGTCTCATTTCTAATGGTTGCTTTTATTAGAGTTCCAACATGCAAATAATTATTAATCATCGAGTATGAAGTGAATGGGGTGGAGATATGTCCTGAGTCATATGAGTTAAACAAACTATACATCATAAACTATACAGCATCTACATTGTATAGTAATCTTATGAATGTTTTCTAACTGTCCAAAGAAGTTGGTGGGCACCAACTTTTTTCCAGTCAGTAAATCTGAAAATAGATTTATTCACTGGAACATGATTGTACCACCCAGAAAATCTTCTATTTCTTTACAAGGAAGGACCCGACCCGAAACATGGTCTACCCACGTTCTCCAGAGACACTGTCGGACCCACTGAGTTACTCCAGCACTTTATGTTTTGCTCGCGATTCCAGCATCTGCCATTTGTTGCATCTCTCGGATTTCTTTCTATTGATTTCAACGTTAGTCGCCTTACTGACTTCATCATAGTTCCGTAAGTGTATGAGGAAACCGGAGCACCCGGAGAAAATGCTGGTCACCTCACTGGCGTAATCCCAGCTCCGTAATTCCTCTCATGCGAAATTCAGCGTTGAGCGGTTCACCACCATTCAGAATAGTTTAGTTTAGAGATACAGCACGGAAACAGGCCCTTCGGCCCATCAGGTCCGCGCCGACCCGCGAACCTCACATCAACACTGTCCTACCCCCACCAGGGACAATTTTTTACATTTATACCAAGCCAATTAACCTACGAACCTGCACGTCTTTGGAATGTGGGAGGAAACCGAAGATCTCGGAGAAAACCCACGCAGGTCACGAGGGAGAACGTACAAACTCCGTACAGACAGCGCCCGTAGTCGGGATCGAACCCGGGTCTCCGGCGCTGTGAGGCAGCAACTCTACCGCTGCGCCCCCGTGGCTGCTCAGTTAGGTGGCTAGGTTAGAAGGCTTCTCACGTCAGAGTTACAAGATGGTCGATTCAAGCATTGCCCCTGAGGAGATAGTGACCGTTGCTAAATAAATGCGTGTTCACCGAGCAGAAGAAGCAATCTGCCACCCTGACAATCTCCCTTCTCTCAGCAACATCACCATGCCAGTCTCACCCAGCACCTTCAGCAGCACAGATGCACAGACCAGCTTTGCTGCATTAGTCTAGACTTAAAGCTTATTTCTACTCACAAGCGTTTCTTGAGGTCCTCTGAGGGAGCGCAGTATGTATGTATTTATGTATGTATTGTTGATCTATGTACCACTGTATGTAGCACGTTAGTACCTGCACTGATGTAAAGCACTTTGGTCAACGAGATTTGTTTTTAAATGTGCTATAGAAATAAAAGTGACTTGACGTGACATGACTTAGGAGACCCAAATGGTTGTTATGTGAACGTTTTCGACCTTTAGTCTAGTTTAGTTTAGAGATACAAATTTTGCTTCAATCAACCCGGAAATTTAAGGCAGGTTGTGTCCTGTTCTGAGAGTCAGGAACGTTTACATCTTATCCGGTCCGAAGCCAAGCTTTCCTGGAGATTAATATTGCCGTGTTTATCATGGGGACAGAAAACACAAGATCCTTCACTCTTTAGGTCGTTTATGCTGCGTCCATTTTTTAACCTGATCAACCAGAGTGAGGCTCACTGTAAATTGGAGGAGCAACACCTCATATTTCGCTTGGGTAGTTTACACCCCAGCGGTATGAACATTATGGCTTCTCCAATTTCATGTAGTCCTTGCTTTCTCCCTCCTTCCCCTCCCCAGCTCTCCCACAGCCCACTGTCTCCGCCTCTTCCTTTCTTTCCCCCCCCCCCCACCTCCACATCAGTCTGAAGAAGGATCTCCACCTGAATCGTCACCTATCCCTTCGCTCCATAGATGCTGCCTCACCCGCTGAGCTTCTCCAGCATTTTTGTCTACCTTCGATTTTTCCAGCATCTGCAGTTCCTTCTTAAACAACTCAAAACTGCTTATCATTTTAAGGAAATAATCAGCAGTGAAGTGGGAACACCTGGCAGCAAAGTGTGTATAAAATAATAGATATTAGGGACTGCAGATATTAACAGAATACAACTTTATACTTTAGTTTAGCTTAGCGATACAGCACGGAAACAGGCCCTTCGGCCCACCGAGTCCGTGCCGACCAGCGATCCCCGCACGTGAGCACCGGGACAATTTACAATTATACCAAGTCAAATAGCCTGTAAACCTGTGTGTCTGGAGTGGGGCAGGAAACCGGAGATAAACCACGCAGGTCACGGGGAGAACGCACCAAACACCGTGCAGACAGCAACCATATTCGGGCTGGAACCCGGCTCTCTGGCGCTGTAAGGCAGCAACTCTACCGCTGCGCCACCGAGCCACCCCGAAAGGTTTCAACCTGGCGCAAGAAGTTGGATGACTTGTCCCTTTTGCCTCTTGTATCTCCGCCAACTAGCAATGTAGAACACAGAGGCTGCAGCATCAGAGACTGTGATCTGGTCCAAAGGAATTGTTTTTTTTCATTTCCAACCAAATATTGCCACTGCACACAAACTACCCCCACCCGCACGACCACTGGTGTAGATTGTCTCACTGCTTGACTGGATATTATTTATTCATTCACTGAATGTGGATATGGCTGAGTGGCCCCAATGTAATTGCCTTTCAATTTAGTTCAGCTCAGTTTATAGCATGGAAACAGGCCCTTCGGCCCACCGGAACCATGTTGACCACCTATCACCCATTCACACGGGTTCCATGTTATCCCACGTTCACATTCACTCCCAACGCACATGGCAATTTCACAGAGGGCCAATTTACCTACAAACCAGCACGTCTTTGGGATGTGGGAGATAGCCGGAGCACCCGGAGGAAACCCACCAGGAGAACGTACAAACTCCACACCGACAGCAGGCGGGGTCAGGATCGAACCTGGGTCTCCGGTGCTGTGAGGCAGCAACTCTACCAGCTGTGCCAACACCACTAATTGCCCAGTGCAAGGTGTCGCTGACCTGCCTACACAAACTGTTGTGGTCCTTGGGTGAAGGGGCTGACCCAAAATGTCTCCAATTCATGTTTCCCCGAGATGCTGCCTGACCCGCTGAGTTGCTCTTTGTATATATTTTTGGATGCATCTGCAGTTCCTTGTGTTTCTACGATGTGATCTGCCCGGATTGTTTGCAAAATAATGATTTTCATGGGGGTTAACGTATTCACACAGAGGGTGGTGGGTATATAGAACGGACTGCCAGAGGAGGTCGTTGAGGCAGGTACTCTCACATCATTTAATGGACACCAGGGTAGGTACATGGATAGGAAAGGTTTAGAGAGATATGGGCCAAGGATGGGTAAACTGGACGACATTAGGGTGGCACAGTGGCGCAGCAGTAGATTGCTGCATTATAGTGCTTACAGCGCCAGAGACACGGGTTCGATCCTGACTACAGGTGCTGTCTGTATGGAGTTTGCACGTTCACCCCGTGACCGCGTGGGTTTTCTCCGAGATCTTCGGTTTACTCCCACAATCCAAAGACATACAGGTTTGTAGGTTAATTGGCTTGGTACAAATATAAATTGCTACTCGTGTGTGTAGGGTAGTGTTATTGTTTGGGGATCGCTGGTCGGTGTGGACTCGGTAGGCCGAAGGGCCTGTTTCTGTGCTATATCTCTAAACTAAACCACACTAGAGATGGGGCATCTTGGTCAGCATGGGCGAGTTGGGACGAATGGTCTGTTCCTAAACCAGGATTAATCAGCTCCTCAAGCCTGCTCTGGCACTAAACAAGGTCAAGGTTGGTCTAACAGTAACTGTGAGCCCACATTCACCTTCCACAAAAGGCACAAAGTCTGGAGTAACTCAGCGGGTCAGACAACATCTCTGGAGAAGATGGATAGGTGACGTTTTTGTGACAGGACCCTTCTTCAGACCCCACCCAACCCAAAACAACTCCTATCCATGTTCTCCCAGAGATGTTGCCTGAGCCGCTGAGTTACTCCAGCACTTTGTGTCTTACTTTGCCAGCCAGCATCTGCAGTTCCTAGCATGTATCTTTGACCTCCCCGGTTTATCAAGACTCTAAGGTAGACAAAATTGCTGGAGAAACTCAGCGGGTGAGGCAGCATCTATGGAGCGAAGGAAATAGGCAACGTTTCGGGCCAAAACCCTTCTTCAAGACTCTATCTACCTCTGCCTTAAAAATACTCACAAACTCCCTTGGGAAGAGTTTTCCAAGGACGCATGACCCAATGGCAATTACTTATTTTTAACCCGTGATTCTCCAGAGTCTCCGACAGAGAGACCACCCTCTCCACACCCACCATGCCAGAGCCCTTCAGGAATCTACATGTTTCCAAACATTCTGCTCTCATTCTTTGGTATGGGTTTGCATAATTTCCCCCGACCTCCCTGCTGGAGAGTTTATGTGTTTTATAAAACATAAAGTGCTGGAGTAACTCAGCAGATCAGGCCGCATCTCTGGAGGACATGGATAGATGACGTTTTAGGTCTGGGACCCTTTTACTCAAGATCCCAGCTTGATCTACAGTTCCTCGTGCCGCAGTCTTACATTCTTTGTACCCTTTGTGCTTCCATTTCATGGGGGGACGGAGGCACAGCGGTAGAGTTGCTGCCTTACAGCGCCAGAAACCCGGGTTCGATCCTGTCTGCCCGGAGTTTGCACGTTCTCCCCATGACCCGCGTCGGTTTCCTTCGGGTGCTCCGGTTTCCTCCCACACTCCAAAGACGTACAGATTTGTAGTTTAATTGGCTTTGGTAAAAATTGTAAATAGTCCCCAGTGTGTGGGATTGTGCTAGAGTACAGGGGGATCGCTGGTCAGCGCTGCTCGGTGGGCCGAAGGGCCTGTTTCCGCTCTGTATCTCCAAACTAAACTGAACTAAATATTTCCAGAATAATCCTGACCTGGGAAAACTAATGTATTGCAAGAGGATCTATCTGAGGCTGTGACCGAGAAAACAACTGAATTGTCAATGAGATTTATACTTCCATTTACATCTACCAACAGAATGCTATGAGTGGCTTTGATAAACCCGTTTCAAATATTGATTTTGTCAAAATAAATTCCAAAAGGAATGCAGCTTTAGTGAACTGGAAAAGGAATGAGATGACCCATTCATTTTTTAACATGAAGTGCAGCTTCTATTTTAAAATGTTCGCAGTTTCAAAGCCCTGATTGAATGAATAAATACTGACCTAAATCTACACATCTGAAAAATTGTGAGATTATAAAACTCTGATAGGGATTAAGTGGTGTCTGTTAGATTTGTGAAGGGTCTCGACACAAAACGTCACCCATTCTTTCTCAACAGAGATGCTGCCTGTCCCGCTGAGTTACTCCAGCATTTTGTGTCTATCTTCAGTTGAAACCAGTATCTGCAGTCTCTTCCGGCATGTAAAATACTAACGCTAACCAGTTTAGGCTGAATGTGTGAAATATATTGTTCTAGCAGGGATAGCTTTCTTACAGCAGACTCTTAGTGTGAGGCTAATCAGCACTTACATGGCAAAGTATCGATCGTGATATTGGAGATGGACAACAAGCATTAATTCACCATTAATCACTGACCATTAAGGTATAGGGCACTGAGCCGTCCTCTCATCAGCTTGAGTGTGGTCCTGACCTCCCATCTACCTCATTGAAGGCCTTAGGCCTACCTTTAATCAGACTTTATTGGACGTTACCTAGCACAAAACATGATGCCCTTTATTGTGTATCTGTACACGGCAGACGACTTGATTGCAATCATGCATAGTCTTTTCTTTGGTACACAAAAGCTGGAGAAACTCAGCGGGTGCAGCAGTATCTAAGGAGCGAAGGAGATAGGCGACGTTTCGGGCCGAGACCCTTCTTCAGACTGGTCAGGGATCAGGGAAACGAGAGATGTAGACGGTGATGTGGAGAGATAAAGAACAATGAATGAAAGATATGCAAAAAAGCATCGATGATGACGGGAACAAGCCATTGTAAGCTGTTTGTAGTGTGTAGTCTTTTCTTTGACTGGATAACAGGCAAACATTCTCACTGTATCTCAGTGTACATGTCAACAATACACTAGACTAATTCAAACCAAGTGCTGAAAATGTGCCCATTTGCTTCTAACGACCAAGACACACAGGAGTTGCTTTAGTGTTTTAAGCTGTTGTCACATTCTTAAGATTTTTTGCTTAACAGAACTCTTTTAATGTTTAATTGATTGATTGGAGTAAGGAAGTAGACAGCATGGAAACAGCCCAACGGCCCACCGAGTTCAAGCCGACCATTGATCCCCCGTCCACACCAGTTCTATGTTGTCCCACTTTCTCATCCACTCCCACTTTAAGGATAAGGGGGAAATCTTTTACGACCGAGGTGAGAAAAACATTTTTCACCCAGAGAGTGGTGAATCTCTGGAATTCTCTGCCACAGAAGGTAGTTGAGGCCAGTTCATTGGCTATATTTAAGAGGGAGTTAGATGTGGCCCTTGTGGCTAAAGGGATCAGGGGGTATGGAGAGAAGGCAGGTACAGGATACTGAGTTGGATGATCAGCCATGATCATATTGAATGGCGGTGCAGGCTCGAAGGGCCGAATGACCTACTCCTGCACCTAATTTCTATGTTTCTATGTTTCTACACTCTAGGGGCAATTTACAGAGGGCCAATTAACCTACAAATCCGCACGACTTTAGGATGTGCGAGGAAACCGGAGCACCCGGAGGAAACCCACTCGGTCACAGGGTGAACGTGCAAACGTTGCACAGACAGCACCCGAGGTCAGGATCCAACCCGGGTCGCTGGCGCTGTGAGGCAGCGTCTCCACCAGCTGTGCCACCGTGCTGATCTGCACTTATCACCCACTGATAGGCCCACGGCTCTGACATCTGCTCCGGAAAAGCATGATGACAATTCAGAGTAACTCCTCACGTTCCTAGATTAGTATTATCCTGCTGGAATATCTCAGAAAGCTCCCCACTCTCCCAACTTTCCAAGAGCTCGATATTGCATACAATATTTCAGGTCAATCATTTGTTTGCAGATTTTACAGAACAATAAGTTGAATCCCAAGACAGAAAAGCTGCAGGAACTCAGCGGTTCAGACAGCAAAAGGACTAGGTGACGTTCCGGGTCGAGACTCTTCTTCCCAAGAAGGGTCTCGATCCGTCTTAAGAAGGTTCTCGACCCAAAACATCACCTGTTCCTTTTCTCCAGAGATGCTGTGTGACCAGCTGAGTTACTCCAGTTGTTTATGTCTGTCTTCAGTATAAACCAGCATCTGCAGTTCTTTGCAACACAAGCTGAACCCCAGAATATCTGCAGGCCACATATGCTTGCAAAGCTTCTGGTTCTTGTACCATTCATACAGTGAAATAGGTCTAATTAATAAGGGCAGCATTGGGAAATGTGCTTTATAATAAATAAAGATCTTCACATTTAGACTATTTGAGACTTTAAGCTTGCAGCGCAGAAACAGGCCCTTCGGCCCACCAAGTCCGCGCTGAACAGCACTATCCCACACGCTACAATCTTTAGCAAAGCCAATTATCCGACAAACCTGTACGTCTTTGGAATGTGGGAGGAAACCGGAGGACCCGGGGAAAACCCACGTGCTGTCAGGGAGAACGCACAAACTCCTTACGGACAGCACCCATAGTCAGGGTCGGGCCCGGGTCTCGGGTGCTGTGAGGCCACCGTGCCGCCCTTAGTACTCACATTACAAGTATTTAGGGCTTGCAAACGCTGTCCTTGACTACGTGACCTGCCTCTGGTTATCAGAGATGGCTGCGGCTGTGAAATAGGCTCGATGAGGTAATTTCCTTCTTAATTCACTGAACAATAGTGTCCAGTGAATAGAATGACATACAACCACAACAAAACATGCCAAGTTTTGGACATTATCTTCAATGTGTAACGTTAAGGATTTCTGGAATCTAATTGCTGCGACAGTCAATCGACTTCAACATTTAGACGATAATATTGGGATTTTTTATCACCAGTCTTCCACACAAAAACACACACCCCTGCAAGCTGCAGTGGATAGGCTAGGCATGAGGGCTGAATCGAAGCATTCATGTCAAATTGTCAAATAAGATTCAGGATGGGAAAGGGTTCATCTTCTACCATTGAACTGAATGAATGAATGATTGAATGAATGAATGATGAATAAGTTTAATGGCCAGGTATGTTCACATACAAGGAATTTGCCTTGGTGCTCCGCCCGCAAGTAACAATGCGACATTCAGTAACAATTAAGAATAAAACATAAAACATTAAAACATTAATAATTAAAACATGTGAATTAAATAAAATACCAGAGCAAAAGGAGGCTACAGATGTTTGGTTATTGAGTAGAGCTACTACTCGTGGGGAAAAAAAGCTGTTTTTATGTCTGGCTGTGGCAGCTTTGACAATCCGGAGTCACCTTCCAGAGGGAAGTGCTTCATAGAGTTTGTAGCCAGGGTGAGAGGGGTCGGAGATAATCTTGCCCGCTCGCTTCCTGGCCCTTGCAGTGTACAGTTCATCAATTCGGGGGAAGGTTGCGGCCAATAACCTTCTCAGCTGATCGAACGATGCACTGCGGCCACCGGATGTCGTGCTTGGCGGCTGAGTCAAACCAGACCGTGATGGAGAAGGTGAGGACAGACTCTACGATGGCCGTGTAGAATTGGACCATCATTGCCTGTGGCAGATTGTGCTTCCTCAGCTGCCGCAGGAAGTACATCCTCTGTTGGGCCTTTCTGACTGTGGAGTCGATGGTGGCCCCCCATTTAAGGTCCTTGGAGATGATGGTTCCCAGGAACTTAAGACTCCACAGATGTGACTGTGGTGTTGTTGATGGTGAGGGGGAGCTCTCCCAAAGTCTACAATCAATTCCACAGCCTTAACAGCATTGTGCTCTTGCCTAGCCTTGCCTTGATCACAAATTTATCAAAACAAAATATACAATCCTCTAATAAAAAAACTGCGTGACCTCCAACAAGCATGTTTGTACTTTGGTTAAAGGAACTATCCTTATTTTGGCATGTTGGAACTACCGAGTCAAGAGTCACATTTTATTGTCATATGTCCCAGATAGAACAATGAAATTCTTACTTACGACACATCTACAGAGAAATGGTCTCTTGTACAGAGGCTTGCAAAAGTTTTCATACCCCTTGAACTTTTCCACATTTTGTCACGTTACAACCACAAATGTAAATGTATTTTATTGGGATTTTATGTGATAGACCAACACAAAGTGGTGCATAATTGTGAAGTGGAAGGAAAATGATACATGGTTTCCAAATTTTATTACAAATAAAAAACTGAAAAGTGTGGCGTGCAAAATTATTCAGCCCCCCCTGAGTCAATACTTTGTAGAACCACCTTTCGCTGCAATTACAGCTGCAAGTCTTTTGGGGCATGTCTCTACCAGCTTTGCACATCTAGAGACTGAAATTTTTGCCCATTCTTCTTTGCAAAATAACTCAAGCTCAGTCAGATTCGATGGAGAGCATCTGTGAACAGCAATTTTCAAATCTTGCCAGAGATTCTCAATTGGATTTAGGTCTGGACTGACTGGGCTGGACTTTAACACATGAATATGCTTTGATCTAAACCATTCCATTATAGCTTTGGCTGTATGTTTAGGGTCGTTGTCCTGCTGGAAGGTGAACCTCCGCCCCAGTCTCAAGTCTTTTGCAGACTCTAACAGGTTTTCTTCCAAGATTGCCCTGTATTTGGCTCCATCCATCTTCCCATCAACTCTGACCAGCTTCCCTGTCCCTGCTGATGAAAAGCATCCCCACAGCATGATGCTGCCACCACCATGTTTCACAGTGGGGATGGTGTGTTCAGGGTGAGATGCAATGTTAGTTTTCCACTACACATAGCATTTTGCATTTAGGCCAAAAACTTCAATTTTGGTCTCATCAGACCAGAGCACCTTCCTCCACATGTTTGCTGTGTCCCCCACATGGCTTGTGGCAAACTGCAAACGGGACTTCTTATGACTTTGTTTCAACAATGGCTTTCTTCTTGCCACTCTTCCATAAAGGCCCGATTTGTGGAGTGCACGACTAATAGTTGTCCTGTGGACAGATTCTCCCACCTGAGCTGTGGATCTCTGCAGCTCCTCCAGAGTTACCATGGGCCTCTTGGCTGCTTCTCTGATCAATTCTCTCCTTGCCCGGCCTGTCAGTTTAGGTGGACGGCCATGTCTTGGTAGGTTTGCAGTTGTGCCATACTCTTTCCACTTTATCTCTGACCTGTCTGGTGTGTTCCTTGGGCTTCATGATGCTGTTTGTTCACTAATGTTCTCTAACAAACCTCTGAGGCCTTCACAGAACAGCTGTATTTATACTGAGATTAGATGACACACAATTGGACTCTATTTACTAATTAGGTGACTTCTGAAGGCAATTGGTTGCACTGGATTTTATTTAGGGGTATCAGAGTAAAGGGGGCTGAATACCTTTGCACGCCACACTTTTCAGTTTCTTATTTGTAAAAAAATTTGAAAACCATGTATCATTTTCCTTCCACTTCACAATTATGCGCCACTTTGTGTTGGTCTATCACATAAAATCCCAATAAAATACATTTACGTTTGTGGTTGTAACGTGACAAAATGTGGAAAAGTTCAAGGGGTATGAAAACTTTTGCAAGCCACTGTATCTCTCATCTGAAACACAGCAGTGGGAATCTGAACTCCCAGCTCCAAACTTATACTGGGCACTAGGTTTTGAAAATTTCAGGACTGAGATCGCTGGTTGTTGGTTAGAGATATTACAGGAGTAACGCCACGTAATTTGGATCTGGAGGTCAAATTGGAAAAGGCCCAATGAAATATGAATGATGATGCTCAGGGGTCAAATGGTCCACTACTATATTCATGCTCCCAGTGAGACTGGGAACTTGGACCGGCTCACTTAACCATGGAAATGGAATGAAACGGAATGAAACATATGGCACGCGTAGGGTAGCAAAATGAACGTAATTCTCAAGAACTCACCACGTGCAAAATCTTATTTTCAGTTTCATAAACAGTGGAATCCTATAGGAGTGGAGAAAAAAAAGAACAGTTAGTTATTTTATTCCTTCGGGCTAAGCAGAAAACTTCCTAGCCCATCCCTTTCCTGTATAGAAGTGTGAAAACGCACACCTCCAGATTCAGGGACAGTCTCTTCCCAGCTGTTATCAGGCAACTGAATCATCCTACCACAACCAGAGAGCGGTCCTGAACTATTATCTACCTCATTAGGGAATCTCGCACTATCTTTAATCGGACTTTGCTGGCTTTACCTTGCACTAAACGTTATTCCCTTATCATGTATCTATACACTGTAAATGGATCGATTGTAATCATGTATTGTCTTTCTGCTGACTGAATAGCGTGCAACAAAAGCTTTTCACTTAACCACAGTACATGTGACAAACTAAACTGAACTAATCTTTGCACGCTGGGCAACAGTGTCCCTTATATCCATCCATCCAAAGATTCCCAGATCATTATTTTAGTGCGACGATTAATTTAAAAAAAAACTTATTTTATTTTGAGAGAGGGGATCTTATTGAAACATATAAGATTATTAAGAGATTGGACACAATAGAGGCAGGAAGCATGTTCCCGATGTTGGGGGAGTCCAGAACCAGGGGCCACAGTTTAAGAATAAGGGGTAAGCCATTTAGAATGGAGATGAATGGAGAATTGTCTATTGACATGAGAATTAAGGGACAGAAGTTTCGGGGTAACGTGAGGGGGAACTTCTTTACTCAGAGGGTGGTGGCTGTGTGGAATCAGCTTCCAGCAGAAGTGGTGGAGGCAGGATCGATTTTAACATTTAAGACTAAAGTGGATAGGTATATGGACGTGAAGGGAATGGAGGGGTATGGTCTGAGTGCAGGTAGATGGGACTAGGGGAAAACAAATGGTCGGCACGGACTGGAAAGGCCGAGAGGGCCTGTTTCCGTGCTGTAATTGTTATATGTTATATGGTTATATGGTTATATGAGGAAACACTTTTTCCACCGAGAGTTGTGAATCTGTGGAATTCTCTGCCTCAGAGGGCGGTGGAGGCCGGTTCACTGGATGCTTTCAAGAGAGAGCTAGATAGAGCTGCTAAAGATTGAGGAGTCAGGGGATATGGGGAGAAGGCAGGAACGGGGCACTGATTGGGGATGATCAGCCATGTTCACATTGAATGGCGGCGCTGGCTCGAAGGGCAGAATGGCCTCCTCCTGCACCTATTGTCTATTGCCAGATGAGGTGTTCTCGTGTGAGCACGTGAGATCCATGACCGGCATCTAAACAAATGAAAAATCATCCCAATTCACACAGACAAAGCTTTACCCAAAAGGTGCAACTGCACCGGGATACTGGGGGAGATGTTTATCCTTGGTCACTGATGCTAATTGAGCAAAGCCCAGAGCAGTGAACCAACAGAGCTGAAGGTTCAAGCAAGAAACCTGATTTATTTGAGGGAGTAATCAGAGAATGGATGATACAGCAGAGAAAAAGCTGATTCAGCATATTGTGCGCATGCTGACTCTGCGGAACAGCTCCTCCTGTAATCCCGCTCCCCCACGCTCACCCTGGAGACTAATAGATGCTGCCCCTACATACACTTGGCCTGTTCTTTCCTGCACATTATTGTTGACTCTGCTGCCGTTATCTCTGGATACTTTCAAGAGAGAGCTAGATAGGGCTCTTACAGATAGCAGAGTCAGGGGATATGGGGAGAAGGCAGGAACGGGGTACTGATTGGGGATGATCAGCCATGATCACATTGAATGGTGGTGCTGGCTCGAAGGGCCGAATGGCCTACTCCTGCACCTATTGTCTATTGTGGCGGCACCTGCTGGACTCCTGCCAGTCTTTGGCTGGACTCCTGCCGGTCCCCGCCACACTATTGTCTCCCAATCTCGTTCAGTTTAGTTTATATTCACGTGTACTGAGGTACAGTGAAAAGCCTTTGCTACGTGCTATCCAGGCGTACGAAGGACGTATGTAAAACTACAAGAGGCGTAGATAGGGTAGACAGTCAGAACCTTGTTACCCGGATGGCAAAAAAATCGTATACTAACTAGAGGGCAGAACTTTGAGGTGAGAGGGGCAAAGTTTAAAGGAGATGTCGGGGCAAGTTTTTTTCGCAGAGTGTGGTGAGCGCCTGGAATGTGTTGCCAAGGGGGGTGGGGGTGGGGGTGGAGACAGATATGCACGGTGGCGTTTAAGAAGCTTTTGGATAGGCACGTGGATCTGCATGGAATGGAGGGATATGGATTATGTGCAAGCATCGTGTTTGGCACGGACATTGTGGGCCGAAGGGCCTGTTCCTGTGCTGTACTGTTCTATATTCTATGTCCGTGTACCTGGTCAGCACAACATTCTGTGTAGAAAACTCAATGTGGCCCATTTGACGAATGGCCATAAATAAACCTGTGTCTCCTAGTTACCAGCTCGTCTGCGGTGAAATCAGGTTCCCAATTTCTCCATGCAAGCAGAACCATCCTGTTGGATTTTCTGCCGATTTACAAAAGGACAATAATCCAGTTCTACGCACAATCAATGAGTTTGATCGTTCCATTCTGCTGTGCTTAGATCTGATAGAAAATCCTTTTGCAATAAATAATTAATATCAGTAACCTACCGTGACTTTCAAGGTAAGCAATTATTTTTTTCTATTTATAGAGAAGCATTTATAAATGGAGGAAATGTATCACAATAAATTAGCCGCTCCGTGCAACTAACAAATAGCTCAGTTTCCTCTCTGTCTGTGGGTGGACACACTTTGAATTATTTAATCACAACGAGATACGTGATAATTGGTCGCTTTAAGAAAAGCAAAAGAAAAGCACGTTTTGAAACCGAGACACAAAGGGGTAAAAATCGACATATTATTCACAAACGCCCAACAAAAACAGAACATTCATGCTGTTTTCATTTGTTCATAAATTCATAAGTGAAAGCAGCAGAATTAGGACATTCAGCCATCAAGTCTACTCCACCATTCAGTCATGGCTGGGCTATCTCTTCCTCCCAACCCCATTCTCCTGCCTTCTCCCCATAACTCCGATTCACAAAGACAGACACAAAATGCTGGAGTAACTCAGCGGGTCAGGCAGCATCTCTGGAGAGAAGGAATGGGTGACGTTTCGGGTCGAGACCCTTCTTCAGACTGAGAGTGGTGGAAAGGGAAACAAGAGATATAGATGGTGATATCGAGAGATATAGAACAAATGATCGGCCATGATCACATTGAATGGCGGTGCTGGCTTGAAGGACCAAATGGCCTACTCCTGCACCTATTGTCTATTGTCTAAATGAATGAAAGATATGCAGAAAAGTAACAATGATAACGGAAACAGACCTTTGGTAGCTGTGGGCGAGGTGAAAACGAGTTATAGACAATGAGACTCTGACGCCCGTATTGATCCAGCTTAATGCAGGAGCTGTAATCAGGCAAAGTAACGTGGCATCTACTAGTCTCTGCTACATGCCAATAAATGTCAGCTGTCTGTGGCTAATTGATGAAATGACAGGTCCAGCCGGAGATCTGGGATTGCAGGAGATGGTGGTCAGGAAAGGCCTGATGGTGCCCGTGTGTGTCGCCGGGTGGGACGGGAAGGCTGCTGTACTGTTCACGGTGGAGGTGCAGGAGGGTGCGGGAGGGGGGTTTGGGGGAGGGGGGCAGAAAGGGTGGCGGATGGGGTGGGAGTGGGTGGGGGAGGGAAGGGGGATGGGAGAGGGTGGGGGAGGGGGTGGGGGAGGGAAGGGGATGGAAGAGGTTGGGGAGGGATGGGGAGGGTGGGGGAGGGGAGGGGAGGGGTGGGGGAGGGTGGGTGGGGGAGGGAAGGGGGATCGGAGAGGGTGGGGGAGGGGAGGGTGGGGGAGGGGTTGGGGGAGGGGGTGGGAGAGGGTGAGGGAGGGTTGGGGAGATGGGGAGGGGTGGGAGAGGGTAGGAGAGGGTGGGGGAGGTGAGGGGAGGGGGGGGGGGGTTGGAGAGGGTGAGGGAGGGGGTTGGGGGAGGGTGGTGGAGGGATGTGGGGGAGCGGTCCACATCACTGACAAGAGCCTGGGACAAAACACAAAGTGCTGCAGGAACACAGTAGGTCAGGAGGCAGGGAATGTGGAGGGAATGACTTTGGACCTGAGAGAAATAACAGGGCCCAAAGATCCCAGCGACCAGCGATCCCGTACACTAACACTATCCTACACACTAGCTTCAATTTACAATTTTACATAAGCCAATTAACATACACACCTGTAGATCTTAGTAGTGTGGGCGGAAACCGGAGCACCCGGAGAAAACCCACGCAGCCACAGGGAGAACGTGCAAATGGCGGATGGAAGCCGGTGCAGGTCGGTGTTCATCTATCGTGATGCTTGCTCACTACTTGCTCACTAATGGGGTTTATAAAGCCTCCCGGTCCCACTAGTTGTGCAAGATGCACAGAGGAATCACAGTTCTGCACCTTGGGATGTCCACCCCAACAGGTGAATCTAAGCATCTGTTCATTCAGGTTATTCGCCTCACAGGAGAGACGTAGACAAGTGGGCAACACGGTGGCGCAGTGGTAGAGCTGCTGCCTCACAGCGCAAGGATCCCCTGTTCAATCCTGCCCACGGGTGTAGTCTAAACAGAGATTGTATGTTCTCCCTGTGACCACGTGGGTTTTCTCCGGGAGCTCTGGTTTGCTCCCACATTCCAAAGAGGTTCGTAGGTTAATTGGCTTTGGTGAAATTATAAATTGTCGCTAGTGTGTAGGATAGTGCTGGTGTATGGGGAGATCGTTGGTTGGTGTGGACTGGGTGGGCCGAAGGGTGGTTTCTACAAGGTATCTCCTAACTAAACTAAACTACGCTGTCCTAACATACCATCAGCGACTTGCTGAGTGATTTCATGTGCATTCTACTGGGGGGTTCAATAGTTATACAGCAACCCCTTGGAAGAATCTGGAGGCAAAAGAGTTATAGACAATAGACAATAGGTGCAAGAGGAGGCCATTCGGCCCTTCGAGCCAGCACCGCCTCTCACTGTGATCATGGCTGATCGATCACCCACAATCAGTACCTATTCCTGACTTCTCCCCATATCCCCTGACTCCGCTATCTTTAAGAGGTCTATCTAACTCTCTCTTGAAAGCATCCAGAGAATTGGCCTCCACTGCCTACTGAGGCAGAGAATTCCACAGATTCACAACTCTCTGGGTGAAAAAGTGTTTTCTCATCTCCGTTCTAAATGGCTTACCCCTTATTCTTAAACTGTGGCCCCTGGTTCCGGACTCCCCCAACATCGGGAACATGTTTCCTGCCTCTAGCATGTCCAAACCCCTTAATAATCATATACATTTCAATAAGATGCCCTCTCATCCTTCTAAATTCCAGAGTATACAAGCCCAGTAGCTCCATTCTTTCAACATATGACAGTCCCGCCATCCCAGGAATTAACCTGATGAACCTGCGCTGCACTCCTTCAATAGCAAGAATGTCCTTCCTCAAACTGGGAGACCAAAACTGCACACAATACTCCAGGTGTGGTCTCACTAGGGCCCTGTACAATCGTAGTAGGACCTCTTTGCTCCTATACTCAACTCCTCTTTATTTGAAGGCCAACATGCCATTAGCTTTCTTCCCTGCCTGCTGTACCTGCATGCTTGATGCATTGCAGGGGTTGATGAATGCTCTCCTGACTCTCTGCAGCAAAGCATATTGACCGGTTGCATCACAGCCTGCTCCGGCGACTCGAATGCCCAGAAATGAAGGCGATTATAAAAAAAGCTGCGGACGCTGCCCGGTCCGTCACGGGTACTGACCTCCCCACCATCGAAGGGATCTACAGGAGCCGCTGCCTCAAAACGGCAGCCAGTGTCATCAGAGACCCACACCACCCTGGCCACGCTCTCGTTCTCTCCTGCCCTCGGAAAGACTGTACAGGAGCCTGGAAACCGTGCCCTGCAAGTTCATGAAGAGTTTCTTCCCAACAACCAACAAGCTCTTGAACACCACTAACTAAAGTATGAATTGCATTTGAGTGCACTATGGACTTTGGGTTTTTTCTGCATTAGTAATGAGGTTACTGTTTATTAATTTTGTTTCTGTTTATTATATGTTATAAGGTCATAAGGTCATAATATTCAGCCCAGCAAGTCTACTCCACCATTCAATCATGGCTGATCTATCTCTCCCTCCTAACCCCATTCTCCTGTCTTCTCCCATAACCCCTGTCACCCGTACTAATCAAGAATTTATCTATCTGCTGTAAAAATATCCATTGACTTGGCCTCCACAGCTTTCTGTGGCAAAGAATTCCACAGATTCACCGCCCTCTGGCTATAGAAATTCCTCCTCATCTCCTTCCCAAAAGGAACGCCCTTGAATCTGTGTTCTCAGTCAGTGTAGTGTTTATAGGCCTGCATTGCTGCTGCATGCAAGCATTTCACTGTACCTCTGATGATGAAACTCGCTTGACTCTTGGTCACTTAAACAGCCACTGCTAATTCTTGGGTCACAAGTACCAGAGCAAGGAACTGATGTAGGAAGGAACTGCGGATGCTGGTTTAAACGAAATATAAACACCAAAAGCTGAAGTAACTTGGTGGGTCAGACAGCACCTCTGGAGAAAATAAATCGGTCGAAACGTCTGAAGAAGGGTCCTGACCCAAAACGTCACCTATTTTGTTTCTCCAGAGATGCTGCGTGACCCGCTGAGTTACTCCAACAAGGAATGGGCCTCTGTACCGCAACCTAGAGGCTGCCCGTGTACTCCTGACATATCAACCTCAGCACGTGATCATTGGCCCACTGTGAGGCCTGGGAAGCTGAGCTTCTCGCTGCAAACTCTGTGGCAGGCGATGTCTCCTGCAAACGCGGGCTTTCTTCTTGGGCACACACCTCCTGTGCACCCGTGTCCATTTTGATCCACAAGAGCTTGTTGTCACGGCTGCGGAGACGCAGAGCACTCACTTCCTTCTGATCCATTACCTGATACATCTTTGCTTCTGATGTTGTCAATTTGCTATCCTCAAAGACAGAAAAGCTGCAGCCAAACGAGGAGTGTCAGAGAGAGACGTCAGAGGAGGTGGAGACACCAGCTACCAGCTTCAATTAGCTACCTTAGGAGATCTCGAGCTTTGAGAAAAGTGTTATGGTGGAACAGACCATGAGGTCCCAGACTCTCCCACGAGTGGAAACATCCTCTCCACATCACTCTATCTAGGCCTTTCACTATTCTCTTAAATGCCACTATCAAACCTACCTCCACCACCGTCCCTGGCAGAACGTTCCAGGCACCCACCACCCCCTGTGTCTAAAAACTTGCCCCGCACAGCACAGAAACTGGCCCTTTGGCTCAGCTTGTCCATGCCCGACCAACATGCCCCATCTACACTGGTCCCATTTGCCTGCATTTGAACCGTATCGCTATAAACTCTTCCTGTCCATGTAGCTTTTCTTGCGTCTTTGAAATGTGAAAAAGTGGCCCCTCAGGTTCCTATTAAGCCTTTCCACTCTCACTTGAAGCCTATGTCCTCTGGTTCTCGATTCCCCTCCTCTGGATAAAAGACTCTGTGCTTCCAAAATGCAAAATTAAACACATTGCAGCTTAATACGGATAAATGTAAAGTTACCCAATGTGGCGCAGAAAACATGATGAAAGATTGGATAACGTTCGTATTCAAAGTGAATAAGGTGTCTTTGCACACTATTCCCTGATGGTCAGTAAGATGTAGCAAGTGATTTGGAAGGCAAATGAGCTTTGTGATGAGAGGATTTGAGTAACTAACTATATATGTCTTATTGCAGCTGGATAGCAGCTTAATCCCTGCAGCGTTATGTACAGTTTTGGTGTCTGTGCCTAACAAAGGATATACTTCCTACAGAGGGATTAAAGAGAAGAATCATTTGACTGGTTTGAGGAATGGAGGATATTCTGTATGAGGTGTCATTGAAGCAACAAAGCAGAGTTTCTCCTTGGATTTAAAGGAATGAAAGGAAATCGCATTGAGACTTTCACAATGTTTACAGGGCTCCGCAGGCTGGTGGTCACGATAGTGAGATTTAAGAGGCTTGGAGATAGGCACGTGGATATGCAGGGGATAGAGGGGTATGGGTCATGATAGTGGCATTTAAGGGGCTTTTGATTCGGCAAGTGCTGGGAATACAAGGATACAGATCGTGTGCAGGCAGATGAGATCAGTTAAACTGGGCACCCACATTGTGGGCCGGCGGGCCTGCTCCTTTGATGTACTGTTCTATGATCTGTGTGCCCAGGAACTGTTGGGGTTGGTGATTCAGAAGGTTTGAGGATGCCATGTAAGGATGAGTTGTTGGATAGACCATGCTGTTCCCATCAGATGCTGACTGGCTGAAGCTCGCCGATCCTGACTACGGGTGTTGTCCGTACGGAGTTTGTACCTTCTCCCCGTGCCCACGTGACTGTTCTCCGGGTGCTCTGGTTTCCCCCCACATTCTAAAGACGTACAGGTTTGTAAGTTAATTGGCTTCGGTAAAAAAATGGAAAGATTGCCCTAGTGTGCGGGATCGTGCTCGTGTGTGTTGGTCGCCACTCTGTGGGTCAAAGGGCTTGTTTCCAGGCTGTATCTCTAAACTAAACTGAAGTAACAAGGAAAACAAAAGAATAAAGACCCTCAAAAAAGCTGAGTTAAGGGGCCTGTCCCACTTATGTGATTTTTTTTCGGTGACTTGCCGGCACCGGTCATGGTCGCGGCAGGCTTTCGATTTTGAACAAGTTGAAAATCCAGCGGCGACCAGAAAAAGGTACGACTCTTTGGGGCGACTACTCACGACCATACAGGCGTTACCCCGCGACTATGTCGACACGTGGCGCCTGTAGGGTCGCAAGTAGTCGCCCAAGGAGACGTGCCGTTTCCTGGTCGCCGCTGGACTTTCAACATGTTGAACGTTTTCGGAGACCTGCTGTGACTATGACGGGTGCCGGAAATCGCGTGAGTGGGACAGGCCCTTAACGAGCAGCATGACACTCCAGCTGTGCACCTTCAACAAGACACTTATCTCAATGAGGCATGATTCATTAATTGATTACTTGGGCAATCGATTAAGTGCATTTCTTTACAGACATCAGAAATATAATGAAAACCACAGATGCCAGAAATGGGAAATACAAGCACAAAGTGCTGGACATGTCGATGAACAGTTGTAATAACAATGGCTTGTTTGATGAGGGACAGGGGAAATAGAAGAACAAATGTGCGCTTCCCATTATGACTTCAGAGCAAGTGTCTTTGACAACTCTCTGCTCGGCAGTTTCGTTAGGTTTTAATGACCAGGTTAGCTGTTACCCACTCCTTCAATTCAGCTACATTAACCATGCTTTTGAGTGCTTGCTCCTTGTACTGAGATAAAATATCTACTTGAGTCACACAGCACAGGAACAGGCCCTTCGGCCCATCGGGCTGCCCCATCGGTTGGGCAGCTCACCTGCCCGTGTTTGGTCCACATCCCTCGAAACCTTTCCTGTCCATGTACCTGTATGAATGGCTTTTAAATGTTGTTATAATATCTGCCTCAACTAACTCCTCTGCCAGCTCGCTCCATATCCCCACCACCCTCTGTGAACAATTTGCCCCTCCGGTTCCTATTAAATCTTTCCACTCTCAGCTTAAACCTATGTCCTCTGGTTCTTGATCCCCCCACCCTGATTAAAAGTATTTAGCGTTATGCAGTCGTTGTGTTATGCAGCACAGAAGCAGGCCATTTGGCCCACGCTGTCTATGCCAATCCGGTTGGCAGATTGGGCTATTCCCATTTGCCAGCATTTGGCCCTTAAGGGCCTGTCCCACTTAGCTGATTTTTTCGGCGACTGCCGGCGACTGTCATAGGTGTAGCAGGTCGCCCAAAAACCGCCGACTGGACCCCCCCCACGACAGTGTCTACGACAATGTCTACGGCAAGCTACCGACAACTGGTCACCCATTAGGACGTCCACCTACGACCACACATACGACAACCTACGTCCACCCGCGACAAGCTACGACAAGGTAAGACAATTCAGTCGCTGGTACCTGTTGCCGGTTAACGTAGGTTGACGTAGGTGGCCGCCAATGGAATTCACCAAAGTCAGCACCCGGCGATAACCAACGTCACCTGGCGGCAATCTACGACAGCACCTACGTCAGGAGAAGTCAAGCCACGCTCATTGGTGTCAAGCCAACTGTCGCCGAAAGGTTTTGAACATTTCAAAATCCAGCGGCGACCAGAAAAACGCTGCGATTCTTTGGGCGACTTGAGGACTCACGACCATACAGGCGACACCCCGGCGACCGTGTGGCGGCAGCCTAGTCGCCAGAAGTCGCCTAAAAAAATCGCCTAAGTGGGACAGGGGCATTAATCCTCGAAACCCTTAGAGTCAGTAACTGTAGCGACCCATATGTCTGTCCAAATGTCTTTTAAAGGATTCAGCATTGACGAATTTATGTGAAACATGACACAATTTAATATTGTAACCAAAGTTAAACTTTGCTTAGAAACATAGAAACATAGAAATTAGGTGCAGGAGTAGGCCATTCGGCCCTTCGAGCCTGCACCGCCATTCAATATGATCATGGCTGATCATCCAACTCAGTATCCCGTACCTGCCTTCTCTCCATACCCCCTGATCCCTTTAGCCACAAGGGCCACATCCAATCCCCTCTTAAATATAGCCAATGAACTGGCCTCAACTACCCTCTGTGCAGAGAGTTCCAGAGACTCACCACTCTCTGTGTTAAAAAAGTCTTTCTCATCTCGGTCTTAAAGGATTTCCCCCTTATCCTTAAGCTGTGACCCCTTGTCCTGGACTTCCCCAACATCGGGAACAATCTTCCTGCATCTAGCCTGTCCAACCCCTTAAGAATTTTGTAAGTTTCTATAAGATCCCCTCTCAATCTCCTAAATTCCAGAGAGTATAAACCGAGTCTATCTAGTCTTTCTTCATAAGACAGTCCTGACATCCCAGGAATCAGTCTGGCTTATTTAACAAATCTTTTTAAACATGTAATTACCCTCCAGTTTAGCATGAAATATCTCACCCCTCACCTTGATTCCGTTTTGGGTTGAATTATATTTATTTATGGGATCTGGGTGAGCATTTTATTTTATACTACAGTTTAACCCAAAAGTAAAGGCACAGATTGTTCATTCCATTTTGTTTAATATTTTAAGTTTTTCAGTTGGCAAAGTCTAATGGGCGAAAATTCCTGCCTGAATCCAAACGACAACAGCGAGAATAGAAGGTAGACAAAAACGCTGGAGAACTCAGCATAAGTTTCTCTAGCATTTTTGTCAACCTTCGATTTTTCCAGCATCTGCAGTTCCTTCTTAAACACAGCGAGAATAGATGTCAGATATAAACTCAGACATAAATCAGTATTGGTTCCTACCATTCAAACAGGGATTAGGACCGCTGGCTGTTGACAAATCGTGTCCCACGCCCCTCATGTGCAATGTCATCCAAGTGTCCCCTAACTCTCAGTCCGAAGAAGCGTCTCGACCCGAAACGTCACCTATTCCTTCTCTCCAGAGATGCTGCAGTGTAGGTTCACCAGGTTAATTTCCTGGGATGGCGCACTGTCATATGCTGAGAGAATGGAGCGGCTGGGCTTGTACACTCTGGAGTTTAGAAGGATGAGAGGGGATCTTATTGAAACATATAAGATTGTTAAGGGTTTGGACACGCTAGAGGCAGGGTATATGTTCCCGATGTTGGGGGAGTCCAGAACCAGGGGGCCACAGTTTAAGAATAAGGGGTAAGCCATTTAGAACGGAGGTGAGGAAACACTTTTTCCAACAGAGAGTTGTGAGTGTGGAATTCTCTGCCTCAGAGCGCTGTGGAGGGCAGTTCTCTGGATATTTTCAGGAGAGAGCTAGATAGGGCTCTTAAAGATAGCGGAGTCAGGGGATATGGGGAGAAGGCAGGAACGGGGTACTGATTGGGGATGGTGCTGGCTCGAAGGGCTTGAATGGCCTACTCCTGCACCTATTGTCTATTGTCTATTGTCTATTGTCTATTAACCCGCTGACTTACTCCAGCTTTTTGTGTCTGTCTTTGGTTTAGACCAGCATCTGCAGTTTCTTCCGACACACATCCATAGGATAAGGGGCATTGTGCCTCAATATAATCCTGGAGTTGAACACTTACCTGTTGGACAATGGTAGTGAGTTCCAGGCACAACTGAACGATGTTGTTTTTGAGAAGTGAATATTCTGTCACGCTGACAAATGGCGACCTGAAACACAGTGTTGGTGAATTTCAACTGGACAATCTGCAGTTCATTTAACTACACAACGGAATCCTTTTATTATAAGAAATACAGGCACATCTATAGCATAGTTCATAAAGCACGTTTCAAATGAAATATATTCCAATCAACGTCACAATTCACAGAACCAGAGAAACCTACAGCACAGAACAAGCAGGCCTCGTCTGAAGAAGGGTCTCGACCCGAAACGTCACCCATTCCTTCTCTCCGGAGATGCTGCCTGTCCCGCTGAGTTACTCCAGCATTTTGTGTCTACCTTCGGTTTAAACCAGCATCTGCAGTTCCTTCCAACACGAGGCCTATTCTAACTGGTCTGGCTGTGGTGGGTCCTTCAAAGAGAAATGGTGATGGAAATAGATACGACAGTGGGATTTAAGAGGCTTTTAGATCAGCACATGGAGGCACATGGATCATGTGCGGGCAGAGGAGATTATTTGGCATCGTGATCAGCACGGGCATTGTGGGCCGAAGGGCCTGTTCCTGTGCTGGTTAGTGGGCACCTCATACCAAGAATGCCCCCCCACCTTCATCCCTTAAACGCCAGTAACTACTCAAGCCAAAATAATAAAAGACTTGTCCCACCCCGGTCATTCCTTCTTCTCCCCGCTCCCGTCCGGCAGGAGGGACAGAAGCTTGAAAGCGCGCACCACCAGACTCACAAACAGCTTCTTCCCCTCTGTTATTAGGCTTCTGAACGGTCCCTCCATAAGTTTGTGTACTGTTCAATTCACCTCTACCCCCACTGAAGACATCGGATCTTGTCTGAGGAACTGGTGCGCTACAATGCTGGGAACTATATTCGGCACTCTGTATCTTCCCCTTTGCTCCACCCATTGTACTGGAGTTTGAACTGATTGTTTCTACGTATGGTATATCTGATCTGTTGGGATAGCATGCAAAACAAAGTTATTCACTGTTCCTCAGTATATGTGACAATCATAGACTTAAACCTGAACTTTCCCTGGCTTTCCTATTCCACATCCATCACTATAAGCGTCTCCAAACCAAATTCCCTCTGGTACCTTGTTTCCCAGTCAACCAGCCCAATATTTTCCTGTACCCAATAAATTGCTTCCTCATTGCCCAAACATTCTGAAAATACCTCCAATACTTGTCTAAATCATTGGCACTGCTACAACAGAAAGTCTAGCATCGAGCTCTGCAGAATAAGACAGAGCACAGCCCTAGTTAGTGAAAGTCCCAATGGCCATTAACTTTCGATTGCAGCTACTGAAAGAATTTCAGTTCTAACACTCCTCTTTCCTTCGAATCCCTGAGGGTACAAGACTTTGGTACAAATACAGATCTAGGATTCAGAGGGATATGGACCAAATGCAGACCATAACTCAGAATGTCAACTTGGTCAGCATGGATAAGGAGGGCTGAAGGGCCTGTTTCTGTGCTGTACAGCTCAATAACTCTATGACTCTAGATCACTTACGGGAATATCTGTCTCTCACGATATAGATGAAATTTCTTCAAAATTCTCCTTACCTTCTGGAACTGTCATGAGAGATTGGGTACTTAGATTAGATACTTTTGGAGATACCACATTTTTAATGTAACTTTATAATTTATAACACCACCCGGTTAAATAATGGAGGTAATAGAGAAAGATGCTGCGGACAATCATATCACAGGCTAATAAAGATAAGAAGGTAGACACAAAATGCTGGAGTAACTCAACGGGTCAGGCAGCATCTCTGGAGAGAAGGAATGGGTGATGTTTCGGGTCAGGACCCTTCTTCAGTCTCCCATTCCTTCTCTCCAGAGATGCTGCCCGTCCCGCTGAGTTACTCCAGCATTTTGCGTCTACCTTCGATTTAAACCAGCATCTGCAGTTCTTTGCTAAAGATAAGAAGGGATCGGTTACCATGAAGAAAGAAAGAAAGACTTTGGGTACGCTGCATTTGGAGTCTAGTGTGCAGGACTTCGTACCCCATTCATAAGAAGGTCGTGGGTACACAAAAGGCTGGAGAAACTCAGTGGGTGCAGCAGCATCTAAGGAGCGAAGGAGATAGGCAACGTTTCAGGTCGAGAGCCTTCTTCAGACTGTAGAAGGGTCTCGTCTGAAGAAGGGTCTCGACCCGAAACGTCACCTATCTCCTTCGCTCCTTAGATGCTGCTGCACCCGCTGAGTTTCTCCAGCCTTTTGTGTACCCTCGATTCTCCAGCATCTGCAGTTCCTTCTTTAACACATAAGAAGGTCGCGGAGGCTTTGGAAAGGATGCAGACGAGATTTCCCAGAGTGGTGACTAGATTAGAGAGTATTACTATAAGGAGAGTTTGGACAAACATAGATTGTCTGCTCTGGGACATTAACGGAACATTATCATAGAGATTTAGGGGAGACTTGATAGAAGTATATAAAGTTACGTGAGGTATTGATAGGCTAGACAGTCAGAATCATTTCCCCACAGTTGAACTGTCGAGGACTAGAGGGCATAGCTTTAAGGTTAGAGGGGGAAAGTGTAGATCAATCACTGCTGCTGATTTGATCCATGTCTGGTTTTGCTATAGCTGACCCGATCCACACGCCATGTCGGGTTTCCACTATGTCATCTTGTGGAATGCGAGCAGCCTTACTGTTTCGTTTTACCTAAGACTTCAAGCCTACAGTACCTATTGCTATGGTCTCTGTATATATTCCTATTAAAGTGCTTACTATGAAGTTTAATGAAAGCACTTTAATAGCACTCTACACATGGTGTCAGGAGTGGGATTTGCCAGAAGGAGCTCTTGGCGTCTAACACATGAAATACTGCTGCCTTACCCAGTTGGGCAGCAACTCAAAGGAGATGTGAGTGGCAATTTTATTTACACAGAAGGCCATGGGTGCCTGGAACGTGCTGCCAGGGGTGATGGTGGAGGCAGATCCGACAGTGGCGTTTATGAGGCTCTGAGATAAGTACATGGATAAGCAGGCAATGGAGGAATATGAATCACGTGCAGGCAAAGGGGATCAGTTGAACTGCTATCATATCATACCACGCATGGACAGTGTGGGCTGAAGGGTCTGTTCCTGCTCTGCACTGTTCTAGGTTCTATGTTTAGGATGTGACCTGGGCATTATGACGAGCATAATTCTGAGTTGGAAGGAATTCACACGTTGACTTCCGTTCTCCCAGTGACCGTGTGGGTCTCCCGCGGGTGCGCCGGCTTCCTCCCACATCCCAAAGACGTTTGGGTCTGTGAGTTAATCGGCCCTCTGCAAAATTGCCTCCCTCGTGCAGGGGAGTGGATGAGAAAATGGGATAACATGGAACGGGTGGGAACGGGTGATGGATGGCCGGTGTGGTCTCAGTGGGATGTCGGGCCTGTATCCTGGCTGCATCTCTAAACAAAAGCAAAATTGCAGGAAACATCGGCACGGACGTGGATACCCAGTTTGTTCAAAGATTCACAAGAAAAGCAGATTGCACGCCTTCCTGGAGCCAGGACAAATGTTTAGTTGACTCACTGTTCAAACAACGGTTCTTGACAATTGCTGAGGCAGAACATGAGCATACCTGTCCAGCCAAGCCAACAAGCTCTTGGCAGCACCAATGAGGTCAACGACTGAGGTAAGGAAGTCATTTGGCAGCCTTCTGGATGCCCGTCCATCGTAATGCCCACTCCTCCGTCGACCTGTTATAAAGTTCTGTAGGTTTTTGGCTGAGGCATTCAACTTGTGGGAAAGTGTTCTGAGGTTTTCAGTCTCCAGCCCGTAGTTCTGACAGGGGAGAAACACGTACGTTAGTGTTCGGCGCTTGCAACTGCAGATTACAAAAGAAAAGCCACAAAGTACTGGAGTAACTAAACCGGCCAGGGGGCATGTTGACGATGATGTGTCTTCCAATCAATCAGTCAAAATTCGGATTTATAAAACACCTTTCACATTGCCAGAGTGATTCCCACCGCAAATTGGAGGAGCAGCACCTCGTATTTCGCTTGGGTAGTTTACACCCCAGCGGTATGAACATTGACTTCTCCAATTTCAGGTAGTCCTTGCTTTCTCCCTCCTTCCCCTCCCCTTCCCAGCTCTCCCACAGCCCACTGTCTCCGCCTCTTCCTTTCTTCTTCCTGCACCCCCCCCCCCCTCCCCTGATATCAGTCTGAAGAAGGGTCTCAACCCGAAACGTCACCTATTCCTTCGGGTCTCGACCCGAAACGTCACCTATTCCTTCGCTCCATAGATGCTGCCTCACCCACTGAGTTTCTCCAGCATTTTTGTCTACATTCGATTTTTCCAGTTCCAGATCTGCAGTTCTTTCATAAACATTTCACATGCTAAACACTTCTCAAAGCGCTCTGCCAATGTTAGTGAACTGTTGTGTTCTCGAGAGATGCAGCCAGTGGCGGACTGGCCAGGGTGTCAGCTTGCCCGATGGCAGTGGGCCCCTGATGAAGTGGGCCCCCTTTGTCTCCTGGTAGCCAATATCTTTAGACCCAGACCGCCACTGGATGCAGCAGTCAATTTGTGAACAGCAGTCACTAACAGTAATGAAATAATGAGCATCTTAACTGATTTACCAATGCTGGTTGAGAAATAAAAGTTGGCCAGCGACGTTTGTACATCCTGCTCCAGTGGTACCGTGCGATTTTACATGTCCACTGGATAAGACGGACAGGATCTTAGATTTATACCTTATCCAAAGTGCAGTTGGAATCTGACATTGGAAAGTAAGCAATGCCTTGAATACAACATTGATGACACACTTGGTTGAGATTTTGCTTGTGGATCTGCAGGAAAAGGAGGGACATGGATCGTGTGCAGGCAGAAGTGACTAGATTAATTTGACATCATATTAAGCACGGACACTGTGGGCCAAATGGCCTGTTCCTGTGCTGGATTGTTGTCTGCCCGATGTTTAACATTGGTGTGAACAGATAGCAGATGTTTGGAAAATAGGAGTCGGCACTGCCTTGATTATCAGTTTACGTTTTGAATTAGGGGATTAAGATTGACTGCCAAAAGACAATCATATCAAATCCTTGAACGTAATAGCTACTTTGCTGCATTTTGGATAATAGATACAAGCTGTCTGTCCAACTGAAATCCGTTTCCTGTAAAATGAATGAGAAAACATCTTCGACATTATCAAAACAGTCTCCGAACAAACATGTTCCCAGTTAGCTGAGGCAGAGACGATGACAAACTCTTCAATGTTATACAGTAGTTCCTCTGATAGGAGTAGAAATAAGAAACTGCAGGTGCTTGTTCACCAGGAAAAGACACAAAATGCCGGAGTAACTCATCCCTAAAGTTACAGTCAGAAAGCATCCCTGGCGAACATGGATAGGTGTTGTGAATCTGTGGAATTCTCTGCCTCAGAAGGCAGTGGAGGCCAATTCTCTGGCTGCTTTCAAGGGAGAGTTGGAATAATAATAATAATAATAATAATAATATATCTTTATTGTCATTGCACAGAGGTACAACGAGGTTTGGAATGCAACTTCCATCCGATGTAATAACTTAATTAGCTAAAAGTGTAGACACCCACTTTAGAGAGAGCTCTTAAAAATAGCGGAGTCAAGGGATATGGGGAGAAGACAGGAACGGGGTACTGATTGTGAATGATGAGCCATGATCACAGTGAATGGCAGTACTGGCTCGAAGGGCCGAATGGCCTACTCCTGCACCTATTGTCTATTGTGAAGTTTCGGATTGGAACCCTTCTTCAGACTGAGTCCCCCTCAGTCTGAAGAAAGGTCCCGACATGAAACATCACCCATCCGTGTTCTCCAGAGATTCCTTCTGACCCGCTGAGTTGCTCCAGCATTGTGTGTCTTTCTTCCGATCGGTGTGCTGGACAGACCACCGTGTTACCGAAGTCCCACAAAGCCCAGCTGCAGAATACATTGCAACTACAGAGGAATACATTACGAGGTAAATGCATTAGTTGTGAAATGCCCAAATCAAACTCTGGAGATTGAAACCAAAGTGTTTTAAATGCAGACACGTGGACTCAGCCACTACTCAGTCCTGGACATCAGTACGTGAGCAAGGTGCTCCCATTTCATGGATACAAATTTCCATTAAAGATATTAGAGCGCCAATCATTCTATAACCCTGCGTACATCGGGAAAGTGAACTTTGGACCTAAATATAAACTGCTTGTTGTCAGTCCAATTGATCTTGAATTTTTTTTTCACACTCTAACACTTTTGCGTTCAATATTTTCTGCTAAATCGAGTACGTAAATCGTTGCCGGGCATGTGTTTTGTACAGAGAGTGGTGGGTGCCTGAAAGGCACTGCCGGGCAACCTGTGGGATTTCTGGGACCGTTGGGCACTGAGGGAGGTGGAATGTATCCTGGACAAGGATTGTAATATAGCTGTACAGTAGATTACTCAGTATATTAGTTTTGTCTTGTACTATGGTGCTGGGTTCTGTTTTGTTTTATTGTGTTGTAAATAATATTTTAATATTTGAATAAGTATTTTTGATTTACATTTAAAAAAGGCGATGGTTGGATGAAACCAGGCGCCGTAATCCTTCCCGGGACCCGGTCCCACACGAGCCGAGCCGCTTTTCCTCCAACACCCTTCATCTCCCTGCGAGACAGAGGGAGGCATCTCCTGTGTGGGTTCCTTCTCCACGCCCTGCACTTCCTCGCCCTGGTCCACCGTCCGGACAACAAGTGGCGGTCGCTGTTGCCTCTTGGTCATGAGAGAGCCCCCAGTGGGGGTCCCTCTACGCATGGGATTCTCCCCCTCTACATCGGGGACCTGGGGTGGAGGGGATTGCACCGAGGAGTTCCCTGCAACCTGCTTCTCTCGCGGCTCACAGACCCGCCAGCCGCCGGCCGCTTTCGCGGGCTGGAGGAGTGTGTGCACCACGTGTATTTGGAGTGCGTGAGGCTGCAGCCCCTGTTCCAATGCCAGCATTATCCTGCGCACACTAGGGACAATTTGCAATGTTCCCAGAGCCAATCAACCTACAAACATGCACGTCTTTGGAGTGTAAGAGGAAACCGGAGCACCCGGAGAAAACCCACGTGGTCACAGCAAGGATGTACAAACTCCGTGGTCAGGATCGGAACTGGTGCGGTAAGGCAGCAACTCTACTGCTGCACCAGCGTACGGCCCAATTTATATCTACCGATATTTCTGCCTCATATATTTATGCAATGCTTTGTGTCTCAGCCAGTCCATTTTACAAAAGTTGTCTTGTTCCACAATTTGCAACAGCGAATTCATTCTTCCTGAGAACGGTCCATCACACTTTTCACTGCGATATCTGGTTGGGATTATGAGAACAAGGTGCACAGACATAAACCATGGCCGGCAGACACCAGCGCTGCACGGGCATGTTGCGCCAAGATGGTGACACTGATGGATGCTAGTCTTCTGTTCGCCGAGTCAACACCTTGCACTTTCAATCAGCACAGAGACTCGGGAGTTTCACAGGATTATAATCGGACTAAAAAAACCGACACCATGACAGCTGAGCAGAAACCTGGCCAAGGAGATAAGTCTTACACCGTGACCTAACGGACGATGGGGGGTGAAGACTTGGCGAAGTATAAGCAGAAAGACAGACCTTCGGATCTAGATTGCTGGAGATATTTTGCCTGTAAAAAAGAATAACGTTACCGCAGACCGAATGTCTTCATTATTTGTTTATATTTGGTTCAATGGTGTTTTATCATCACGTGTTGTCACGACACAGTAAAATTATTTTTGCGTAAAGCACACATGCACGAGTCGCCATATTTTGACGCCATTTACAAAAAGTCCAAAGTGCGGTCCACACGCTTGATGTGGTGGAGCGGCTCCTGATCCAGGCGAGCCCCAGGCTGCTGCCGGGCCTCCTCCTTCATCCTTGACCGGCTCGGCCCGCCAGCCCACGTCCACTTCCTCGCCCGCCTGGGGGGGCTCCTCCTGCAGCCGAGCTTGCAGGCGCTTGAGGAATGACCCCGCTCCCTCTCCTAACCGCCCGCTCCACTCTTCCATGGTCGGCAGTGGCTCCCGCCTCCTCCGCTCTCCGGTCTTCGTGGCTGAGCTCGGCGGCTTCCGAGCTTCCCCCCCCCCCTCCCGGGTCTTCCTTCATCCGACCACCGGGACACTACTGGGCTGGTTCCGGCTCCACGGCACATCCCGGGAACCTTCTGCCACCGCGGATAGGTGGATGGTCAATCAATGGCCAATGGCTCTTTTGTTTTCACATGTACTGGCGTACAGTGAAATTATTTTTTTGCATAGGGTTCAGTAAAGTATTGCTATACCCAAACATACTCCCCGATTAGCACAAAGTGCATGGAAACAGTCCACTGAAACTATCCATGCAAGAGTCGACAGGTTTTGACGCCATTTTGAAAGTCCGATCCGGTCCGCGCGCTCAGTCCCCTGGCGCGGCGCCCAATCCAGGCGAGCCCCAGGCTGCTGCAGGGCCTCCAGCCGTTGCCGCTGTCCGCATCGTCCAGGGGTGCCAACCGCAGCCCACCTTGAGGGCGTGCACGGTGACACCACGGTTCAGTTTCTCACCGGCCCCTTGCTCTCGCCTCCGCCATCACCGGCCTCCTCCGTCCTCCTCTCTGGTTCTAACAAGTTCATAAGTTCTAGGAGCAGAATGGGGCCATTCGAACTATCCAGTCCACTCCGCCATTCAATAATGGCTGATCCATCTCAACCGCATTCTCCCGCCTTCTCCCCATAACCCCCGACACCCAGTGGCCAGGCTCGGTCTCCCTTCCCCTGGTCTTTTGTGTTTAGTCATTGGCTTTTGTTTTAATATCAGGCACTCAAGTGACATTGACATTTGGGCAGGGATTTTGTTGTATGCTGGACTGAAGGCTTCTGAAAGAAAAATATGTTCTAAACCAGAATTGACTTCCATTCACAACTATTGCAGAAAATCACCAAAAATGACCATACATCACTAATAGAGAATAGGGAAGGAACTGCAGATGCTGGTTTACACAGAAGATAGACACAAAAAGCTGGAGTAACGTAGTGGGACAGGCAGCATTTCCAGAGAAAAGGAATAGGTGAATTAGGGTCTCGACCCGAAACGTCACCTATTCCTTCTCTCCAGAGATGCTGCCTGACCCGCTGAGTTACTCCAGCTTTTTGTGTCTACCATTAACAGAGAGAATGAGTGCAAGATACCACCTTGTTGTGGTACTTTGGATTAATTTGATTTAATTAAAACAGAATCGACGTGTATTTAAACGTTGCCTATTTACAAAATGTCCTGACAACACAACAGACTCACAAATTAACTTTGAGTCCAGTTCCACCATACACAATTGGCCAAATATACCTGCAGGGCACATCTGAAATAATAAATAATGCCTTGCCAATATTCTTCCAATCTCAAAATTAAATACTGCACTTGAGTGCGACATCAAATTATATGCATATCTGAGAACTATATGCTGTACTGCATCTTTCCATATGCACCCTACCTATTGTACTTGAGGTTGCCTTGATCTTAATGTACAATATTATCCAATTTAACATAGAAACATAGAAACATAGAAATTAGGTGCAGGAGTAGGCCATTCAGCCCTTCGAGCCTGCACCGCCATTCAATATGATCATGGCTGATCATCCAACTCAGTATCCCGTACCTGCCTTCTCTCCATACCCTCTGATCCCCTTAGCCACAAGGGCCACATCCAACTCACTCTTAAATATAGCCAATGAACTGGCCTCAACTACCCTCTGTGGCAGAGAGTTCCAGAGAATTTGACTGGATAGCATGCGAAACCAAGCTTTTCACTGTACCCTGGTACATGTGATGATAATACACTTAAACCTAAACTGAACCTAAACATAAAATGGCCAGTCATCACCAATTACTAGTGAGAAAGCAAGGCCAGCATCAATACAAGGTGTGTTGTTGCTTCAAAATGGGCTTCTTCCTTGGAGCGCAGGAGGTTGATTCAGGAGGTGATCTTCTAAAGGTGTATAAAATCACGAGGGGAATACAGAGGGTGAATGCACAGTCTTTCACCCAGGGTAGAGGAATCACGAACACGGGACATGGGATCAAGGTGAGATTTAAGGTGCGGAGGGACTACCTTATCACAAAGAGGGTGGTGTGTATATGTGACGAACTGCCAGATGTGATGGGTTGTTTGCTGAGGGTGGTACGGTGGTGCAGCGGGTAGATCAGCTGCTTCCCAGTGCCAGAGACCTGGATTTGATCTTGACCTGGGTGCTATCTGTGTGGACATTGCACATTATCCCTGTGATCGCCTGGGTTTTCTCCGGGTGCTCCGGTTTCCTCCACATCCCAAAGACGTGCGGGTCTGTTGGTAAATTGCTCATTGGGTTTTGGGAGTGTATGAGAAAGTGGGATAGCATAGAATTAGTGTGAAAGGGTAATCAATGATTGGCATTGAGCCGAAAGGCCTGTTTCTATGCTGTATCACTAAATTAAACCAGACTACACTAACCTAAACTAAACTAAATTACGGGGAGAAGGCAAGAGAATAGGTTTGTGAAGGAAAAATAGATCAGCCATGATTGAATGACGGAATGGACTCGATGGGCTGAATTGCCTAATTCTGTTCCTAATGATCTTATGATCAATTTGACTTCAATATAATATTTTTTGTCATATACAATTATAAACTCATGTAAGGTAAATAAGTAACAAATTGGGCAAATTGTACAGATGACTGAACAGATGCATTGATGAGTTAAGCAGTCATTACACTCAGCTTGCATCCCTCTCTGATGTTGATGTTCAATTTCGGGTGAAAGATTGTCAAATGCGAACACAAACTCTGCTTCTGTCATGTGCAGGAATGAACTGCAGATGCTGGTTTAAACCGAAGATAGACACATTAAGCTGGAGTGGCACAGCAGGTCAGACAACACTGCTGGAGAAAAGGAAGAGGTGGTGTTCTGGGTTCAGACCAATGATGGCTGTCTGACCTGCTGAGTCACTCCAGGTTTTTGTGTCCATCTTCGATTTCTGCCTCCGCAGGTGAGGCCTGACCTGCTGGGTGTCCCCAGCATTTAGTGTGTCAAAATTCATCCTTTTCTATCTACTTGAAAGCCTGATTATCAGATGGAATTTAGTCCCATAAATTAATAACTATAAGCTTCTTGTTGTTTCGAATTTTAAGTTGCAGTCAAAGGATGCAAACTTGGTTGAAAACTTTATCAATCATGAACGATTAAAAATATTAAGATGATTAAATTGGGGAAGGTATTTCAGGGCATCCAACATTGGGCGAGAGCTGGGAGTGAGAAATTGCAAGTGACCAAGCCCAAGTGAAGTAGCGACCGAGGGGGGGGGGGGAGAGTGTGGGAGGGGGGTGTTCCCCCTCCCATTGATACGGAGCTTTTGCATTTCTTAGCTTGTAATCGTGCAATCTGGTGCATACTGTTGCGAGTCTTTTAACTTACACTTGAATGCAATATTTATGCTTTAAATTGGATTAGCTATGAATAAGGTTAGGCTAAATTAGATTCCTAATTACATTCCACAGTAGAGCCAGGCTCTGATCAACAGGTGCGGCACATGAATGATCTTAGTGTATTCATGTATGGAAATCAGATTATAATCAAGCACTTGGCCCATGTTGACCAACCTGGGTCTCACTGTACACCTGGTACTACTCCTGATCCTGACTCCAGTTGCATATCTTCTCTCATTTCTGTCCCTGAGTCCAGCCTTAGACCTGCCCCCCTATTCTACCCTGATTATATCTGCTTACCTGCTTAGGTTCCCAGTGCTGAACACATCCCTGGTCCCAGCTTTGACTGCACACCTAGTACTATTCCAGACCTTGACTCTGGATGCACACTTGGCCTTGCTCCTAGCCCCTCTGCACTGACAATATATCTGGCCCACACATAAAGCCTCATATCTGACCCCCTGGACTTAATCTATTACGTTTAAGTCCACAGGTGCTTATCTAATGTGGTAATCTTTTATGGGGCATTTTGCGGACCAAATTATGTATAAGAAAATTTGCTACATCCATGGGCTTCCTTATTATCTAACATGCTAGTTACTTTGTCAAAGAAGTCATCAATTGGTTAAACACAATTTATCATCCATAAAATTATACTCACTCAGCTGTATAAGTATTCTGTTACCATTTCCTTCATTTTCCTAACAAACTGTCCTGAAGTCATTTTCACCACCAATATTTTCAGTATTTTGCTGTCTTCCTCTCAGCTGGGACTTTTTCGAGATGCAAAGTCCAATAACTATATATTTAAGCAATAATATTCTATATAGTGTGATCTTGTGAGTACATAATATTTTATGTGGTATTCATAACACAACAATAATAAAAATATCTTTGTTTTGATTGCACCTACCAACAAGCATACATTATTATATTACAGTTAATATGTACCGAGAGCAAATTTTTGTTCCCATGCTCTCCATTCCCAATTACTTTTACATTGAAGTGATTGGAGTCCAAGTGATCTTTAAATGGCATCAGAAAAATAAAACCTCCGGAATTTATGATATTCATTATGTGGTTGGTTGGAATCAGTATCAGCACAATTACTATATTAAACTTTGAACCTTCAGATGTCCTGGTTCAAGCTAAAACTCAAGACAAATAATAACCTCCTCACACATTCCCCTGCAAGTATGTCTCTCCTTTAAAATATGCCCCTTCTTTGAACAATGTCTTAAACATCGCATCTGAATCAGTTTCCATCTGATTACACTCCTTGAGGATGTTCATCTATGTGTTCAATTAATAAAATAATGAGATTGTGGGCATTTCTATTCAACCGGTCAAAGGAATATAGGGGAGGGGGTTTAGAAATAGTCAGTGAGGTAAACAAACATAATAGTTGAGGTCAATGACAATAGTGCTGCCTTCACAATATTTAACCAAAGGAAATAATGGGTTATCGGGGTTTTATGTTGTGACAGACAGCCTGACACCTTGCATGTTATGTTAATATTACACTTATCCCAAATCAGGCTAATTACAAATCAATAACATTAGCCAACTCTGAAACACAAAGCGCTGAGCATTGGGATCCAGACATCACGGACAGCTGGCCTCAGTTCTCAACTCACATCTGGCAGGGACCACGGAGCGTTTTTGAAAGTGGGGGGGGGGCTAAGCAATCACTGATCACTGGCCTTGGGGGTACCTGGTGAGGGAGTAGAGCGACCGAGAGGGGAGAGGATGTGGAGGGGGGGTGCCCCCCCTCCCACGGTAGGGCCTTTTTGAAATTTGATGTATTCAAATCATGTTTTAGTGCATTGTAGAAGTATGATTTCAATGTTTTTGTTTGAAGTATTTTTAAGGTAACTTTTTAAGGGGTAACTTTTTCGACACACAGGGTGGTGGGTGTATGGAACAAGCTGCCAGAGCAGGTAGTTGACGCAGGGACTATCCCAACATTTAAGAAACAGTTAGACTGATACATGGATAGGACAGGTTTGGAGGGATATGGACCAAAAGCAGGTAGTGTAGCTGGGACAGGTTGGCGGGTGTGGGCAAGTTGGGCCGAAGGGCCTGTTTTCACACTGTATCACTCTATGACTACATTATACCTCCACCATGCATGAATGCTTCAAAATCAAGTGATCTCTGGCGCTGTGAGGCAGCACCTCTACCACTATGCCACCGTGCCACCACTTTTATTGTTAACATACTTTTCCACTCCAGAACCTCCTGAATATTTACTCTATGATCATTATGTAAGAAATACTTCCATTCTCAATGAAATTTAAAAAGTGATCAGGTTATAAGTGGTGAATCTGTGGAATTCTCTGCCACAGAAGGTAGTTGAGGCCAGTTTGTTGGCCATATTTAAGAGGGAGTTGGATGTGGCCCTTGTGGCTGAAGGGATCAGGGGGTATGGAGAGAAGGCAGGTACAGGATATTGAGTTGGATGATCAGCCATGATCATATTGAATGGCATTGCAGGCTCGAAGGGCCGAATGGCCTGCTCCTGCACCTAATTTCTATGTTTCTATGTTTCTATGTAAACAGGTAGACATAAAATGCTAGAGAAATTCAGTGGGTGAGGCAGCATTGAAGGAGCGAAGGAAATAGGCGATATTTCAGGTCGAGACCCTTCTTCAGTCTGATGTGAGGGTCTCGACCCGAAACGTCGCCTATTTCCTTCGCTCCATAGATGCTGCTTCACCCGCTGAGTATCTCCAGCATTTCTGTCTACATTCGATTTTCCAGCATCTGCAGTTCCTTCTTAAACATTGATGCTCTGTATAGTTAGTTTAGTTTATTGTCAAGTGTACCGAGGTACAGTGAAAAGCTTTTTGTTGCTTGCCATCCAGCGCCAGAGACCCAGGTTCGATCCTGACTACGAGTGCTGTCTGTGTGGAGTTTGTATGTTCTCCCTGTGACCGGGTGGGTTTTCTCTAGGTGCTCCGGTTTCCTCCCACACTTCAAAAACGTGCAGGTTTGTAGGTTAATTGACTTCTGCAAATAGCGCGTCGCGTAGAACTAGTGTACAGGTGGTCACTAGTCAGCACAAATGTGGTGGGCTGAAGGGCCTGTTTCTGCGCTGAATCTCTAAAGTCTAAAGAGCGGACAGGTGATGTTTCAGTACACGTGACAATAAACTAAACTGGACTAAATGAAGAATATAATAATAACATTTCAACATTCTCAAATCAGTGAAGATTTCAGTCAAGCAGCAAATTACAGCTGGTTCGAGAGGAAAACCTGGGTATCACAGATCAATTAGTTAACAGCAGTTAGTGGGGAATCCTGAGGCTATAGATCAGGATAGAGCGAGCGAGCGAACGCAATAAAAACTTTCAGCTGATTAGATAGAGGTGTGTAAGAGGCCACCATTAATTATATTATTTATACACGGTTTAGATGATGGCTTAAAAACATCATTTTCCAGGCAGTTAAAGACATGGTGACTGGCAGGTTTGTTTAACCTGTGTGAATGGAAGTACTAAATTTACGAGGAGATAGCGATAGATTAAGCAAATGAGCAAACCACTGCACATTTAGCATTCAATCCCAAGATACAGCACAGAACGCCACAGGAGATCCTTCTTCCCTGTAGCTATCAAACTGTACAACTCTTCCCCCTTCTGACATGGGGTAGACTGAGACTGACCCCCCCCCCCCCCCCCACTCTTTGCACATCCCCCAATCCTTTCCACTCGTCACTTTAATTTAATGTTTCATGTATCTTGTGTTATTATGACTGTTGGCCTCCTGGGATGAATAATGTTCTATCGTATCGTATCGAATCGTGTGGTAAACAGAAGCATAGCCATTAGTTCTGGATGAGAGAAAGGACAATAGAGCTCGAAGCAATGGGATATAGAGATCCCAACAACTACATGCCATGTCAAGGACAGGCACAGAAAATAATCAAAAACAAACTAATGAATTGCGTTAAAAATAAGAGAATGCTGGAGTTACTCAGCGGGTCAGGCAGCATCCCTGGAGAACATGTTTCAGAGAGAACTGAAGTTGCTGGAAAAATCGTAGACAAAAATGCTGGAGAAACTGAACGGGTGAGGCAGCCTCTATGGAGTGAAGGAAAATTGCTTCGCTCCATGGATGCTGCCTCACCCGCTGAGTTTCTCCAACATTTTTGTCTCCCTGGAGAACATGGACAGGTGATGTTTAGGGTGGGGAGCCTTCTTCAGACTGATTGTAATAGGGGGGAGAAAGCTGGAAGAGAGATGGGGCCGGGACAGAAGCTGGCAAGTGATAGGTGGATACAGGTGTTCCTGTGCAACTGATCAGAATGAAATGAAAACATTTTATTATTGGACTTTAATTTGGCTGCATTTGGAGTATTGTGTGTAGTTTTGTTCCCCCCCCCCCCCCCCCCCCCCCCCCCCCCCCCCCCCCCCCCCCCCCCCCCCCCAGCCAATACAGGAAGGGTGTGGAGGCTCTAGAAGTGGTGCAGAGGAAGTTTGTCAGAATAATGCCTGGGTTAAGGAGTGTTAGCTACATAGCGAGGTTGACAGACTTGGATTTATCTCTCTGGAGCACCGGAGGTGCAGGGAGACCAGACAGATGTTTATAAAAAGACGAGAAGCATAGATAGGGAGAGACGGAGAGAACTTTAATGGAAATAGCATATTCCAGAGGACATAGCTTTAAGATGAGAGGGGCAAAGTTTAAAAGAGATGTGCGGGGCAAGTGTTTTTACACAAAGGGCGGTGGTAGCCTGAACGCACTGCGTGGTCGTGGAAACAGATACAAAAGTGGCATTTAAGAGACTACGCGAATGGCGGATCAGCAGGGAATGGAGGCATATTATGGACAGGACAGGTTTGGAGGGATATGGGCCAAACACGGACAGGTGGGACTAGTGTAGCTGAGGCATGTTGGCCGGCGTGGGCAAGTAGGGCCGAAGGGCCTGTTTCCATGCTGTGTATGACTCTGTGACGTTATGACTCTATGATAAGAATCATGTTCAGCTTCATGAGAGTTGTTCTTGGCATCACGTCCGGCAGAGACATTGGGCTGGGCCTGTGTTCCTGTGTTGTACTGTTCTAGGTTCGAAACATAGAAAGCTGTTTGGCATTATTTTCTTTCAGGGGAGATTCAATTCAATTCAATCACCTCGGAGGGCTACTTATGAGAAACTTACTTTACGCTGAACAAACCGTAACCTTATCATAATGTTTTTAGTTATGTAAATTTACACAAATTAATTAACAAGCTCGTTTCTGTTCAGCAAGACAGTAATATTTTCCTCATTTACGATGAAAGGGATTATGAATCCCGGTTCTGTGTGTTTGCCAGCATAATTTACTTCAATTAATTTTTAGTCTTTATCAGTCGTACAGACTCATTAGTCATCCACATCCAAGTGGCATCTCAACGTTGATTTTATAACAGTCACTTCTTTCCAGGTTAAATTAAGTATTAATTAGTAAAACAAAACAAGTTTATGCACTGCCGTCACCCTCCTAACATATTAACATGTGATGAGCGTTTGAAGACACTGGGCCTGTAACCACCGGAGTTTGGAAGGATGAGGGAGGACCTTGTTGAAACTTGCCGAATAGTGAAAGGCCTGGGTAGAGTGGATGTGGAGAGGATGTTTCCACTAGTGGGAGAGTCTAGGACCAGAGGCCAAAGCCTCAGAATAAAAGGATGTACCTTTTAAAAAGGAGATGAGGAGGAATTTATTTGGTCAGAGGGTGGTGAATCTGTGGAATTCATTGCCACAGACGGCTGTGGAGGTCCAAGTCATGGGATATTTCTGAGGTAAAGACTGACAGATTCTTGATTAGTACAAGTGTCAGGGGTTAAGGGGAGAAGGCAGAAGAATGGGATTGGGAGGGAGAGATAGATCAGCCATGATTGAATGGTGGAGTGGACTTGATGGGCCAATTGGCCTAATTTTGCTCTGGAAATTTATGAACTTAATCTACCAACCCAGTATTCCACATCCAGTTAGACACAAAATGCTGGAGTAACTCAGCGGGACAGGCAGCATCTCTGGACAGAAGGAATGGGTGCTGATCAGTCTGAAGAAGGGTCTCGACCTAAAACGTCACCCATTCCTTCTCTCCAGAGATGCTGCCTGTCCTGCTGATTTACTCCAACATTTTGTGTCTAATCTTCGATGTAAACCAGCATCTGCAGTTCTTTCCAACACATTTCACATCCAGTTGTTTTATTTTGAGACGATATGAGCAAAAATAAGAAATATTTTCTCTTTGTTTCCATGTGTGGAGTTTGCACGTTCTCCGTGTGACCACAGGGCTTTGACCATGTCCTAAAGACGTGCGGGTTTGTAGGGTAATTGGCTTCTGTGAATTGTAACTTGCCCTGAGTGTGCACGTGGGTGGTAGAATCTGGGCGGAATTGATACCAATATGGAGAGAATAAAATTGGATTAGATAGTGCAGGATTACTAATTGCTACTTGGGATACTAAGATTACTAGGGCGCAGCGGTAGAGTTGCTGCCTCACAGCGCCAGAGACCCAGGTACGAACCTGACTACAGGTGCTGTGTGTATAGAGTTTGTACGTTCTCCCTGTGACCACGTGGGTTTTCTCCGGGTGCTCTGGTTTCCTCCCACACTCCAACGGTACACAGGATGGTAGGTCAATTGGCTTCAGTTAGTTGTAAAACGGTCCCCCATGTGTGGGATAGCATTAGAGTATGGGTTGACCACTGGTCGGCCAGTTTAAGAATAAGGAGTAAGCCATTTAGAACGGAGATGAGGAAACACTTTTTCACACATCTGTGAATCTGTGGAATTCTCTACCTCAGAGGGCGCTGGAGGCCGGTTCTCTGGATACTTTCAAGAGAGAGCTAGATAGGGCTCTTAAAGATAGCGGAGTCAGGGGATATGGGGAGAAGGCATGAACGGGGTACTAATTGGGGATGATCAGCCATGATCACATTGAATGGCGGTGCTGGCTCGATGGGCAGAATGGCCTACTCCTGCACCTATTGTCTATTGTCTATTGTCTATTGACTCAGTGGGTCTAAGGACCTGTTTTACATGCTGTATCTCTAAAGTCTAGTCTAATGATGAGTGTGAATGGGTGGTTGATGGTCAGTGTGGACCCGATGGGCTGAAGGGTCTGTTTTCATGCTGTGTCACTATAGAACCATCTGTACCACCAGCAGGTGAAGTGGGTGGAGTCTTCCAGCTTTGAATCTTAGAGGAGCTTGGTTTGTCTGCGGCTGTGTGCAACTGGAATCCCATTCCAATGGATAAGGGGAGAAGGTGTACCAAGTACCAAGTGTGTGCCACAGGCCGTGTGGATTTGGAACTGAGCCCAAGTCATTCAAGCCAGCACATATGCATACAATGAAATCATGATGATTAATTGATTAAAATGCAGCTCCATTTATTGAATACTTAAAGGGTTAAGGTGGTCCGGTTCGAGGCCCTGACTGAAGCCTGAATGAAGGAATAGATGAAGAATTATATACAATAGATCACAAATATATCTCCAGTGAAGAATATCTTGCTTAACACTCCACTCATTTTATTGATTTTTTTATTTCTTTCTTATTTCTTTTTCTTTTTATTATTTCTCTTTATTCCCTACTGTTATAAAATAATAAAAAATATAGAAGTATAAATAAGAATGACCATAAATTTTAAAAATATTAAGAATGTATGTGACGAATAATATGTTTCCTTTTTTTTTCGATTTTATATTATTTCTTCTTAATATGTATTTATTTCTAATAAAAATATTTTACAAAAAAAAAAAAAATGCAGCTGGCTTACACTTTTAAAGATCAAAGTAATCATACGCAATGTATTCTGTGTAATGTCTTGTCTAGTATCTGGACCTTGAGTCTGTAAAAGTAAGCAAGTATATTCTTAACCTAAACATTCTCAGATGAATCTGCAGGAAAGAACATCTTCAGTCATTTCCAATCTCACGTCTACATGGATTCATGTGAGGCTCAGGACCAGCTTCTTTCCCTCTGCCATCAGGCTTCTGAACATCAGCTAAAGTACTGTCCAATTCACCTCTTCCCCATTGTGGACACTGGAGGTTGCCTCTGGAACTGATACGCTACTATGCTACATTCTGCACTCTGCACCTTTGCTCCACCTATTGTATTTGAGTTTGGCTTGATATATATATCATCTTTTTTTGATCTTTTTTTTCGCCTTCCATCACAGTGAGGAATGTGGAGGAGTCACTGTGGTGGATGTTTATGTTAAAATGTATTTTGTGAGTCTTGTTGCTTTTTATTGGTATGACTGTACGGCAAAACATACTTGGCTAATAAAGTATGATTATGATTATTATCTGACCCGATTGGACAGCATGCAAAACAAAGCTTTTCACTGTAACTCAGTACGTGACAATAAAAAAACCTAAACCTAATCATTCCTGAATGCATTACCTATTTAAATAGACACTAAAAGCTGGAATAACGCAGCGGGACAGGCAGTAACTCTGGAGAGAAAGAATGGGTGACGTTTCAGATCGAGACCCTTCTTTGGTTTATCTTCTGTTTAAAACAGCATCTGCAGTTCCTTCCTACACACTACACTGCCGAGAACTACATTCTGCACTCTGTACCTTCCCCTTTGCTCTACCTATTGTACTTGAGTGTGCCGTGTTTATACTTATGTATAGTATTATCTGATCTGATTGAATAGCATGCAAAGCTTTTCACTGTAACGGAACAGGGGACAATAATAAATCTAAACCTTAACCTACTATAACCACATTACAAAGACACTTGAGCCGGTACATGGATAGAAAAGGTTTAGAGGGATATGGGCTAAATGTGGAGCAAAGGAAACTAGCTTAGATGGAGCCATTTTTATTACGTTACTGATTTAGACACAAGGAACTGCAAATTCTAGCTCACAAAAAGAGACACAAAGTGCTGGAGTAACTCAGTGGATCAGGCAGCATCTCTGGAGAACATGGATAAGTGATGATTCGGGTCAGAACCCATCGAGGCCGTCACCTCCCCTCCAGCTTTCTCTCCCCCCCCAGCCCACGAGGGAGCGATGAAGAAGGGTCCCAGCCTGACACCTCACTGACCATCAATCACCCGTTCACACTAGGTCTATGTTATCCCACTCTCTCATCCACTCCCTACGCACTCGGGACAATTTACAGAGGGCGCATCAACCTGCAAACCCGCACGTCTTTGGGATGTGGGAGGAATCCGGAGCGCCCGGAGGAAAGCCACGCGGTCTCCACGGGGAAATCGTGCAAACACCTCCCGGAGAGCACCCGAGGTCAGGATTGAACCCGGGTCTCTGGCGCTACAAGGCAGCAGCACTACCAGCCGCCCCACGATGATCTCAGTTAAAAAAGTGTGAGAGCGAGTGATGGGTCTGGGGGGGGACGTTGATGGTAAAGTGCACAAGTATTGAAACCATTAGATTAGTAAATGGTCGGTACACCCTCGGTGGGCCGAGCGGCCTGTTTCATGCCGTGCCATCCTACGACTGTAACACTTGTAACCCTTAGGGTTTTGAGGGATGTGGCCAAACGTGGGCAAATGGAGCTTATTGGTTGTCATGAACGAGTTGGGCCGAAGGGCCTGTTTCCTTGCTATCTGCAACCACCAGATGAGGTAGTTTACGGCCTTTTTTTTAGAGCTCTCTCCACGTTAATTTGTTCAACGTTCAACTTTCCACAAGGAATGTGAAATCTATTACCCTGGGTATTTCTTATTCCCAACTTTTCCCATGAGATTCCACTGCGAGATTTTCAAGCTTTGTCCAATAGATGAAAATAGAAGGCACTCCATGTTGACTTCAAGCACCGTTCAGCAGTCACAATGGCATTTGCCTTAAATTTGAAAGCGCACACCTCCAGATTCAGGGACAGTTTCTTCCCAGCTGTTATCAGGCAACTGAACCAACAGGAGAGCAGTCCTCAGCTCCAATCTACCTCATTGCAGACCCTTGCACTAAACGTTATTCCCTTGACCCTGCATCTGTACACTGTGGACAGCCTGATTATAATCATACCTAGTCTTTTCGCTGACTGAATTACACGCAACAAAATACTTTTTGCACTACCTGTATCACGCGACACTAAACCAAACTAAAATCAAAGCAGCTTACAACCCAGCGGTATGAATATTGATTTTTCTAACCAAGTTAGACCCTCTCTCCCTGTCCCACCCGCAACCCTAGTTGTGGTACTAGTTTTACTGTTGTCCTGGTGAGTTTCATTGTCTGTAACCTGTTTTCACCTAGCCCGCAGCTAACAATGGACCACTTCCTTCATCAATGTTACTTTTTTGCATATCTTTCATTCCTTTGTTCTATATCCCTCGACATCACCGCCTGTATCTCTCGTTTCCCTCTCCCCCGACTCTCAGTCTGAAGAAGGATCTCGACCCGAAACGTCACCGATTCCTTTTCTCCAGAGATGCTGCCTGACCCGCTGACTTACTCCGGCTTTTTGTGTCTAAAATCAAACCAAGTCTGACCGACTTCTCTTTCTTGCCAATATCCCCATAATCCCAGCAGCATTCTGCTGACTGGTTAGCACGCAACAAAAAGCATTTCGCTGCAACTGTTCACACGTGACAATAAAATAAACTGAACTATATTTTCAGAAATGCATGAAATATCAAAAGCCAGCTAGTGGAGAAAGCTCATCAATGCGTGAATGCAGATATCAGCCAATTCCTTGTGGGGATATGAGGCGAAAGAACGATGAGGCCAGTGCAGCATGATTTAAGGTTCGATGCTTACATTGTTGCAGATTGGCAACCAGACTGGCCATGGATTATCTGAAGACTCTCAACTCAAGGAGAGCTACACAACTGTAACATTGACAGTGAACTGGCTTAGTTTCATTTAATGTAGAGATACAGCGCGGAAACAGGCCCTTTTGCCCACCGAGTCCGCACCGACCAGCGATCCCCGCACATTAACACCATCCGACACACACTAGGGACAATTTATACTTATACCAAGCCAATTAACCTACAAACCTGTACGTCTTTGGAGTGTGGGAGGAAACCGAAGATCTCGGAGAAAACCCACACGGTCACGGGGAGAACGTACAAACTCCGTACAGACAAGCGCCCGTAGTCGGGGATGAACCAGAGTCTCCGGTGCTGTGAGGCAGCAACTCTACCGCTGCGCTGCCGTGCCCCGCCATGGCGATACAGGCAGCGCGAAGAGAAAGGACCCAACCTCGTGGTGACCAATCACTCGAGGAAAACAAGACACGAGAGAGACCCTGCTGGACTCCACCTTGTTCCAAACGTTATTCCCTTCATCGCCGAGAACAGCTCGATTATAATCATGAATACTCTTTTTGCTGATTGGTTAGCATGTAACAAATAGCTTTACACTGTACCTCGTGACAATGAGTTAAACTAAAACTAAGGGGTAACTTATCAGGTGAGGCAGCAACTCTGGAGAACGCCGATAGGTGATGATTTGGATCAGGACCTACGGGTATGAAAGAAATAGGTGACATTTTGGTTTGAGACCGGGTCTGAAGAAGGGTCTCGACCAGAAACGTCATCTATTCCTTTTCTCCAGAGATGCTTCCTGACCCGCTGAGGCATTTTTGTGTCTATCTTCAGTGTAAACCAGCATCTGCAGTTCCTTCCTACCCAGAGAGGAAGGAATAAGGTTAAAGAGGATAGGGAGGGGGGAAGGGGAGAAATGGGTACAAATTCAGTTGGGGCACAGGGAAGAGAGGGAGAGGGTAAAGACAGGATTCATGTAAATTGGTTCTCAATGGTCAGTGTGGTTTTACAGCCCCATAGCAGAAGCGTCCAGGTCGCGGGGCTGAAAACTGGAAGTATCCCGAGCTAATTCTGCTACCGCCATCATCTATTGTGACAAGTGATGGCTCCCACTGATTGTCGCCGGAAGCCTGCGTCCTTTTCAGGACGGACGATGACAGCGAGGTCAACATTTGTAACGTGGAAGATGGACACGAAAGAAGAAGGAGACGTGTGGCTTTATAGAACATAGAACAGAAAACTACAGGAACAGGCCGTTCGGCCCGCACGCCTGTGCCTAGCGTGATACCAAGATGTCAAGGACTCTAAAAGACTCTAATAAGGGATATTGTTGGAACGATTCTGCACGTTAACTTGTTGTTGGTTCACCAGCCTTTGATAGTCAGAAACCAATTCCCAACAATGCTGTGAATTAATCAACAGCCTCTGTGGAGGAAATGGCTTTAATTCAGTTTAGTTTACTGTCACGTGTACCAAGGTACCGTTAAATGTTTTTTTGTTGTGTGCTATCTAGACAGAGGAAAGACAATACATGATAACAATCGAGCCATTTACAGTATAGACAGTAGATGCTTGTAAAATCGAAGGTAGACACCAAATGCTGGAGTAACTCAGCGGGTGAGGCATCTCTGGAGAGAAGGAATAGGCGACGTTTCGGGTCGAGACCCTTCTTCATTTGACCAGCATCTGCAGTTCTTTCTTACACAAACAGTATATAGAGGTTACATGATAAGGGAATAATGTTTAGTGCAAGGTAACGCCAGTAAAGCCCGATCAAAGGTAGTCCGGCAGTCAGCAATGAGGTCGATAGTAGTTCAGGACTGCTCTCTGGTTGTGGTCGGACGATTCAGACGCCTTGGGATGGTTTGGGTCAGGAACCTCTTCAGACTGAATCACTTTGGTTTCTGCTCAAAGGTTTCTGGCGTCTTTCATTGCTCTGACCCGTTAGATTCATTTTACACCAACGTTACCACCTAGTTTTGAATGCTGTGATTCCCAAGGGGTTTCCGTGGTGTCATCAGATTTATTAGGTTTATTATCGTCACGTGCACTGAGGTGCAGTGAAACGTTTTGAAGAAGATTCCCAACCCGAAACGCACCTGTCAATTCCCTTCACAGATGCTGCCTGGCCCGCTGAGTTACTCCAGCACTATGTGTTTTAGATAATAGACAATAGACAATAGACAATAGGTGCAGGAGTAGGCCATTCGGCCCTTCGAGCCAGCACCGCCATTCAATGTGATCATGGCTGATCATCCCCAATCAGTACCCCGTTCCTGCCTTCTCCCCATATCCCCTGACTCGGCTATTTTTAAGAACCCTATCTAGCTCTCTCTTGAAAGCATCCAGAGAACCGGCCTCCACCGCCCTCTGAGGCAGAGAATTTCACAGACTATTTCCACAGAGTGTTTTGAACAACACTCCAGCATCGTCAGTTCATTGTGACTCTGATGTTGAATGACCTTCAGCACCAATCTGGACAATATATTCCACCAAAGATTTTTTGCTTCAAATCTGAGTTCTACCTGCAATAAAGAGGATGTACGTGATCACTGGGTAATTAATGGAAGAGTGGAGCAACAGCAAGAAAGTAAACGGCGGCAGTCACGGTGGCGCAGCGGGTAGAGTCGCTGCCTCACAGCGCCGGAGACCCGAGTTCCATCCTGACCACGGATGCTGCCTGTACGCAGTTTGTACGCTCTCCCCGTGACCTGCGTGGATCTTCAGTTCCCTCCCACACTCCAAAGACCTACAGGTTTGTAGGTTAATTGGCTTGGTGTAAATGTAAATTGGCCCTACTGCGTGGACACTAAGTGTTCATGCGCGGGGATCGCTGGTCGCTGGTGCGGACTAGGTGGGCCGAAGGGCCTGTTTCCACCCTGTATCTCCAAATTCTAAATCAGAGCCAGTAATACTCAGTCAGAGGAGAGCTTGCATAAACACAGCTCCCAGATGTATCAATGAGTACTGTATTTACTCCTTTCATCTTCATTATTAATGCACAGTATGTTTGGAATATAAATGAACCTACATGATATCCAGACTCCAGTTACGTTGCTGCAAGTCCCTGCACTGTTGCTGCAGGGGTCATTTCATGCAGGCTGGAGATATTTGCACACATTACCAAAAGTTAAGAAGCTCTTTGATCCTGGCAAGTCCTTGACCCAGCCCCAGATATAAAGTAATTGAGTTAATATTCATTTATGTTCACTTGCTCCAAGGAGCACATTTAACAGCATAAGCATTTTGTATTCCAGTTGTAAAGTTCATTTCCACTGACGTCAAGTTCAGGGCAACTATAAAGGTCAACATAACTCTGCACATATTCAACCTGAGTAAAGAGTGGAGCAGCGGTAGAGTTGCTGCCTCACAGCGCCAGAGACGCGGGTTCAACCCCGACCACAGGTGCTGAATGGGTGGAGTTTGTACGTTCTCCCCGCGACCACGTCGATTCTCTCTGGCAGCTCCAATTTCCTCCCACATCCCACAGATGTACAGGTTTGTAGGTTAATTGCCTTCTGTAAATTGGTCCTTAGTGTGTGGGATCAAACCAATGTTTGGGGTGGTGGCTGGTCGGCCTGGACTCGGTGGGCCGAAGGGCATGTTTCCATGCAGTATCTCTAAACTAAACTATGTTATCCCACCCCCCACACATAAACTAGGGACAATTTACAGAGTACAATGAACCTGCACTTCTCCGGAATGTGGGAGGAAAGCAAAGCACCCAGAGAAACCCATGTAGTCTCAGGGAGAACGTGCAAACTCCACACAGACTGCACCCGAGGTCAAGATCGAACCCTGGTCTTGAACTGTAAAGGGCCTGTCCCACTTGGCCGTCATTCGTGCGCCATTTACGCGACCTGCTGGCGTGTGGGTAGCGTGTGGGTAGCGCGGGACATGCGCATGGATTGGCGTGGAGGAGTGTGGACTTCGTCCTGCACTACATCTTCGCGCACCACTGGCCTGGCGCGTAACTGATGGCCAAAGTGGGACAGGCCCACGACCCTGGCGCGACGCAACGTCTCGCCTCCAACTGCAGCAGAAGCGGGCAAACGATTGCCGAGCTCGGCCTGGGGCTCACGGCCGTTGCAGTCCGGATCCGCTCCCACTACTACTCCCGGAGCAGGGCGAAGACGATTGGAGATAGACACAAAATGCTGGAGTAACTCAACGGGACCGGCAGCATCTCTGGAGAGAAACAATGGGTGACGTTTCGGGTCGAGACCCTTCTTCAGACTGAAGAAGGGTCTCGACCCGAAACATCATCCAGTCCTTCTCTCCAGAGAAGCTGCCTGCCCCGCTGAGTTACTCCTGCATTTTGTGTCTATCCTCAATTCAGGCCAATCTTTTTATCGGGAATGACTCCAAACTTCCCATGAAGAGCTGAGACCATGAAGATTAAACCTGTGATCTGGTTGCAGGAAGGAACTGAACACAAAAACAACAGTTGATCTGATTTTATTAATAAATGAATTGCAATGTTATGGTTGAATCTTAAATCCATCATTGACGGTACAGTTTGCATTGAGCACTGCAGCAAACATACAGGATTAGTTGCTGCATTTATATGCCACACAGGGTTTTTATTTCCCATTAATCCAATAGACATCCATCAACCTCCTCAGATTTATAGATCTGGAAATCTAATCTAGTGTAAACTAGCTGAGCTAACTATCCTCAGATGGGAATCGCAAGACTTTTCATTACAAGGGTACAGCAAAATGGCAGGTGGATAGGAAAGGTTTCGAGGGATATGGGCCAAACATGGGCAACTGGGACAAGGTTAGATGGGCACGGTGGCGCAGCGGTGGTGTTGCTGCCTTACAGCGCTTTCAGCGCCAGAGACGCGGGTTCAATCCTGACTACGGGTGCCGTCTGTACGGAGTTTGTCCATTCTCCCTGCGACCGTGTGGGGTGTCTCCGAGATCTTTGGTTTCCTTCCACACTCCACAGACGTACAGGATTGTAGGCTTGGTGTAAACGTATACGGGCCTTAGTGTGTGTAGGATAGTGCTGGTGTACGGGATCGCTGGTCAGTGCGCACTCGGTGGGCCTCTAAACTAAACTAAAAAAAACTAAGATTGGGCATCTTGGTGGGCATGGACAAGTTGGGCCGAAGGGCCTGCCTCTCTGCTATATGTCTCTATGTCTAAGTGATAATGTAATAATCAAGATTACTTTGACTCCTTGATGAAGTGAGTGGCTCAGAAGACTATTATCGCAACCCTTAGGTACGAAGCAAGTTAATTTCAGAAGCTGTCGAGATGTTCGAAGTGAGATGATTCCATTAGTTGCCTTGACAATGAATGTATCTTGCACTATTTCAATTATTAGTTCCCCATCTTTTAACCTTGACGTGAGCTACTAATGGATTGAAACCCGCTTTGAAGTTCTCTGAAGGTCTTTGGGGCCTTTGTAGCTGTGTTATGACTGTCCTTTCATTGTCCTTATCCCTTCAAATTTTAGCTGATTACAGTTTTAAAATTTCACCAATAAAATGGCATCTGAAACCATGATGGATGCTTCAAATTAAACCGATGAAAACAACTCGCATTATTCTCCTCTGCTCACCATCTGTTACGAAACATTTGGGCTCGACAGATGGGGAGTCGTGGAGATAAAAGTGAGTTGCTACCATAATAGTAGCATACCTGGCATCAGGGGTTGGAACGAGATCTCAACGATCTCAACAAAATGTTGGGAATTCATTTCAGCAACGGTAAATTTGAGAGACCTGTATGTAACTCCAGCGGGCCACGCAACATCTCTGGAGGACAATGTTTCGGGTGGGGACCCTTCGTCAGATGTTTCGGGTCAGATGCTGGTCTACACAAAAGGACGCAAAGTGCTGAAGTAACTCGGTGGGTCAGGCAGCGTCTCAGGGGAGCGTGGAAAGGTGACATGGGTGAGTTGGGCCGAAGGGCCTGTTTCAGTGCTGTGTGACTCTACCATTATGGATTTGGAGTTGTGGATCGAGTTTTCTTCTCTAAAAGTCTAGTTTAGTTTCGAGATACATTGTGGAAATGGGCCTTCGGCTCAAGGAGTCCGCCCCCGTTCTAACACTATCCCCATACACTAACACTATCTTACGACAATGGACAATTTACAAATTTACCAAAGTCAATTAACTGACAATCCTGCACCACTTTGGAGTGTGGGAGGAAACCGGAGCACCCAGAGAAAACCCACACGGTCACAGGGATAACGTGCAAACTCCGTACAGACAGCACCCTAAAGGGCCTGTCCCGCTTTCATGACCTAATTCGCGACCTCTGCCGAGTTTGCCCTTGACACATACTCGCAGCATTGTCGTCGCGAGGTCTTAGGAGGTCGTAGGTAGGTTGTAGGAGGTTGTAGGTAGGTTGTAGGAGGTTGTGATGTTAGTTGAAGGTACTCGCGGCATCAAGTAGGTCGGGCCGTTTTTCTAGCCTGATGAAAAATGTCCACGAGTAAAAAAGGTCTTGAATTAGGTCGTGAAAGTGGGACAGGCCCTTTAGTCAGCATCAAACCTGGGGTCTCTGGCTCTTTAAGGCAACAACTCTACCGCTGCACTGTGCCATTAAAGACATTTATAACATCATTATACAAACTTTTTGCCAATCCAATAGATTAAACTTTGAACAAAGACTAATTTAGTATTCTAGATTATTTCATTTATTGAAATTACATTTTCCACCTTACTTGCTAGAATTTAAACCTTTGGCTCGAGAGGAATGGTTCAGGTGTTTGAGTTAGTCCTCCAGTAATATATCCATAATTCTTTACAGCTCAGAGATTTGGTAATTAATGTTTTGGGGGAATTCGATTATATGACTGGTTCTCTGAAAACTGTAATCAGTAGCAAATTACAAAAATACATCAAAGTGAATGCCCTATTTATAAAATATTATATATTAATTATTACGTGGGGACCTATGATAGTTAAAGCCCTGTCCCACTGTATGAGGTAATTCAAGAGCTCTCCCGAGTTTAAAAAAAATCAAACTCGTGGTAAGTACGTGGAATGTACGTAGCGGGTACGTCGGAGCTCGGGACGTCTCTTAGCGGCTCGTAACGCTAACGGCAGGTACTCGGGAAATGCAGTAATCTCGTGAAGACTTGTGAAGATTTTTCAACATGTTGAAAAATGTCCACGAGAGCCCCGAGTACCATTACCGTAAATCTCCGAGTTCGAATCAGGGGAAACTCGGGAGAACTCTTGAATGAACTCATACAGTGGGACAGGGCTTTTAAGATTTCCTTACCAATACAATGGGTGTATATGGGGGTGCTCAATGGAGTGGCATCACCTCTGGTGAGGACATGTCGTGCTCCTCTGTGGGTAGATTGCCCACCTTTAGTCCTCACCTGGCCCCTAGCTCCCACCTGTGGCTCCCTGGAGAGCCGCTTCTACTGGTGGGCTAAACCAGGTGAGGGAAGCCATAAGGTCAGAAGTTCATAAGTGATAGAAGTAGAATTAGGCCATTTGGCCCATCGAGTCTACTCCACCATTAAATCATGGCTGATCTGTCTCTCCCTTCTAACCCCGTTCTCCTGCCTTCTCCCCATAAACTTTTTTTTTTAACAAAATGCTTTTATTCAGAACAAACAAAATCGAAGCAGTAACACAGTCAGAGAATGCCTATATTGGCATTTTACAAAGAAAGTTCTCAAATTAAAATATTAACATTTTAATGTTAACATATTAATATCCCCATAAACTCTGACGCTAATCAAGTAATGTCAATCTCTGCCGTAAAAATATCCACTGACTTGGCCTCCACAGCCTTCAGTGGCAAAGAATTCCACAGATTCACCGCCCTCTGACTAAAGAAATTTCTCCTAATCTCCTTCCTAAAAGAACGTCCTTTAATTCTGAGGCTGTGACTTCTAGTCCTAGACTCTCGCACTAGTGGAAACATCTTTTCCACATCCACTCTATCTGGGCCTTTCACTATATTATACCATTCTATGAGGTCCCCCCCTCATTCTTCTGAACTCCAGTGAGTACAGACCCAATGCTGACAGACGCTCAAAGCCGACGGGTCTCGAGCCCGCGGTGAGTTTAAGGACTTGCTCAGCCCAGCCCAGACTCAGCGGAGTCTGATCCAGCGGATTGGGCGGAGGGAATCCACTGGAAGGTTCGATGGCCAGTGAGGCGGCTCAGCAACGCGCTGTGGAGTGCAAAGGTCACGTCAAACCATGACAGAAGACAGTAGACAATAGGTGCAGGAGTAGGCCATTCGGCCCTTCGAGCCAGCACTGCCATTCAATATGATTACGGTTGATCATCTAAAATCAGTACCCCGTTCCTGCTTTTTCCCCATATCCCTTAATTCTTTCAGCCCTGAGAGCTAAATTTAACTTTCTCTTGAAGACATCCAGTGAATTGGCCTCCACTGAGTGGCGCTGTCATTCGTCGTGTTTTCTTATTTTTAGTGTGTTTTAAAAGTTTGTGTCCATGTTCTCTGGTTTGTTTTATGTGGGGTGGGGAAGGGGTCGAGGGAAACTTTTGTTCAATCTCTTACCTTGCCGGAGATGCGATTGTTTTCCGGACTGTATCTCCGGTCGCTCTGCGGCCTAACATCGTGGAGCTGGCGGCCTCGCTCGGGGCTGACTTTGAGCCCCACCGCGGGGCGGTGGACTTATCGTCTCTGGTGATGCCTTGCCTGGGATCGACGCTCCAACCGCGGCCTGCTGATGTCACCACCGAGGAACTCGCAGTCTCGGGTAGACACCGATGTCGGGAAGCTCCAAAGTCGCAGAAGATTTCGACCAGCCCCGACCCAGGGTCCGATCGCCCGGCGCAGGGAAGCTGAGACCCCCCCAGATGCGGGAACCGACGTGGAGGGCCCAACGCCGCCGGCTACGGGAGCCAAGATCGTCCCGTCAACGGAAGGCTCGAGGCCCCCGACCGCTGGAGAGCAAAGACGGGAAGAGGTTGAAATTTTTTCCGCCTTCCATCACAGTGAGGAATGTGGAGGAGTCACTGTGGTGGATGTTTATGTTAAAATGTATTTTGTGTGTTCTGTTGCTTTTTATTGGTATGACTGTATGGCAAATCAAATTCCTCGTATGTTGCAAAACATACTTGGCTAATAAACTATGATTATGATCACTGCCTTCTGTGGCAGAGAATTCCACAGATACTCAACTGTCTGGGTGGAAAAGCTGTTTCTCATCTCTTAAACGGCCTACCCCTTATTCTTATCCAATCACAGAACGCACTGAAACACAAGCATTATGACCCCAAATGTCACCCATCCACGTGTGGGAAGGAACTGCACGAAGATAGGCACAAAAAGCTGGAGTAACTCAGCGGGTCAGGCAGCACATCTGGAGAAAAGGAATAGGTGACATTTTGGGTCGAGGCCCTTGTTCAGACTGAGAGTCGGGTGAGAGGGAAACTGAGTTCCAGGCTCAGCTCCAGGCCCAGAGCCTCCACGCTGCAGGCTTCAACGCCACGCCAATCCATGTTCTCCAGCGATGCTGCCTGACCCGCTGAGTTACTCCAGCACTCTGTGTCTTTTTTTGTAAACCAACATCTGCAGTTCCTAGTGTCTATATATGGAAACTCTTTTCCTGAGGTAGTTAACTCCATCCGGACAAAAGTATTATTGGAAAACTTGTTCCAGAACGTTTAATTGGGAACAAGAACAAGGTTTCCTCCTGACGACAGCTAACGGCCTTCACAGGTTTTGTGCTTCAATGAGCAAGTCTGAGTCCGATCCATTGGGAAAGTCATTCGCTGTCAAGAAATTGATCAGAATTACCGAGGCATCCAGACACATCGTTCCAGAGTCATACAGCACAAGAACAGCCATTCAGCCCAACTAGCCCATGCCGACCAAGAAGCCCCATTTAAGGTAGTCCCCCCCTGCCCGTGTTTGGCCAATATCCCTCTTCAATCTTTCCTACAAGGGCCTGTCCCACTTAGGCAACCTTATTGGCGAGTACAGGAGACTCTGCGCTCACCACAAGATCGCCACATGTTCACCACATGGTCTCTGGTGAGTCTCCTTCATGGTTGAGAGGAGTTCCCGCATTGTGGGAACTATTTGCGGCCTCAGTATGGTCGCGGAAATTTTGTCAACATGTTGAAAATTTTTCGGCGACCAAAAATTGGTCGTCATGGAGAAAATAGATACTTTTGTAGTCGTGCAGTGGTAGTGGGGTCGTTGTAGGTAATCTCCGACCGGGCATCTTCATTGGCTCATTGGGGAAACAAATAAGTAAGCACGAGTTTTCAGAACCAAGGAAAACCGACCGGTAATGTTAAATGCCCGCTAAACTTCACAGCTGTATATCTCTGGCTTATTAAAAGTTGTCTGGCTTCTTAAAAATGTCTCCACTTCTTCTCCCCCCTTTCGCCCCCCTTTGCCCCACCTCTCCCCCCTTCTCCTTCTCCCCCCCTCCTCGCTCTTTTAAAGGACTTACCGTACACTGTGCCAGCCATCTTAACCTTCCGGTTCATCGCGGTGTGTGTCTGTAACTCCTTAGCTTTGCACCGTGTGAATTTCAGACAGCTCTCCCCCGCTTTCCCTGGCCCCCGTCTTTGCGATGTGTTTGTGTGTGAGTGTGTGAGTGTGTGTGCATGTGCGTGCGTGCGTGTGCGTGTGTGCGTGCGTGTGTGTGTGTGTGTGTGTGAGTGCGTGCGTGCGTGCGTGTGTGTTCCGATCTGACGGTCGCCGTTCCAGTTCGCGGTTTTTCAGGCGAGTTGAAGCAACAGCCTCGAGCCTGAAGGTCGCAGGCAGTCCGCTGAAAAGTCGCCCAAGTGGGACAGGCCCTATACATGTACCTGTTCAAATGCTTCATCTTTGTTTTAATTTAGGGATAAAGCAAGGAAACAGGCCCTTTGACCCACCGAATCTACGCTGACCAGCGACCAGCTGTACACTCGTTCTCTTAGCCACATTGGGGACAAATTACAGAAGCCAATTAATCTATAAACCTGCGCGCCTTTGGAATGTGGAGGAAACCGGAGCACCTGGAGAAAACCCACGCAGGTCACAGGGAGAACGTACAAACTCCGTACAGACAGCGACCGTAGTCAGGATGGAACCCGGGTCTGTGAGGCCATAACTGTACTGCTGTGTCACTGTGCTGCCCTTTAATATTGCCTAATTTTAGTTTTGTTTATTTGATATGCTGTTATAGCACCTGCCTCAACTACCTCCTCTGGCAGCGAGTTCTCTATACCCACCACCCTTAATGTGAAAAAGTTGCCCCTCAGGTTTCTATTGAATCTTTCCCCTCTCATCATAAACCCCAACATCCTCTGGTTCTTGGTTCCCCTAGGCTGGGGAAAAACTCTACGGATTCAGGTTCGAGAAGGGAGGCAGGGAAAATTACAGTGGGGCCCCGGTGGAGAGAAAGATCTGTAGAAATGATTAAGGTGAGGAGGAAATAGGGTTGAACGGAAACAAAATGATGAGAGAGAAAATGTATAGAAAGTTGAGGCACAATTAATCATGAAAAGTGATGCTCACTTTAATCTTTCAAGCAAAATGGTTACGAAGGTAAACCATGCCAGAAGCGCCAGGTACACAGAGCGGCTAAAGAACTTCACACTGTGATTAATTAGTGAAGAAGCCCTCAGCACCAAGGAGAGCAACTCAGAACAGTCTGCAAACACAAATGGGAATAAAGACCTGGAGAGGAAATGGTGGCTGGAATCAACGCAATACCCTGAGACTGCAAACAGATGGAGGAGGGTTCGACAAGCGGTCCAACCATGTCCGAAAGAACAAAGAAAAGATTCATCTGTGGTTGAAAATAGACTTGGTGCCTGAGAGCAGATCAGGTCAACCAACGATGCTATTGCACAGCACAATTATTGCAGGGGACAAATGGCGTGTGGCATTGACTTTGGGTACATGTGGTAGAGCTGCTGCCTCACAGTGCCCGAGACCCCGGCTCCATCCTGACTTTGAGTGCTGTCTCTGTAGAGTTTGCATGTTCTCCCTGTGACGGCGTGGGATTATTCCGGGCGCTCCCATTTCCTCCCACATTCATTTCACCAGATAAGATAGGGGGCGCCGTCGAGTATGGCTGCCCTGCCAGCACCTGTTGGTCTTTTCACTCTTTTTAAAAGATTTTAGTTAGTTAAAAGTGTTTGGTTTGGAGGGCTTTTAGTCTTTTATGTGGGGGGTGGTGGGGGGTGGTGGGGGGTGGTGGGGGGTGGTGGGGGTGGGGGTGGGGGGGGGAACGGGGGAAACTATTTTTCTCAGTCCTACCTGGTCGGAATTGCGGCCTTTCTCCAAGCCGTGTTTTCGCCCCTTCCTCGCGGCCTACCGGCAGTCTGGAGTGGCGTTTTCCTGCCGGGATCGGCTGGGACTCCAGCTTCGGCGGCGGCACAGCGCTGGGGACACCATCGTGGAGCGGGCGATGCCTTGCCCGGGTCGCCGTGCGGTGGGCTCCGTGGGCTGGGTCCGCCGACTCCAACATCGTGGAGCTGCGGTCTGCGGTTTGCGGTCTGCGGAGCTTCCAGCCGCGGGCGGCGCTGAGCTTTGAACACTACGGAGCCTGGGATCTCACGATGAGATCGCCAGAGTCGGAGCTCCAACCGGCGCGGCCCGTGGACTTCGGGAGCTGCGAACTCTGGGGAGGAGGCGGCCGCTCCAGACACTCCGGGCCGCTGAGGAGTGTTCACCCGACGCCAGAGCTTCATCACCCGGCGAGAGGGCCTGAAGCATTGGGCTGCCGTAGCAGCGACTGCTGAAGCCTCAACAGGCCCGACTATGGGTGAACAGGGGATGGGAATGGACTTTTGCTGCCTTCCCCCACAGTGGAAACCATTGTGAGGGGATGTTTTAATGTTTATTGTTAAATTCTTTAGTGTTGTGTATTATCTTATTGGTGTATGTGATAGTAAATGTCCTTTGTCCTTTGTCCTTTAGATAGGGATCTTAAAGATGGCGGAGATATGGGGAGAAGGCAGGAACGGGGTACTGATTGTGAATAATCAGCCATGATTACAGTGAATGGCGGTGCTGGCTCGAAGGGCCGAATGGCCTACTCCTGCACCTATTGTCTATTGTCTATTAGACAGACATCTTCTCTGTCTTGGAGAAGTTGGCTGATTGACATCCTCCCATACGCGAGGGCGTATTCCCGATCTTCCAACCCACCTCATTGGAGACATTGGACATTTTTTCTGGAACTGCAACGCTGCAATTCCGTGATCTATGTTGTGCACTCTAATATTCCTGCTTGCACTGACTCTATTCCTGTGCAGTAGGATCTGATGTGATTGAATAGCTTGCAAACAAAAGCTGTTCACTGTACCTCAGCGCACACGGCAACAAGAAACCAACGTCAATACCAACAGAAAGCAGATAACTTCTGTGAAGCTGAGGTAAAGATTGCTGAGAAACCCTAATGCAGAAGTATAAATCTGATGATAGATATACTATCATTTCAAACCTGAGGAAGCAATTACTTTTTTTGGTATTGGAACATTCAGGAAGATTAACTATTCACAAAAAATGTGCACCACATTTCTTTTAACTGTCTTGATGAATGTGATTGGCATCACAAATGTGAAACAAGATCTTGTGTTCGTGTTCCTCTGCTGCTGGTTAGAGAATCTCTGAACACTCAGGTGAAGACTAAATGGCTAAATGGCGGCAGATTTGCTGCCTCGCAGCGCCAGAGACCCGGGTTTAATCCTGGCTACATGTCTGTACGGAGTTTGTACGTTCTCCCCGTGACCTGTGTGGGTTTTCTCCGGGTGCTCAACTTTCCGCCCACATTCCAAGGATCAAAGGTTTCAAAGGCATGTTTATCGTCACACGTACCAATTAAGGTACCGTGAAACTCGATTACCATACAGCCGCACGAAAAAAAACCAACAGGATACATAAACATCCACCACAGTGGAGTCCCCACATTCCTCACTGTGATGGAAGGCAATAAAGTCCAATCTTCTTTTATGTTCCACTTTTTGTACAGCTTTGTAGGTTAATCGGTTTCTAGTAAAAATTAAATGTGTAGGATAGTGTTAGTGCATGAGGAGATTGCTGGCCAGTGTGGACTCGATGGGCTGAAGGGCCTATATTTCCGCGTTGTAATTCTAAACCAAAAGAAACTAAACTAAGACTAAGCTGGCAAAGGCCACGATGAATGCTGTTCATCTTCCCAGAGAAGCAACAGACCATCAGCAACCCTAGCTGCGCTGTTGACTGGCGAGATCCTTCAGTCGGGAACGGATGACAAGTCCCAGTTAAGGATAGCCTTGAGCAGGGAGCTAATCTAGTCAAGGAACTAGTCAGTGGTCGGTGGGGGCGCTGCAAGCCGGCAGCCCTGTTAGCAGCTGTCCGTCTTTTTTCTACTTTTTTAATTGTTTTTAGTATGTTTTAGTGTACTGTTTAAATGTTTCTTGGTGTGTCTTGTGTGGGGGGTGGTGTGGGGGGGTCAGGGGGAAACCGTTTTGGCCGCCTCCTCCACTGAGAGGCGACTTTTTCCGTGTCGCCTCCCCCGTGGCCTAACAACAAGGATCGGCGCGGCCTTTCCCGGAGACGCGCCCGGGGCTTCAGCGGCGGGTGCAGCGTGGACACTCGGCGGGGAGCGGGCGAGCCCTCGCTGGGGCTCACCAGAGGGGAGCGCTTCGTTTTCGCTGGCCCGCAGCAGTCGGCAGCCTGAAGCCTGCAGGGCTCCAGTGCGCAGCGGCGTCGGCAGCCCGGGATCCCTCGGCCTACTTCTACCGTGGGTCCGGCGTGGACTTACCATCACCCCCGGTGGGGAGCTTCGACCGTCGGCCCTGCTGTCTGCGCTGCTTCTGGCTGCGGTGGGAACTTTAAATCTTCAACCGCCGGCCTGCGGCCTATACCAACCTGAAGCCGCGGTCTCCGGTGGGGAAGAGCCGACTCTGGACTTACCTTGTTTTCACATCTGGACGCCCGCAGCGATGGCTACGGAGGGTTGAGGTCCCGACCATGGGGGAAAGTGGAGGACGACCGGCAAATGTTTGTGCCTTCCACCACAGTGACAAATGCTGTGGTGGATGCTTATGTTACATTTTTATTGTGTTTTGTGTGTTCTTTGTTATTGTATGCTGCTGGCAAATTCATTTCACTTGCACTTTATGTGCAATGTGACGAATAAAACCGTATTGTATTGTGTTGTATTGTATTGGAAAGCACGAGCATGAAAGGAAGATCTGGTATCACTCTGCAACTGGACCTCAAAACCTTCAAACAGAGTGGAGAATGAGGCACAGCTTCCCAGAGAAGCAACAGACCACCAGCAACCCCAGCTGCGCTGTTGACTGGCGAGATCTTTCAGCCGACAACCGATGACAAAGCTGTGTAGTAGAACTTTAGTTGACTTTAGTTTGGAGATACAGCGTGGAAAGAGGCCCTTCAGCCCACAGAGTCCGTGCCGACCAGCCATCCCCATACACAAGCACTACCCTACACACAAGGGACAATTTATAATGTTTTTTTTAACCAAAGCCAATTAAACCTGTACGTCTTTGGAGTGTGGGAGGAAACCGAAGCACCCGGAGAAAACTCCCGCGGTCACGGGGAGAACGTGCAAACTCCAAACAGACAGCACCCGTAGTCGGGATCGAACATCGGATATATTTTGGGCAGCACAGTGGTGCAGCTGGTAGAGCTGCTGCCTCACTGCCCCAGAGACCCGTGTTCGATCCTGACCTTGAGCTCTGTCTGTGTGGAGTTTGCACGCTCTCCCTGTAACTGTCCAGGAGTACAGACCTGCAAACCAAGATGCATTGTTAACAGGAGCAGGTTAGGTGTTGGGGACCATGGATTTTCCACAAGGCACAAGGTGATGGAGTGACCCCCACCATACGGCAGCCACAACAACTCTACAGACAATGTACACACATCCGAGCCAGGGCAGCCTGCTTCAGATGCCCCCACCCCCTCCCCCACCAGCTATCTCCTCCTCCTTACCGAATAGTGAAAGGCCTGGATAGAGTGGATGTGGAGAGGATGTTTCAACCAGTGGGAGAGTCTAGGACCAAAGGTCATAGCCTCAGGATAGCAAGACGTACCTTGAGAAAGAGATGAGGAGGAATTTCTTTAGTCAGATGGTGGTGAAACTGTGGAATTTATTGCCATAGGAGACTGTGGAAGTCAAGTCAATGGATATTGTTGAGGTGGAGATTGACAGATTCTTGATCAGTACGGGTGTCAGGGGTTATGGGGAGAAGGCAGGAGAATGGGGTTGAGAGGGAAAGACAGATCAGCCATGATTGAATGGCAGAGTAGACTCGATGGGCCGAATGGCCTAATTCTGCTCCTAGAACTTAAGATCTCATGACCTTATGAACGACCCGTGACAATATTGCTACCCGTAGAATCCCTGCAGTTCCCTACCCGTAGAATCCCTGCAGTTCCCTACGCAGGGAGCTCCACCAGGAACTTCCAAACCTGGGAACGTTCAGGATGTGTGGCAGGCGGTAGACAAACACCACCACCTGCAGGTTCTGCCCCATACTGCATAGCCTCCCGGCATGGAAATGCAGCAGGTCTAAAGAAGGGGCTCGACCTGAAACGTCGCCTGCCCATGTTCTCCAGAGATGCTGCCTGACCCACTGAGTTACTCCAGCACTGGGTGTCATTTTGAGTATCTGCAGTTCTTTTCTTCCTATGAGTATCACCAATCCTTCATCATCAACCAATGGTTCAATGGGTCTTTATTTATTATCATGTACGCAGGGCACAGCAGAATTCTTGTACACAATCACAAATGAAGTCGGCACAACCTTGGCGCTGTTAATAATAAATAAACAGAAAACACGAACAGTCCAAAGTCCAAAGTCCCATCCACGTGACTAAGTGGGCTTTGGGGCTAAGTCCTGGTGCCCACATTTTAAAAAGGGAGGGAGAGAGAAAACGGGGAATTACAGACCAGTTAGTCTAACATCGGTAGTGGGGAAAATGCTAGAGTCAGTTATTAAAGATGGGAGAGCAGCACATTTGGAAAGTGGTGAAATCATTAGACAAAGTCAGCATGGATTTATGAAAGGTGAATCATGTCTGACAAATCTTATAGAATTTTACGACGATATAACTAGTAGAGTGGATAAGGGAGAACCAGTGGATGTGTTATATCTGGACTTCCAGAAGGGTTTCGACAAGGTCCCTCATAAGAGATTAATAATAATAATAATAATAATAATAATAATAATAAATACTTTATTGATCCCCTCAGGGAAATTCAGATTAGTGTACAAATTTAAAGCACACGGTATTGGGGGTTCAGTATTGATGTGGATAGAGAACTGGCTGGCAGACAGGAAGCAAAGAGTAGGAGTAAACGGGTCCTTTTCAGAATGGCAGGCAGTGACTAGTGGGGTACCGCATGGCTCAGTGCTGGGACCCCAGCTATTTACAATATATATTAATGATTTGGACGAGGGAATTGAATGCAATATCTCCATGTTTGCGGATGACACGAAGTTGGGGGGGCAGTGTTAGCTGTGAGGAGGATGCTAGGAGGCTGCAAGGTGACTTGGATAGGCTGGGTGAGTGGGCAAATGCATGGCAGATGCAGTTTAATGTGGATAAATGTGAGGTTATCCACTTTGGTGGCAAAAACAAGAAAGTAGGCTATTATATAAATGGTGGCCGATTAGGAAAAGGGGAGATGCAACGAGACCTGGGTGTCATGGTACACCAGTCATTGAAAGTAGGCATGCAGGTGCAGCAGGCTGTGAAGAAAGCGAATGGTATGTTAGCATTCATAGCAAAAGGATTAGAGTATAGGAGCAGGGAGGTTCTACTGCAGTTGTACAGGGTCTTGGTGAGGCCACACCTGGAGTATTGCGTACAGTTTTGGCCTCCAAATCTGAGGAAAGACATTCTTGCCATAGAGGGAGTACAGAGAAGGTTCACCAGACTGATTCCTGGGATGTCAGGACTTTCATATGAAGAAAGACTGGATAGACTTGGCTTGTACTCGCTAGAATTTAGAAGATTGAGGGGTGATCTCATAGAGACTTACAAAATTCTTAAGGGCAGAGCAGTTGTCAAACAAGGACAGGCTAGATGCAGGAAGATTGTTCCCGATGTTGGGGAGGTCCAGAACAAGGGGTCACAGTTTAAGGATAAGGGGGAAATCTTTTAGGACCGAGATGAGGAAAACATTTTTCACACAGAGAGTGGTGAGTCTCTGGAATTCTTTGCCACAGAAGGTAGTTGAGGCCAGTTCGTTGGCTATATTTAAGAGGGAGTTAGATGTGGCCCCTGTGGCTAAAGGGATCAGGGGGTATGGAGAGAAGGCAGGTACAGGATACTGAGTTGGATGATCAGCCATGATCATATTGAATGGCGGTGCAGGCTTGAAGGGCCGAATGGCCTACTCCTGCACCTATTTTCTATGTTTCTATGTCCACCATTGCAGTATCTTCACCGGTATAGGTGGGGAGGGGAGGGGAGAGGGTGAGGGTGTTGTGGGTCAAGGCTTCTCACTATCAGCTTCTCACGAGCGAGTAGGGGGGGCTGATAAATGGCAGCCTTGACAGCAATATCTATACCCAGGAAAATTAAAAAAAAACACAGCAGCAGAGAGATACTTGCCCTCCTCACAAACTCATCCAAAGCAAAATGAAATACAGTACACCTCCCCTCTCGTAGAGTGAGACAGCGTGGATCTACAGAGAGCTAGCTACAAGATGCAGCAGCTGAAGCAAGTGGCGATGCATCCTGATAGAGAATAGCCAGCTGCATCGCTACCTTGTTTGACAACTGCTCTGCCCAAGGCAGCGAGAAATTGCAAAGCATTGTGGATGTGGCCCAGTCCATCACACAGACCACACTCCCCCACCATCGACTCCATCTACACTTCCCGCTGCCTCGAGACAGCAGCCGACACTGTCACGGACCGCTCACACCCTGGTCATTCCCTCTTCTCCCCTCCCCCGTAGGGCGGAAGGTTGAGAGCACATTCCTCAATATTCAAAAATATGTTGCACTATTATTGTCTACATTTGCACAACTATTCTCTACCTTTGCATTTGTTTGTTATTTATTTTGTCCGTTACAGAGTAATATGTTGACATATCTGTCCTGCAGCCGCAATAAGAATTTCATTGTACTGTTTTGCGACATATGACAATAAAACTCTCTGGACTCCTGGGTCTCTTCCCCATCAGACTATTGAATGGTCCTTCATGAACATGGGTGTACTTCTGATCTTCCAATCAATCTTGTTGTGGCTTTGTACTTTTTAAAAACGTGCACTTTCTCTGTCGCTGGAACATTACATTCTGTGCTTTATATCCTTTCACGTTTTGTCTTTCTTTCACTAGACAACAATAAACAAATAATTTAGTTTAGTTTAGAGATACAGCACGGAAAAAGGCCCAACGATCCCCGCGACACTAATGTTATCCTACACACACTAGGGACAATTTACAATTATACCAAGCCAATTAACCTACAAGCCTGGAGTGTGGGAGGAAACCGGAGCACCTGGAGAAAACCCACGCAGGTCACGTGGAGAACGTACAAACTCCGAACAGACAGCATCCATAGTCAGGATCGAACCTGGGTCTCTGGCTGTGAGGCAACTACTCGACAGTTTGATTGTACTCAAGGTTGGTGTGATTATAGACATGTATGGAATGATTTGCCTGGATACCACTCAAATGTTCATATGATAACAATAAACCAATACCAATACCAAATATGTGAAGCTCTGATCTGCAGGGACCATCAAGTGTAACAGATTGCTGCTACGATCAGCTTGGCAGCCACGAGCAGTGAGTCATGGTGGGAGTTTAACCCGAGCGCCCTGGTTAGATGCAGTCTGCTCAGAGCTCCGCTATCGTCCTGTCTCTCACTCGTAGGAACGACGCTCAGGCATGGCTGCGACGAACTGCTTTGTGCAGAAGCCCTGGGTAACTAGCCTGGGAGCAACCTGCAGACTATCATCAGGCAACTGAACCATCCTACCTCAGCCAGAGAGCACTGCTCAAATACTATCTAGCTCATTGGAGAGCCTCGGACTAACTTGCCCACACCGGCCAACATGGCCCATCTACACTAGTCCTTTGGCCCATGTCCTTTCCTATCCATGTACCTGTCCAGAACCAGTTCTCCAATTAACTAAAGTTCCCGTATAGTCACTAAGTTGCACCTACAGAATAATATATGAAAAATAATCCCGGAATTGTCCTGACCACAAAATATTGACTCATGCAAACCCAAGGATGCAGACGGGATGTGTAGGAAGGAACTGCAGATGCTGGTTTACACCGAAGATAGACACAAAATGCTGGAGCAATCCGTCTGAGCCAAAGCGGAATGTGAGAGCATGCTACACTTGTCCCTTCACCTCCCCCCTCCACTCCTTTCAGGGACCCAAGCAGTCCTTCCAGGTCCGACAGAGGTTCACCTGCACCTCCTCCAACCTCATCTACTGCATCCGCTGCTCCAGATGCCAGCTGATCTATATCGGTGAGACCAAGCGGAGGCTTGGCGATCGTTTCGCCGAACACCTTCGCTCGGTCCGCAATAACCAACCCGACCTCCCGGTGGCTCAGCACTTCAACTCCCCCTCCCATTCCGTATCCGACCTCTCGGTCCTGGGCCTCCTCCACACGGCCAGAGTGAGCAACATTGCAAGTTGGAGGAACAGCACCTCATATTCCGCTTGGGGAGTCTGCATCCTCTGGCTTGAACATTGAATTTTCTCAATTCTGTTAACCCTTGCTGTCTCTCCTCCCCTTCCCACCTCTCCCTCAGCCCTCGGGCCCTGGCATTCCCTCTCTCTCTATCTCTCCCCCACCCTAGTCGCACCAGCTTCTCATTTCACACCACAAACAGCTTACAATTGGCTTGTTCCCTTTATCATCGTTACTTTTTTGCATATCTTTCATTCATTGTTCTTTATCTCTCCACATCTCCGTCTATATCTCTCGTTTCCCTGATCCCTGACCAGTCTGAAGAAGGGTCTCGACCCGAAACGTCGCCTATCTCCTTCGCTCCTTAGATGCTGCTGCACCCGCTGAGTTTCTCCAGCCTTTTGTGTACCCTGGATTGTTGCTTTTGCTGGAACACCAGAGGTTGAGTGGACACCTGATAGAAGTATATAAAATGATGAGAGGGATAGTTTATGGTAGACAAAAATGCTGGAGAAACTCAGCGGGTGAGGCAGCATCTATGGAGCAAAGGAAATAGGTGAGGTTTCAGGTCGAGTCCCTTCTTCAGACTGATGTGATGAGAGATAGTTTTAGTTTAGTTTAGTTTAGAGATACAGCGCGGAAACAGGCCCTTCGGCCCATCGGGTCTGCGCCAACCAGCGACCCCGCACATTAACACCATCTTACACCCACTAGGGACAATTTACATTTACACCCAAGCCAATTAACCTACAAACCTGTACGTCTTTGGAGTGTGGGAGGAAAGCGAAGATCTCGGAGAAAACCCACGAGAACGTACAAACTCCTTACAGGCAGCACCCGTAGTCGGGATTGAACCCGGGTCTCCGGCGCTGCGTTCGCTGTAAGGCGCTGTAGCTCCACTGCAGCGACACCGTGACCACCCTACGATAGATAAGGGGGGACAGTCCGAACTTTCAAGCCAGTGTGGAAATGTCAAACAGTAGAGGGCATAGGTTGAATGTGAGAGGGGTTAAGTTTCGAGGAGAGATGTGAAGCAAGTTTATCACACAGAGGATGGTGGGTGCCTGGAACACAATGCCAGGAATGGTGCTGGGGCTGATCTGATCATGTCCTTTGAGAGGCCTGTAGATATGCGCATGGATGGATGGATGGATGGATGATACTTCATTGTCAATGTGCAGGCAATGCACGGATATGAATCATGCACGGACAGAGCAGTCTCGTTTAATTTGGCATCATGTTCACACAGACATTGTGGGCCGAAGGGCCTGTTCCGAAGCTGCCATGTGCAAAGCCCTGGAAACGTACCTACATTACACCAATCCAAAGCTCCACATTTGCAGGTGAAGCAATGTCAACATCCTCTCCCAGGCTAGCAGCTCCAAGCAGGATAGAAAATTAAATCAAGCTGCAGATGTCTGAAATCAAAAAATTAAAGCTGGAAATGTTTAGTTGAGTTTAAAGGCGCATCATGGAAACAGGCCACTCAGCCCACTGAGTGCAGCTGGCCAGCGATCGCCTGTTCACACCAGTTCCATGTTATCCCTCATCCCTCTCTCATCCACTCCCTACACACTAGGGTCAATATACTGAGGGCCAATTAACCCACAAACCCGCACGTCTTTGGGATGTGGGAGGAAACCGGGGCACCCGGAGGAAACCCACGCGGTCACAGGGGGAACGCGCAAGCTCCACACAGACCGCACCCCGAGGTCAGGATCATAACTGGGTCTCTGCCGCTGTGAGGTCTACCTGCTGTGTCGGTGCGCCACCCTCATACTGGAAACATTGAGTAAGTCAGGCAGCATCTGCGGAAAGAGAAAGTCATGTGACAACGGAGCTTGGAGCCGAAACAACAACGTTCCTTCTCTTTCCCTGCATGTTGCCTGAACTGCTGCGTGATTTTATCCCTCGCATTCAAACTCAAGCCAAACGTACATTAAATCATCAACGTGGAATCTCCCACAATGATCACTGGCGACAGTGAATGGTTCTTGCAGTCGAAGTCCAGACTATGAAGTAATATTTTTAGTTCTGAATTTGGAACATGTGTGGGCTGTTGCTAAAATCTACAGAAATTAAGTAAATGCTATGCTTATGATAGCTTACTTACTATAAAGCAAGTCATTAAATGCTGAGTGTTGCAACCGATCGCAGCTAGTACAGTACTGTCAATCCCAAGAGGCATCCTTTCAATGTGAAGGAAAGAACTACAGATGCAGGTTTAAATCAAAGGTAGACACAAACTGCTGGAGTAACTCAGCGGGACAGGCAGCATCTCTGGAGGGAAGGAATGGGTGACGTTTCGGGTCGAGACCCGTCTTCAGACTGATGTTGTGATGTTTCTTCAGACCCGGCCTCGACCCGAAACGTCACCCATCCCTTCTCTCCAGAGATGCTGCCTGTCCCGCTGAGTTACTCCAGCAGTTTGTGCCTTTTGAATTATTGATCTCAAAGAATTCGATGGAGTGACTGATTGCCGCAGGGGGACAAGGCCAACTGTGCTTTGAAGTTGCAGTTATAAATGTTTCAAGTGAATAATCAATGTCGTTAGTCTAATGTCCGGCGAAAGTAAATACACTTCCAGTTTCCTCTCTACTCTGCTTCATCAGTTCTGGCTCCACTGCCTTTCATTGCTGCAAATTATCTGGCACCACGAATGTACTACCATCGACCTCATTGGTGACCCTCGGACTATCCTTGATCGGACGTTGCTGGTTTTACCTTGCACTAAGCGTTATTCCCTTATCAGGTATCCATACACCATGAATGGCTCGATTGTAATCATGTATTGTCTTTCCGCTGACTGGTTAGACACTAGACAATAGACAATAGACAATAGGTGCAGGAGTAGGCTATTCGGCCCTTCGAGCCAGCACCGGCATTCAATGTGATCATGGCTGATCATCCACAATCAGTACCCCGTTCCTGCCTTCTCCCCGTATCCCCTGACTCCACTATCTCTAAGAGCCCTATCTAGCTCTCTCTTGAAAGTATCCAGAGAACCGGCCTCCACCGCCCTCTGAGGCAGAGAATTCCACAGACTCACAACAGAAAAACTGTTTCCTCGTCTCCGTACTAAATGGCTTACCCCGTATTCTTAAACTGTGGCCCCTGGTTCTGGACGCCCCCAACGTCAGGAACCTGTTTCCTGCCTCTAGCGTGTCCAAACCCTTAATAATCTTACACGTTTCAATATATCACGTCACAAAATGTGTGGAAGGACCTGCAGATGCTGGTTCAAGCCAAAGATAGACACAGAAAGCTGGAGCAACTCAACGGGTCAGACGGCATCTCTGGAGAGAAGGACTAGGTGTTGGAGGACTGAAGAAGGGTCTTGATCTGAAACGTCACTTGTTCCATTTCTCCGGGGATGCTGCCTGACCCACTGAGTTACTCCAGCTTTTTGCGTCTAGAACGGGACAAAAGCTTTTAACTGTACCTCGGTACACGTGGCAATAAAATAAACGGGACTGAACAAGCACGGCAGAGTTCTTCGTGGGAGTGCGACACACAAATGTTGACCCAGAACATACAGCACAAGAACGGGCCCTTCGACCCACAATGCTCATGATACCGAGATCATCTCTTGTCTACCTGTGCAGAATCCATATCCCTCCATTCCCTGCATGTAACTGCGCTTAACTAAACACCTCTTAAATTCAACTATCATATCTGACTTTCCCCCTCTACTCTCAAGCTCTGTGCCGAACAACTGGCACCGGTCCACACAGACATTTTCAACCAGCCCCTGCAAACCTGTACTGTCCCTGCCTGCTTCAAAGTCTCCACTATTGTCCCTGTACCCAAAAAGGCAAGGATTACTTGCCTTAATGACTACAGCCCTGTCGCACTGACCTCTGTAGTCATGCAGATGCTTGAATGGCTTGTGCTGGCCAAGCTGAAAAATATCACAATCCCCTGCTGGACCCTCTGCAGTTTGCATACCGGGCCAATAGATCTGTGGATGATGCAGTCAACCTGGGCCTGCACTTCATCCTACAGCACCTAGACCGCCAGGGGACCTATGCGAGGATCCTGTTTGTTGATTTTAGCTCTGCATTCAACACCATTGTGCCAGAGCTACTACACTCCAGACTTTCCGAGTTGACTGTGCCTGAACCCCTCTGTCGGTGGATCACCAGCTTCCTGACAGACAGGAAGCAGCATGTGAGATTGGGAAAACACATCTTGGACCCGTAGACCCTCAGCATAGGAGCACAGCAAGGCTGTGTGCTCTCTCCGTATCTTATTTAAACTTTACCCCTCTCACCTTAAAGCTATGCCCTATAGTATTTGATTTCTCCATCCTGGGAAGAGGGTTCTGACTGTCGACCCTATCTGTGTCTCTCATCATTTTATAGACTTCTATCAGGTCTTCCCATAACCTCCGGTGTTCCAGAGAAACAATCCAAGTCTTGACACTAACTCTCGTGAGGAGATAGACAAGCATGTCAAAATGAGCACATCTTCAATGCTTTACTTGAAGAGGCTTGTTACAAGATGGAACTAGGTCGGTGGGGGAGCTGCGAGACAGCTGCCCTGCCAGCAGCGTGTTCGTCATTTCTACTTTTTTTGTTTTTTTGGTGTGTCTAGTGTCAGTTTGGATGTCTCTCGGTTTGTCTTATGTGGGGGGTGGTGGGGAGGGCAAAGGGGGAAACCGCTTTCAGCCGCCTCCTCCACAGAGAGGCGACTTTTTCCATGTCACCTCCCTCGGGGCCTAACATCATGGATTGGAGCGGCCTTTCCCGGAGTTGGGCCCGGAGCATCGGCAGCAGGCGCAGAGTGGACTTTTCCATCATGGAGCAGGTGAACCCTTGCCGGGGGTCACCAGAGAGGAGTGCTCCGAACGCTGGCCTTGTGTCGTTGACGTCATGGGGCTGTTGGCTGCGGAGCTTCTAGCCGCGGTCGTGGAGTGGACTTACCATCCGGTGCCTGGGATTCCTCGCCGGGGATCGCCGGAGAAGCGCTCCGACCGCCGGCCTGCGGCCTATAACATCCTGAAGCCGTGGTCTGTGGAGCTTCAAGCCGCAGGCGGAGCGTGGACTTACCATCCGGTGCCTGGGTTCCCTCGCCGGGGATCGCCGGAGAAGCGCTCCGACCGCCGGCCTGCGGCCTATAACATCCTGAAGCCGCGGACTCCTGTAGGAAAATGCCGATTCGGGACCTCCAAGCCTCGTTGTGTGTTTGACCGTCCTGACGTCGGGGTTTAGATCATCCTGACGAGAGGGCCTGTACGTCCAGCTGTCCGTAGCGGCGACTACGGGGGGGGGGGGGGGGGGGGGGGGGGGGGTTATGGCCCCGACCACAGATGAACAAAGGAGGAGGACTGGCTGAACGTTGTGCCTTCCACCACAGTGAAGAAAGCTGTGGTGGATGTTTGTGCTAAATTTTATTGTGTATTGTGTGTTCTTTTTGAGTGTATCGCTGCTGGCAAATTCATTTCACTGCACCCTCGGGTGCATGTGACGAATAAAATTAACTTGGACATTGATTTGACTTTGAACAATGATGGAGTGGACCGACTGAGGTGGGAATCTTCGAGCTTGGGCCTTGACAATGCGTAGCAACTCAAACTGGGGATGACAAAGAAGCCAAGAGTTGGAAGAGCACAGACATCAGAGGTTTGATGGCCTGAGGGGATTGCTGAATGTGAGTGGGGTGAGCTGGCATAGGGCCAGTAGGGTCTTGAATGATCTGAGATTTGCAGAGAGGCGGAAGTGCGTTCGAATCGCCATCAAGAGACAGCAAAGGCATGGGTGAGGAAGCAGGTTTATTGATCGAAAAAATAAGCTGGGGAACAGACCCGTCAGCTGACCTTCGATCATCCGTTCACACTACATCAAGGATGTCGCACACTGGCCACTCCCTCTTCTCCCCTCTCCCATCGGGCAAAGTGTACAGAAGTGTGAAAACGCACACCTCCAGATGCAGGGACAGTTTCTTCCCAGCTGTAATCAGGCAACTGAACCGTCCTACCACACCCAGAGAGCAATGCTGAACTACTATCTACCTCATTGGTGACCCTCGGACTATCCTTGATCGGACTTTGCTGGCTTTACCTTGCACTGAACGTTATTCCCTTCATCACACTTTGAATGTCTCGATTGTAATCACGTATTGTCTTTCCACTGACTGGTTAGCAAGCAGCAAAAGCTTTTCACTGTACCTCAGTACACGTGACCATAAACTAAACTGAACTGAAACACTCGTTCTATGTTGTCCCACTTTCCCATCCACTCACTACAGAGGGAAGAGCAGGTTAGATGTGCTAACACAACTCATCCTCTGCCTGTTCGCTTCTTTAACAGAACTTGGTGCTCTCATGCTGTTAAACCCTTTGGCCTGGATTACTGGATCTCTCACTGCCTCTGCTGCTGGAAGGGACCAATGGCCTACTCCTGCACCCATTGTCTATAACTACCGACCCCATTTCTCTCAGGAGAGTTAGTCATTCTTCCTGCAATATGGCTGCATTTCATCCACTTTAAAAAATATTGATTATTCTAGTTTAGTTTAGTGACGCAGCGCGGAAACAGGCTCTCGGCCCACCGAGTCCGTGCCGACCAGCGATCCCCGCACACTAACACTATCCCACACACACTGGGGACAATTTTACATTTACAGCAAGCCAATTAAAATACAAACCTGCACATCTTCGGAGTGTGGGAGGAAACCGAAGATGCCGGGGAAAACCCACGCAGGTCACGGGGAGAACGTGCAAACTCCGTAGAGACAGCGCCCGTTGTCAGGATCGAACCCGGGTCTCTGGCGCTGTGAGGCAGCAACTCTACCGCTGAGCCACTGGGCTGCCTTTGTGCTTTTATTCCATTAACTTATAAAACTACAAGATTTCAGTTGATTCATTGAAACTGATGTATCCGTGCAAATGTGGGACACCACGCGGACTCTGGAGGCATCCTGTTCATTTGACGAGAAGCTCCTGAGTTTTTAACCTTAAATGAAAGCCTCAGGATATCTTCCCACCGTGACTGAGGTTTTCAGATCTAATTAAGCCTGTAAAGGCCTCCTCAATAAGTACGTTTATCATGTTATAATGACGCACGTGGCAATTTGTGTTTTATTCCAACTTCTGCTTTGGATTGGAACCGCGAAACTCATTCAGAGAGAAAAAAATGATCGAGTTCTTTCCTGTATCATTTTGAGCATTTTTTAAGTGAAGTATAGTATAAATACAATCTTGCTCTGGGGCATATTGATGGGGCACTTGTGTAGGGAGGAACTGCAGATGCTGGTTTAAAGACCAATCTGAAGAAGGGTCTCGACCCAAAAAGTCACCCATTCCTTCTCTCCAGGGATGATGCTGCCGGACCCCCAGCTTTATGTGTCTGCCTTTGATTCTGCCACCTGATGTCCTGTTTCCATGAAGGTCCACACTTTTCTTGTTAACATTTTTATTGAAACTTTCTACACTTAATTTTTCGGAGGTTCGGCACGTCAAAGAGGACTCTCTCGAACGTCTACAGGTGCACGGTAGAGAGCAAACTGACCGGCTGCATCGTGGCCCGGTTCGGCAACTTGAACGTCCAGGAACAGGAAAGGCTGCAGAAAGTTGTGACCACTGCCCAGTCCATCGCCGGCTCTGACCACCCCACCGTCAAAGGGATCTATCGCAGTCGCTGCCTCAAAAAGGCTGCCAACATCATCAAGGACCCACACCATCCTGGCCACACACTCATCTCACCACTGCCATCGGGAAGAAGGTACAGGAGCCTGAAGACTGTAACGTCCAGGTTCAGGAACAGCTTCTTCTCTTCAGCCATCAGGCTATTAAATACAACAACAAATAAGCTCTGAACTACAACAGACTATTATTATTATTGCACTATATTTGTTATTTATTGAGCTGTGTGCATTGTATACACACACTGACCTTTTTTGTCTCCCGATATGTACTATTACATATTCTGTACTATATCCTCTCATATTTTATATTTCCATCCTGGGAAAAGCTTATGACTGTCTATCTTATCTACGCCTCTCATAATTTGACATACTTCTAGCAGGTCTTCCCGAAACCTCCAGCTTTCCAGAAAAATCAATCCAAGCTTGTCAAACCTCTCCCTGTCGCTAATATCCACCTAATACAGGCATCAATCTGGTAAGCCTCCTCTGTGTCCTTTCCAAAGCATTAATATCCTTCTTGTAATGGGGTGAGAGATGGCGTCGAGGTATGGGAGAGGTTAACAGCATCAAAGATAGATAAGTCACCAGAGCCAGGTGGCATGCATCCAAGATTACTGCAGAAAACAAAGGTTGAATTCAGAGAGGCATTGCTTGTCATCCTAATATATTTTTCAACATGAGTGCAGGTGCATGAGCACGGGATCGTTGCAAATGTTACAGCCTTACCAAACGAGGCCGGCAGTTATTGATCTGTTAGTTTAACCTTATTGGTGGGGAGCCTGATGGAGATAATCAGAGTGAAATTGAATCATTTGGAAATAATAATAATCCATCCAGAAAATTCAGGTGCCACAGTGATGCAGCGGTAGAGTTTCTGCCTCACAGCGCCAAAGACCCGGGTTCGATCCTGACCTCGGGTGCTGTCTGTACAAAGTTTGCACGTTCTCCCTGTCTCCGGGTGCTCTGGTTCCCTCCCACGTTCCAAAGACAAGCGGGCTTGCAGGTTAACTGGCTTACGTAAATTGTCCCTAGCGTGTAGGAAGCGAAAGCGAAAATAACGTAGAACCAGTGTTACGTGTGATCGATGGTTGGCATGGACTCGATGGGTCAAAGGGCCTGTTTCCACGCTGTATCTCAAAACTAAACGGAACTGAACTGAAAGCCATCAATCTGCTGACGTGAATCTTGCTGGTCAAAGTTGAATCAGATACACAGGGGATTGAGACATAAGAGACTGCAGGTGTTGAAATCTTGAGGGGAAAAAAAAGTGTTGGAGGAACTCAGTGGGTCAGGCAGCAATTGTGGATACAATGGACAGACAACATTTCAGGTCGGGACCCTTCTTCACATTCAGAGGGTTGACATATGGACTTTCAAAAGATGTTTAATAAAGTTCAATAAATACTTCCTTCAAGCAACATCGCGTGATGGATTGATTGCTATTTTATCATCACCTGTGACGTGCCACAGCGATATTTTTAATTCTCCATACCGTACACAAAGTGTGCACAGAGTCACCATGTAAAGGCCTCTGACCCAGTTACAAAGTGTTCATTACTGCAGCTGCAGAGTCGCTGCCTTACAGCGAATGCAGCGCCGGAGACCCGGGTTCGATCCTGACTACGGGCGCTGTCTGTACGGAGTTTGTACGTTCTCCCTCGTGACCTGCAGTGGGTTTTCTCCGAGATCTTCGGTTTCCTCCCACACTCCAAAGACGTGCAGGTTTGTAGGTTAATTGTGTATGTGTAAATTGTCCCCGGTGCGTGTGGGATAGTGTTGGTGTGCGGGGGATCGCTGGTCGGCGTGGACTCAGTGGGCCGAAGGGCCTGTTTCCACGCTGTATCTCTAAACTACACTAAACTTTGTGGCAGTGTTAATATGACACTGGCCGAGGGAATGGAAAACATGATAATGAATAATAGTTCTCTGCACACAAGGAAGGATTTGATGGGTTTTCCCAAGAGTCAGGATGTTTCTTGGCAAATATGAATAGCTTGGCAGCAGAGGACACCATTTCAAAATGTGCAGCTCACTCAAACATTAAAGTCTGGCAACCAGCCAGAAGGAATACCATAGACCTCAAAGAAATGGATTGGACCGCCATACAACGAGTGAGGTTTAGCATGCAGCCGTGTCCAATGGCAGCTTTGGATGCAATTGTATAAAGGATACAGAAACGAACACCCGATTCTATGTTTAGTTTAGTTTAGTTTAGAGATACAGCACAGAAACAGGCCCTTCAGCCCATCGAATCCGCGCCGACCAGCGAGCGATCCTTGCACGCTCAAGGGCCTGTCCCATCACGACCTAATTCATGACCTTTTTTACTCGTGGACATTTTTCATCAGGTTAGAAAAACGCCCCGACCTACTTGATGCCACGAATACCTACAACTAGCATCACGACCTACCTACGACCTACCTACGACCTTGTGACGACCATGCTGCGAGTATGGGTCAAGGGCAAACTCGGCAGAGGTCATGAATTAGGTCGTGAAAGTGGGACAGGCCCTTAACACTCTCACGCTGGAGAGAATTTACAATGTTTATCCAACCAGGCTGTGCGTCTTTGGAATGTGGGAGGAACCGGAGCGACCGGAGATACAGTCACAGGGAGAACGTACAAACTGCGTACAGAGAGCACCCGTAGTCAGGATGGACGCTGCCGTGATGTGTGAACACGCCCTGGCAAGGCAAAATATGCCGAGAATTCATTTTTGGAGACACACAGAAAACAAAAGAAAGAAGGTGATGTTGAACCTTTAGGAACTACTCATTCCACTACAACGTGAGCAGGGCATTCATTTCTGGGCCTGAGACGGGTGTAAAGCCTCTGGAGAGGGTGAAGCAAAGATCTGGTGAAATGGTTGCAGATTTGATGACGGGAGATGTTGGGATTGTTCTCCTGAGAGCCGAAGAGTTTGAAAGGTATTTTCAGAAATGCATTCAAATTCAAAAAAAAGTCTGGAGTGTTGAAAAAAAAAAAACTGATCTGACTGACAGAAGGGTCAAGAACCAAGCACATCACTGTGAGATTGTTTAATGAGGCAGCGGAAGCAGATTTGACTGTTGTTTTCAAAATGAATATTTCTGTCAGGGAGTAAGCTTGAAAGCGCTCAGAAACCAGTTTCTTCCCCTCTGTTATCAGGCTTCTGAACGGTCCTTCCATAAGCTACTGTCCGATTCAACTCTACCCCATTGCGGACGTTGGACTTTGTCTCTGGAACTGGTGCGCTACAATGCTGAGAACTATGTTCTGCACTCTGTATCCTCCCATTTGTTCCACCCATTGTACTTGAGTGTGACTTGATTGCATTTACGTGTGGTAGCATCCAATCTGATTGCATAGTAAGTGGACACAAAATGCTGGAGTAACTCAGCGGGTGAGGCAGCGTCTCTGGAGAGAAGGGCTGGGCGACGTTTCGGGCCGAGACCCTTCTTCAGACCTCGTCCCGCAGACCTCACCCGCTGAGTTACTCCAGCATTTTGTGTCTACCTTCGATTGAAACCAGCATCTGCAGTTCTTTCGTACACTGATTGGATAGTATGCGGCATACCGTATCTTAGGATACGTGACAACAATAAACGGAAACGTTAAAATAAAAATAGGGTTTCAAGCAAAGAAGTGGGGTCGGCAAGTTGCTCGAGCAGAGAGCTCATGTGGATTTGATGGTGCAAATGTATTAATGTACATCATGGACAGTAATGACTTGAATACAGAGAACTATTATTTATATCTTATTTTACTGTCCCTAAGCGACTGTTGTATTGACATTGCCATAAAGTCTTTAATGCATGGGCTTCAATCTCGCACGAGAAAAATACATGGTTGACTCTATTAGACACCTTTTGAAAGTCCATATATTGACACCCTTATTTGCACTAATATTGTGGTTATACATTTTTTGAATGTTTTGCTTATTGTATATTATTTATGTGTATTTTGTTTACGGTCCAGTCTCTTGTATATCTGAAGATAGACACAAAATGCTGGAGTAACTCAGCGGGGCAGTCAGCATCTCTGGAGGGAAGCAATAGGTGACTTTTCGGGTCGAGATGCTTCTTCAGTCTGAATTAGGGTAAAACCATGGCGCAGCGGTAGAGTAGCTGCCTCACAGCGCCAGAGACCCGGGTTCGATTCTCACTACGGGTGCTGTCTGTACGGAGTTTGTACGTTCTCCCCACGACCTTTGTGGGTTTTCTCGAGGATCTCCGGTTTCCTCCCACACTCCAAAGACGTGCAGGTTTGTGGTTTGATTGGCTTGGTATAATTGTAAATTGTCCCTAATGTGTGCAGGACAGCATTAGTGCTCCCTAGTGTGCGGGGATCGTGGTCTGCGTCGACCCGGTGGGCTGAAGGGCCTGTTTCCGTGCTGTATCTCTAAACTAAACTACAGATCACAATGAATGAATGAATCCGTTTATTGGCCAAGTATTCACATACAAGGAATTTCCTTCGGTGCTCCGCCCGCAAGCGACAACATGACATACAGTGACAGTTAGAAATGACACATAAAACTTTAAACATTAATAACAAGTCTCAATAACTCATGGACTAACGAATTAGTCTTTTCTCGCCTGCTTGCCTACATACAAATTTGAAATCGAAATTCACGTTCCTATTCTACGGCAGGTAAATTACCATTTTATAATCATTCTTTTGAAATGTTGCCATTTGAATATCTTCTTAACCTTCTCTGCTTCAATTCACTTCAATTCAATCTTTAATTGTCATTGTGCAGTGTACAATACAGAGACAACGAAATGCAGTTGGTATCTCCGAAGGGCGAACTTACGAATAAACAAGTAATTGCGCAGTAGTACGAGTATACACATCTATACATATACAGTGGTATCCGTGCAATTTGCTGGTGATTGGATAGTCCGGGGGGGGGGGGGGGGGGGGTTTGGAGACAGGCAGTCATTGAGGTGCAGCGTTGAGAAGTGTGACAGCCGCAGGGAAGAAGCTGTTCTTGAGCCTGCTGGTCCGGCAGCGGAGGGACCTGTAGCGTCTCCCGGATGGGAGGAGGGTAAACAGTCTATGGTTGGGGTGTGAGCTGTCCCTGGCGATGCTGTGCATCGTTTTACTATGGACAGACTCCATGGAGGGGAGTGAGGAGCCTGTGATGCGTGGGGCGATCTTCACCACCCTCTGCAGAGCTTTCCGGTCCGGCGACAGAGCAGTTACTATACCATACTGTGATGCAGATTGGTAAGGATGCTCTCGATGGTGCGGCGGTAGAAGTTCACCAGAAATCTGGGGAGACAGGTGGACCTTCTTAAGTCTCCTCAGGAAGAAGAGACGCTGGTGAGCCTTCTTGATCAGCGAGGACGTGTTGTGGGTCCAGGAGAGGTGATCGGAGATGTTGACCCCCAGGAACCTGAAGCTGGAGACACGTTCCACCTCCGTCCTGTTGATATGGATGGGGTTGTGCGTGCAGCCTCTCGATCTCCTGAAGTCAACAATGAGTTCCTTGGTCTTTTGGAGTTGAGGGCCAGGTTATTGTCGGCACACCATGCTGTTAGGAGCTGAACCTCCTCCCTGTAGGCCGACTCATCGTTGTCGCTGATGAGGCCAATCACCGTCGTGTCATCTGCATACTTGATGATGGTGTTGGTACCATGTACAGGTATGCAGTCGTAGGTGAAGAGGGAGTAGAGGAGGGGGGCTCAGCACGCAGCCCTGGGGTACGCCAGTGTTCAGGGTGAGGTTAGAAGAGGACTGGTTATCCAACCTAACAGACTGTGGTCTGTTGGTTAGAAAGTCCAGTAACCAATTGCAGAGGGAGGGGTTGATGCCCAGGTCATCGAGTTTGGCGATCAATTTCGAGGGGATAATGGTGTTCAATGCTGAGCTGTAGTCGATGAACAGCATTCTCACATAAGTGTTTCTGTTGTCGAGTGGGAGAGGGCGGAGTGGAGTGCTGTTGAGATGGCATCCTCCGTGCTCCTGTTCTTGCGGTATGCAAACTGGTAGGGGTCCAGAGTGGGAGGTAGGCAGCATTTGATGTGTGCCATGACCAGCCTTTCAAAGCACTTGGCGATGATAGGGGTGAGTGCAACTGGGCGGAAGTCGTTGAGGCTCGCCGCAGTGGAGTGTTTTGGCACTGGCACGATGGAGGTAGTTTTAAGGCACGTGGGGACAACTGCCTGGGCAAGTGACAGGTTGAAGATGTCAGTCCGTCCGATGATGATTTCAGAGCCACAAATCATCATCAGAGCCACTAAAGAAATGGTGGGAGAGTCAGGGAATCCGCTCGGACGGTGGCAACGCCCTCCTTTATGGCGCCATGTACTCGCTGGTTTGCTCTGAGCGCGGCAGTCTGGGGCTCGCCTGGAACTGGCACTGCTCATAACTACCAGAGCGCGGACTGGACTCGGAAAATGATCCCGCATGCACCTCTGGCACACCGGATCAGTGGGCTATTTCTGGAGAAATGCTAATCGGGGATGTGCTTGGGCACGCCGGTAGACAGAAATGCTGGAGAAACTCAGCAGGTGCAGCAGCATCTATGGAGCGAAGGAAATCAGCAACGTTTCAGGGCCGAAACCCTTCTTCAGCCACATTTGCTTGCGCACGGCACTACTCTACTGGACTGTTGTTTAGTTTGGAGATACAGTGCGGAAACAGGCCCTTCGGCCCATCGAGTCTGCACCGACCAGCACACCCCACACATTAACACTACCCTACACACACACAGGGGACAATTTTACATTCGCCAAGCCGATAAATCTATAAAACTGCACGTCTTTGGAGTGTGGGAGGAAACCGAAGATCTCGGAGAAAATCCACGCAGGTCACGGGGAGAACGGACAAACTCCGTACAGACAGCGCCCCAGAGTCAGGATCAAACCTGAGTCTCCGGCGCTGTGAGGCAGCAACTCTACCGCTGTGCCACCGTGGGACCAGGGTGCGAGAAAATAATTTGACAATAAAAGGACCTTTGAACCATCGAGATGCATTGATCATTAGCAGTTCAAGTTCGCAGCTTTTTATGGATAATATACAGGTGAATATCCATGAAACAATATCAGCACCGGAAATATTTCACCATCCCCTTGCCCAATAAGATAGTGACTATGCCTCACCCTGTTCCAGCATCAACTATTCATGTAAGTGCTTCATATCCATTAAGAACCTCTGACAATTTCATGCTATTGATGATTTCAGAATCACGAGGTCCCAGAAGGAAAACCCGGCTTCATTACTGTCCGACTCACCGCTGCGGCCACGTCCCAGAGGCATTTCCCTACAGTGAATCTTTACTGCAAGTCATCTCATCAGGCAGTTGAAAAGAACCTTCCAAAATCATTTGCGTTACCTTTTACCCACGCCCGTCTCACACACATCGACCCAGATCCTGCTTCCAACATTTCTCTGTCGCCCCTGAGACCATTTTGAGGAAGTGGCCACACAATAACTGACCATCTCTACCCTTCCCGGCTGTTATCAGGCAACTGGATCGTCCCACCACAACCAGAGAGCAGTGCTGAACTACTATCTACCTCATTGGTGACCCTCGGACTGGACGTTGCTGGCTTTACCTGGCACTAAAGGTTATTCCCTGATCATGTATCTGTACGCTGTAAATGGGTTGATCGTAATCATGTTGGTTAGCACGCAACAAAAAGCGTTTCACTGCACCTCGATGCATGTGACAATAAACTAAACTGCAACTGAACTCCTTCCATAAACCTCCTTCACCTAACCCATGCTGCTTATCACTGCTAGTGAGAAAGCCCAATCAAACACAATGCTGTTATCGATAATCAATCTTAGCTTTAGGTTTATTATTGTCACGTCATGGCTACAGTGAAGGTTTTGTTTTGCATGCTACACAATCAGATCAGATGATGCTGTACGTAAATACACTCAAGTCAAACTCCAGTACAGTAGGTGGAGCAAAGGGGAAGATACAGAGTGCAGAATATGGTTCTCAGCATTGTAGCGCACCAGTTCCAGAGTCAAAGTCCAACGTCCGCAATGGGGGTCGAGTACCTTAGCTTATGGAGAGACCATTCAGGAGTCTCATAACGGAGGGCAAGGAGCTATTCCTGAGTCTGGTGGTGTCCGCTTTCAAGCCTCTGTACCTTCTACCCAACAGGAGCAGGGAGAAGAAGGAATGACCGGGGTGGAACCAGTCTTTGATTGCGGGTACACAAAAGGCTGGAGAAACTCAGCGGGTGCAGCAGCCTCTAAGGAGCGAAGGAGATAGGCGACGTTTCGGGCCGAGACCCTTCTTCAGACTTTGATTGCGTTGGCTGCTTTTCTGGGGCAGTGTGAATTGTAGATGGAGTTAATGGCGGGGAGTGTGGACTGGGTGATGGACTGGGCAGCACCCACAATGTTCTGAAATTTCTCTGTGTCAGAGCTATTCCCAAACCAAGCTAGGACAGGCGTGTGGGGAAAAAAAGGTGGCGGAAGGCGTAGTTAGTTACGGGTTGCCTAAAGTTGGAGAATTCAATGTTCATACTGTTGGGCTGCCAGCTGCCCAAACAGAATACTTTTTGTCCTTCACTGTGTTAACCAGCGTCTGCGGTTCTTTGTTTCTACATATTGAATTTTCAATGTATTTCTAAAGTATTTTGAAGGTTGCAAATACTTTAGTTTTGAATGTAAAATAAAATGCATTCAATTATCAATTATTGTCTTCAAGCCACATTTTAAAATGGGTTCAGTCAATAAGTATAAGAGGCTGTGGCACAATTAAGGAATAATGATGATAGACAATCGGTGCAGGAGAGGCCATTCGGCCCTTCGAGCCAGCACCGCCAGTCAATGTGATCATCCCCAATCAGTACCCCGTTCCTGCCTTCTCCCCACATCCCCTGACTCCGCTATCTTTAAGAGCCCCATCTAGTCAACCAACACAAAGAAACGCAGGCTTCCTGGGAGAGGCAGCAGAGTTATTACATAGTACATCGATCATTTTCTGTCACGCTTCCATTAAGAAGCCTGAAATTTATCCATCTTTCTCATGAGGTAATGACACCGATATTATACTCAGTGGACAATGAGAAAACCTTACCTCAGGGAGGGAGGGATTATATTCAGCTAACCCCCATAGATCTGATTTTCGAGTTGAAAAGGGCACAACAATATTTCCAGAAATTGGGAGTGACATTCAACAATTTTATTCCTGCCTGTGTTCACATTGAAACGTATTTGTTTTGTGAGCTGCCAGTGTTAATGAGTTCAACTGGGACCAGTTATAGTCAAACTGTCATAGAATTGTACAGCAAGGAAACAGGCCCTCGGCCCACTTGTCCGTGTCGACCAAGTTACCATTTACGAGAATGATCCCAAGAATGACGGCGCTGGGCCTGTACTCACTGGAGTTTAGAAAGATGAGGGGGAACCTCATTGAAACTTACCGAATAGTGAAAGGCCTGGATAGAGTGGATGTGGAGAGGATGTTTCCACCAGTGGGAGAGTCCAGGACCAGAATTAAACGACGTTCCTTTAGAATGGAGATGAGGAGGAGTTTTTTTAGCCAGAGAGGGGTGAATCGGCGGAATTCATTACCACAGNGGTAAGGCTGTGGAGGCCGTCAATAGATATTTTAAGACATAGATAGATTCTTGATTAGTACGGGTGTCAGGGGTTATGGGGAGAAGTCAGGAGAATGGGGTTTGGAGGGAGAGATAGATCAGCCATGTTGAATGGTGGAGAAGACATGACGGGCCGAATGGCCTAATTCTGCTCCTATCACTTATGAACATGAACTTATGAAGTTGTCATTTTGGGCTGGTCCTATTTGCCTTCATTGTGTCCATAGCCATCAAAACCCTTCTTATCCATTTGCCTGTCCTAATGTCTTTTTAAAAAATGTCATAATTGTATTGGCTTATATAGCTTCCTCTGGCATCTCATCCCAAATAAGGACTAGCCTCTGTGTGAAAATGTTGCTCGCTGACTTACCTCACCAATCTCTCCTCTCTCACCTGAAGCCTTTCCCCCTCTATTTTAAGAACCCCCTATTCGAGCAAAAGCACTAATTAATAATGCCAATCATGACCTTTGACACCTCAATAAGGTCACCCCTCAGACTCCCACACTCCAAAAGTAAAGTCTCAGCCTAACCAACCTGTCCCTATAACCCAAGCCTGCAAGCTTAGGATGAAGGGGGACCTCATTGAAACTTGAATAGTGAAAGGCTGGGACAGAGTGGATGCAGAGAGGATGTTTCCACTAGTGGGAGAGTCTAGGCCACAGCCACAGAATTAAACAACGAACCTTTGGAAAGGAGATGAGGAGGAATTTATTTAGACAGAGGGTGGTGAACCTGTAGAATTAATTGCCACAGACAACTGAGGTCAAGTCATTGGGTATTTTGACAAATCTTGGAGATTGACAAAATCTTGATTAGGACGGGTTTCAGGGGTTATGGGGAGAAGCCAGGAGAATGGGGTTGAGAAGGTCAGTCATGATAGAATGGCGGAGCAGACTCGATGGGCCGAATGGCCTAATTCTGCTCCTATGATTTATGAACTTATGAATGACCATTTGCAGATGCAGGTGGGATTAGAAGTTGACCTGGGCCACAACACTTTACCTCCATTGACTCAAGACCCACACCATCAACAATGACAGACACAAAATGCTGGAGTAACTCAGCAGGACAGGCAGCATCTCTGGAGAGAAGGAATGGGTGACGTTTCAGGCCTTCTTCTTAATAAAATTATAAAAGGACTGGCCAAGCTAGATGGAGGAAAAATGTTCCCAATGTTGGGCGAGTCCAGAACCAGGGTCCACAGTCTTAGAATTAAGGGAAGGCCATTTAAGACTGAGCTGAGAAAAAACGTTTTCACCCAGAGAGTTGTGAATTTGTGGAATTCCCTGCCACAGAGGGCAGTGGAGACCAAATCACTGGATGGATTTAAGAGAGAGTTAGATAGAGCTCTAGGGGCTGGTGGAGTCAAGGGATATGGGGAGAAGGCAGGCACGGGTTATCGATTGGGGCTGATCAGCCATGATCACAATGAATGGGGGTGCTGGCTCGAAGGGCCGAATGGCCTCCTCCTGCACCTATTTTCTATGTTTCTATGTTTCGATGTTTCAGACCTTCATCAATCAGCTGGAAACCTCCTCACTGCATCCTCCCCCCTGCCCACGTAACTAAATACAGAAGAAAGGGAAACTAATCATCACCCTTGTTTTCAAATTGGTGATAACAAAATAATAACATTCTGCACTTCTCTTGAAAAATAGCTGAAATCCTAAAGATTGACACAAAAAGCTGGTGTAACTCAACGGATCAGGAAGCAGCTCTGGAGATCTCTGGTATAAACCAGTATCGGCAGTTTCTTCCCACACATGAAACCTTAACGACTGACTGGAGATCTTATGTGATTTTTTTTCACACAAAATGCCTGCATTCTTTTAGTTTAGTTTAGTTTAGAGATACAGAGTGGAAACAGGTCCGCAGACTAACACCATCCTACACCCACATGGGACAATTTACACATACATCAAGCTAACTAACATACATACCTGTACGACTTTGGAGTGTGGGAGGTAAACTGAAGATCACGGAGAAAACACACGCAGGTCACGGGGAGAGCGTACAAACTGCGGACAGACAGCGCCCGTAGTCGGGGTCGAACCCGGGTCTCCGGCGCGGCAAACGTTGTAAGGCAGCAACTCTACCGCTGCGCCACCGTGACTGCCCATTTATCTCCTGCTTTCAATAGACAATAGGCGCAGGAGGAGGCCATTCGGCCCTTCGAGCCAGCACCGCCATTCAATGTGATCATGGCTGATCATCCCCAATCAGTGCCTTCTCCCCATATCCCCTGACTCCGCTATTTTTAAGAGCCCTGTCTAGCTCCCTCTTGAAAGCATCCAGAGAACCCGCCTCCGCCGCCCTGTGAGAAAAAGTGTTTCCTCGTCTCCGTTCTAAATGGTTTACTCCTTATTCTTAAACTGTGGCCCCTGGTTCTGGACTCCCCCAACATGTTTCCTGCCTCTAGCGTGTCAAAACCGTTAACAATCTTATATGTTTCAATGAGATCCCCTCTCATCCTTCTAAACTCCAGAGTGTACAAGCCCAGCTGCTCCATTCCCTCAGCATATGACAGTCTCGCCATCCCGGGAATGAACCTTGTAAACCTACGCTGCACTCAATAGCAAGAATGTCCTTCCTCAAATTAGGGGACCAAAACTGCACACAATACTCCAGGTGTGGTCTCACTGGGGCTCTGTATATCTGCAAAAGGACCTCTTTGCTCCTATATTTGTTTCCTCTTGTTATAAAGGCCAACATGCCTTTCGTTTTCCAGCCACAAAACTAGTTGTAATTTTGGGATGAAATAAGTAAAAGACGCAACATCACACAATCACACAAACTAGAAACATGGACAATAGGTGTAGGAGTTACTAACTGGAAAGCATCCAGTGAATTGGCCTCCACTGCCGTCTGTGGCAGAGAATTCCACAGATTCACAACTCTCTGGGTGAAAAAGTTTTTCCTCATCTCAGTCCTAAATGGCCTTCCCCTTATTCTTAAACTGTGTGACCCCTGGTTCCACATTGGGGAACATTTTTCCTGCATCTAGCCTGTCCAATCCTTTAAGAATTTTACATGTTTCTATAAGATCCCCCTCTCATCCTTCTAAATTCCAGTGAATACAAGCCCGGTCAATCCATTCTTTCATCATGTGTCCTAATGAGAACATATGATGACTACATCCTAATGTTCTGCAAACACGATATGGAAAAGGGAGTAAACATCCCTGCAGCATTACCCTGTACAGTCAGACGGTGATAAAAGTGATAAACTGCTCATCTGGGTACACTTCCTCTTAGTACAAGCCACAATCACAATTTAAATAACCTCTCCTTTATTTATTTTACACTGCATGAGCCAGAAGCCAGTTATTGAGAGGGACATTAATTGACAGCGCACCTTCACTTCCTCCAAATGTCTGAACAGGTTCACAGGCGAGCAACTGGAGTGGAGGTGTTTGGTTTAGCGAAACAGTGCGGAAACAGGCCCTTCAACCCAGCGAGTCCCCTCCCCCCAGCGAGCGCCGCCGTTCTGCCCTACGCACTACGGACAATTTTTTAACAGAAGCCAATTAACCAACGAACCTGCACATCTTTGACATCTGGGAGGAAACCGGAGCGCCTGGAGAAAGCCCATGCGGCCACAGGGAGAACGTGCAAACTCCACACACACACACACACACACACACACACAGCGCCCAGAGTCAGGATCGAACCATCGACTTTGGTGCCGTGAGGCAGCAGCTCTACCGCTGGGGCAGTGTGCTGTCCGATGCAAGTGCCAGTGTTGTCAATATTGTAGTCCGGCATTGGTCATACAAAAGTAGAGAAGAGTACAGCACAGAAACAGGCCCTTCGGCCCACAATGTCTGTGCTGGATATGATGATGTTAAGCTGATCTCCTCTGCCTGTATATGATCTATATTCCCTAAATCAGTGGTTCTCAACCTTGTTTGCCCCATGCACCCCTTTCACCATATGTCAGAATGTCATTCCCCCCCTCCTTTCCAAGATTGTCTGCCTCAAAAAGTGCATTCCAAATAATATGCATATAATACTGAAAATCCTTTATTTCCAACAGTTTGTGTTTGCTAATCTGTGGTCCCAATTCCCCCCCTGAAAACCTGAAATTCCCCCCCTGGGGGGAATTCCCCCCTGGTTGAGAACCCCTGCCCTAAAACTTCCCTGTGCCGATCTAAAAGCCTCTTAAACACAACTCTCGTATCTCCCACCACCACCGGCAGCACATACCACGCCCCCACTACCCTCTGTGTCTAAAACTTGCATCACACATCCCCATTTAACTTCCCCCCCTCTTACCTTATAGCTCAGCTGTCTGGTGTTGGACATTCCCACCCTGGGGAAAAGATTTCCGACTCAAAATGCTGGTGTATTTGTCTATCTTTGGTGTAAACCAGAACCTGCAGTTCCTTCCTGCACATTCTGGACAGGAAAGTGCTGTCCCTGGAAGAAAGCAGTAGCGTGCCCCACAATGAGCTCTGGCTCACAATGAGCGTGCAGGCAAGAGAGTTCTACTCTCACGTGTCCCAGGTACAACAGTGGCATTCCTGCTTGCTGCAGCACACAGAGTATGTCAACTTTAGTAGACTGTAAACTATTTGATAAACGAGAGAAAGAAGTTCAGTGTGTGTATATACACATACGCACAAGTACACACACACACACACGCGCACACATATATATATATATATATATATATCTCCACACATACATATACATCATGAGATTTGAAACAGCATGGCTTGGATGTGTGGCCTGCAGCAGATAAAGCAGGCGAGGTTTAGTTACATCATGACGCAATGCTGTCCAAGTATGCAGCCATGTCTCCTTCTCATTCAATAATTAATGCTGCCATGATCAATACTGGTGGGTTACAGCATGCCATTACCATATATGCCTCTCCTCTTGCTACCGCTCGCTCTGTAAATAATATATATGGCTTTATCTTGAGAACTAAAGTGGGCCGCAAACCTCCCAGACAGCTCTCGGTTCTCACGGTCCCCCGTCTTGCTGACATCGCTCTGATGTTTATTTGATTTATCGATTGAACGGAAAAGCATGAAAGCAGGCCCTTCGGCCCGCCGAGTCCGTGCCGACCATCGGTCGCCCGTGACAGACCTGTTGCGCGGCTGCAAGTAGCAATGTCATCGTTCCGCTTCGGTACATATGACCAACGCCCTTGACTCGTGACTGTCCCCAGGCTGTACGGTTACAGGTTCTATCCCAGCGACAGACTGCTTGCTGCAGCTCAGGTAAGGGCTTCCCACACAATGTACAATCGAGCAGAAGACAGACGCAGAAAGCTGGAGTCACTCGGCGGCAAGATCTCCGGAGATCTCGAAAGCCCCCTGAGTAACTCAGTGGGTCGAGACCCCTTTTACAACCGAGAGTCAGGGGAAAGAGGAACGAGGGATATCGATGGTACTTAGGATGAATGAACGGAAGATATGCAGAAAGCAACGATGAATCAAGGAAATGTGGAGCCCACAAGGGTCCATTGTTGGCTGTGGGATAGATAACTAATTATACAGACAGTGAGACCCCTCAGGAAGACAGTGAAACTAGTATGGTGACTAGGGTGGGGGAGGGATGGAGAGAGAGGGGATGCAAGGGTTAGTGAAATCAAAACTTATACCGCTGAGTTGAAAGCTGACTAAGCGGAATATGAGGTGCTGTTCATCCGTAGAGTTAAATGATAAAATTACAAAAAAGAAAAAAATGATAATGGATGTAACATTTATCACCCATGTGTCTTGAATTTCAAAGGGCTTAAAAACAGCTCAGCTAGTAGAATGAGTCGTGTGCTCTGATGCATAGAATAATGATTTAATTATGATTACAGGGATGCAGATAAACAACATGAAAAACATATATTATTTAGAGAGGGAGCAACATATTTTGCAGTGCAAATGTGAGATAGTCAAGAAAATCAATGTAGGTGAGGCATCTTGGTTGGCATGGATACGGCTCGATGAATCTAAGGCTCAAGTGTTTATTTGCCATATGTACTGTGACTGGAACAATGAATGTTGTACTCGCTGTAGCTTTAATAAGGGGTATGGCAGAGCATCTTTCTGCAAGGCCCTAGTGAGACCACATGGAGTATTGTGGGCAGTTTAGTCTCCATTGAGGAAGGATATTCTTGCTGTTGAGGGAAATTCCCGGAAATATGTTGAAAGCATCTTGTTCATATACCAGAGAGAGCTGGGAATCTGTGGAATTCTCTGTCTCAGATGGCAGTGGAGGCCAATTCTCTGGATGCTTTCAAGAGAGAGTTAGATAGAGCTCTTAAAGATAGTGGAGTCAAGGGATATGGGGAGAAGGCAGGAACTGGGTACTGATTGTGGATAATCTGCCATGATCACAGTGAATGGCAGTGTTGGCTCGAAGGGCCGAATGGCCTATTCCTGCACCTATTGTGCATTGTCTAATAAAGCTCAATTTCTTTTGTTGTGAGCAGAGAAGTCTGCACATCTGTCAGCTTGAAGAGAAAGGTCTATACCAGCTTGCTTTCATTAGCTTGGGTGTGAAAGCTCCTTACGGCTCAGCTGGGTATCAGCTGAAAGATCTTGGTGAAGGCTGGTCCTTGAAATACAAATCCACAATTACCTCATTAAAAGACAAAAACTAAATACATTACGTGCTTACGTGCAAGGATCTGACTTTAAAAGGTATAAATATTTTAGTCAAAGACTCAGGAGATTTATCCAGCAGTGTTCGTCTGATACTTCATGCTGACTTCGTGGCAAGAAAGAAAAAAATGCAGTATCAAAGAAACATTGACAGAAAGCAGAAGAGAGAGTATCCATCGAGCATTCTGCCGATCTCAGGTGGAGAGCTACAGCCTCACAGCGCCAGAGACCCGGGTCCGATCCCAACCACTGGTGCTGTCCGTACGGAGTGTGTACGTTCTCCCCGTGACCTGCGTGGGCTTTCTCCGGGTGTTCTGGTTTCCTCCCACACTCCACAAATGTACAGGTTTGTAGGTTAATTGGCTTGGTATAAATGTAAAATGGTCCCCCGTGTGTGTAGAGCAGTGTTAAACCCCTGTCCCACGGTACGAGTTCATTCCAAGATCTGTCCCGAATTTGCCCTGATTCGAACTCGGAGATTTGTGGTAATGGCCGCTCGTCGGTACTCGGGGCTCTCGTGGACATTTTTCTACATGTTGAAAAATCTTCACGAGTCTTCCCGTGCTTACCTGCTGTTAGCGAGTCTTCCCGAGTACCCGCCGTTCGCGTTACGAGCCGGTAAGAGACGTCCCCGAGCTCTGACGTACCCGCGACGTACATTCTCCGTGCTTGCCACGAGTTTGATTTTTTAAAAACTCGGGGAGCTCTTGGAATGAACTCGTACCGTGGGACAGGGCTATTAATGTGCAGGGATCGTCGGTCGGTGCGGACTTGGTGGGCCGAAGGGCCTGTTTCCACGCTGTATCTCTAAACTAATCCGGAAAAGGTAACATGGTTGCTGAAGGATCTGAAGGGTCTCCACCCTCCACAGATGCTGCCTGGCCCGCTGAGTTCCTCCAGCAATTTGTGTTTTGCTCCAGATTCCAGCAGCTGCAATTGTGTCTCCGATGTGTTTGCCAGTGAGCAGCCATCTGCCTCTGTGACTAAACGTTACAAATTGTCTTGCAATAACTCTCAAGTCCAAATGCAGCAGAAGGTACTGCAGATAAATAATTAAACATCTTAACGAGATCTCAAGTAAAATAATGAAGTCTCAAGCCAGCATAACTTGTCTGCCTTTATTTCTAATCCTCACAATCTTCTGAAAAAAATATTTAGAAAATGGAACATAGAACATTACAGCAGAGCAACGGGCCAGTCAGCCCCCAATGTTGGTGTGGAACATGAAGCCGTTAAACTGATCCCCTCTGCCTGTACATGATCTGTATCTCACTATTCCCTGCATGTCCATGTGCCTATCTAAACGCCCCTATCATATCTGCCTCCAGCAGCACCCCTGGCAGCACGTTCCAGATAGGGTTGCCAACTGTCCCGTATTAGCCGGGACATCCTGTATATCGGGCTAAATTGGTTTGTCCCATACGGGACCGCCCTTGTCCCGTGTTTGACCGCTACTACTCGGGTCGAGGGGACTGTCGGGTCGGAGCGCCGCGTCCAGCCCCGCCTCACCCGTCCCGACGTAGTGCAGCCCATGGAGTGCAGCAGCAGCAGCGCCTCGCCCGTGGCCCCGTCGGTCGGTCGGCAGCCCGGCCGGCTGTCCGACCTTCAGACCTTCGCATACCTCCGACACCACCACCACCCCTCCTTCTCATGGACTTCTGTCCAGGATCCCCTCAACCTCTGATGTTCCAGAGAGGTCAATTTCAGTCCACCGACCTCTTCTTAGCTGGAGCCCTCTAATCCACACAGCATTCTGTTAAGCCTCTCCCGCACCCTCTCCGAAGCCTCCGGATCTTTCCTGTAATGGGGTGACCAGAACTGCACGCAGTACTACAAAGAAATTCCTCCAACGGTCTAACCACAGCTGCTCTCTGGGTCGTGCAGAACTAATTATCACAGAGAGGGCAGGTACAGAGAGCTCGAAGATACACACAAAGCGCTGAACTAACTCAGCGCATCAGGCAGCATCCCTGGAAAAAAAGTATGGGTGATGTTTCGGGTCGGGGACCCTTCTTCAGACTTCTGACCTGACCCGAAACGTCACCCGTTTGTTTTCTCCAGAGATGCTGCCTGAGTTACTCTAGCACTTTGTATCTATCTTTACTCTAACCCAGCATCTGCAGTTTTACTGCACTGATTTCTGGAGATCAAAGAGCCAATTGATCACTTTCTTAAGGTATTGATGAATAGGCAGATCCACGATTTCTCAAGAAAAAATGAATCAGGGCACCTGAGCAGGTGAATCGACGACCAGAGGACATAGGTTCAAGGCGAAGGGGAAAAGATTTAATAGGAATCTGAGGGGTCACTTTTTTGCACTAAAGGTTGGTGGCTGCCAGAGGAGGTAGTTGAGGCTGGATCTATCCCAACGTTTAAGAAACAGCTAGACAGGTACATGGATAGGACAGGTGTGGAGGGTTAAGGGCCAAAGGCGGGCAGGTGGGACCAGTATAGCTGGGACATGTTGGTCGGTGTGGGCAAGTTGGGCAGAAGGGCCTGTTTCCACGCTGTGTCACTCTGTGACTCTGAATACAAACCCATGACCTAAAGGTGAGCTGTTAGATGAGAGGAGCAGAGAGGAGAGGCAGCAAATCAATGAATCAGGTCCCCAGCACCATCACAGCCTTAATGCCCTGTCCTCTCCTCCCTGACAGCCTAGACTAGAGGTGAAGTTATCCAGGACAGGGCGGCAGTCACAGCAAGCTTGAAGGAATGCTTCAAAGACATCCTCCGCACTACAGCAGCTCATTTGGCCCATCCATCGTTGTTCAATCTAGGACATAGGACAATAAAACACTCTTGACCTTGCCACGGCTACTGACTGACAAGGCCACAGACAAAGACCCCAATTACAATGCAGCAACTCAAAACCTGATGGACCTCTGCTGAAGTTCTAACACCCGACAGTGAGGTGTCAGATATTAGTTGACAATTTCCTTGTCATATCTGGGAAGAGCAGGATGCATTAGAGGATCACATAAATGTCAGAACCCCACCCCGATAATTACAGTGCCTGCTACATTTCAACTGCTGTGACAACAGCTGGTGAAGGAGAAGCATGGACAATGCTCGGGCTCCGTCCTGCTTGAATTGAACCACATTGAAACATATAAGATTGTTAAGGGCTTGGACACGCTAGAGGCAGGAAACATGTTCCTGATGTTGGGGGAGTCCAGAACCAGGGGCCACAGTTTAAGAATAAGGGGTAAGCCATTTAGTACGGAGACGAGGAAACACTTTTTCTCACAGAGAGTGGTGAGTCTGCGGAATTCTCTGCCTCAGAGGGCGGTGGAGGCAGGTTCTCTGGATGCTTTCAAGAGAGAGCTGGATAGGGCTCTTAAGAATAGCGGAGTCAGGGGATGTGGGGAAAAGGCAGGAACGGGGTACTGATTGGGGATGATCAGCCATGATCACATTGAATGGCGGTGCTGGCTCGAAGGGCCGAATGACCTACCCCTGCACCTATTGTCTATTGTCTATTGTCTATTGTCTGTTCTCTATTGTCTATTACCTAGTGACCGCACTGTCTGCTTTGCTTTAGTTCAGTTCAGAGATACAGCACGGGAACAGGCCCTTCGGCCCACCGAGTCCGTGCCGACCAGCGATCCCCGCACACTAACACTGTCCTACACACTAGGGACAATTTACAATTATACCGAGCCAATTAACCAACAAACCTGTGCCAAGCTGAGCCATGGCAGTCTGTAGTCTGCTATGACCCATGGAGGGCTTTGCACACACGTGTTTGAGAAAGATGAAGGGGAACTTTGTTGAAACTTACCAAATAGTGAAAGGCCTGGGTAGAGTGGATGTGGACAGGATGTTTCCACCAGTTGCTAAACCAGAGGCCACTGCCTCAGAATAAAAAGGATGTATCTTTAGAAAGGAGATGAGGAGGAGTTTCTTCAGCCAGAGGGTGGTGAAACTGTGGAATTCATTGCCACAGACAGCTGTGGAAGCCAAGTCATTGGGTATTTTTAAGGTGGAGATTGACAGATTCTTGATTAGTGCGGTGTCAAAGGTTACGGGGAGAAGGCAGGAGAATGGGGTTGAGGGGGAATGATTGAATGGGCAAAATGGCCTAATTCTGCTCCTATAAAATGAATTTATGAACACTGTGGGTGAGATTATGGTCTAGAATGGGTGCATGAGTGGGTGAGGGTCTGAGAGAGAGACAGAGAGAGAGAGAGAGACAGAGAGAGAGACAGACAGAGACCGAGACAGAGACAGAGAGAGAGAGAGACAGAGAGACAGAGAGACAGAGAGAGACAGAGAGAGACAGAGAGACAGAGAGAGACAGAGAGAGACAGAGAGAGAGACAGAGAGAGACAGACAGAGAGACAGAGAGAGACAGAGAGAGACAGAGAGAGACAGAGAGAGACAGAGAGAGACAGAGAGACACAAAGAGAGACAGAGAGAGACAGAGAGACAGAGAGAGACAGAGAGACAGAGAGACAGAGAGACAGAGAGAGACACAGAGAGACAGAGAGAGACAGAGAGACAGAGAGACAGAGAGAGAGACAGAGAGAGAGACAGAGAGAGAGACAGAGAGAGAGACAGAGAGAGAGACAGAGAGACAGAGACAGAGACAGACAGAGAGACAGAGAGAGAGACAGAGAGAGACAGAGACAGAGACAGAGAGAGAGAGAGAGAAAAACATGTGAGAGAGACAGAACAATGGAAAATGAGATCATGAGCGTAAGTGAGGATGAGGGAGTGGAGAGATGTCGAGACAGAGAGAGGGAGAAAGCCCGAGGGTGCAAATTAAAGAAAGTATAATTTAGTTTAGTTTAGTTTATTGTCATAAGTGAAAAGCCTTTGTTGTGAGCTATCCAGTCAATGGAATGACTACACATGATTATAATCGAGCCGTTCACAGTGTACGGATAGAGAATAAAGTGAATAACGTTTAATGCAAGATAAGTCCGGTGAAGTCTGATTAACGTGTGTGGGAAGGAACTGCAGATACTGGTTTAAACCAAAGATAGACAGAAAAAGCTGGAGTAATTCAGTGGGTCAGACAACATCTCTGGAGAAAAGGAATAGGCGTCGTTTTGGATCGAGACCCTTCTTCAGACTTCCGATGCTGTCTGACCCGCTGAGTTACTCCAGCATTTTCTGTCTATCTTCAGTGTCCAATTAAAGATAGTCTGAGGGTCTCTAATGAGGTAGGTGGTACCTGAGGACTGCACTCTAGTCAGACAGATACATGGATGGGAACGGTTTTGAGGGATATGGGCCTAACACAGGCAAATTAGACTAGCGTAGATTAGGTCACCATGGACAAATAGTTCCATGGCTCTCCGACTCAAACTAAAATCTTTGTTCAGTTTGGTTCTGCTTAGTTTATTGTCACGTGTACTGAGGTACAGTGAAAAGCTTTTGTTGCGTGCTATCCAGCCAACACCTCATATTTCGCTTGGGCAGTTTACACCCCAGCGGTATGAACATTAACTTCAGGTAGCCCTTGCTTTCTCACGCCATCCCCCCCCCCCCCCCCTTCCCAATTCTCCCACCAGCCTTAAAGCCCTGTCCCACTGTACGAGTTCATTCAAGAGCTCTCCCGAGTTTCCCCTGATTCGAACTCGGAGATTTACGGTAATGGCCACTCGTAGGTACTCGGGGCTCTCGTGGACATTTTTCAACATGTTGTCACAACATGTTCCTGAGCTGACCGCGTTTCCCGAGTACCTGCCGTTAGAGTTTACGAGCCGCTAAGAGACGTCCGTGAGCTCCGACGGACGTACCCGCTACGTTCATTCTACGTGCTTACCATGAGTTTGATTTTTTTTTTAACTCGGGAGAGCTCTTGAATGAACTTGTACAGTGGGACAGGGTTTTGTCTCCGCCTACATTATTTCCTTGTCCAACCCCTGACATCTGTGTGAAGAAGACCCGAAACGTCACCTATTCCTTCTCTCCATAGATGCTGCCTGACCCGCTGAGTTACTCCAGCATTTTGTGTCTACCAGCGGAAAGACAACACATGATTACAATCGAGCCATTTACAGCGTGCAGATACATGATAAGGGAATAGCGTTTAGTGCAAGGTAAAGCCAGCAACGTCCGATCAAGGATAGTCCGAGGGTCACCAATGAGGTAGATCTGAGGCTTTGAGGCAAAACCCAGGAATGTTTTGGAAGATATCGGGATCCCATGCCGCTGAAACAAATGATATCGGATTCAGGAACCGGAATATGTCAGAGAAGTCTCTGAAATAAATATTTCTCTGATTTATTCTTAATTTTCTTTTGAGGAGCGATAAGCCCTTTCGTTTCACCGCAGGGAAACATAAATGATATTTGGGGTTATTCCCCTCACCCCACCGGCCGACAAAACCCTTCCATCGCAACTGTTTGGAAGTGCGAGCGAGGAGCAGACATGCGTTGCTGTGGCAACGTTTGTGTAGACTCCCAGAGCAGCTGCACGTCAGGAATGCGGCTGCAACGCTGCCAACAGCTTGCATAATAGCTCGACAGGGCTATGGTGGTAATGACAGAGCTTCCTTATGCTGGCTAATGGTCTGAAGCTGATTGTCAGCAGCGCGGGAACTCCTGACGCCTGCCCAACAGCGGGAGCGCTGAGCACACAACGAAAATAAAGCCAAGATGGACACAACATGCTGCAGTAACTCAGCGGGACAGGCAGCATCTCTGGAGAGGTGACGTTTCAGGTCAACACCCTTCTTCAGACTGATGTCAGGGGAGGGGGGGGGGGTGCATAGATAAGGAAGTGTCAGGTGTGGAAGCAGGACAGAGGGAATGGAGATCAAGGAACATGGAGGACAGATCAATGCTAGCTGGGAGAGCCTTGCATATGCTTCAGTGAAACCTTTTGCGTCTATCTTTGGTATAAACTTTGGTACGGTTTGGTGCCTCCATACTTTCAGAACAACACACTCAGGACTTCAGTCGTGGGACATCCCTTACACAGGCCATCTCACTGCAAATCTCCACAGTCACATCAGCGATGCACTTTATTCAAGGCAATGGATGTTTTTAAGGCACAGATTGATAGATTCTTGATTAGTACGGGTGTCATGGGTTATGGGGAGAAGGCAGGAGAATGGGGTTGAGAGGGAAGGGTAGATCAGCCACGATTAGATTTGATGGGCCGAATGGCCTAATTCTGCTCCTAGAATTATGAGAGTCAAGAGAGTCAAGTCAAGAATGTTTAATTGTCATATGTACTGACAATGTGTCAGTGAAATTCTGACTTGCAGCAGCAATACAGCTTAATCTGAGTGTGTAGGATGGTGCTAGTATACAGGGCGATCGCTGGCCCTCGCGGACTTGGTGGGCCAAAGGGCCTGTTTCCATGCTGTACCTCTAATGTCTAAAGTAAAATCTAAAACCTAAAGCTCATCTTTGCCCAACTGTCTCCAGTGGTTTTGAGAGAACAAACATGGTGGTGTCTCTGACTATGTACAAAAATGACATCCTCTGTATAATCAGGGAGATTCATCAACTGCTGACCCAATTGGAAGTGAAAGATCCATCTGTCTGACCGGAAGAACAGCATTGTATCATTAATTTTAAGATACAACATGGAAACAGACCCTTCGGCCCATCGAGCCCACACCGACCATCGATCACCCGTTCACACTAGTTCTATGTTATCCCACTTTCACATCCACCCCTTACACACTCGGGATAATTTTACAGAGGCCGATTAACCGACAAACCTGCACGTCTTTGGGATGTGGAAGGAAACCAGAGCAGATGGAGGAAGCCCACGCGGTCATCGGGAGATGGACACAAGATACTGGACTAACTCAGCGGGACAGGGAGCATCTCTGGAGAGAAAGAATGGGTGACATTTCGGTTCGAGACTATTCTTCAGACTGATGTCAGGGGAGTGGGCGGAACATAGATAATCAATCAGTTTTATTCAATCAATCAGTTTTATTCATCACTGGCACATAAAGTGCAGGTGAAATGAATTTGCCAGCAGCGGTACCATGATAAAGAACACACAAAAACACAATAAAAATTTAACACAAACATCCACCCCAGCATTCATCACTGTTGGCCAGTCCTCCTCCATTTTCCCCCGTGGTCGGGACCTCAACCCTCCGCAGCCAACGCTGCGGGCGTCCAGATGTGCAGACAAGGTAAAAAGTCCAGGTGAGTCCAGAATCGGTGCCTCCCCACTGGAGACCGCGGCTTCAGGCTGGTGTAGGCCGCAGGCCGGCGGTCGGAGATTTCAAGTTCGCGCCGCAGCCAGAAGCACCGCAGACTGCAGGGACGGCGGTCTGGAGCTCTTCTCCTCCCGGGTTCCCAACGAGGGATCCCAGGCCCAGGACGCCGCGCCGGCTGGAGCTCCGCAGACCGCGGCTTCAAGCTGCCGTGCGCCAGCGAACGGAGCGCTCCCCTCCGGCGAGCCACGGCGAGGGCTCGCCTGCTCCATGCCGAGAGTCCACGCTGAAGCCCTGGGCGCGTCTCAGGGGAAGGCCGCACCGACCCTTGCTGTTAGGCCACGGGGGAGGCGACACGGGAAAAGTCGCCTCTCCGTGGAGGAGGTGGCCAAAGCGGTTTCCCCCTTACCCCCCCACACCACCCCCCACACAAGACACACAGGGGAACATTAAAAACATACATTTAAACATAAGGAAGTGTAAGGTGTGAATACAGGACAATGGGAATGGAGATCATGGAAAATGTAGAATAGATCAGTCTGAAGAAGGGTCTCGACCCGAAACGTCACCCATTCCTTCTCGCTAGAGATGCTGCCTGTCCCGCTGAGTCATTCCAGCATTTTGTGTCCACCTTCGATTTAAACCAGCATCTGCAGTTCTATCCTGCACATGGACCATTGTTAGTTGAGGGGAGGTGACAACAGAGCAAGAAGAGATAAAACATAGTCGGAAACAGCAAGACTGGTGGGAGAACTGGGAAGGGAGAGGGGATGGAGAGAGAGGGAAAGCAAGGGTTATTTGAAGTTAGAAAAGTCAATGTTCATACCGCTGGGGTGTAAGTTACCCGAGCGAAATATGAGATGCTGCTCCTCCAATTTGTGCTGGGCCTCACTCTGACAAAGGAGGAGACCCAGGACAGAAAGGTCAGTGTGTGAATGGGAGAAGTTAAAGTGTTTAGCAACTGGGAGATCATAGGGAGAGCGTGTGCAAACACCACACTGACAGCACCCGAGGTCAGGATAGAACCTGGGTCTGTGGCGCTGTGAGGCATTGTCTCTACCAGCTGTACTGTTGTGTAAATGATTCTTTTCACCGCAAACGGCCTCGACAAGGGCTAAGTGGCTTTGAATAAAGAGTGTTGAGCCATTTTTAGGCTGCTATCTTTAATGATGGATTCTACAATAATGGCAAGACATTTTTCTCCCCTGATAGAACTATATTCAAATGTTGCTATTATTTGTGTTTTGCAGTGGTGAATGGTGTTTCTTATTGAATTATCTTTATCCGGGTAAGCACCACAGCAGTGCTCACAGGTGATCGAGAGTCTGATTAACATGTTTAAAGCAGTCTCATTTCTGTGCTGGATTGTAAGTCGACCATGAGAGACACTGCGAACAGAACACAATGCTTCCTTCACTCACAGCTGTGCTAACAAGCAGGCACGGAAATCGCTGGCAAAACATGCAGGGGACACATTTTCTTGGAGGCTGCGCGCGCGCATGCGCACACACACACAGACGAGGCTTCGACCGTGGGCCCTGTGGACGGTAACGTCGGGAGCTGACCTGGTTGGCGACCGACTCCGAACTCCAGCAACAGCTGCTTCATCCTCCCCGAATCGTGGGTCTTGAATCGGCTCGTTCACGGGGTCTTTCATCGGCCGCCTCGATCGCCTCGATGCAGCGAGGATTTTAAGCCGCGCCAGGCGCTGAAAGGCCCCGCGAACAGGGCAATTCAGCCCTTAGAAAGCGTCTGATAAAGTCCGGATTACAAAACATGGGGGGGATCGTCCCCCACCTCTCTAAGCGGGGGCGGGGAAACGTGTGTCCCACAGGATTTCCGCCCCTGCTAACGAGGCCTGCTTCAAAGAATAAAGCACATAACGATCCTCCATAGTCTCTTGATATCGAAACATCGACCAGGCCTGAAACCCCAACCTGTTCTATGAGTGCTTTAACGTGCCTTTAAGTGAATTTCGTCGAGCGTAGCAGGTAAAAGGAACTGCAAGTGCTGGTGCACAGAAAAACACACAAGTGCTGGAGCAATTCCGTGAGTCAAGCAGCATTTCTGAAGAACATGGACAGGTGATGTTTCAGATCTAAAGAAGAGTCCCAACCCGAAATGTCAATTATCCATGATCTCTAGAGATAACTCCAGCACCTTGTGTCATTTTGAGTAGTCAACAAGAGCAAAAATACTGTATTAGTTTGAAGCAGTCCAGCTCTATTGAATATTCAATCCAACCCGTCTGAAGAAGGGTCTCGACCCGAAACATCACCAATTCCTTCTCTCCATATGTGCTGCCTAACCCACTGAGTTACTCCAGCATTTCGTGTCTACCCAGTTTCATTGAATGCATGGACACTGAGAGTTTTCAGCAGGGTTTTTGTGTTGCATATATTTTTTATTCCTGAAAGTAATTATTTTTGAAAAGATCGTGCTTTTAACTTCCAATTAGATGTGGAAAACAAATCTTGGTTGTGATTGGGCTCGAGTTATCCTGACGTTATCCGGGTCCCTGAAAAGAATCCCTCTTTATAATGACACGACTTGTGGCTTGAACATTCTCTGACAAAGAGCCCATAAACTAAATATCATTGTTGGAAATGCAAAAGTATCTCCTCACATTTAATAAGGTTCTAGACTAAGTGGGACCCGTTGGGTCCCAGTCACACGGGAGGCCTGGTACCTCAATGCAACCCATTCCCCAAAGCAATATTCCACCACTCAGGGGAGGGGGCGTGGGGAAGGGGAGGGGGTGTGGGGGAGGGGGGGGTGTGGGGGGGGGGGGTGTGGGGGAGGGGGGGTGTAGGGGAGAGGGGGTGTGGGTGGGTGGAGAAAGGGGGATGTGGGGAAAGGAGGGGTGGGGGAAGGTGGGGGAAGGGGGGTTGTGGGAGGTGGGGGGCTCACACACTTCTCACCCCGCACCTTCAGCTTTCGGCCTCACACTGCAGATCCCGGTCCCACTCCGGCTTCACTCAGAGGCTTCCGGTTCAACTCAGTAGCTTCTGGCTGGTCGTGCTGGTCGCCGCAGAAGCAGCCCGTGAGCCGCTGACTCCCCGCGAGCTGCACACTCTCCGCGGGCTACTCAACACATTCCGCCCCTTCAGCTTTTTATTCTCCTCGCCGCGTTATTGACAGCGGGTTCCGGAAGGGACGGTTTTTACGATTTTTAAACCTTCATAACTTTTGTACTATTTCACCGGTCGGAACACAACTTATTTGACTTGCAGCAGAGAAGAATGGTGAGTAAGGCGGCGAAACATCGTAGCGCTGTGAGGGATCGTTTTTGCGCAAATTTAATTACAACGCAGACCGGAAGTGGTCAAGATTGAGAGTTTTAGTAATAGTATAGATAGATAAACAAATTTGCACGATGCATTTTTAAAATTGATTTGCTTTCTTCCCAATTAGTACTTGCGAAATAATTGAAATTCAGTTAAACATTTTTCCGAATTGCTTGGTACAGTAAATTAAAGTAATGCCATCTCTTTGGAAACAATTAAAGAAAACATTAAAATTAGAAAGTATACCACTGGCTCTTCCCATTGTAAACAACATTACTTTTAAACCTTCAATGATGGATAAAGTTTTTTTTAAATGGAAGAACTATGGAATAAATAAGATGGGTGATCTCTACAGGGAAAGTTTATTTCTTTCATTTCAGGAATTACAACAAAATTACGGATTACACTCAAAAGAGTACTTTAGATATTTACAAATTAGAGACTATGTTAAATCAAACACACAGGATTTTAGAAATAGAAAGACAGAAATTTTAGATGAATGTCTAAATAAATATCCGAATACAGAAAAATTAATATCATATATTTATAATATTTTACTGGAAAATGATTTACCAAAGTCGGAAATATATAGGCAAGCATGGGAAAACGAATTAGGTCAAACAATTAGTGTAGAAGTATGGAATTAAAGTTTACAACATATACACCACTGCTCATTAAATGCCAGACACTCCTTGATACAATTTAAAGTTTTACATAGATTACATTTTTCAAAATCCAAATTAAACAGATTTTTTTCAAATGTTTCTGCTATATGTGATAAATGCCAGCATTTAGAAGCTAATCTAACGCATTCATTCACAAAATGTATAAAAATTACTAATTTTTGGATAGAAATTTTTAAGATAATCTCGAATGTAGTTAATGCAAATCTGACTCCAGACTCAAAATTACTCATATTAGGAATATTAGAAACGGATCAACTACTAACAACACAGCAAATAATTTTTATTGGTTATAGTTTAATAATTGGTAAAAAACTAATACTAAGATTTTGGAAAGGTCCTACAATCCCCACAATCAAAATGTGGATTACAGAAATGTCGGAGACACTTCATCTGGAAAGATTAAGACTAATCCTTTTGGACAAGCTAGATCAATTCAGAGGAATATGGTCTTCATTTATTGAATACTTAAAGGGTCAAGGAGGTCTGGTTCGAGGGCCTGACTGAAGCCTGAATGAAGGGATAGATGAAGAACTATACAATGGATGAAGAATATCTTACTTAATACTCCACTCATTTTATCGATTTTCTACTATTTTATTTCTTTTTATTATTTCTCTTTACTATCTTTTTCTGTTATAAAATAATAAAAAGTATAGAAGTATAAATAAGAACGACTGTAAACTTTAAAAATATTAAGAATGTATGTGACGAATAATATGTTTCTTCTTTTTGATTTTATGTTATCCCTTCTTAATATGTATTTACTTCTAATAAAAATATTTTACAAAAAAAAAAAAGTAATGCCATCTCCCCAATTGATATCCTGAATCTATTATGAATAATATAATTTTGGAAAAATGAAAACAGGGAATTTGGTTGCATGGGGCAAGAAAGACAAGGCACCAGTTAAAACAAGAGTTCCTATTTGACCAAGATGGAGCTGGGGCCCCGGTGAGGGCGAATCGTTAAGGTGAACACACAGAATCTTTGAACCAGGGTAAGGGAATCAATAACTATCGGTTTACGGTGAGAGAGGATAGATTTGATCGGAGCCTGAGGGGAAACATTTTCACTCAGAGGATGGTGATCATATGGAACGTGTTGCCAGAGGAGGTAGTTGCGGCAAATACTGGAACATCATTTGAAAGCCACTGGAAGATCGGCACAAAAAGCTGGAGGAACTCAGCGGGCCAGGCAGCATCTTTGGAGAAAAGAAATAGGTGACGTTTCGGGTCGAGACCCCTCTTCAGATACTAACACAGGTACACGGGGAGGAAACATTTAGGGGGATATGGACCAAATGCGGGCAAATGGGACTAGCTTAGATGGGGCATCTTGGATGAGTAGGGCCGAAGGGCCTGTTTCCTTGCTGTGTGACTCCATGACTATCAACTGGTGAACTAGATGCCAAACTATCTGGATTCTCAAGATAGACACAAAGAGCTGGAGTAACTCAACAGATCAGACAGCATCTCTGGAGAAAAGGAATAGGTAACATTTGGGGTTGAGACCAGTCTGAAGAAGGGTCTTGACCCGAAACGTCACCCATTCCATCTCTCCAGAGATGCTGCCTGTCCCGTTGCATTACGCCAGCTTTTTGTGTCTATCTTCGGTTTAAACCTGCATCTGCAGTTCATTCCTACACACATCTGGATTCTCGAACGGTCATATATATATATATATACACCCCAGAGAACTCACTATCTCTCTTCAAACCAAACGATATTTTCCTTTTCACTTTGTCAATGTCAATATTCGAACCTATTCCTCGAGTGAATGCTGCTGAAAGAATCTTACATCTGCTCATCCACTCCATTCTCTCATCTGACAATTGCATCAGTACAGCTGTAAACAAGATTGATTCCTTTTGTTCCTCCTGAACAGCAGAAGACACCCAATGCTGTTTGGCATTAATTCACCATATATGTCTTACACCTTGAGCTTCATGCAAACACGGAATTTCATTGCACCCAGGCGCATAAAAACAATAAGCTAACCTGAATCTGAATCGGAGAACAACTAGCAAATTTAAAATTAAACCAAAGCAGGGCGTCACGATGGTGCAGCGGTAGAGTTGCTGCCTTAGACAATCGACAATAGACAATAGGTGCAGGAGGAGGCCATTCGGCCCTTCGAGCCAGCACCGCCATTCACTGTGATCATGGCTGATCATCCCCAATCAGTACCCCGTTCCCTGCCTTCTCCCCATATCCCCTGACTCCGCTATCTTTAAGAGCCCTATCAAGCTCTCTCTTGAAAGTGTCCAGAGAACCGGCCTCCACCGCCCTCTGAGCCAGAGAATTCCGCAGACTCACAACCCTCTGTGGTGAAAAAGTGTTTCCTCATCTCCGTTCCAAATGCCTTACCCCTTATTCTTAAGTGCCAGAGATCCGGGTTCGATCCTGACTACGGGTGCTGTCTGTGTGGAGTCTGTACGTTCTCCCTGTGACCGCGTGGGTTTTCTCCGGGTGCTCCGGTTTCATCCCGCATTTCGAAGACGTGCAGGTTTGTAAGTTAATTGGCTTCTGTAAAATGTCCCTAGTCTGCAGGATAGAACTAGTGTGGTCGCTGGTTGGGGTGGACTCTGTGGGCCGACTCTGTATTTCTAAACTAAACAATTAAACACCTTTGATTTTTTAGTTTAGAATGTTGGAAGAATTTTTTGCACATTTCCTGTATTGTGCAAGATGTTGGAGAAAGATCTGCAGATGCTGGTAAAATCGAAGGTAGACACAAAATGCTGGAGAAACTCAGCGGGTGAGGCAGCATCTATGGAGAGAAGGAGTTGGCTGCCTCACCCGCTGAGTTTCTCCAGCATTTTGTGTCTATCCTGTATTGTACATATTTTTTACCTTGAATAAAGTTTATTTTGACTTTTAAACGTGTTGGTGCCTGAAACGTCGCCAATTCCGCCTCTCCAGAGATGCCGCCTGTCCCGCTGAGTCACTCTAGCATTTTGTGCCGATCTCTAAACGCATTAGAAGTTCATCTTCTTGGATGTGTACTCAATGTGGAATGCAGTAATGTTTGTACAAAAGGGCCTGTCCCACTTGGCGCTTTTTTTCGGCGACTGCCGGCGTCATATCAGTGTCGCCAAAAGATTTTGAACATTTCAAAATCCAGCGGCGACAAAAAAAAAGTGTTGCGACACTTGACAAAACACCAACAAAACACACTTGACACTTGTCAACACGTCATCACGCTGCAAATTTTTCAGTGACCTTATACGTCAGGCAATGATGCCGGCGGTCGCCAAAAACATCGCAAGTGGGACAGGCCCTTTAGTGTCTGTCTTCAGTATTCCATTCTACTGCAGTAACAGGGATAAACTATTACATGCTGACTGTGCCATTTTACACATTTAGCTCGTGTAATGCAAATTTCCTCCATTACTGCCAGTTCTTGACATCAGGAATGGCAAAAATAAAGATCCCAATCTATAAATTCAATTGGAAAGGACACCTTCTTTTGTTTTGGATGACAGAAATAAAGTGCAAAATCAATCATGGGATACAATTGCCACCTCCTCACGCTATAAGTGCATAATGGGGCTGTGAGTTATGTGTTGTCAGGCGCATAAAGGTCAGTAGTTATGTGGAAGTGACACCAGTAAATGGGAGTTGCACGTTTTAAGTTGCTGCTGCAAACACAGAGGCACAAATGTACGACAGAGCAGCGCCGACCCGGTCAGGATTGAGAGCCTCATGGGCCTGTCCCACTTGGCGATTTTTTTTTAGGCAACTGCCGGCGACTGTCATAGTCGTAGCAGGTCACCGACAAACCGGCGACAACCTATGTCATCCTGGCGACAACCTACGACAGTGCCCACGTCAGGAGACGTCACGCTACGCTCATCGGCGTCAAACCCACTGGCGCCGAAAATTCTTCAACATGTTGAAAATTTAGCGGCGACCGGAAAGACGCTGCGACATTTTGCGCGACAGAGGAGACGACACCGGCGACCACCGGAGAACATCTGGTGACAAACTAATCGCCCGTAGTTGCCTAAAAAATCGCCACAGCTGAACACGTTGGTATTTTATGGACAGGCCCATAATGCAAGCTGGCCCACTTCCCCACTCCTTAAAGGGACAGATACGCCACGCGCCATTATTCAGTGTTTGTCACATAAAATACCAACGTGTTCACCTTTGCTGCATTGAGGCAAGATCCCTGGACATGCCCAAAATGCTGGAGTAACTCAGCGGGACAGGCAGCATCTCTGGAGGGAAGCAATGGGGGACGTTTCAGGTTGAGACCCTTCTTCACACTGTTTATAATTGTCATGTCTACCAAAGTACAGTGGAAGGCTTTGGTCTGCATGCTTTCCAATCAGATCACATCATACTGTACATAAATACAGTCACACGCAAATAGGTAGAGCAAAGATACAGAGTGCAGAATATCGTTCTCAGCATTGTAGCGCATCAGTTCCAGAGACAAAGTCCAACGTCCGCGATGGTGTAGAGGTGAATCGGACAGTGCCCTAGCTTATGGAGGGATCGTTCAGAAGCCGGATAACAGAGGGGAAGAAGCTGTTCGTGTCTGGGGGTGCGCTCTTTCAAGACATCTATGATTTGGAAAAGGTTGAGGTCCCTTCACCAATTTCTGTGGCACTCTGCTCCTTACATTTGCCAACCGGAAAAGCACTTTTCCAAATGTCTCTCCTTCCTGCAGCCAATTTCTTTCCGACACCAATGTGTCACGCCTGCCCCATGAGCTCTCACTGCGATAACTTTAGACACAGCGTTTAATCAAATGTTTTTGGAAATCCAACTGTAGTACATCGACTCATCCCTTTCATCCACGGCAATGTTAGTTCTTCAAAGGACCCCGGCGCATTGATCAAACACGACTTCCCTTTGCTACATCTGTGCTGAATTTCCGCATTACCATGAATTATTCTCAATGTCCTTCTGAAACATCTCTCCTTCTCACATTTCTCCAATGGCAGATGCTAACTTCTCTGGTTTATTCTCTCCCTCCCTTCTTGAATATAGCAATTATTTGTGTTATTATCTTATCTAATAGAACCTGATCCATACCTGGGGGAATTTGAAAATTAAAACCACAAGTTTTTTTAAAAAGTGAGAGTGAAGTCTATTATGATGCGGAGCCAAATCTAGGCAAATGGAAGAACCATTTGGTCTGCATGGACAAATTGGGCTGAAGGGTTATGTACTAACCGTACTGGACGTCAGTGGTCATGGGGACAAGGCTGGAGAATGGGGTTAGGAGGGAGAGATAGATCAGCCATGATTGACTGATGGAGTAGACTTGATGGGCCGAGTGGCCTAGTTCTGCTCCTATCACTTATGACCTTATGAACCGGCGGTCTTACCTACCGTGCCTTCAAAGTCACGAAGGTTGGAGATGCCCGGACAAGGAGGGGGACGCCGGTGCGCGGGACGATCCGGGTGGAGGTGACGACTGCAACAGGCCTTTAAGGTCAGCTGTAGCTGGGACTGTAAAGTGGCGATTATTACATGGAGACTCGGCGGGCTGTTTCTATTATGTACCTAACGGAGGACTGTACTTTTGCATGGCAATAATCTTACTGATCTGTATGCAAAAACAAAATCTCACTCTACCTTGGTACACGTGATGGAAACATAGAAACATAGAAAATAGGTGCAGGAGGAGGCCATTCGGCCCTTCGAGCCAGCACCGCCATTCATTGTTCATGGCTGATCGTCCCCCATCAATAACCCGTGCCTGCCTTCTCCCCATATCCCTTGACTCCACTAGTCCCTAGAGTATCTAACTCTCTCTTAAATCCATCCAGTGACTTGGCCTCCACTGCCCTCTGTGGCAGGGAATTCCACAAATTCACAACTCTCTGGGTGAAAACGTTTTTTCTCACCTCAGTCTTAAATGACTTCCCCTTTATTCTAAAACGGTGGCCCCTGGTTCTGGACTCGCCCAACATTGGGAACATTTTTCCTGCATCTAGCTTGTCCAGTCCTTTTATAATTTTATATGTTTCTATAAGATTCCCCCCTCATCCTTCTAAACTCCAGTGAATATAAGCCTAGTCTTTTCAATCTTTCCTCATATGACAGTCCCGCCATCCCAGGGATCAATCTCGTGAACCTACGCTGCACTGCCTCAATCGCAAGGATGTCCTTCCTCAAATTAGGAGACCAAAACTGTACGCAATACACACTGATAACAAAGGAACATTACCATTAAATGGGCCATCTTGGCCTGCATGGACAAGTTGGGCTGACGGGCCTGTTACTGTGCTGCATGACTATTTCCTTGATGATTTTGAATCTGTCGCTTCCCCTTTGCTTAGTCTATTTTAGTTTAGAGATACAGTGGAGAAACAAACCCTTTGGCCCCCCGAGTCCGCTCCGACCATCAATCAACCTCTACACAGAGCACCATCCTACACTAGGGACAATGTACAATGTGTACCAAAGCCAGTGAAGCTATAAAACCTGTTCCGGAAGTGGCGGTGCTCCGTTTGTCAATTATTTTTTTGTTTTATTTTGTCCCGCTATTACAGTCTATTTCGGTTTATTTTAGTTGTGTATGTTTGGGGGGGGGGGGGGGGGGGGGTGGGTGAAACTTGTTTTTTGACTCTTCCTTCGGGGCGATGCGACCTTTCCTGCCGTATCCCCCGTCTCCGTCTGCACTGAGGCCTATCGCGGAGCTGACGGCCTCCACCAGGGACCGACCTCGAGGCTCCGGAGGCAGAGCCAGGACTTACCAACGCGAGGCTGGCCGGCTTCGGGGCTGTGGTGGCGTTGCGACCCGACTTCCGACCGGACTTCGGAGACTCGGAGGCTCGGCCGCGGGCCCAGTGGTCTCGGCCGTGGGCCCAGTGGACGGCATCGTCGGGAGCTCGCAGGTCACAGGTTGGTGACCTGTTTTTCCGGAGCTCCCGTAACAACAGCTGCGTCCGCTGGACTGGAGGGCGGCAGCTTCGACCGCACCGGGCCGCGGTGTTTGCACCGGCCCGTTCGCAGAGCTCGGATGCGACCGCTGGACTTACCATCACCCGGCTGGGTCACAACATCGGAGGCCTGGATCGCCTCAGCACAGAGGGAGAGCAAGGAGGGAAGAGACATGGACTTTGGGACTTTTGCCTTCCACCAAAGTGAGGAGGTGCCTGGTGGACTCACTGTGGTGGATGTGAAACTGTGTTGAGTGTGTGTTTTGTTATTTATTCTATGTATGACTGCAGGCTAAACCATTTTGTTGTACTGAAAAGTGCAATGACAATAAATTGAATCTGAATCTGAGATCTCAGGAATGTGGGAGGAAACGGGAGAACGTACAAACGGGGAGAACGCAAAACTCCGTACAGACAGCGCTCGTAATTAGGATCCAACTCGAGTTTCTGGCGCAGTAAGGCAGGTCTTTTGGACCCTTTGCTCCATCTATAGTACTTGCGTTTCACTGGATTATATTTATACATAGTATTTTCTGACCTGTTTGGATAGCATGATACACGACGTTTTAAACTGTACCTCTGTAGACGTGACAATAATAAACTTAAAACTCAACCTAAACCTCTATTTGCCAGTACAATTCTTATCCCTCTTTGTAAAACTCTGATTGTCAGCCCAATGAAGGTCGCAGGCATTTGGTTGAATTCCTGTCTAAACACGAGGTGCATTATTTCACACGCTTCGTTCAGTGCCGCCGGCCCACACACAGTAAAGCCTCTCTGATCCTTTGTTCCTTTTGACCTCTGCTGTCATTCTTTGCAGAGGGCAATCTGTCCATGCACTGAGAACAGTTCTTGGATTTCCCCTAGCCCGAGCTGCAGAATGGATCAATGAAATTAGAAAACGGGTGTGCAAATCCATCAGTTTCAGTAACGATCCCTAATTAGTTTAATTTCATTACCAGCAGAGTCCGAGTGCTGTGACACCACAACTTCTAGCCCTGGTTTAGTTCTGCCCGATTTCTTCCAAAGTTCCTTCCGCTAAACTCAGGATGCAGCTTCACTTGAACCCTGTACACTCCTCATGTCAACGTTCTCACACCGAGCGTACTGGATACTTGGGGTTACGGGGAGAAGGCAGGAGAATGGGGTTAGGAGGGAGAGATAGATCAGCCACGAGTGAAGGGCGGAGTAGGCTTGGTGGGCCGAATGGCCTAATTCTGCTCCTATCACATGACCTCATGACCATATCTGGAACGAGCTGCCAGAGGAGGTTGTTGCCGCAGGTACCACAACATTAGGAATCGAGAACCAGAGGACATAATTTTAAGGTGGAAAAGATTTAATAGGATCCTGAGGGATAACTTTTTCAAACAAAGGGTGGTGGGTGTATGGAACGGGCTTCCAGGGGAGGTAGATGAGGCGCGGACTATCGCAATGTTTTAGAAACATTTAGACAGGTACTTGGATAGGACAGGTTTAGAGGGATATGGGCCAAATGCTGGCAGGTGGGACTAGTGCAGGTGGGAAATGTTGGTCGGTGTGGGCAAGTTGGGCCAAAGGGTCTGTTTCCACACTGTATGACTATGGATCTACATAAAAGACACTTGGGCACAAATGCGGGCAAATGTGACGAGCTTAGATGGGCATCTTGCTTGGTATGGATGAGTTGTGCCAAAGGGCCTGTTTCCTTGCTGTGTGACTATGGCTCGATGTCAGACCCGTTGCATTTTGTTTGTGCAGCACTGATTCATGCGACAATAATAAACCTGAAACTAAATCTGAACGCCTATTTGCCTGTGCAATTCTTGCCCTTGAGGTTCTCAGATTCTCACTCCAGGGAGGCTTTAAACTACTCATCATTGTGACTGAATTAAGTTGATGGTTCCCAATCATAGAATCATAAAGGGGCCCTTCTTGCCAACCCCACCCAGGGTGGCGTGTGGGGTAGCGGTAGAGTTGCTGCCCCCCACAGCGCCAGAGACACGGGTTCCATCCTGGCTACGGGCGACGCCTGCACGGAGTCTGCGCGTTCTCCCCGTGACCTGCCTGGGTTGATCGGAGAACTTCGCTTTCCTCCCACTCTCCAAAGACGTGCAGGTTTGTAGGTTAATTGGCTTGGTGCAAATGTAAAAGTTGTCCCCTGGTGTAGGATAGTGTTAATGTGCGGGGGCCGCTGGTTGGTGCGGACTAGGTGGGCCGAAGGGCCTGTTTCTGCGCTGTATCTCTAAAACAAAACGCTAAACATTTTAAAAACTCATCCGTGCTGCTGTGATCTGTGCTGGTCCCGTTTGCCTGCAGAAGGCTCTGATCTTTCCACACTTTATTGATCTAAATACCTGTCTAAAAGCCTTGTAATTGTAATTGGAGCTGCCTGTACCACCTCGCCCACAGCATGTCCATGATAAGTACGTCCTCTGTGTGAAAACCTACCCCTAGCATCTCTTCAATTTCTTCCTTCCCATCACCAACCTGCGCCCTCTCGTTCTTAATTTCTCTGCCCTCGGGAAAAGATTCTAATTATCTTTCCGCGTGGGAAGGAACTGCAGATGCTGGCGTACACCTAAAATAGACACAAAATGCCGGAGTAACTCAGCGGGACAGGCAGCATCTCTGGAGAGAAGGAACGGGTGATGTTTCGGGTCGAGGCACCTCTTCAGGCCATCTTCAATCTGAAGAAGGGTCACGAACCAAAACGTCACTCATTCCTTCTAATTATGTTTCTTATAATGTTAGAGACCTCCATATGGTCACCCCTGAGCCTCTTACGTTCCAGTGAGAGTAAACCCATTCTGACACATCACTCATTTTAACCACAGCCCTCAATTCCAGGCAACATCCAAATGAATCCCTTCTGTACACTCGCTACAGTTAACGTGGTGACCAGAACTGTACACAAGTTTGAAAGGGTTCAGAAAAGATTCACGAGGATGTTGCCAGGACTAGAGGGTGTGAGTTACAGGGAGAGGTTGAGTAGGCTGGGTCTCTATTCCATGGAGCGCAGGAGGATGAGGGGAGATCTTATAGAGGTATACACAATCATGAGAGGAATAGATCGGGTAGATGCACAGAGTCTCTTGCCCAGAGTAGGGGAATCGAGGACCAGAGGACATAGGTTCAAGGTGAAGGGGAAAAGATTTAATAGGAATCAGCGGGGTAACTTTTTCACACAGAGGGTGGTGGGTGTACGGAACAAGCTGCCAGAGGAGGTAGTTAAGGCTGGGACTATCCCATCGTTTAAGAAACAGTTGGACAGGTACATGGATAGGACAGGTTTGGAGGGTTATGGACCAAGCGCAGGCAAGTGGGACTACGATAGCTGGGACATTGTTGGCCGGTGTGGGCGAGTTGGGCCGAAGGGCCTGTTTCTACACTGTATTAATCTATGACTCAATACTCTGTGCAATCTGACCAATGTTTCGTGCAACTCAAACATGCTGTGTCGACTCTTACACTCGGTCTATGAAGCCAAGCGTAGCAAGGGCATTTAGCAATTCTGTCTCCGCCTGTGTCATCACTTTCAGGGAGCTTCATCTTGGATCCCGAGGTCTCCCTGTACATCCACGTTCCCTGCCATACGTCCTTCGAGACTGACCTCACATTGTCTGGATCAAATTCCATCGGCCACCACTCTGGCTAGCCCTCCAGCTGAGCCATCTCCTGCCACCGGCACAAAAAGCTGGAGTCACTCAGCAGGTCAGATAAATGTCACTGGAGAAAAGGAATAGGTGATGTTTCGGGTCGAGACCCTTCTTCAGACCGAGAGTCAGACAATAGGTGCAGCAGTAGGCCATTCGGCCCTTCGAGACGGCACCGCCATTCAATATGATCATGGCTGATCATCCACAATCAGTACCCCATTCCTGCCTTCTCCCCATATCCCCTGACTCCGCTATCTTTAAGAGCCCTATCTAGCTCTCTCTTGAAAGTATTTAGAGAACCGGCCTCCACCGCCCTCTGAGGCAGAGAATTCCACAAACTCACAACTCTGTTAGAAAAAGTGTTTCCTCATCTCTGTTCTAAATGGCTTACTCCTTATTCTTAAACTGTGGCCCCTGGTTCTGGACTCCCCCAACATCGGGAACATGTTTTCTGCCTCTAGCGTGTCCAAACCCTTAAATAATCTTATATGTTTCAATAAGATCCCCTCTCACCCTTCAAGGGAGAGGGAGTCTAGAGATATGGAAGGGTAAGGTGCGAACAGCGAGAGAAGATGTTGCCAAATCTTTGGTGTAGAGAGGAGAACGTCAAAGTAGGCATAACTTGAGGAGATTTAGCAGCAGAGCCAACAGCAGACAGACAACAGATGCTGGTTTAAACCAAAGGTAGACGCTAAATGCTGGAGTATCTCAGCAGGCCAGACTGCATCTCTAGAGAGAAGGAATTGGTGATGTTTTGGTTTGAGACCCTTCTTCAGACTGAGAGCCAGGGGAGAGGAAAGGAGAGATATGGAAGGGTATTCTGAGACAACCTTCATCATTATCTGTGACTCCAACAAGGTCACCGAACCATGGTCACCATCCTCAAAGAGTTTTTCCACAGACACTTGTCTGCCCTCATGTGTTGTACAGAACCCCCCCCCACCCCAGGCAAGACTCTCTGCACATTGTGACAGAAAATCTTCATTGCACCAACTCCCCCCCATCTAAACTCCTTGCAGGAAGACAATCCCAGGCAACTCAGCGGACATTAACATCCCCTACTGTGACAGCCTGTTGCTTTTACACACAACACAAAGTGCTGGAGTAACTTTGGGCTGGACAGCTTCTCAGGTGACGATTTAGGTCGGGACCCTTCCTCAAGATTCCAGCAGCATCTGCAGTTCCTTGTGTCCACCTATTACTTTTACACCCTTTTGCGATCTGTTTACATATTTGCTCTTCCACCTACCACTGAGTCAGTGATTCAATAGGATGTTGTTGTCACATCTATCTCCGGGCACTGTCTTTGTTTTGCAAACAATACTCAAAGTACACAAAGACTCGCCATGTTTCTGGCACTGACAACGTGACCAAGTACTCTGTAGTGTCATGTTGTTCCCCTTCATCCTGACTATCATCCTTCAGCATAAACCAATCAAAGTCACCATCCCTTTCTTGTGCCTAAAGCCTATCCATATTGTCCCACTGCCACTGACCACCCCTCAGGATATCCTCCCTGAATACTGCTGTGATCTTTTAATTTAGTTTTGGTTCGTTTAGGAAGGAACTGCAGATGCTGATTTGCATCGAAGGTAGACACAAGATGCTGGAGTAAGTGGGATAGGCAGCATCTCTGGATGGAAGGAATAGGTAACGTTTTGGGTCCTGTCTAGTCTAGTCTAGTCTAGTTTGGTTTAGTTTAGTAAAAAACTGCAGATGCTGATTTACATCGAAGATAGACTCAAGATGCTGGAGTATCTCAGTGGGATAGGCAGCATCTCTGGATAGAAGGAATGGGTAACGTTTCAGTTCGAGACCTAGTTTAGTTTAGCTCAGTTTAGAGATACAATGTGGAAACAGGCACTTTGGCCCAACTTGCCCGCACCGACCAACATGTCCCGGCTACACTAGTCCCACATGCCCACGTTTGGCCCATATCCCTCCAAACCTGTCCTATCCATGTACCTGTCTATCTGTTTCTTAAACGTTGGGATAGTCCCTGCCTCAACTACCTCCTCTGGCAGCTTGTTCCACACACCCACCACCCTTTGTGTGAAAATGTTACACCTCAGGATTCTTATTAAATCTCTTCTCCTTCACCTTGAACCTATTCTCCTGATGCAACCCCCCCCCCCCTCCTTTGTACCCCCCTCTGTGCAACTGTGCACCCATACCCCAGAACGTTGAGCTGCCAGTCCTGCCTTCCCTCAACCAAGTTGGTGCAGTTGCAACGATCATGTGTTGAAACGCAAAGAATGCCTTGGAGGTGATTGAGGTCAACCGGAGGTCAGGTGAGATACCTTTCAACTCACCCCCGCCTCCATTTCCTTAGCACTCCCAACATATTGATCCTTTGGCATTTCCAGTACAGTGTAGTTTATTGTCACGTGTACCGAGGTACAGTGAAAAGCTTTTGTTGCGTGCTAACCAGTCAGCGGAAAGACCAAAATTTGATTACAATCGAGCCATTCACAGTGAACCGATACAAGATAAGGGAATAACGTTTAGTGCAAGGTAAAGCCGGCATAGTCCGATTAAGGATAGTCCGAGGTAGACAAAAGTGCTGGAGAAACTTCAACTCCCCCTCCCATTCCGAATCCAACCTTTCTGTCCTGGGCCTCCTCCATGGCCAGAGTGAGTCCCACCACAAATTGGAGGAGCAGCATCTCATATTTCGCTTGGGCAGTTTACACCCCAGCGGTATGAACATTGACTTCTCCAATTTCAGGTAGTCCCTGCTTTCTCCCTCCTTCCCCTCCCCAGCTCTCCCACAGCCTGCTGTCTCCGCCTCTTCCTTTCTTCTTCCCGCCCCCCCCCCCCACCCCCACATCAGTCTGAAGAAGGTTCTCGACCCGAAACGTCACCTATTCCTTTGCTCCATTGATGCTGCCTCACCCGCTGAGTTTCCCCAGCATTTTTGTCCACCTTCGATTTTTCCAGCATCTGAAGTTCTTTCTTAAAGGACAGTCCGAGGGTCACCAATGAGGTAGATAGTAGTTCAAGACTGCTCTCTGGTTGTGGTAGGATGATTCAGTTGCCTGATAATTTGAGCGTCTGATTTTATTTGTCCATTGATATAACATTGCCTGTTGTGGCACCACCAAAGCGACAAGTTATGGCAACAGCCAGTTGATATTCCTTGAGCATTCCACGGAAAATGCAATAGTTTCTCCCCAAGAAGGTCAATCTATTCTTTGTACTTCAGAGCCAATCCCAGAATATAAACCCGTGCCAACACTTGTTCTGCACTTTCTGTAAATCAATACATCATGCAATAATGTAATTAAGAAGTACCATAACGAAGAGCATGGAGGACAAGATGTGAAAGGTTGGCCCTTTTCCAATGTTATATATATATTGGAAAAGGGCCAACACACACATGTTGAAAGGAAAAACACACACATATATATACACACACACACACACATATACATATACATACACATATGTATATATATAATATATACACATACACATACATACATACATTACACACCATATATACACACAGCACGGACACCATATACATATACATACACATATGTATATATATAATATATATACACATACACATACATACATACATACACACACACACATATATATATATACACACATATATATACACACATACATATACATATATACATACATACACACATATACACATATATATATATCACACAAATTAAAATGCAGAAATGTTTTAATACCTTTCTTTTTGAAGACCTTTCTAACCTGTTTAAAAATGCTGCCAGGTAGCTTCTATTTGCTCTGCCCACCTAATCTTCCCAGTTGCTCAACACTTCAACTCCCCCTCTCATTCCTTTATGTCCTGGGCCTCCTCCACAGCATCTCGTATTTCGCTTGGGTTGCTAAACACCCCAGCGGCATCAATATTAAGTAAGCCCTTGCTTTCCTTCTCTCGTCTTCCTCCCCCACCCTAGTTCTCCAACTAGTTTCACTGTCCTCCTGATTAATTTTACTGTTTGTCTGCCTTGTTGTCACCTTGCCCTCCGCTAACAATGAACCATTCTACATTTCCTTGATCATCGTCTGCTTTGATCTGTCGTTTTCACACCTTACATTCTGTTTGGACCCTTCCGTTTCTCCAGTTTCCCTCTCCCCTCGTTCTCAGTCTGGAAGGGTCCAGGAAGGCGACAGTCGGGACATTTTTCCCGACCCGAAATGTCCATGTTCTCCAGAGATGCTGCCTAACCCGCTGAGTTACTCCAGCACTTTGTGTCTTTTATGTAAATCAGCATCAGCAGTTCCTTGTTTCTACAAGAGCCCTAGTCTCTTGGTTGAGGTACATTTGCTCGATTGTGTTCATCAGTTGGCTATTAATGAACATTCCTTTCCCTGAGTGAAGAAGATGAGGGTTCATGTCATTCTCCAGAGAGAAAGACTAATGGGCCTGTCCCACTTGGGGGATTTTTTAGGCGACTGCCGGCGACTAGGCTGTCACCACATGGTTGCCGGGGTGTCGCCTGTGAGTAGTCTCCTCAGTCGCCCAAAGAGTCGTAGTGTTTTTCTTTTCAAAACTTTTCGGAGACAGTCCGCGACCGTGGGCTTGTCGTAGATTGTCTTCTCCTGTCGTAGGTTGTCACCAGGATGACGTAGGTTGTCGCCGGTGCTGAATTCGGCGAATTCCATTGTCATAGTCGCCGGCAGTCGCCTAAAAAAAAAAAATCACCTAAAAAATCGCGTAAGTGGGACAGGCCCTCAAATGTTCGGCTGAGACTCCTGCGTGATTGGGAAAGAGTGCCACACAGTCGGATGAACCATTAAGCTGAGGCATCGTTAAAGGGCATGAAGAAGAGCAAGGCCATTAACCCCATCACCCTGGTCAATATTGATCTCTCAATTATCATTACAGAAAATACAGACTTGTCCGGCCTTGTCACATTGCCACTCCTGCAGATGCAAGGGGAGTGTAGAGTTGGTCTATCTGCAAAATGGCTACACCCTTCCGACATGATGCATTCCTGTAGTTTCAAACGTTTTTCACTTGTTGTAAGGTGTCTTTGGGACATGCTGGGATGCTGATTTCAATGCTGGGATGCTGATTTCAATGCTGGGATGCTGATTTCAATGCAGCTCTATTTGTACTTGCTTGGTTTATTCTCTTCGATTGATTTCACTGCTCACGATCAGCTTGGTCGATTAAAAACTTGCGTCAAATTTACAATTGACGCAACCACACGAAACAAACCATGAAGGGCAAGCACTGGACCAGGGTGCTGTCTGTTCGGAGTTTGTACGTTCTCCCTGTGACCGCGTGGGTTTTCTCCGGGTTTCCTCCCACATTCCAATGACGCGCAGGTTTGCGGGTTAATTGGCTTTGGTAAAATTGTAAATGATCCCTAGTGTGCGGGATGGCGCTGGTGCGCGGGGATCGCTGGTCGGCGCGGACTCGATGGGCTGAAGCGCCCGTTTCCGCGCTGTATCTATAAACTGAACTAAACTAAACTGAAAAGAGTAGGGATATCCTTCAAGAAAAAATTAATGCTGAAGGATAACTTCAAAACAATGGGAAGCGGGGAGAGATTTCAAGAGATTTCAAGATATCGCACAAACAAAATGAATGAGAAAATTGTTTGTGGGTAGTGGGCACAATTAGAGGATATAAAGTATAACTGAACTGGAGTGCTACTATGCTGAGCAGTGTCCTCTGCCCGGCCTATTGCACTTGAGTTGAAGCCAACCATCCTACCAACAACTGGAGAGCAGCCCCGAGCTGCCATCCACCTCATTGCAGACCCTTGCACTATCTTTGAATGGACTTTACTGGACTTTATCTTGCACTAAATGTTATTCTTTTTATAATGTACATGTACATTATAATGGTTGGCATTCATAGCAAAAGGATTTGAGTACAAGAGCAGGGAGGTTCTACTGCAGTTGTACAGGGTCTTGGTGAGGCCACACCTGGAGTATTGCGTACAGTTTTGGTCTCCTAATCTGAGGAAAGACATTCTTGCCATAGAGGGAGTACAGAGAAGGTTCACCAGACTGATTCCTGGGATGGCACGACTTCCATATGAAGAAAGACTGGATAGACTCGGCTTGTACTCGCTGGAATTTAGAAGATTGTGGGAGGGTCTCTTAGAGACTTACAAAATTCTTAAGGGGTTGGACAGGCTAGATGCAGGAAGATTGTTCCCGATGTTGGGGAAGTCCAGGACAAGGGGTCACAGTTTAAGGATAAGGGGACGTCTTTTAGGACCGAGATGAGAAAATTGTTTTTCACACAGAGAGTGGTGAGTCTGTGGAATTCTCTGCCACAGAAGGTAGTTGAGGCCAGTTCGTTGGCCATATTTAAGAGGGAGTTGGATGTGGCCCTTGTGGCTGAAGGGATCAGGGGGTATGGAGAGAAGGCAGGTACAGGATACTGAGTTGGATGATCAGCCATGATCATATTGAATGGCGGTGCAGGCTCGAAGGGCCGAATGGCCTGCTCCTGCACCTAATTTCTATGTTTCTATGTTTTACACTGTGGACGGCTCCAGTGGTCGATGGTCAATGAGAGCCATGATGGGGGAGGGGAAGAACAGTGGACAATGGGGGGAGGGGAGGGGACTAAGGACAACGGGGACCCGGCGTGGGGGAACAGCTGTGGTGGGGGACAAAAGGGGGAGCCGGCGCGCTTTGCAACATTGTCAGCGCCGTAGGTGGCCGCTATTTGTATACATTGCGTACGCAAGCAAAGAATCTCACTGTGTCCAGTCACATGTGACAATAAAGTATTCCTCATCGTGCATTGTCTTTCCGCTGACTGGTTATCATGCAACAAAAGCTTTTCACTGCACCACGTGACCATAAACTAAACTCAAACCTTAAAACAGCAGTCAGTGTTTAGTTCCGTTTAGAGAGCCAGTTTTACAGTGCGGAAACAGGCCCTTCAGCCCACCAGGCCCACGCCGAGCAGCGATCCCCGCACATTCACACAGTATCTTGCACCCTCTAGGGACAATTTTTACATTTATACCAAGCCGATTAACCTACAAACCTGCACGTCTTTGGAGTGTGGGAGGGAACCGAAGATCTCGGAGAAAACCCACGCGGGTCACGGGGAGAAGGTACAAACTCGTACAGACAGCGCCCGTAGTCGGGGTCGAACCCGGGTCTCCGGCGCTGCATTCACTGTAAGGCCGCAACTCTACCGCTGCGCCACCCTCCCGCCCTAGAGGATCAAATATTTTCTTGTACCCAGCAGAAACAATAACAAGTCCCCTGCCAGCGCCCATGAGGATGGATGAAAGGATCAAATTTGTGCCTGTAGACGGATGAGATGCATTTTGCAGTTAAATAAAGTAAACATCAAGGTTATAGAGAGAGCCCGAGTCAACTCTACAACAATAAACAAGTACTTCACGTGAAGGAGCACGCAATCAGTGGCTCAAATAATTGAAGATCAGCATCCCATCAAGCCAACATTATATTAAGTTATAAAGTGGTTTATTCCATTAGCTACTGTCAAGTAATGTTCATTTCTATGGGACTCTTTTAAAATATATAATTGGTCTCATATTGATATCGTTTTCTCCTCCTCCTGAAGAGGTTTTTGTTCAGTGGTGACACATGGAATATGCCCCTCTCCATTTTAATTCAACAGGGATCCTGTTGCACATAAAGACTGAGGTCTGAAGAAGACTCTCGACCTGAAACGTTGCCCATCCCTTCCCTCCAGAGATGCTGCCTGTCCCGCTGAGTTACTCCAGCATTTTGTGTCTATGTTCGATTTAAACCAACATCTGCAGTTGCTTCCTACACTGCTGCACATAAACATACTTGTACATTCAATCAGTTTTAGTTTAGTTCATAGTAGACAAAAAATGCTTGAGTAACTCAGCGGGTGAGCCAGCATCAAAGGAGAGAAGGAATAGGCGACGTTTCGGGTCGAGACCCTTCTTCAGACTAGTTTGGGGAAGGTCACTATCGGTGGCGCCATGACCAGGTGCTCAAGGTGCTTGCTGAGAGGATAGCCACTGCCATCGGTAACAGCAAACGCCACCACGCCCCAAAGAAATCAATCACTTTTGTCAAAGCTGGAGAGAAGCCCCGACCACAACCAAAAACAAGGCCGGGCCTCCTCTACACAGCCACTGACTGGCAGCTGCACGTCCATCTGGGCAAACAGCTGAAATTTCCACAGCACATCACAGCAACATCACTCCGGCCAGACATGATCATCACCTCCGAAGTGACAAAACAGCTGATCATTCTGGAGCTGACAGTGCCCTGGGAACAGCGTATTGAAGAGGCTAATGAGAGGAAGCACGCAAAGTACCAGGAACTGGCGGAGATGTGCCAGGACAGAGGCTGGAAGACATACTATGAGCCCATAGAGGAGGGCTGTAGAGACCTTGTAGGATGCTCATTCTGCAAAGTCCTCAACCAGTTGGGCATTACGGGGCTGGCAAAGAAGAGGGCCATTCAATCCGCAAGCGAAGCCCCAGATAAAGCCACTAGGTGGCTTTGGATTAAGAGGGCTGATCCGTGGGCGGTCGCTGCTGGGACGCAAGTCAGGGCTTGATTAACCCGGCTGGGCCGCCTGGGCGAGGGTGTCTGAGGTTGTGAGACCCGAAACACCCGATGACCCCAGGTCACATCACTGAGGATGCGTCCCAGCGCATCTAGAAGATGTATCTTTCACACAGGTCATTATTGTTTCGTGGAACAGTGATAAGCTTTTGTTTGAGAAAGAGATACAGATACAGAAATAAAGCATGGAAACACCCCCGACTGCCCAGCGAGACCGTGCCCCCCATACGAAGGACAATTTACAATCTTTACTGAAACCAATTAAACTACGTATCTGTACGTCTATGGAGTGTCGGGGGGAACCGGAGAAACCCACATAGTCACGGGGGAACGCACAAACTCCACCGTGCCATGTTGCATTCTATAGTTGACCATGCATCATCGAACGCTGCTTAATATTTTATTAAGAACAGTTTGTTTTCAAGAAATAAATGAAACCAATTAAAATGAACAAAGGCCTGATAATGTGTTGCGTGATATTAAGCAAGTTTTAATAGGAACCTTGAGGGGATACATTTTCACAGTGGTTGGTGGGAATATGCAACGAGCTGCCAGAGGAGGTTATTGAGGTAGGTCTTAAAACAGAGTTTGAAAAACAGTTGGACAGGAGAGGAAACGTTTGGAGGGAAATGGGGCAAATGAAATTGGCTTCCATGGGGCCATTATGGTCAGCGGAGCCGAGTTTGGCCAAAGGGTCTGTTTCCATGCTGTATGACACTATGACAATGTTGGGGATATATTTGAGGGTCTGTAGAAGTCTAAATGACCATAGACTCATAGAGTCATACAGTGTGGAAGCAGACCCTTCAGCCCAACTTGCCTAAACTGACCAACATGTCCCATCTACACTAGTCTCACCTGACTGTGTTTGGCCCATATCCCTCTAAACCTGTCCTATCCATGTACCTGTCTAATTCAACTACCTCCTCTGTCTCACCTACCTCCTCT